>JAVSCE010018485.1:0-1200000 GCA_032199065.1 Smutsia gigantea | reverse complement strand
TGGAACACATTATCTCCACACTTCGTGGATTGGACCCATGTTTTGGAATGGGTCCTTTCCTTTCAAAGGGAACTTTCCCTCTCCACATTACAAAGGCCTTACTGAAGGACCACTAAGAATGGAGGGATGATGGTGTAAGTGGGAAAAAGGCAAATGGTTTACTCCATCAGAATTCTAATGACTAGCAAAATATATTCCATGTTTAATCTGTGAAATCAGACTTTTGTCTTTTTGTTATGAATGGATCTTTCCATTCAAATTGCAAGTAATTTATTATGAAAAGACTTTTTAAAAAGCAGTGACTACTGTTTGCTCATACTATCACATTAATTAGGTTAGGTAAGGATGACTTTTTAATTGATTTAATTTAATCCATGGGAGAAGGAAACAGTTCCAGGAGACAGATATGTCTGCCAAAAAAAAATTAGATAAACTCTGATGGATTCACCTTTGGAGTGTTTATGTGATTCAAATATGCAACCTGAAAATAGGCTTAATCCTAAATGTGAGATATTCTCTCTGATACATTGCATCTTTTTTTCTTTTACTTTAAAAATTCTTTAAAGTAGAATGATTGTCTTCTCGAGCTCCTAGGTTTTCCTTTTTTTTCTCTTCTCCCCCTACAGTTCTCATAATTTAGATTTGCCCTTTCTAGTAACTACAAAAATTCTGGGAATTCAAAGGAAGAATTTCCTTTTAATCTTTAATCTTCCTCTTGAAAAATAAAATGGCCCTTTAAGTTTGCTATCATTACAAGACAATGTTTAAGTTGCAGTTCACCTTTCTTGAATCCTAATAGCTTGATCTAGGCTTTAATAAAGTATGACAAAAGTGGAAAAAACATCGTGTTTGATAACCTCAGGAAACATTTGGCACAGTACTTTAAATATATGTATTTATGTATATATGTACATGTATAATATGTATTTGTACATACATGTATATATCCTAATATATCTTAGAGATGCAAATGAATCATCCAGTAAATTTTTATCAAATAGAAAACATTATTCAGAGTTAATAAGATTATCATTTCTTGAAAACTATTCTAATTTGTCTACATTTATTTTCTAATCATGGAAAGTCTTCAAAGATGAATTTATTACCATTTATCTTCATCAATCTTGGCAGCAGGGTTTCACTCCTTGTAGTCTGTATTTCTAAGATCAATATATATTTTCTTCATGTAGATACTTAATTATAATGGATCTTTTACAGTGTATCCTGTGTTTAATTAGTGCCTTAAATTAAATATAGGGAACTCTATTTTTAAAACTTTGAAAACGTGGCTTTTGGTTGGATAATAGTGATGTCTACAAAAGCTAACCTATATGTTAATTAAATTTTGAAACAAGATTAAATATAAAACAAGTTCACAGTACAAAACATAGATATAATTTACATCTTTTAAAATTTCTTTGAGTGTGGTGGGGGGAGGAGGTTATATTACAGCTACATATATATAATCATTACTAAAACTTGTTTTCCCCGGTGATGAAACAAAACCCTGTTTATCTAATTCTTCCCCTCCTTTTTCTTTTCCTTTGCAGAGCTTTTCAGATGAGTTATTTTAATTTGTTTTGCATTTTCATTTTTTAAAATTCCTCTACACACTCTAATTTGAATTCCACACACATACAATTAATAGCTTTCATAACCCTTGTTGTCACTTCTGTGTCATTCAACAGTTTTATATTTATTCTGTCAGTGTTATCTCTCCTGAATTTCATAACCACACTCAATTTATTCTCCGTTTTTCATGGATTTGGCTTCTAACCCTGAAATGTTGAAAATTTTATACTATATTCTGTTGCAATCTGTTTTTGTAACTCTTACCATTTTATACACTCCCTCAGATTTTATCCCAGCTCCAGCCTTCTACTGTACACCAATGAGTCACAGGTTTATGTAACTCCACCAAGGTCTGTTTCCAGAATTCCAAATCCTGTTTATTTTTTCCTGATAGTAATTTTATGGTTTCAACCTTACATTTAAGACTTTAATCCATTTCAAGTTAATTTTTATGAGTGGTATGAGATAGGAGTCTATTTTCATTCTTCTACATGTGAATACCAATTTTCCCAGAACCATTTATTAAAGAGACTGTCTTTTCTCCACTGCGTATTCTTGGCTCTTTTGTCAAATATTAGTTGACTGTATATACATGGATTTATCTTTGCTTCTCAAATCTTATACCTGTTGATATGTATTTATTTTATAATTGACAGCCATGACTGGACATAGAAATGGAAAAGTAATGAAAGATCAAGATTTTAAATAATTTTGTTTATACATAATGTGTGTTTCAGGGTACTGGTTTTCATCAAAATAAGAATCTCAAGAAAAACCAATAAAAATTGTAAAGTACTTAAAGACCATACACTGTATTAAATGAACAAATATTTAATTAGATGTCTTCTACATCAAATTATTTAAAAATACAGAGAAGACAGGGGCGAGGGGTGAGCCAGATGGAATGTGAGCTATTATGTTTATGGCAGATTAAAACTGCAAACGCATTCACTCTACTACCATTGAGAAGGTAAATCTATGTCCCTTCCTCTTGAAGTCTTCTGATCTACGATCCTCATTGGTAGAGTACAGTGAAAATGACACACTGCTGGTCGTTTGCCCAGCCTTTAAGGGGACTGGCATCTTCTGCTTCCTTCTTTTTGGAGCTTACATCTTTGTGCATAGAGGCTGACTACCTTCCTTCCTGGAGAGAGAACTTGGAGGAGCCCTGCGATCAGGGCCTTGCAGAGCGAGAGAGTCTCAGCTGATCCAGCCTTGCAGATGCCCCTTCCAAAGCAGTATGTAGGCAAGAGAAGATTTCTTGAACACTCCATGCCAGCTCAGTTACAACTGAATAAAACTGAGGTATCCCCTTTGGCAGTGCTACATGGGGCAGTCAAACCCTGCCCAAGTTTCTGACCTACAAAATTGAGAAAATAATAACATGATTTTTGTTACAAGCCACTGTGTTTTGGAGTAATCCATTACAGAGCAATAGGTAAAGGAAATGATGGCATCATACGTTACATAATATTACATCAATGTATATGTTGTAGCTGTTGCATTGTTTTACTCATTTAATTATTTCTGAGTGTGGAATTTTTTTCCTTTAGTGGAGTTCTATAGAATTATAATATGTGTCTTTCTCAAAATAATTTTGGGTATTTAAAAATATTTTTCAGTAAATTTAAGACTTCAGGACTCTTTTTTTAGATGTGATTAATCTATAACAGTTGTGAAATTAATATTTAGTGTGATGTCAACATTAAAATAGATTGATATATTATATAACATTTTACTTTGAAATCCCAATTAATCTGCTCTCTTCCAGTTTCATTATATGACCCATTTTTCCTCTTAGTTTTCAGTATTTTTGTATTCAAACTGAATTTAGATATTTTCTTGAGTCAATGTTGTTATGACACATTGGATAAAGCAGTAAATAGAAAATAGTAGTGCATTAGGTTGAACTGATTACATAAAAATATCAGATAATAGGAAAAAAAGTGCTCCCAATAGACTGTTTAAAAATAGAGCAGATGCATAAACAATTCTATAAAAAATTTAAAAATACAGTAACAAAGGAGAGCAAACCAAAGGCAAAAAGTCCATTAATCAAAATGTAAAACATGTAGTTTTGTGAAGCAGTTTTGTAAAATTACAAATTTAGCCCTTATGTTTGGATAAAATATGTTTCTGTCTCAACTGCAACAAAGCAAAACCAGCTTAATATCCCTTATCTGCCATTTCATTTAGTTACAAAAGCAGGAAACAGGCATATTTACAAATATTCACTAAGGCTTGGCTACTTCACTAGATTTTCATTTTTCTGAGCTCCTTTCTCTGTGTGTGATGATGAAATGGGGAAATGTTTTTTCCTTATTTACAATAACAGGCATATTTTCCTCTCTAGGAAGAAAAAAATAGGCAATCTCAAGGGGTTAGGAAAGATATAAAAAAGAAAGAAAGAAAAGGAAATTAGTATATTTCCACATTTTTAAACAATGCATATTCTTTAATTTGTTGCATATGCTACCTGACAAGGATGTAAACAACATCTCTAAGAGCCAGTAATACCAGAAGCAAGATTAACAGCACCTAGATTAATCACATTTCCCCGAAGGGGGGATATTTCCACATTTTATTATCTTTGGTAATAATTAATGATTAGTGTTTAGATACTTTCTTTTTTTTATATTATTACTTGATTATAAAATGACAAAGCAGTTATTGCCAATGCTTATAGAAGATTTGTTTAGAACACAATATCAAAGCCAAAATACAATATTAGTAAAATATCTACGTGCATGCTTTTTTTAAGGCATGTTATTTTCTGGCAGAAAAAATGAAATCATATTTTGCTGTCAGTATTTCTGATTTACCACCATTATTAATCAGAGTATTTTGATACAATTTAATATTTTCTTAATAAATCATCATCCATATGGCACTGCTTCTTCTAAGTCTCAGAATACTGTCAGAATTGAGGAATCATCTACTATGTAATTTTTTGTCAGCTATCATGTTTTTATGTGTTGATTTCTATCAATGGCCTGTTTTTAATCAGTAATTATCATTTTTTGAATAATATACTCAGGAATAATGCACTTGTATAATGTTACACATTTTATATTTTATGGAGCACTAAATATTTCCAGAGAGAAATAGAAATTCTTATATGGTCATTGGTCTCTAATATAAGCAACTCAAGCTATATTTAGAGTCCAACATGAATATGTTGGGAAGAGATAAATGAAAATTTACAAGAGCTCCCTCTGTACTTAGTCATTCACAGTGACATGTAGGATTTCTCTAGAGTAAGGTATAAGGCCGGACAAGTGCATGGTGCTGAGTAACAAGTCACTGTCAGCATGAGGGAACAAATGGATATTCATTCCCCAGTTGTTCCAAATATTTATTTAATCCCAGTATTGTACAAATGCACAGTATAATTTTCCATGGTTCTTAGCTCTGTAAGTTTTATGAAATCTTCAAAAGATATCATCCCTATCCTCAAGAACCTCATTGCTATGGCAAACAAGATTAAATGCAATAAAGGTTATACTACTGGGATGTAAAATGTGTGTAACATGGGCAAAGGAAGGAGTTTCTGCACCTGATGAGGGCAGTTTTGGAAAACTTCAGAAAAGAATATTTTAACCTGCGTTATGCATTTCGGGTAGGAGTTAAACATGGTAATAAACTGAAGAACAAGTGACAGAGGCATGAAAATGCAAATCTGTAACTGGGAAAACCTGAATAGTAAGAAGGGGCTTAAAGTTGTGGACAACATATGGTACTCAATTGAGGAGACCACAACTAGAGAGAGAAATTCTATTTAAATGGTGCCTACAGTCTTGGCAGTGTGTGCTGCACTTCCTTCAGCACCAAGTCAGCTCTGTCTGATCCATAAACTGAACTCTAACCTATCAGGCAACTTAATCCCGGTAATAGCAAAGGAAGCATCCAGTTGTAATTAGCAAGTGATTCTGGCTAACAAAATGGTCTTAATAACTTCCTATGTCTAGATTACATGCTTACGAACGACCATCTTATTAAACATGCCCTTTGTTTGTAAAGAAAGTGGATATGCTCATTCCTTAATAAGCTTTACCAGCATCTTTGCATTCTAAATGATCTTTTTAAAAATAAGGCAGATAAACGTGGTCATCACTGCCCCTAGTATTTGGGGTAAAAGCCAAAGTTCTTACAATGGTCCAAAGGCCTTACACTCTGTTTTCCCTTACATGTTTCCTCCCTGGCCCCTTCCTTGCCACTCTTCAGGTCTTCTGATATCATAGTTGCCCTGCCTCTGACATATTCCTGCTTTAGGACATTTGTCTAGGCTGTTCTCTCTGCCTAAGAAATTCCTCCACCTTTACTTTAATCCTGACCTGACTTTATATTTTGTTGTAATATTTCACCACATTGTGATGTTTAATGTGTGGCCCTTATATTGTTCTAATTAATAGAGCATTTAGATTTGGTATTAGGTAAGTGTGCATCCTGCTACCCCTAGCTGTCCTGTTACCCTCCATCTGTTTATTATCAGCCAGTGCCACGTAGGCTGCTACAGAATATGGGTGTACCTGAGGGTGTTTGGAGAAAGACTCCATAGCTGGTTAGGGCCAGGTGGTGAGTGAGGCTGAGAGAGCATATTGGATTTTTTAGTTTACAATGAACAGAAATTAATTCAGATATTTATGTTAATGTGACAATTAGGAATGCTGTAGTAGGAAAAGATAAATGTGATGGCCACGTACTTGTTCTGAGATTGAGTTTGTGAACTAAAATTTATGACACAACTGTAGCAAGACAGCAATCTTGATAAAGTGGACAGAACTTAGAGGAACCTGGGAAAAAGGCTTAATAAGGTAAACCTTTTGGAAAACCCAGGTATCACAACAGAGCTGGCCCTTAAGAAGTCTAGAATGTAACTCTGAAACTTTTTCACATCTCTACAAACGCATTTTATCTGCCCTTCTCCATCCACCCCACAGTCAGAAAGTATTTCCTTAAATACTAATTAGCATTCTGGCAGCTTTCCCCTCTCTCTGGCTTTTCTGCTGCCGTATCAGCTCATTGCATGTCCTGTACCTCTGTGTCCTCTGGCTTGTGATTTTTCAGAGATTCTTCTAGCGATAATTTCTGAGGCCTTGTGGATTCTTCAGCCTGCTCTTTTCCTGTCAGCTTGTGTTCTCATCAGCTGGCACCTCTCTCTCTTACCTCTAACATTTAAATTCTCTGAGAGAGATTCTCACTGGTTCTCTTAATCTCTTACTAGGAAAACATCCTGCATCTGACCATTGGGAAGTCATAACTGGCCTCATCTTAACTAGGTACCCCCAACTAGCGGAGCATCTGAAGTTGAAGGCTCCCCTTGGATCAGGGCAATTCAGGGGGATCCGCAGTACTGGTTTCATAGCCAGCAGCAGCATTGCTTGGAAACTTGAAAAAATGGGAATCTTTAGGCCTCACTCCAAACCTGCTGAATTAAAAACTCCTGGAGTGAGGTCCAGCCGACTGTTTAACAAGCCTTCGCATACTCGTATTTCAGAACAACTTAGAAGTGGGTAGGGATAAAAGTGCACAGCATTCTGTTCAATGTATTATAACACTCAGGTCTGGAGGCTGTTAGTACCATTGTTTCTACACTTCTACCAATATAGAAAATCTCAGGGGGATCAGAGTGCAAAGTAAGCAAAAAAGTCAGTTGGTCTCCTGTCAGTTCTGGTTTCCTGGGGGTATCCCAGATGGAGGTGTACATACAAGAGCCGGTGTGATGGACTTATTTCTAACTTATCGTCTTTCACATGTATGTATATTTTGCCATAAAATGATTTGAAAACATCACTACGTTAACCAATTACAGTTCAAATTAAATAAGGATAAATAATTTAGGTGGGGAGGCAGCAGGCAGCCTAATATATTCATCTGGAGCCAGGCAGGTGAAGAATGAAGGCAAAAGTGAAGGGATATTTGCGATATAATTAAGGTCCCAACTCAGCTGATTTGAGTAAAAACAAAGGAAGAGATGAATCTGCATGGGCCTGACTTAATAAGGTGAAAGCCCTTAAAAGAGGGCCTAGGTTCCAGCTGAGGTCAGGGGGTTTTGCTTGCTGACTACTGATTGGAGCTGCCATACTGGAAAAGCCTGCTTGGCTAGGAATGTGCTTGAAAAACTTCAAGTGGCTTCCAGATCTGAGAGGTAGTCTCTTGCCAACATCTAGTAAAACGTCAGGGCCCTTAGTCATATAGCTACAAGAAATCAAGCCAGCCAGCCACCTAAATAAACTTGGCCTTGAGATGAGACTGCAGTCCAGCTGACACCAGCAGAGGAATGGGTAGGTGGTGCCCAGACTTGACCACAGACGATGGGAGATGATACATGGGTATTATTTTAAGCTGTACTTATTTGTTAACTTATTTTGGAGAAATATAAAAGTGATATAGCAGCTCCTCACTGCATGTGATGATACACATGTATTTTTAAGTGCAGTCGATGTGTGTATATTTGGAAATGGGGAAAAAAATTGTTGATATTGTCTATAGTTTTCTTTTCATCTTCCCTCCTCCCTCTCTTCTTTCTGTCCTCCCTCCCTTCCTCTTTATCACCATGGGGGAAGGGAAACCTTACAAAATTACTCTTGTTTTTATTTTAAAATGTGTTAGGATACCAATTGGCTAAGGAAACCAATTTAAAAAAGGAAAAAAATCCCTCAGATTTGTAGGAAAACCTTTCTTAAGCCTTCATAACACTTAGAAAACCCTTAGGCCAAAACAAATACTTTCTATTGCCACAGAGAGACCCTTATGAAAGGTGAATACACAGCTGTCACGTTGAATTCACACCTAATCAGTTCTGTATTAGAGGAATAAAAATAATTTCACTCTAAAGAAAAATGGGAGTGAAAGCAGAATGTGGAAGGAAGAGCATGCACATTCATTTTATACTTTCTGACCCTTCATCCTAAAGTCTAAAGGAACAAAAACAGGGAAACTACCTTTTAAAATAGTATTTTTTAAATGTTTGTTTTATACTTTAAAATCCCTTTCATCTCAAAATTATCTTTGGAGAAGAAAAATTCCATAAATATGCCTTTCTTACTTTTCTAATGAGGCAGTAAGTCTGCCTGCAATTACTTTTAAGAGGTTTTACTGCTAATTGTGCAAGGAAACTGACAGTTCACAGAAAAAAAAATTGCATGTGAAAAAGTAATACAATTTTCAGAATCTTAAAAATGCCTTGTAAGTCCCTGTTACTGATCTGTAGTTTACTGTATATACTCTTCTGAAGGTTTGTATCCTAGTCTGCCTACTCCTGGCTATAAACCTAGGTCTGTACCATTTATTACTCTTTTTCCCTTATGCTGATTATGTGTGTGTGTTCCTCTTTATAACCTGAATTGTGTCACTCTCCCACAACCCTACTGAGTAGATATGTCTATACTCCAACATTTGAAGATGGTTAAAATTGAGCCCACATCTCTTCTCTAGCTCCTGAGCACATAAATTGGGATACTTGTTAAATACTCTGTGATAAAGAGCCTTTGGTCTGGAGACACAGAGTGGTATCAGTTTGGGACCTAGTTAAAATATCCTGTAACTTACACATTGGTCAACTTTAAAGTTACATTTCCCTTTCAGAGTTTCCAAAAATTTGGTCTTGCAGCTGCCAAAATATTTCCATCTGTGTATTCAGGAGCAACAAAACATTCCAGATGTCTAAAACTGAATTCATCATTCTCAGCTACTTGTACCAATTACCCAGTTGCCCAAGCCAGAAACCTGTTGCTCACCCTGGCAGTCCTGTAAATCTCAAACTCCTCAGCTCCCTTCTTTCATGTTCAGTCCATCACAGGTCCTGTATATTTGCCTCTTAAATAGGTCACAACTTTGCCCTCCTCTCTCTGTTCCTCCCTGATCTCGTTGAGTTCAACTTTGGAAAAAGCCTATTTGGCATTTTTCTCTGAAGGAATCTACAGTTAACACACAGACAAAGGGGGAGAATCAAGTCCTAAAAATAGGTATGATTCTGTCAAGCAACATTGACAATGTTAATCGCATTTTATCCTAGAGATGCTATATGAATCTGAAACCAATAGTATTTCATTTTGCACATCATTAGAAATGATACAAACTTAGAGATAATAGTTCAGAATTCTAATTACTAATAACAAAAAGAATATCCATTGAACAATTACTATATGCAATGTAGATGCATTATCTTACCACACTTTACTTAAAGGCAGTATAGCTGTGGTTTAGGATACGGACCTTGGAGTCAAACTGGCTGAGGCTGAGTTGCAGCTTTGCTACTTAAAACCTTATGTGATTGTAGATAAAACAACAACAAAACACCTTATGTGATTGTAAATGTTTAATTCTTGGGAGTCTCAGTTTCTTCATCTACAAAATGGGGATGATAGTTATTGTACCACTTGAAAGAGTCTTTCCTTGGATGTAGTATACACTGAACGGATATTAGATATTTTTATTACCATTGTTACATGATCCTTGGAGACTCAGATATTAAGTAACATGTCCAAAGTTTTACAGTTAGTAAAGTGGTGTGAAATAGAATAAATAAATTCTACTCTAGAATATAATATGATAATCTTATTGCTTTACTGCCTCCCTATTTCTATAAAGACATGGAAGCACAATTATGAAACTGGTTTTTCCTTTGCAGTAATATATATTTTTTCATGTTGACTTTTTGTCAAATCTATCTTTGTCATAAAGTTTATGACATATTTGAGATTCTTAAGCATTGCATTAACATTTTAGAAAATAAAATAAAATGTAGACTGACATTTTCCTTTATTTCTGCCACCTGGAGAAAAATATGTGAAAAATATGTTTATTTAGCACCTATCCTGTCCATTAATCAAGTCCAAATAATTAATTCTCTCCAGGAAAATCATTTACAGTTGGTACGGTTAGACATTCCCATTTTATAGATAAAGAAGTGGTAACTTCAGCATATTTAGAATAAAATGTGTAGTCTTCACTTTTGATTGAATAGGTGCACATATGAATAAAAGATAAATTTAATGTTTTATAGATTATTTTATATTTAAATTTTAAAACAAATGACATCTTAAATTTCCATCTTCTTTGTTGATCATTTTATTTTAAATGTCTTTATTAATTCCTATTTGAAGTTACAATGGAAGAAATTAAGACTTATTTTGTTGTTTCATATAATTTTGGCAATCACTGTATTCATATGAAATACATTGTCTGTGTTGATTGGGATCCGAAAGCTGAGATGACAATGCTAATAATACATGGTATGAGCGTAAGGGTGATTTATTGAGGAAACCTAGAGACGGGGATCAAAGGAATGCATTCAGTTCCTTATACTTTCGTCATCTCACTGTGCTGTGCACTTCAGTCAGTCATGTGGGTAGTGCTGGGGTGGGGCATCCCTCTTCCCTGCCACTCCTCCTTTGTGTATTTATAGGGAAGTTGGTAGGGACGAGAGGAGCCACATCATTCTGTGATAAAGGAAACGTTCATTCTTGGAGAGTGACTGGTTTCAGAAATTAATATCTGTATCTATCTACCTACCTACCTATATATATATATATATATATATATATATATATATGTCTTTTTATGTCTTGGAAAGTAATTCATGTATGTAGCTTAAGAAAAAAAAATAAGTGCAAGGTCTCTTTAATGGATTAATTTTCTTGGTTGAAAACAGCAAAATCCAGCAGGTTAAGCCACCTTACAACACTTATTCAAGGCAGATCCAGAAAGCCATGCAGTCAGGAAAATTACCCAATCATCCTGCAGGGAATGATCCAAAAAAAACTCTAGGCAAGGCAGGTCAGGAAGGAATCTTTGGATGAGGGGCAGTCAGTAACTTAAGATAGATCAAAAAGTGTCATACTTTGCACATGCTCACATTCCATTGGCAAATATGTATCTTCACATGACTTCAAGAAATGCTGGGAAATGAATTCAAGTAGGGAAATGGTGCTGTTACTATGAGAAAAGAGCATAGATTAAGTGGATAGACAGTATTCTCTACCATGATCTTTAAGTTCCTTAAGCTGCGTTTCTCCCTGGTAATTAATTTTATATTTTTAAATAGAACATTTATATTATTCTTAATTGATTTATCTGGTTTAGATAATATATAGTCTGTTCCTATAATAATAAAGATATCATAAATATTCGGCACTGTCTATGATCTCTCCTTTCTCCAACAGTGTCATATCATTATATTTAATTTCATAAGTGGGTGATTACATCATTATGACTATGTAAATACTACCATGCAGGGCCAATAAGTAAAAAATTTTTTATTGAAGAGCTGATATGAATGAACAATTTTCCCAGTTTTTATTTCATCATTAGTATTATTGGCCATATATACATATACTTGTTTCTAGCTAGGTACTTCTTACCATTAATTATCCTATTTTTCCCCTGTGTGGAGTCTATCAGTTACCCAGATAATTCTAGTGTATTTATTGAGGTAAACACACTTGGTTCTTAACACACTCACTAATCTTGTTCAAGTTTTGCACTTCATAGATCTAATACCAAGTCTAGCAATTGGATATTGATTAACTATTGATTACCAATCATAGCACTTCTATTCTCTTTGCCAGTGATTGTTTAGATATGTTTATGGTAAGCACTCTTGGCTAATGCGGAGAGGGGGAGATGGTGCAAGGGGAAAATACCTAAATAGCTATAAAACAGCAACTGACCCCTTTCTGGTTTTAGATGGTAATTTTCTTTGATGACAAGAGACTTGGATCTGCTACACCTCCTTTGATAACATAAAAAACCAAGATAAATACCAACAATCGTTTCTAGGTCCCTGAATTTGTGATCAGATGAAATAATATTCCTGAGACTATTCTAGCTGCAGGCTCTTGTTATGAGACATAAAAAAAAAAATAGCCTCATCTTCATGCCTATTTTTTTTTCTCTGTGAAGTTTTTAGTTTAACAGTATCTATATTTCTTCTTGAAAGGAGAAGGGATTTGCTTGACTAATGAGCCTCTATTTTCTATCATTTCTTGCCATTTTGGTGTTACTTTGTACATGTGTTATACATTGCATTTTTTTTATACTTGTTTATTTGGGCAACAATGAGATTTATGGATATTTATTTAAAAATGTCTCATATCTTAAGTTTTTGTGACTTCATTCTTATATTGATGCAGTACTTCCCTGAAAGTATTTCCAGAGAAGTTCTTTTCTGATATACTACCTGTGGTTGCCTGAGGACATGTTTAGTTTTCCTGTTATTTAAATAATATTTTAGCTGTCATTCAAATTATGTGTTCTAAGTAAGTTATTTTCCTTCAACATACTTGCACTGTTACTCCATTATCTTCATACATCTTGGTTTGCTCCTGAAAAATGTGATATTTATATAGTTTTCATTTCTTTGCAAGTGATTGGGGTTTTTTTTTTTCTTTACTGTTTTTGAAAGACCTTTGCATTTTCATTGAGTCTATAAATGTCACTGATGATCTTAAATAGCATCTAATTGGCATAGGGAATTTTATCTATTGGGAGCTTGTGTGTTGTGATTATAAAGTCCTGTGAAACATTTCTAAAAGCATTTTCTAGTAGGAAAATTCTCAATCATTAATTCAAATATTGTCAGGGTTTTTAGCCTTCCCCGAGCCCCCTCCGAACCTGCGGAGAGAACGGGAAGGGGGATACACGCCCTGGCAAGGCAGGACCGGGAAGGGTGAGTGCCGACTGTCCGCCCGATCATCAGCCTCCGGCCCCTAGGCCTAAACCGGAGACAAACAGATGCGACAGGGAGCTCAGTCAAAGCAGGAACTCGTTTATTGCAGAAACAGCAGAGTATATATAACATTCATAGGCCAATCAGCATAAAGGTCAAGCAGTCACAAGCTCTTCATGCAGGAAGGCACATAATGCAAGCAAACTGTGTCCACGAGCTGATCATGTTTGCTGAAGACTCATGCCACCAATAGGGAGATACCCGGAACACAGGTAGACTAATGTCATAGCCCGCCAAAATGCCTGGGCACCACCCCATGCTCATCCGGCGAGCACCATCTTGGCAATGCATTTAAAGGCTACTTCTTAGATTAGAAGGCCCTACATTTCCCCCTTTTTTGTTGTAAGTGGAGGTTAGTCACTGACCAGAGAAGGGTGAACCCCACCAGAGTCACCTCTATTGGAGGTTGGACATCTAATGGTTTGGGATGTCAGCATCAATTAGGTCGTGAAACCTCTAGTAGGCTGAATTAATTTGTTAACCTTTAAGCAAGGTGGGGGTCACCACAACTAGTCCTCTATATAAGCCCATATTCCCGTCATGGGATCATGGTCTCAAATTCCAGCAAATATTTTCTCCTCGGGTCCCAGGACATATATAACCTGCATGGTTTCCAAGGGATATCCCAGTCCAATTTAGTGGCACTCTAGGAACAATAGACTTGGACAAAGCTATGAATAACAATTGAGGCACTCTGCTGATTGCAGGAGCAGGGCGGATCACCCAACTTGGGAGGCTGGGGTTTGGGCCTGCCCCAACATACAGTTTGCCCAACATATCCGGGACATCCTTGAGGGTTACTCTTAATTAAGACTGCTGCATAATAATAATTGTCTCCTGAAGTACAGCTATACTTGGTGATATAACAGGTAGCTTGGATGAATCCAAGGGTCATCCCACAAGATTGACATCAATTACCCCAAGCCTGGGCTATAGGTACCCCCATAATCAACAGGGAACAAGAACAAAAGGGGGCATTTTAGGTCTTATCTCAGTATCCTTTTGGCCTTCTGAGGATCTCAGAGTGTCAGATAGTCCTTAGTCCTTGTAGAGGTTTGACTCGAGCTGGATGGATCAGCAGAAGAAGTCTATGGGTAACCCTTCAGTCTTTTGTGAGGTTGTTGTGTTTCAAGTCTTCCAGGAGGTTCTGGAGAATCAACTCAATAACAGTAGCAAGCAGGGTAATGATGAGGAGGCCGGTCACCAGCAAGGAGAACGTCCACCAGGGGCGGTGCCGTGGGCACATTCTCTAGGGGAGAGAAAACACAGGGAACCCCTCAAGAGTGGATGGCACTCTTGGGTTGTCTTTTTCTCTTTTGTTTGCCTTTGCCTCTATGTCGAGGATGCGTGAGCACACGGCTAAGGTGGTTGCATAGCCACCATATCTTCTTCCTTTCTTTATTAGATAGAGGTTTGGCTTGTTCTGGGGTCTTGGTCATCATCCACTTGTGGGCAAAATTTCAAATTGCATGCAGGGACCCAGATCAGATTTGGCTTCCCTATAGGGAATATGCATCAAACCCTCTGCCTAAACTTATGAGGGGATCTGGTTCACGCCATTGCCCGGTTAATGGATCTTTCCAGCATACCTCAATCTTAGTATAAGGCATTTGATTAGTCTAATGTCTTTGAAAAGCTGTTAGGGGCTGATTTTTTGAAAAATTTAAAATATTTAGAATGAGTAGTGCCATTCTTAATTGGTCATGGGGGCTTGTTCCCCCTTTTTGTTTTTGTAACATGGTTTTAAAGGTCTTATTATGTCTCTTGACAATTGCTTGGCCTTGGGGATTGTAAGGGATCCCTGTGGTGTGGCTTATGTGCCATCTGAGAAAGAAGTTCTGTAGAGCCTTACTAGTGAAGCACGGAGCATTATCGGTCTTCACTTGGTGAGGAATCCCTAAAATAGCAAAGCATTGCAAGAAGTGGCTTTGTGCATGTTTGGCTCTTTCTCCCGAGCGGGCTGTAGCCCAACAGGCATGGGAAAAGGTGTCGACAGAGACAAAAATAAATTTTAATTTTCCAAAGGCAGCATAGTAACATCAGTTTGCCAAAGGCAATTTGGTTTGAGGCCTCCCGGGTTGACTCCAGGGGATTGGAGGGGCAGGACTTGCAAAAATGCAGGCAAGATTTGCAGGTCTGACAATCCTTTTTAAATCCTTGATAGGGATGGAAGAAAACTTGTGATGTAAACTTCTCCAATTAAGATGAGTAAGATCATGAAGATCTTGTGCTTGTTGTAGGACCTCCAGTGGTGCAATCGGTTAGTGCTTGGTACTTATACAGCAGTACACGCAGAGCAATGCTGAAGTTGTGAGCTCAAGCCTCACCTGGAGCATGCTCCATCTCCAACTCTTGGATCAGGGATCATGCCCCCAAAAGGGTGGAGTGAGAGGGCAGATATTAAAGCCTCTGTCAGGGAGGCGGTTTGCGCCTGCAAGGAAGTTACCAGGGCCTGTGACTGGTGGGCTTGGGTCCCCACATCTTTAGTAGCAACAATCCATTTCTCTATGGATCGCTCTTTTAATCCAGCACAGGCTAATTTATGATCTGAAGTCATCCCTTCCCAGACTAGCATCTTAACAAATTGGTCCCACAAGGGGCCTGGGGGGAATTTGCGCTGTAAACTTTTTTCAACCCTGTCTACAAAGGAGGGGAGATCCTCATTAGCCCTCTGGATAATTCCAGATATTGGTGGCTCTGAAGGGCCTTCCTCTAGCTTCTTCCAAGCCACTAGCCCCAGGGCCCTCACTTGCTCCTGATAAGGGGTGGGAATGGCTGCCTGTTGGAGCCCTGTAGCAAACTGATCATGAGTCCCAGAGAGCATCCCAAATGTTATAGGGATAGGAAGATTGGCAGATCGGTTTCTCTCTGCCTGAACGTGGCATTCTTCCTTAAAGAAGGCGCACCACTTGAGAAACATGGGACCGGGGAGAACTGCCTTGGTTAAACTCTTCCAATCTTGAGTGGTACAGGGTTGGTGTGCCAGTCCCTGGAGGATGGCTTTGGCCCAAGGAGAATTAGGCCCATCCTCAGAGACTGCTTTTTTAAGTTCCTTGAGGTCTTGGTGCTCCCAGGGATACCACGCAGTGGGTCGATTTCCGCCGGGGTTAACATTTACAGAAAAAGCCTGGTAATGGGAAGGTGGAGGGTCAGGATCTAAAGGCCCCCCCACTGGTGGCTTGGGTGGGTTCACGCTAGCCCAAGGGTCAGAGTCAGGTCTAGGCACTGAGGGATAAATTTTCTTAGGTCACTTAAAACATTCTTTCGCTAAGCATTCCCATTCCCTTTCTGGAGATGGGGGTGGGGCCTCCTTTAAAGGTGACTTGTGACTCGCCTCTGTGGGTCGTTTTTCAGTTCCCTGACCAAGTGGGGCCACTAGGCAGGATGGCAAGGGCCAGGGACCCCCAAAGCATGCCTTAAGGGCTGACAAGGTGGGGTAGACTCCCAAAGGGGGATCTTCCCCTTTGTTTATTTCCGCTTTTTGGACCATTTGCTCCACATGGTCCCAAGTGGACCAATTAAAAAGGTCACTAACAGGGAGCCAGGGCGCCACCCTTACAAGGGTGGTCCAAACTCTGTCAGCTTGAGGGTCTAATAGTTTTAACCTTCGGCTCTTAAGCATAAGTCTCAGCGCTTTAAGCGCAGGCTCGTCATCCTTAGAAGTTGCCTGCCCCATCTTTTCGAGGGGGTACTCACCCAGAGACACACTTGGCCCGATCCGCTGGTACTTTCGGTTTTCGTCCGTCCTCTCGTGCCCCACGTTGGGCGCCAAATGTCGGGGTTTTTAGCCTTCCCCGAGCCCTCTCCGAACCTGTGGAGAGAACGGGAAGGGGGAGACACACCCCAGCAAGGCAGGACCGGGAAGGATGAGTGCCGACTGTCCGCCCGATCACCAGCCTCTGGCCCCTAGGCCTGAACCGGAGACAAACAGACGTGACAGGGAGCTCAGTCAAAGCAGGAACTCATTTATTGTGGAAACAGCAGAGTATATATAACATTCATGGGCCAATCAGCATAAAGTCACAAGCTCTTCACGCAGGAAGGCACATAATGCAAGCAAACGGTGTCCACGAGCTGATCACGTTTGTGGAAGACTCAAGCCACCAATAGGGAGATACCCGGAACACAGGTAGACTAATGTCATAGCCCGCCAAAATGCCTGGGCACCACCCCATGCTCATCCGGCGAGCGCCATCTTGGCAATGCATTTAGATTAGAAGGCCCTACAAAATATTACTCCAATATATTAGCATTCTTCTTTTATGGGCCTCTAAGTAAATAGAAGACCTGACTTTCAGTTTCTGGTCTGACATGCAGGGAAGGAGCTTGAAGTCCTCACTTCCTCTCCACACAAGAAAAACCTAAACAAACTGAAAGTCAACAATTCTTCGATCCCTCAGATAATTAAGGTCATAGGAAAAACTGCTGCCTGATAAACTGAGGAGACAAAGAGGTAGGTAGGAAGACTTAACTGTAACTGATATTTGCTGGAGGCTCCGTGTGAACAAGCTTGAGAGTTAAAAATTCTAGGAGGTACTCATCTTAGAGGGCCGCCTGCCACTTTCATGAATTTTACCCCTTGGAGATCTCCCAGGTTATAAGAATGAAGATAGAAAAATCCCTTATTTCTTTTGGCAGGGGGAGGGAAAAATAGCCATTTAAAAAATATCCATAGCATTGTGTTCTTTTTAAAGGACCATTCTCAAGGGAAATTATTGTACCAGACCCTAACCTATTGGGGTTTTAGTAGTCTAACTGATCTGGGGGAAAGGAAATATCTAACTAGCCCCCTTTAGCTTTCCACATGTGGGAAGAGAAAATACTCACCTTCATCCCCCTTTTGCTTTCCTACTATGCAACAAAGGCATAAAAACCAAACAAATGAACTGAGAAGCATTCATGAAGGCCACAGTCCAGGGCTCACCCCTGAGTGAACTTAGCCCTGTACATGCCCAACATAGGCCCTGACAGTACTTGGGACTTTACCATCACAATTAGAATGAGAGTCAAAAGACACACTAAGTGGATCTCCTGGGTGCTCTCCGTATTCGTTGATCCCACTCTATCACAGCAAGCCTACCTCATGCCAGTGATCAGAACTCTTTCTCCCTGACTGGTAGATACCTTTCTTCTGACTGTTGGTGTCTTGGCACAAAAGATTGAAATGAATGGGCAGGGAACAGTCTTAATTTGAGGATTAATGGGATTCTTGCTATGACACCTGGTAGAAGAATTTCTCTTCTAGGAATCAGAATTTCTAAGCCTATAGAGCTAGAATTTCAGATGTTTGAAAGTATAAATTTGCCAAGTGGATCTCTGAACATTGTAACAAATGTAAATTACAAGATTGTGTTTCACAGAAATTGAACTAAGACTTTGCTATTTGCATGCATAAACTTTACTGGAAAATGTTCTTGGCTTCAGCAGCTATGGGGAACTTAAGGTAATAGGATTCAGCTGAGGAAGAATTAGGTCATGATACAGTCACAATAAAGGCTTTAGTTAATATCACTGGGGCTTCTGAAGTTGTCTGAAATGAAAATGGACTGGAATAGACTATGATATGTGTTGTCGAGATTTGTTCTGCAGAACTCAAGCTTTAGCTTCTCAGCTATGAGGGGTCAGAAGCTAGCCATCTCAGCTAAGTCCATCTCATCTCCCTCTTGTTTCAGCTAAAGAAAGTCACTCTCCTATGCCTGTGACAGCCCTCAACCTACACAGTGGTTAATGACTGGATATGCAGATCAGAGATCCAAGACCACTAGAGGGTTAGTGCAGGCCTTTGTTGTAACTGAACTGAAGTTCAACATTTCCCTCTGCTTAATTCCGCTTCCTTTTTATCCCCCAGTTATTTATTGTGAGAGCACTCCCCAATAAATATCATTCATGTCAATCTTAATGGCAGATTCAGCATCCCAGGGAATCTCTTGTGAAAGTAAGGTTTCCTTAGCACACCTTTCCACACTTACTTCATGAAGCAAGTGGGTCCAAATGTGAAAGAAACCTTTGACAATGAAGTTTTCTGAGGTCCTTCAATTTTTCCATGGATGAAACTGCAAGGCCCCCTAACATTCTCTCTGGGTAGTTCTCAGTCTCCATATTGGATGAGAAAACCAAGATAAGTACTCCATTATATGCAGATTTTTACTTCATTCTTATTTTTTATTTTACTTCTTATCCTGCCCTCAACTGTTATTTCCAGATTCCACTAAGTTTTCTGTAAAAAGGGTTACCAGAGAGTAAATCTCTGGTCTTCTAGCAGATGTTCTGCTTTCTATCATTTTCTGCTTAGAAATAGGGAAAGGTATCACCTGTTCCTGTAAGACAGATTTTAAAACAATTGTACACACATCTTACTCTGTATATGTTCCTTCTTAGTTTCTTTGTGGTTCAACAAAACTGATTCTCTTCTTGTTTCCTCTCTGAAACCTGAAATCTTCCTCTGTTTAGTCAGATAAAACTGTGATATAAATTCAAAACACAGATTCCTTAAATGTTATAAATTCTAACCTAAAAATAATTCTAAGCACACTGACTATCCAACATGGAGTAATATATGTATATGAAAATAAATTTGGGATTCAAGATGGCAGCATGAGAGGTGAGACAGAGAAATCCTCCAAAAACCACATATATTATAAAAATATAATAAATACAACTAATCCTGAAAGAGCAACAGGAAAGAAGGTTGCACCAGACTGTGTGCATCTGGAGAACAGAGCAGACCTCCAAAATGGGGTAACGTACCAAAGCCTTGATTGGGTGGGACCCAAGGCCTTCACCCACCATAGCTCAGTGGTGGGAGTAACAGAAACAGAGTGGGGAGGGGTGGAATCCTAGGACTGCTGAACACCAGCCCTGGAGATCTGCAATGGGAGCACAAACCTACATTGCATGGTGCTCTGGAGATTAGTGGGGTTGGAAAGCTAAGACAGGCAGGATACTTGGGGAGACTGAGATTCCAGCCATTTGTGGAGGACAGGGATCCACATCCATCCACTCTAGGACAAAGGAAAGGTGAGAAGTCTGAGAGGCTTCCTAACAGCAAGAGGGCTGTTGAAGGGGTGGGGTTTGCATGGAGTTTGCTGCACTGGAGAACGGATAGGTGGACAAGGTTGTCTGGGCATGCTTTACCCAGCAGGTTGGGAACTTTCAGAAGCTTCAGGCATCCTTCGCCTGGCTGGCTATGCAGCTCAGAGGCCCCTCATGGTGATACACAGCCTACTTCTCCTTCCTCCTGGCCTGCCAGCACCAGCTCACAAACAGGCAGTCCCTGATCTGGCATCAGGCCAGCCCAGGAAAGCCCTGCCTATGGCAGTTACAGAACAGAGGCTTACACCTGTGTGCTGGCCCACTGGTTCTGACAGTGGAGACCGGCACTGCAGCCAGAAAACAGGAAACAGCTCTTTTAACCCCCAAGGCACTAGAGCCAGTCCACTGTGACTCCCAACATCACTACAAAGGCTGAGCAGCTCCAGAGACTAGAGCTTCTGGGCACTTGAGAGCACTACATACAAATAAGAAATGTCAGAAAACCTGGTTCAGACCGAAATCTCGAAAACACCAGAAAAAGGCCCAAATGAAACTGAACTCACCAATCTTCCTGAAAGTAAGTTCAAAATAAAAATCATAAACATGCTTATGGAGGTACAGAAAAATATTCAAGAACTCAGGAACAAATTTAGGATGGAGATTCAGTCATTAAGAAATTCCATATCAGAAATGAAATATACAATGGAGGGATTTAAAAGCAGATTAGATGTAGTAGAAGAGACAGTAAATGGAACAGAAGTTAGAGAAGAGAAATACAAAGAAGCTGAGCCACAGAGAGAAAAAAAGGATCTCTAGGAATGAAAGAATATTGAGAGAACTGTGTAACCAATCCAAATGGAACAATATTCACATCATAGGGGTACCAGAGGAAGAAGAGAGAGAAAAAGGGATAGAAAGTGTCATTGAGGAGGTAATTGCTGAAAACTTTCCCAATCTGGGGAAGGAGATAGTCACTCAGGCCATGGAGGTGCACAGATATCCCTATAAAGGGATCAAGGAAGACAACACCACAGCATATAATAATTAAAATGGCAAAGATCAAGGATAAGGAAAGACTTTTAAAAGTAGCTAGAGAGAGATAAAAGATCACATACAAAGGAAAACCCATCAGACTATCATCAGATTTCTCAAGAGAAACCTTATAGGCTAGAAGGGAGTAGCATGATAAATGAAATGAAACAAGGGCCCCAAACCAAGAATACTCTACCCAGCAAGGGTATCGTTTAAATTTGAAGGAGGGATTAAATAATTTTCAAATAAGCAAAAGCTGAGAGAATTTACCTCTCACAAACCACCTCTACAGTGCATTTTGGAGGGACTGCTATAGATGGATGTATTCCTAAGGCTAAATAGCTGTCACCAGGGAAAATAAAACCATAGCAAAGTAAAACAATTAATTAACTAAACAGATACAGAATCAAATCAAATACCCCCAAAGTCAATCTAGGGATAGACAAAGAGTACACAACATGATACCTAATATTTAAAGAATGGAGGAGGAAGAAAAGGAGAAAAAAGAAAAAAAGAACCTTTAGGTTGTGTTTGTAATAGCATACTAAATGAATTAAGTTAGACTTTTAGATAGTAAGGAAGTTACCCTTGAACCTTTGGTAATCACAAATCTAAAGCCTGCAATGGCAATAAGTACATATCTATCGATAATCACCATAAATGTAAATGATCTGAATGCACCAATCAAAAGACAGAGTCACTGAAGGAAAAAAACAAACCCATCTACATGCTGTCTATAAGAGACTCACTTAAAACCCAAAGACATACACAGACTGAAAGTAAAGGGATGGAAAAAGATACTTCATGCAACCAATAGAGAGAAAAAAGCAGGAGTTGCAGTACTTGTATGAGACAAAATAGACTTCAAAACAAAGAAAGTCACAAGAGGCAAAGAAGGACATTACATAGTGATAAAGGGGTCAGTCCAACAAGAGGATATAACTATTATAAATATCTAGGCACCCAACACAGGATCACCTACATATGTGAAACAAACACTAACAGAATTAAAGGGGGAAATAGAATGCAACACTTTCATTTTAGGAGACTTCAACACACCACTCTCTCCAAAGGACAGACCAACCAGACAGAAAATAAGGAGACAGAGATACTGAACAACAAATTAGAACAGATGTAATTAATGGACATCTACAGAACATTCCATCCAAAAGCAACAGGATACAAATTCTTCTCAGATGCACATGGAACATTTTCAAGAATTGATCGTATCCTAGGCCACAAAAAGAGCCTCGGTAAACTCAAAAAGATTGAAAATGTACCAACCAGTTTCTCAGATCACAAAGGTATGAAACTAGAAATAAATTACACAAAGAAGATGAAAAATCAAACGAATACGTGGAATCTTAATAACATACTCCTAAATAACCAATGGATCAATGATGAAAAAAACCAGAGATCAAGCAATATGTGGAGACAAAGACACCAATAATTTAACACTGCAAAATCTGTGGGATGCAGCGAAGGCCATGCTAAGAGGGAAGTATATTGCAATACAGGTCTACCTCAGGAAAGAATAACAATCCAAAATGAACAGACTAAACTCATAACAAAACTAGAAAAGTAAGAACAAATGAGGCCCAAACTCAGTAGGAGGAGGAACATAATAAAGATTAGAGCAGAAATAAAATTGAGAAGAATAAAACAATAGAAGAAACAATGAAAACAGGAGCTGGTTCTTCAAGAAAATAAACAAAATAGTTAACCCCCTAGCCAGACTAATCAAGAAAAAAAGATAGTCTACACGCATAGACAGAATCAGAAATGAGATAGGAAAAATCACTATGGATACCACAGAAACACAAAGAATTATGAGAGAATACTATTAAAAATTATATGCTAACAAACTAGCATATAACTAGAATAACCTAGAAGAAATGGACAATTTTCTAGAAAAATACATCCTTCCAAGGCTGACCCAGAAAGAAACAGAAAATCTCAACAGACCAATTACCAGGAAGGAAATTGAATTGGTAATCAAAAAACTCCCTAAACAAAACTGCTTGACCAGATGGTTTCACTGCTGAATTTTATCAATAATTTAGTGAAGACCTAATACCCATCCTCCTTAAAGTTTTCCAAAAAGTAGAAGAGGAGTCAATATGCCCAAACTCATTCTATGAGGCCAGTATCAATCTAATACCAGAACAAGGCAAAGAAGCCACAAAACAAAATTACAGACCAATATTCCTGATGAACATAGATGCAAAAATACTCAACAAAATATTAGCAAACAAAATTCAAAAATAAATAAAAAAGTTACTCATTATGATCAAGTAGGATTTTTCCAGGGATGCAAGGATAGTACAGTATTCAAAATCCATCAACGTCATCTACCACATCAACAAAAAGAAGGACAAAAACGACATGATCATCTCCTAGATGCCAAAAAAGCATTCAACATCCATTCATGATACAAACTCTCAACAAAATGGGTATAGAGGGCAAGTACCTCAACATAATAAAGGCCATATATGACAAACCCACAGCCAACATCATACTTACCAGTGAGAGGCTGAAAGCTTTTCCTTTAAGGTTGTGAACAAGACAAGGATGCCCATTCTCCCACTATTATTCAACATAGTTTTGGAGGTCCTAGTCTCGGCCATCAGACAACACAAAGAAATAAAAGGCATCCAGATTGGCAAGGAAGTAGTTAAACTGTCCCTCTTTGCAGACTGCATGATATTATACATAAAAAACCCTAAAGAAACCACTCCAAAACTATTAGATCTAATATCTAAATTCAGCAAAGTTGCAGGATACAAAATTAATATACAGAAATCTGTTGCATTTCTATACACTAATGATGAACTGGAACAAAGAAAAATGAGGAAAACAATTCCATTCACAATTACATCAAAAATAATAAAATACCTAGGAATAAACCTAACCAAGGAAGTGAAAGAACTATACTCTGAAAACTATAAGACACTCATGAGACAAATTAAAGAAGATACCAATAAATGGAAACACATCCTGTGCTCATGGATAGGAAGAATTAATATTGTCAAAATGGCCATCATGCCTAAAACAATCTACAGATTCAATGCTATCCCTATCAAAATACCAACAGCATTTTTCAACAAACTAGAGCAAATAGTCTAAAATTCATATGGAACCACAAAGGACCCTGAATAACCAAAGCAATCCTGAGAAGGAAGAATAAAGCTGCGGAGATTATGCTCCCCTACTTCAAGTCTACTACAAAGCCACAGTACTCAAGACAATTTGGTACTGGCACAAGAACAGACACATAGACCAATGGAACCGTCTAGAGAGCCCAGATATTAACCCAAACATATATGATAAAGGATCCTTGGATATGCAAAGGGGAAATGACAGTCTATTCAACAGCTGATGTTGTCAAAACTGGGCAGCTACATGCAAAAGAATGAAACTGTATTATTGTCTAACCCCATACACCAAAGTAAACTCAAAATGGATTAAAGACCTGAATGTTAGTCATGAAACCATAAAACTCTTAGAAGACAACAAAGGTAAAAATCTCTTGAATATAATCATGAGCAATTTTTTCCTGAACACATCTCCTCTGGCAAGGGAAACAAAAGCAAAAATGAAGAAATGGGACTACATCATGCTGAATACCTTCTGTACAGCAAAGGACACCATCAACAGAACAAAAAGGCATCCTACAGTATGGGAGAATATATTTGTAAATGACATATCTGACAAGTAGTTAACATCCAAAATATATAGAACTCACACACCTCAACACCCAAAAAGCAAATAACCTGATTAAAAAATGGGCAGAGGATATGAAGAGACAGTTCTGCAAAGAAGAAATTCAGATGGCCAACAGGCACATGAAAAGATGCTCCACATAGCTTATTATCAGAGAAATGCAAATTAAAATGACTATGAGATATCACTTCACATCAGTTATTGAAAAGACAAGGAACAACAAATGCTGGCAAGGATGTGGAGAAATGGAAACCCTCCTGCACTGCTGGTAGGAATATAAACTTGTTCAACCATTGTGGAAAGCAGTATGGAGGTTCCTCAAAAAATTCAAAATTGAAATACCATTTGACCCAGGAATTCCACTCCTAGGAATTTACCCTAAGAATGCAGCAGCCCAGTTTGAAAAAGACATATGCACCCCTGTGTTTATCGCAGTACGATTTACAATAGCCAAGAAATGGAAGCAACCTAAGTGTCCACCACTAGATGAATGGATAAAGAAGATGTGGTACATATACACAGTGGAATATTATTCAGCCATAAAAATAAAACAAATCCTACCATTTGCAACAACATGAATGGAGCTAGAGGGTATTATGCCAGGCAGAGAAAGACAAGTATCAAATGATTTCTCTCATCTTTGGAGTATAAGAACAAAGAAAAAACTGAAGGAACAAAACAGCAACAGACTCACAGAACCTAAGAATGGACTAACAGTTACCAAAGGGAAATAGACTGCAGAAGATGGGTGGGAAGGGAAGGATAAGGGGGAAAAAGGGGTTTTACAATTAGCATAGATAATGTAGCAGTGGGGTGGGGGGATACGGGGATGGCAGTATAACACAGAGAAGACAAGTTATTCTATAGCATCTTATTATGCTGGTGGTCAGTGACTGTAATGGGGTATGTGGTGGGGACTTGATAATGGGGGGAATCTAGTAACCACAATGTTGCTCATGTGATTGTGTATTAATGATACCAAAATAAAAAAAGTAAATAATAATAAAATAAATAAATAAATTTGAATACTGGCTGTGGATTTTAAAAAGGGTTTTGGGAGAAGGAATAAGTAGGAGACAAGGGCAGCATAAAATGCATATGGACAATTGTAATTATTTTACTAAACATCAAAACAAGGAATAGCATATAATTCAAATTAAAGAAATTAAATTCTGAACAATTTGGTGCCATGGAGACTTTGCTGTTATGTCGACTATCTTGATGGTTTGAAAACATAACTTTCAAAAACTACTCTGGCTCTTCTCAGATGTTCGAGATTCATTTTAGGATTCTGATCTGAGGAAATTTATGTAGAGTTTTTCCAATCAGTAACTGCAGGAATTTTTTTTTTTTGCCAACTTTTGTTTAATGAGATTATTTATATTTAACTATGGGAGCTTAAGTTTCACAAAGATAGTTTTCCTATGAAGTTGAAAGATCACATGAGGGTAGCTCAATCTATATTTTAATATTCTAAGCATTTAAATAACTAAAATTTACATAATCTAAAAAGTTTCAATTTGGTTATAACAATTGTTCTATCACAGGTTTCTGATACCCAGAAACATTTAATTTTCAAGCCATTTTGTGTCTGCTCACTTCAGACAAGGACTTTAGAAGTGTAATCCTTTCCTAAGAATTTTGTCTCTTTCAGGAATTCTTTTTGTGGGTGGTGGTTATGGGGGCAGTGGTTCGGCCATTTTAAATAACATTTTAATGAGAGAGGATATGACAGAGAGTTATGAAATCTGTTTTTCCATAGAGATTCACACTGACTTACAAAGTATACAGAAATGACTGAACCAATTGATTAGATTACCTTTAGATTCAATGTTGACTGGTCATTTCGCAAACTAAATCAATTATTAAGAAAAGAAACAAGATTGCTCACAAGAATGGATAAATTAGGTTTGAATAGATGGTGTGGAAGATATACTGAGTATGCTCTCAATAGGTAGAAAATATTTTATTTTCTGTTATTTGAATCTCTTTCTTTCTTCATCATAAATCCTGCCTATACAATAGGTGAGACTAAAAAGAATACTATCACATTTCTCTGAAATTTTGAACTTTCAAGTTAAGGAATATGCCATTCAAATACAAATGTTCAAAATATTCAAAGTTGTAAAATGAGAAAATTATGCTATTGGTCTCTTTTTAAAGTATTTTATTCTGTAGCCTTATGTCTTAGGCTTGAGTTTTTTTCCCCCACTGTCATTCATTTTGAAGTATTATTTCCTAACAATTTCTCTCTAATGTCTTCTTCACGTGAAATCAAATAGATTTTAGCTTACATTTTACAGTTTCATGAGTTGCTTTTCAAAAGTAAGGTTTTATTTTTAAACTAAATCTACTCTCAGCTTGATCCATTTTCAATAGTAAAGTGCTGCATTCTGACTCTTCATTCTGTCTTAAAGGAAAATCACCTTTGCACAATTTACTTCCTAGGAAATAACTAACAATGCTGGAAGTCCTCTGGAAAACTAGAAACTTTTGGTAGTTTTTATTACATTTTATAATTTAAATAATAGAATTAATTTTCAAATGTCTCTTCTTTAATAAAATTTATTTATTACAATAATAGGGTGGCAAAAATAGAGAAATCAGGTCCATCATGTAGATTCTATAAAAGGCAATCTCACTTCTTTCCTTGCTTAATACCAAAAGATCTGTGTGTGTATGTTCAAACACACATGTGAAAAGATCTTGCACACTTAGATGATATCACTTTCTTGGCAGATCAGGGTTAGCACCATGTCCCGACTATCCGGTCACATCCTGAAGCAGGGCACCTCCATGGAAAATTCTTTACCAATGGGATAATTGAAAAAAAACTTAAAAATTACTGGGAAAATGGACAGGTGTTTAAGTAATTAGCAAATTTATTTACAGATTAATCAGCTGCAGTATTATCAAGAGGACAATTAGTTTCCATTTCGGATCCTGTAGTATGAAACTGTATCGAGTTCTCTTCCTTTGTTTCTTTCTGCAGAGAGGACACAAAGAACCGAAATCAATCTCCACAATAAAACGGAATGTAATTTAGAAGGAAGGCAATGTAATTTAGTAGGAAGAAGTGGTGATGCGAAGTCTGGGATAGCAGGAAACAGACAGACAGAGGATAGTGGATAGAATAAGAATAAAATTGGAAGTTGATAGAGACTTTATGGGATTGTTCCTTCTGCTGTGCAGAAGCTTTGTATTTTGATATAGTCCCACTTGTCTAATTTTGCCTTTATTGCTAGCACGTTTGGCGTCAGATCAACATACTATTTACTGGACTTTTTTTGTCTGATGAATATCAAAGAAGAAGATGCTGTGTTTCGTAATGAGTGACCCTTTGCCAATATTACAAAGATTCGCAGTATAGCTAAGAGGTTATAAACTGGACACATAAATATTTACCCTTTTTCTAATTTGTGTACTTCAATGATATATTTTGCAATACGTTTCTAATGGAATTTCAAAAGTTACCAAGAAAACCCAGAAACCTCAACACCTTTAAAGTACCATGTTAAGTATTCTGCAACTTATTCTAAATTCTAAATGATTCAGCTAATGGCTGACAGATGTGGGGTTGCTACTGCTCTTTTGTTTGGGAGGCTGTGTGGGCCTGACACTCTTCCTCTCCAGCTAGAGTGTGTGCTTCCGTAGAGGACTTCTGCAGTCTTTATCCTTGCTCCAGCAGAGCTGGCATGTAAATCAAGTCTTGGTCTTTTTCCCTTTCACATTGTGCTTTTAATTCATTGTGATAGATTTGGGCTTTCAAGTCATGTCAGACCTGCTGGGATTGATGTGCTTCTCATCTGTCACTCTCCTCACACTGTTTGATTAAATTGGTTCGCCTGCTTTCAGGGAGACAAGCTAAAAAGCCTAAGTGGCCATTTCTAACTCAATTATGTAGTTAACTTTTTTTACTCTCCAGATTCTAGTCATTGGCCTGGGTTTGGATACAAAGAAATCACTACAGTCTGTAAATTTGTCCTCTAACTCCCTTTGAAGACGAGCATTTTAAATAAAATGTTCTAGTTTATATTCACAGCAGTTCTACACAGATTGTGAAAAATACATTTTTGAGAACAGATTTTTCAATTTATCATGTATCTTTTGAACTCAGACCAAATATCATATTAAAAATGAAATAAATATAAATATGCTTCAACAAGAAAAAGAGGTAATTATAGTGCTATTCTTACTATCCTGATGTGTAACTGAAAAGTAACTTGATTTGATAAAAAAAAAAACCTATGACATTAATGTCATGTTCTAAATTAGGCTTAAAAAAATGCTTTAAGAGCTAGAGTGTCTGGTTCTGCTCTTTAGAGCTAAGGGCAGACTCACTCTCTGTGCTTCACTTACCAATCTGTAAAATGAGAGGTTTAATTAGAAAAAAAAACTTCATGAAGTTATTTTTAGCTCCTCAAAATCTGTATTCAGTTTATTATGTGTCCCTGTGTACAGTGATACGTGTGCGTGTTTCTATATATACATTCCCACTCATAATAGGCAGTTCAGTGGAGGTGAAATTTTAAGTTCTTTTCATGAAATGCTCTACTTCAAAGGTTTACACTGCCATTTCCTTTTCAAATGTTTACATGTGTTTTAAATTTTACACTGTAATCCTTATTCAGGTATCTTGAAGTTTTGGCAAAACTGGGCAAAATTCCTGGCTCCAGTTCTTATTTGCTATGTGATATTGAAATATTCTCTGTGTGTGTACCCACTTCTCTGGATATGTTTGTTTATATATATTTCTGTATATCTACATATGAAAAAATTATTAGTCTTTGTAGAGTTGATACAAGTTTCTTAGTGTATTATGTAGGACACAGTAAATGTCCAGTAGATTGTGGTTACATTAAAAATCATGATGTTTGATGATATGTCCTCTATAAATTACTTTTTAATTCTCTAAATTCTCTAGAAACTTAATGTATGCTATTCTTGTCTTTATATACAATGCTTGGTTCATGTAGCTTACTTTTTCCTTTGTGACAGAACAATGTACACTAGTTATGACACTAGGAGATTTGTCCTGATGAAAAATACTATGTACCTCATTGTTGTTCAGGTTGAAATATTAGGAATGTAGGTAATGTTTTATATTGCTTTCAAGCTTAGTGAAAGGGACTTTCTGGTGATTACTTGGTATATTTAATATGTAATGCATTTTCTTTGGAAGAAACAAAAGGCTAGTTTGTGATTTCTACTTATAAAACGTAAAGCTTAAGAGACATGCAGATTAACCTCTCTAACTGACAACAGTAAGGTGAGTTCCTTGAATATTAGCATCTACCTGCATTCTCAGGATTTTTGGTGCAAAGGACCCATATATATTTCCAGTGAATCAGATAATTGATTCCATTAACAGAGACCTGGCATTTATGTCCTTGTCTTAAGTCCTTAGGTCTTAGTAGTAAGCAACTGAATTCTTAAGGGATTTGGAAGGAATAAATAATCAGCCAGAATATGCATAGAAATGTATCCAGTGATGTGCTGGTAATGTATAACCACTTGGTTCTCTGGAAAGAATAAATCTACATGTATATATATGCACATCAATTTATTACAAATTTTATTGATCTATAGGATATGTAGCATAATTTTACAAACAATAAGCAGTATTGCTTGTTATAAATTACATGTAGTCCACTATCAGTTCTCATAAAATGCTTTTATTGATTTTATCTAATTCTGTATTTATAGCCAAAACATAGTTGTAATTGGTGAAATAGTGTACTTTACTATGTAAATGTTGGTTGATATTTTAATTTATATTAGTAAGAAAGATGAAAGTGAAACAATCAGAATATATGTCAGAACTTCAATGGTTCCACAAGCATTGAATGGCTTATTTGCTGCATCTTACAATACTTTGAATATTGAAAAAAACAAAACAAACTTCCTCAGTTTTGTGCTCTTCACAAAGTAATAGGTGTAGGCATGACACACACTTTATAGTTTTATCTGCCTTTTTCATCCATTACTATGTTAAATCTAGATAATTTAAAAAATCCATGGTTTATATAGTGTGTTCTGATTTCTGTGATGTAAATATTCCCACCCAGTTAGATTTTAAGCTACTCAATTGACATTATTGTGAACAAATGTGCTGTAGCACACTACTATATGATGTTTTTGTCAAACAGAAATAATATCATGAATAACCTCAAGAGCATAAAAAATAGTAAGCTACAGAAAAATAAGTGGGAAATAATGAGTATTTATGTTTACCTTTTAAAATAGTTATATTTACCTATTTTAATTTTTAGTAATGGCAGTGTTTAGCAAACTGCTCACAAAATACCCAAAAATGTAACAAATGTCTGTCATGGGCTGGCAAATGCTAACTCCCACCTCACTGGCTACGCCTAACCATTTTAAGATAACTCTAAGCGAGAACTCTTGTAGGATGTGTATGTGTGAGAAGAGGTCTGCAAAGCTACCGAACTCCAAGCAAAGGAAGAAATCAACACTAAACACAACCAGATTCCAAAAGCAGATGTGTCTTAACAATACCAGGCATTTAAGTACTCGCCAGCCTCCGTTACTCTCCTCTCGCTCCAGCCATCTACTTGCTGAGCAACCCAAGACCAAATGGAAAGAGCAGAAACTCTGGTAGGCCAGGAAAGAAAAGAGGAGCCCATCACTGGACTTTTCACCTAATACAGACTCTCTCTGCCACCAATTGTACCTGGGCTAGGGGCAAGTGTCAGCATTAAATCACATTCAGGATTTCCATTGTTCACAGGGCTGGGCATAGGAATTCCTAACATTACAAAGGGTTTTCCACTTGAGGTGAAATTAGTAATTAATATTTTCTAAGAGAGATCTGAAGAGTAAGGTTTATCTTAAACTGAATTTTAAAAGGCTAGACTTAAAACAGTAAAAAAGAATCAGTGAATATGTTGTGATGAGATACCACAAGACAGAAGTATAACCTATATAGTTACACTTTTTATTTCCCCAGATGATCATTGATTTAACTCAGCAAATATATTTTCAAAATCAGATATTAAACATATTTCATATTAAAAGTAATTTTTGTAGTAATTATACAAAAAATAAAGACAGGGAAATTACCTTATTTTTTTGCTTTTGTTTCAAATGGAAAAATAGTGACTGTATAAAATATTTTGAAAATATTTTTAAACAGTTATGATTGATTTAGAATTATAAATTCAGATGGCTCATTACTTATATTATGCTCATCAGTAATAAGGCATAATGTTGAGATAGTATTGAATCAAGAATAAATACCATCTTGATTCAAATAAAAGTTAAGAGGTAGTTGTCAGAAGGAAAAAAGTCCTTGTACTGTATAAAGTTGTTATCTCTACATAATCTGGATACATGTGTTTCTTCATAGTTTTCCTCTGAGTACTGTAATTGAGTTGAGAGCTCAATACCAACTGGACAGATGATTATTAGAAATCTCTGTATGCCTTGGGATATTTATTGAAAGAGAAATAAAACTAATTAAATAAATAAAAGAAGAATAATTCATTTGTAACCACCAACTAGCATGAATGCATAACTTTCGCGTGTAGCTCTATAATTCAAGTAAAAATAGTTTTCTGCTGTAACATTCTGGTATTTATCAAAAATTGGTCAGCAAGTCAGTAGTTGTGAATTCCAGTTGCACATTCTTTCAACAAAATAACACTTTTTATTTTTAGGGAACTCTCAAAAAATATCCCATAAACTGTTAAAATAATTACAATAAATTTTGAAATAATGTCATTATAATCTTAATACATGAGGATCAATTTGAGAAGTATTATTTTACTGACAATTTTCCTGGTTTTGTTTGAGACCTTTTCCCTTAAACCTTAAAGTGTATTTTTTATTCACCTGGATAAGGTAATGGACACTTCTTAAATGAGAATTTTTGTATGGCTAAGTATATATTTTTGTGTGTGCGAAAGTGTTTATAGTGATTATGTATAAAACTATATAAATTATAATGTGATTTAAGATATAACTGTATCTCAATATAAACAGCTCTATGTATTGATAATATTTTAGATGTATTTTTGTTAAAATATTTTGTATTCCAAATGTAAATTTTCTTAATTATCACTATGTATTGAAATTATGTCAATTAAACAAACATTTCTCTACAACAAATTGGTATTATAACTTTGGGACATTATAAACATTTGTTACATAATTTAGTAGACTATGGAAAACAGCAAGAAATGGAAATTATCAGCTATAACCATAATTAAATTAGTTTATATGAGCTTCTAAAACCTTGAAACTCATAGGAGACTAAGAATTATAACTTGAAATAAAGCATTTGTAATAAAAACTTAAATTGATTAGAATTTAGCATGTTTACCAGTTGAGACAAATGCAATGCTATAGTTTGCTGTTTTATTGCTGAGGCTTTTGAAATATTAATATGTTATGAATTAAATTGTGTAAATAAAGGGCATGCAAACAAGTCAAAATGACAGTATTACAGTTTCCTACAGTTTAGTAATACCTTTTTTCCTTATATTGATTCATAATAATTTTCAACTCTAATTATTTAGAGATTATATAAAGTGGGAAACCTTGGGGCCTTGGGCAATGCAATGGCATAGGCCAGGTGGTCCTCACCTATGCATTATTATTTATATAGATTAATGTGATTAAATAATTTTTATATGTATATAATTTTCATAGTATACACTAATCATAGCCCCATGAATACAGGTATTATAATGTATAATTATATATAATGTGTTAAGAATTAAGTAATGCATATAAGTAATTTATCATAATATCTTCCACATGACTCAAATGTATTTTATTTCTCTTCATCTGCCCTTTTAGTTCACATAGAATTGTGGAATAAGAAGCACCATGTTCATGTCTTAAGATAATTTGATGATAGTAAAATAATATAATGTGTATGAAGTTGGATCAGTGAGCAAGGGCTGAAATCTTGGCCCCTCAACTTCTCTGGTGTGTGGCATTGAACAGTTCCTTCAAACACTGTGTGCCTCATTTCATTAGCTTTAAAATTAGTATAATAGTTCCTTCCTCAGTGACTACATTTTGTAAGTAATTAACATTAACTGGTAAGTACTAAACTCTCAGTAAATGTTTGTTCCTGTTCTCAGGTAGGATCCTTTGGCAAAAGAAGGAAAATTATTTTACTCTCTAAATGTGGACAGGATTTCCCTGTGGCTGATGGATGAGATTCTTTTCCCTTAAGACTTAAAGGATGCTGAATTAACTACTCTGTAAGTAAAGTAGCAAATAGTAAATTGCTCAGATATTTCCTGTGGGTAGATATCGTTGATGAAAAGTTTGTCTCCAAAAAGGGAGAGAAACTTATCAAAACAAATGCCTGATTCTAATATAAAATATGAAGGAAATAATCCAATTTTAAAGGTCCAGCACACACAATGCATCTTTACTTGTCTAAACTGGACATTAGAAATGTGGAAGAACAGGGCCTGTCAGGCGCTGCTGATGGGAATGTAAAATGGTGCAGCCACTCTGGAAAGCAGTGTGGTGGTTCCTCAAGTGATTAAACATACTTGTCCTGTGACTCTGCAATTCCCAACCTAGTTATATACTCAAGAGAAATGAAAACATATGCCCACAGACTCACACAAGTATTTGCACAAAATGTGTATATCAGCATTACTGGTAACTCACATGGCTGAAACAACACAAATGTCCATCATTGGATGGGTAGATAAACAAATACTGGTATATCCACAGAATGTAATTTGTTCAACCCTAGAAATGGAAGAAGGTGCTGATATATGCTATAATTTGAAAGACTCTCAAAATCATTATGAAAGAAGCTCTTCAAGTAAAGTTCATGTATTAGATGATTCCATTCTCATGAAAGTCTAGAATAAGAAACTCTATATTGAGACAGAAAGTAAATCAAGGGTATCTTAGGGCTGGAGGTGAGGAGGATGAGAGAATAAGACACTGATAGCTCAAATGTACAGTTTCTTTTTGAAGTGATGAAAATGTAAAATTTCCTGTGGAGATGGTTGCACATCTCTGTGAACATACTAAAAATCATTGAATTATGTTCTTTAAATGAGTGAATTGTGTTATATGTGAATTATATCTCAATAGAACTATTTAAACAAAAAAGGTATTATGAATATAAAGAATATGGACATGTTTGTTAATACCTCCTAGGCCTTAAATATTCTTGTGTTGTATATGGTTTCTGGGAGTATAGTATTATTTTTAGAGTGCCATTTTTAAAGACCTATATATCAGTTAATATCCAACAATTCTTAAAGTCTACATACTCTGTGATTCCAAATATATGACATTCTGAAAAAGCCAAAACTATGGAGACAATAAAAAGTTAAGTAGATTCCAGAGTTTGGCAGTTGGGATAGCAAAGAATAACTGAAATTCAGGACATTTTTAGTGCTGGAAAAATTCTGTAAGATAGTATAATGATGGATACATGTTTGTCCAAATGAATAGAATGTAACCTAGAGTGAATTATAAACTATGGACTTTGGGTGATTATGAGGAATCAGTGTAGGTTTATGCTTTGTAGCAAATGTACCATTCTGGTGGGGAGTATTGATAATGGGGGAGGCCATGCATGTGTGGGAACAAAGAGTGTATGAGAATCCTCTCTACCTTCCTGTCAATTTTGCTGTGATCCTAAAACTGTTCTAAAAACAAAGTCTTAAAATTCTGTCTCAAGAAATTTGAGGCTCTGTTTAGGCATTTTAAAAGTTCACATTGCTAAATAAAAGTCAAAATATCAAAAAATAAAAATAAAGGAAATTATGGGGTGGGTTCAGTTAAGAGTGTGTAATTAGTGAGATAGGTGTTTTTGTTAAAGATTCATGAGAATTGTAGCGTTTGTGGTAATATTTTTTACAGCCATGGAAGACATGAATGTTTATGTAGTCTGGCTTATGAGAACAGTATATTCAGGGAAGAAGCAAGTCATCTTTTCTGTCAGAAATAGAGGGCAACTTTGATACGCTGTGGTATGTAAGTCATGAATGTAACAGCATTGTAAGACTGAGTGGGTAAGGCAGGAAAAAGAATACTTCAAAAGTCTGTTGCATACAACTTCTGTGCTTGACTGAAACCTAGTGATACAAATTAAAAGTCTGTAATGAAAACATATGATGACTCTTTTAATCTGTTTAAATTTACTGAATTTCATTGCATGGGTACACTCCAAATCAGAGTACACAAACTTGATGATTTATAGGTGACTGGAAAATGCAATGAATGTGTAAAATAGGTTTGGATTTCATGGTGATGCCTTGAAACACATATTCCCCATTTAAAAGAAGTCAGCTACAAAGCAAGTCCAGTCTATTATTTCATGCAATTTTGACAGGTTGTCTACTTCACAGGGAAATATGGACATTTGAAATATTTATATAAAACATTTTGATATTTACATTTGAGCCACTAATTAAGTTTTGTAAAACACCATCTGCAAAAAACTCATTGTTAGAAACATATGTCCCTTGTGCTGCTAATTCACATCCTCACCCTGAGTACCAATATGGTGGTTGATTCAATACTACACCAGTTCACATATGTAGGCTTAAATGATCACAAATGCTACCTGTATTTGTGGTGGTCTTGTGTCACCACAGATTTCCTTATACTTACATAATTTCAGCACATACATTTATAAATACAGATATGGGAATATAGGTATAAATCCTGCAAATATTTTTCTGCAGGCCCTTTTAAGATTCTATTTCAAAACATTTGTCACTTCAAAATATTTATCATTTATTAACTATATTGACTCTGTCATTCAAAATCCTAATCATTTATTACTTTAAAATGCACTAACATATTCACAATTTATGTTGGCTATAGAGCACAGATAAGCTTGTCCTGTAGTTATTTATCTCTTCATTATTTAATTCAAGATCTTAAATGTTTAAAGAAATAATTCTTTTTATTTTCATCAGTTTTTACTCTTCTGTAGAAATATAGGAGTTTTAATCCTAAGAGCAATGATAACACCTAATTGGGAACATTGTATAATATATGAATGAATATTAATTTAAATCACTTTTCAGAAACATTGGACTCTCTCCTTCCTGACCATCACCACCCCAAGCCCCATACCATTGCAAAGGCAAGCAGATAGGTTATGTGAAGAAATCTGTGTGTATTATAATTGTTTGAAGAGAATGTACCTTTTTAAATTCCTAAGACCTCCACCCTCTTTTCCTAAGTACATTGTTGTCCCGATCAAGCTTTGCCACACAAAATCTGTTCCCCTGGGTCAAAGAATAGTCTCATGACATCCAAAATGTCATTTTGCTCACCAAGATAACAGATAACTGGGATATGCATAGAGATATATTTTTACCACTTTCTCTGCTATTTACAATCTTGTTATTATATTTGCTCCTAAGGTGTAGGAAAATTCACAGTAACAGAAACGCTTTATAGTAAATGGAGTAGCTATCCACAAGGTATTCATGTGTTCCAAGTATGTCAAGGCAAATGAGAGAATATAGCATAAAACAGAATGTAGGGTTCCATTCCTCCCTCACAACTTAGAATATACCTTATAGTGCACATCCAGCCACTTTGCAAAAATGTTTTTCTCTAAAGAAGACTTAAAAAAAGTAATTGAAATTATACAGGCAGAGAATCTTCTAGTTTTAATTTCTGCATGTGAAGATCTTTTTGTTTAGTTGAAATGCAGTTTATATATAAGATTATATATATATATTGGTTTCAGGTGTACAACATAGTAATTCAACAATTATATATGTTACAAAATGCTCACCATGGTAAATGTGCTTACCACCTGCTGCCATGCAAAGACGGTATGGTATTATTGACTATATTCCTTATGCTGTGCATTTCATCCCCTTGACTTATTTTATAATTGGAACTTCATGCCTTTTCCCCTTTCACCTATTTTGTCTTACCCCCACCTCCCACCCCTATGACAACAGCCAGTTTGTTCTCTGTATTTATAAGGCTGTGTCTCTTTTATTAGTTGGTCTATTTTTTTTTTAATTTCACAAATAAGTGAAATCATATGGTATTTGTCCTTCTCTGACTTACTTCATTTAGCATAATAACCTCTAAGTCCATCTACATCATCAAAGACGGCAATATTTCATTCTTTTTAATGGCTAACATTCCATGCATATATGTACCACATCTTCACCCATTCATTTAAGGATGGACACTTAAATTGCTTTCGTATCTTAACTATTGTAAAAATGCTGCAATAAACATAGGGATGCATATATATTTTTGAATGAGTGATTTTGTTTTCTCCAGGTAAATACCCAGAAGTGGAATCTTTGATTTTTGCAGTATTTCTATTTTTTAATTTTTTTGAGGAACTTCCATACTGTTTTGCATAGTGGCTCCACCAATTTACCTCTCAAAAACAATGCACAAGGATTCCCTTTTCTCCACATTGTTATCAACATTTCTTGTTATTTCTTGTCTTTTTGATATTAGTCATTCTGAGTGGTGTGAGGGAATGTCTCATTGTGGCTTTGATATGCATTTCCCTGATTAGTGAGTGATGTTGGACATTTTTCATGTGTCTATTGCCATCTGTATGTCTGTTCAGGCCCTCTGCCCATTTCTTCCTCCCTCCCTCCCTCCCTTCCTCCCTCCCTTCCTTCCTTCCTTCCTCCCTTCCTCCCTCCCTCCCTCCCTCCCTCCCTTCCTCCCTTCCTTCCTTCCTCCCTTCCTCCCTCCCTCCCTTCCTTCCTTCCTCCCTTCCTCCCTTCCTCCCTCCCTCCCTCCCTTCCTTCCTCCCTCCCTTCCTTCCTTCCTCCCTTCCTTCCTTCCTCCCTTCCTTCCTTCCTTCCTTCCTTCCTCCCTTCCTTCCTTCCTTGTCATATGCATTTTTTCTCTATTTTTGATGTGAATCTCTTACTGATATAGCATTTGAAAATAAGTTCTCCCATTCAGTAGGTTGCCTTTTTGTTTGGTTGATGGTTTCCTTTGCAGTGCAGAAGCTTTTCAGTTTGATGTAGCCCCACTATTTATTTTTGCTTTCGCGTCCGTTGCCTGGGGAGACACATTCTGAAAAAAAAAATTGCTAATGCTCATGTTCAAGAGTTTATTGCCTATGATTTCTTTTAGGAGTTTTATTGTTATTAGGTCTTTAATCCATTTTGAGGTTTTTTTTGTGTATGGTGTAAGGCAGTGTTCCAGTTTCCCAACCGCATTTACTGAAGGGACTGGTTTTCCCTGTTGTATATTCTTGCCTTCTTTGTCATGTATTAATTGGTCATATATGCATGAGTTTGTTTCTGAGCTCTCTGTTCTGTTCCATTTATCTGTGTGTCTTTTCTTGTGCCAGTATCATAGTGTTTTGATTATTATAGTTTTGGAATATAATTTGAAATCAGGGAGAATGATACCTCTAGCTTTGTTATTTCTCAAGATTTTTTGCTTCTTCAGGGCGTTTTTTGGTTCTATACTAAATTTTAGGATTAGTTTTTTCTAATTTTTGAAAAATTCCATGGGTATTTTGATAGGGATTGCAAGAAATCTGTATATTGCTTTGGGTAGTATGGCTATTTTACCAATATTAATTCTTCCTATCCATGAGTATGGAATATTTTTCCATTTATTTGTACTGTCTTCAATTGCTTTCATTGTGTTATTAGACTTTTCAGAGTACATAAAGATCTTGTAAATTATCACTGTTGTCCTTATAACAAGAAATGGCTGATAAACTATAAATCAGTAGCTTTTTGAACCCAATTAGGGAATCTGAAAATCATCCCCTAAATCTGAAAAGTCATGCAATTACAGGGTCACAGCTGAGATCAGCTTACCTGGAGAAGTAACTTTAGGAGTTTTAGAGTGATAGGAACAACTCCAATTGCTAGAAACTGAGTATGGACCATTGTGAGAAATGCCTGACACTGCAGAGATTTAGAACTTCCCCCTCAGCAATCTTTCTGGACTTTTCCTCTAGAAACACTACACAGTTAGAATTCAAACAAGATCTCCTCATGGCCTTGGTGGGGATGGTAGGAGTAAGCTTTGTGAGACACACCAGGGACTCTTTTAATAAATGCCTACTTTCCAGGCTGAACAACTTTGTCAGAAAACTTATCCCAGCAAGGGAAAGGTAATTCCTTCCCACCTGAGTCCTCTCCAGCCTTTCTGTCTCCCCTAATGGGGTGAAAACACAGTCAGCAGCAGTTCAAAGTAATAGACTGAAAAAACTATACCAGGGACAGAAGAGTAGTATAATAACAGTAGGTTATGGGTGTAAGACAAGACACAGAATCACTTTAAGGAACAGTGTATAGGGAACCCAAAGACAAGAGGGAAGACAAAAATAAGTATATTAGAATAATTGAAAACCACTTGCACCTATATCTATAGCAAACATTAAAACAGTCCAACTTCTATCCAGTTGAACAAATCCTCCCACTATATGCCCATTCTGTTAAATAATACATTTCTAGCAGTCAACAAAATTTAAAGGCATACCACAAGGCAAGAAAAAAATATTTACTTTTCTTGAAGACTTATTTAAACTATTTTGTGATTACTTGTTTTCAGCTGACTCTAATCACACATATCCCAGGCTGAATTTCCTCTGTATATCTGTGCTATCACTAATTTTTAGTGTATATTTACATGATACTGCATTATAACTATCAGAGGATAAACTGAGCAGTAAAGACATCATCTTTATTGTCAAAGGACCTAAAGACTAGTGGGGAGGACTGATATAGATGAAGTAGTTTCAAGGATTAGAGAGGATATGAAAAAGAAATTGTAAGGTTCTTTGCGAGGGCATCATAAGGGCAATCAGATTTAAAAGATCTTTAAGAAGTGTTGTAATATTGTAATATGTTCCATTATATCATTATAATGTGTGAGTATTCAGAACATTTATTTGAATCATTATTACAAAGTATTTTGGCATCTTTTGGCTTACTAGTTAAATGAATCACATTACTTAAGAACCACGGAAACATGGAACTATATGATGCAGATTTAAAACATAATCAGTCTCCCCCTTCCTCTTTCAGATAAGTAAATGTAGATAGGTATGAATAGGTATAGATATAGTTGTAGTTGTCAAACCACCATAATAATCAGTTACCTGTTTTGCTACACCAGTTTTTTGGGAAAAAAGTGATTGGTGTTGAGCAAATAAAATACTATCTTACTAATCTAAATATATACCTTTTTTATCATCAAAACTTTTATTTGGATCTTTCAATGTGCTTTTCATTCTGTGGTGGTCTACAAAGATGAATCAGGCATGGTACTCTCAGGAAGAAACTCTAACGTCCTATTTTGAGTACATTAGTATGAAATAAAAATATCTTATATTTTAAACATATCATAATAGGTCTTTACTTGTAATATGATTTGCTACTACATCTATTTTATTTCACATTATTCCATCCAAAATTTGAGTTAGAAAATTTGCACATAAAGCTCAACAGATGGTATCCTTAAATTTTATTCAGCAAACAATAATCTACCATAAGTGCTTCAGCATTTTATTCTAACATGTTGAACAGATTTAATTTGTTTCAGTACATCTGTTCCAAAGTAGAAGAGCCCTTTCAAATTCGATGTTTTGTTCATTCTTGAAATTAAGAATAATAGTTTGAAAATGGTTGTCAGTCCTTTTAAAGTAAAAAAGCAAATAAACTTTTGTTCTATGCTTTTCCAAAATGTATAGGATACATTTTTACTATCTATAGAAAATTTAAATGGAGAAAGAAGTTACTTAAAAGCCTCCTGCACAATTTTAGAACAAATAGTTTAGTGCTATAAATTAGTGCTTTTCCAAATGAAAAATAATTTTGCTTGACTTGGCAAAATTAATCATCTTTGTGTTAAATGTTTGTCTAAAAGTAAAAAGTATAATTTGCCTTACCATTCAGTGCCTTCGGATATCATAGTTGTATTTGTATATCTGCTTTGAATTTCATGAATATATTTTCTGCCTAATTACATCATTGTACCAGTTGGCTTATTTTAATGTAACATAATGATTGCAAAGAGAGAAAAAAAACTAACATCACCAGCAGTCGCTTTGAATTACTACCACTGTTGGTAAATTATTTGAAACATTTTTTCTTTATACATGAAATGCATATGGGAAAGCTGGAGTTTTAACTCATTAATGTTCAGTAAACTATATATGACTTATACATTCACCATTTTCTCATAATTTTCAGTTTTCAAGGACAAATTATCCTTAGTTATTGGAAAACATGCATGTATTTTTCAATATTTTTTCATAAAAACAATTTAATTCATTAGATAAGAACAGAATTATGGAAATTGAAGTTTCAAATTATTTTAAAATTCTTTAATGTTATAATAATATAGCATTGATACAGAATATGTACTATAAATAATCACTTTTTTTCCTTCTTAAAATCCAGACCAGGACACAGAAACTACTTTGAAGTTGAGAATAAATTATTCTGATTAATCTTCTTTATCAATGATTCCTTAATAGGTCCTAGTTATTTTCATAGGTAACATTTATCTTGTTTCCCGTTTCTTTGCCAAATGCAGGTAGAGTGACAGAATAAAGAAAGATCTAGCCTCTAAACATGTTTATTTAACAAGTTTGCTTGACAGTTGTTGCCAAACTTCATCCCTGGTCAGTTTTGAGATAACTGTGTCTGTGTCTGTTGAAGGAAGAAAGAACAATATAAAATAAGTAGGAGAAAAGTCAATTTATGTATGAGAGCAAAAAAGGAAAGTTTGAGTACACATTTATTTTCTCTTCTCACATGTTCCACTGTTAAATGCTGAGTTCTGTTGTAACCAATTCAAGAGAGGAGAAAAAATAACATTGTATTTTTCTAGGAAAACCCCCTATATTTTAATTTGGAAGAAAAATTGTGAAAATGTGTGCGTGTTTATACAAAGTATGTGTGTACATAATGTATATTCTTAAGCTGCTCCATTATATTTTTCCTGCATCTTCCATGAAATGATACTTTAAAGGTCACATGAATGTCCAATTTCTGGCTTGTTTGCTGATTCAAAGCAGAAAAAAGATTATTAAGATTGATAATTCTTTGATGACTGAAAACATTCATTTTACTCCTCTCTAATAAGATAGTAGAAAACAGTATGTTATTGTATCTATTTGAAATGAACTTCTTTTATTAATTTAGTAGCTTCCAAATGATCAACAAAACATAATATTCCAGTAATTTTATGTTTTTAACATAATTAAATGCCATAAATTAACATAAAATATTTTTTCAATGCAAAAAATATACCAGCAGTAATTATATATGACAGTGGATATTTGTATGGATGCTATGTTAAAGAAAATTCATTTCAACTTTTCATTTTACTTATTCTACATTTTCCTTCATCTACTTGCATTCTTATGGAATGCAGTGATTCCGTGATCAGGAATCTACTTTGGATTACAGAAAATATAAAGAAAATTGCAGCTCTGCTCCCAGTATACCTGGGCATGGTTATGGTATGCATGGTTAAAAGGTGCATGAGATTCCAAAGATTTCATAGAACCTCTGAAAATTATGTACGGATTCTGGTCCTTCAGCTATAAATAGAGGCTATTTTTAAAAACTACCATCCCTCAAACAGATATTCTTCTCTGTCCTTTATAATGCATACTCTTTTAGGTAGAGAAAATTCCTTTAGTTAATGATGAATAATATACATATTTTAAGTCATAGTAATGAAGTAGTTTATTTACTGCCTTGCCAAAAATGTGACCTTCTGAATGGAGATTCTGTAACTTCCTTTAAAGCTGTATTTCAGTTCTCATTAGTTTTCTCCACTGGGAAACACAGATAGCCTCCTACCGACATGCAATTCAGTTTTACTTTTATAATAAATGACCAGTGGAATTAGACTGTTTAAACACATTAAGGAGCAAAGCAAAGAGAAACAACCTTTAACATTAAATTTTACTTTCTAGTGACTTGGAAACCACTGAACAATGTTCTCCCAGTCAGGCCTAAGTGTAATTGTCTTGTGATAGAGTAAGTTCTTCGTGCCTCAATGTATTTCTTAAATGTTTACTTTTCCAACACCTTTGTACTGACTAATTTCATCTACCCTGTGACAACCTCTTCTACACTGTGTCCTGTACTTTTTTAAGAGCAAGGAATAAACATGAAACAAACATATACACCATTACAAAAAAAAAAGGGCAGGAAAAATAGGGTTTTTCGACTTACAAAAAGGGCATGATTCAGAATGTGTTGATGTGACTGGCAGATATCAAAATAAAATGCTCCCTCACCTACATATAGTTGAAAAGTAATGAAGGAAATAATTCAGCTATCTGTGGGTTTGTCTTTCACATCTGTAATAAAAACACAAAATTAAGTAGATGAACAATAAAAAAGCATGGATGCATTTTGCATAACATTATTTGGATTGAAATATGTGAATAATAATGACAATTCCAGTTACTTTTGTGTAATATTTAACTCATATATTTTGATGCTTTATTATTTAGTTTTGCATTTAATTGTTTATTCTATGTACACTTTATGTTAGGCAGTGATTCTATATAAATCACACTAAAACAGATATTTTTATTTTTAATATTGCTATTTATGTTTGGTGAACAATGAGTACATTTAAAATATAAACTTTATAATTTTATCTCAGCCCAGTTCTATATATTAATTTGTAAGAGAATATGATTCTTTTTAATTTTTAATCTTTCAAGGCTTTTATATGCATCACAAATACACACACTCTCTCTCTCTCTGTCCCTCTCTTCCCCTCAGTTTTTTCTTTTTCCAATCAGACATCCCACAGTATTAATCACTGATCTACATTGTTAAATGTTTAGTAGGAAATTCTTGAGTTTTTCTTCTTACTTTTAATATTTTACTTTGTTTAAATTTACTTTTATTTTCCTTTTTTGTGCTTCTTGAAATGAATATTTAATTCATTTTTCAGTATTATGTTTTCAATGTATACTTAAAGGCTATACAAAATCCTAAGTAACATTTGATTTGTATCTCAGGGATCATAAAATCTGTGTTATTGCCAATAGTTACAAGTATTTCTTAAAATTCCTTATGAATTATTTGAAAGACATGATTTTTTTGTCCATACATGCTTTTTTTTTGAAATGCAGAATTCAATATTGCCATGAAGCAGAAAAAATATACTATAGGTACATGCATAGAAATGGATAAATGTCACAATGTAATGTGGAATCAAAAGGCAGTAATAGAATACATTAGAATAACACCAATATTAGTAAAGGTATAGCCTATGCTCCAGTAACAAAAAAGACATAATTACATTAGCCTTAGCTACACAGAAATGTATTTCTCTCTCACTACTAGTACAAAGAGAGGAGCTGCACCTTAAGGTTCTACTTCTAGGTGGTTAGGCAACCATAACCTATACTCTCTAGTCTGTCTTCATCCAAAAAAGCAAAAGAGAGTGAGTAGAGAGCAAGCAGTTTTCTCTTAAGTAGTCTTGTAAGTCACACACACTAATTCAGTCATGTTTCACTGGTTAGAAGCCATTTCCATGGTCACTGGTCACTTAAAGAGCAAATCACAAACATGTTCTCTATAATCTACTTGTTCTCAGTAAGGTATGGTGTATGTACATCTGGTGATGGGGGCTTATTTCTAAAAGAAAGAAAGGGACAATTAGTTTCTGTCACATCACTTAAAGAGCATTAAAATTCAAAACTGAATAATACTTTAAGGATTCATAGGTAAATGGTAAAACCATGATGAGATAAAATAATATTTTTTTAAAAATTGGAGGAGAGCTGTTGCCATTTTCATTTACTTATTGTTCATAGCTAATGCCTACATGGTTTTAAATATAAATATAAAAGGTATACTTAAAATATCTGCTTCCTAAAATTTCATCTACCCAGTCATCTTTTAAAGGTAATTTATACTTTTCTATGCAAATATGTACATGGATATACAGTCTTTCTTAAGCTACTTTCTTTTTTACTGTATTACGTTAGTATTTTGTAGATCATTCATATCAGAACATGAAGGTCTTCTCTCATTTATTTTCACTGTTGTTTGATATCCGTTATTGATACAAATTTGAGAATTTTTTCATTTTTTTGCCTCTAAGCATCTGTTTATCCCTTCTGTTTGAGAATAAAAATACTACCAAATTTAGAGACACATACAGATGCGCTAGTTCTTTGCTGCAAAATCAGAGACTAGCAGTTAATAAAAATGTCCAGTATGTATTAGTTATTAGTATTTCTATATAAAGGTTTATACATTTGTATTTTGATATGCACTGTTAAAGTCCTCATTTGTCCTGTCATCCTATATATATATATGACTGTATGTATATGACTATGAATGACTGCCCATTTGCACAAGCAGAAAGCAAATATCAATTTTATTTCTTTTTCCATATGATAGATTACATAATTTATTACAGTATAGATTTAATTTATAATTCTTACTATATGTGAAAACAAATATATTTTCTTATAAAAATATGACACCTTTATTTTTATCCCTTCAATTTTTTTCTTTTTATTTTCAATGATTATATTTTATTTCCAATTTTTCTAATTAGATCTTATCTGAGATTATTAGTGATCCATTTAGTATCACATATAGTGAGATTTTTACCTTTTGTGTAGCTGCTCCAGAGCTCGTGATACATTTATACATGAGAGGATTTTGTTACCAGATTATTCAAGCAGATAAGGAATTACCCACGTGGTAGAATGTACCAAAGTACTAGTCTGGATATATACAAATATTTAGTAAAATATATCAGAAATAGCTACTATTTTATTGTATAGTTGAATGTTTCTCTTTTGTCATTGTTTTAAATTGAAATATAATTCACAGAAAACATTGTATTTGTTTCAGGTGTATGCCATAATGATTTGATATTTGTATATATTGCATGATCACCAAAATAAGTCTAGTCGACATTCATCACCTTACATAGTTATGTATTTTTTAGTTGTGGTGAGAACTTTGAAGGTCTATTCTTCTAGCAACTTTCAGCTATACAATACAGTATTATTAATTATAGTCACCATACTGTACATTACCATGCCTTATTGAATAACAGGAAGTTTGTTTCTTTGACTCCTTCACCTATTTCACCAACCTGTCTCTGGCAATTACCAGTCTGTTCATTTTTTTTGTGTGTGTGGTTTTTATTGTTTTGTTTTAGATTAAATGTAAGATCATACAGTATGTATCTTTCTCTTCCAACTTACTTCACTCAGCATAAAGCCCTCAAGATCCAGCCATGTTGTGGCAAGTGACAAAATTTCCTTATTTTTTTGTGGCTGAATAATATCCCCTTACTATTCACATACATACCATATTTTCTTACTCAGTTCATCTATCGGTGGACACAGGTTAGCTATTGTAAATAACCCTGCAATGAGTACACGAAGAAGAAAATTAATTACTCTATAACATCTTACTATCATGATAGACAGTGACTACAATAGAGGGGGGTATGGACTTGATAATATGGGTGAATGTTGAAACCACTGTGTTATTTACATGAAAACATCATACGATTGTATATCAATGAAACTTTAATTAAAATAATAATAATACTGCAATGAACATAGGGGTGCATCTATCTTTTTTAGTTAGTGTTTTCATTTTTCTCAAATGAATACCTAGAAGTGAAATTGCTGCATGAGATGGTAGTTCTATTTTTAAATTTTTGAGGAACTTCCATACTGTTTTCCATAATAACTGCACCAAATTACGTATCATTGACAATGCACAAGAATTTGTTTGGTATCACATCCATGTAAATGCTTGTTATTTCTTGTGTTTTTTATACTAGCCATTGTAATAGATGTGAGACGTATCTCACTATGGTTTTTGACTTGCATTTCCTTGATGATAACTGATGTTGAGCACATCTCATCGATCTGTTGATGGTCTGTATGACTTCTTTGAAAAGTGCCAATTCAGATCCTTTGCCTGTTTTTTAATTAGATTTTTTTGCTGTTAACTTGTATGAGTCATTTATATATTTTGTATACTAATCCCTCATCTGACATATGATTTACATTTTCTGCCATTTAGTAAGTTGTCTCCATTGCTATGCAGAAGCTTCTTAGTTTGATGTAGTCCTGTTTTCTCTTTTTTGCATTTGTTGCCTTTGTTTTTTGGTATCGAATCCAAAAATTCATAGCCAACATCAAAGCCAAGGAGCTTACCACCCATGTTTTCATCTAGGATTTTTATGATTTGGGGTCTTATGTTCAAGTCTTTAATGCATTTTGAATTAGTTTTTATGTATGGTATTAGTTTCATTCTTTTACATGCTGTCCAGTTTCCCCAGCACCATTTATTGAAGAGACTGTCCTTTCCTCATCATATATTTTGGCTTCTTTGTCAAAAATTAATTCATCAGATATGCATGGGTTTATTTCTGGCTCTCTGTTCTGTTCCATTGATCTAGGTGGCTGTTGTTAAGCCAATACCATACTGTTTTAATTGCTATAGCTTTCTAATGTAGTTTGAATCAGGGAATGTGATGCCTCCAGCTTTGTTCTTTCTCAATATTTCTTTGGCTATTTGGTTTATTTTGTGGTTCCATGTAAATTTTGGGACTAATTGTATTTCTGTGAAAAATAATTTTCAAATTTTAATAAGAATTGCATTGAGTCTGTAAATTACTTTGGGTGGTATAGACATTTTAACAATATAATTATAATCCATGAGTGAGGAATAGCTTTCCTTTTTTTTCTGTTTTCTTTGAATTCATCATTAGTGTCTTAGAATGTTCTGTGCACAGGTCTTTCACCTCTTTGATTAAATTTATTCCTGGGTATTGTTTTGGATGCAGTTGTAAATGGGATTTTTTTTTATTTCTCTTTCTGATAATTTATTATTAATGTGTAGAAATGCAACAGCTTTTTGTAAATTGATTTTGTATGCTATAGCTTTACTGAATTCATTTATTCTAACAGTTTCTTGATACATTTAGGGTTTTCTAATATATCAATATCATCTGCAAATTATGACAGTTTTATTTCTTCTTTTCCAATTTCACTGCCTTTTATTTCTTCCTGTTGCTTATTTGCTCTGGCTAGGACTTCCAATACTATGTTGAATAAAAGTGGTAAGAGTGGGCACCCTGATCTTAAACAGAAAACTTTCACTTTTTCACTGTTGGGTATGATATTTGCTGTGGACTTGTCATATATAGCCTTTATTATGTAAAAATATATTCCCTTTATACTGACTTTGTTATAAGTTTATATTGTAAATGGATATTAAATTTTGCCAAATGTTTTCTGAAACAAATGAGGTGATTATATGATTTTTATCCTTCATTTTATTAATGTGGGGTATTACATTGATTGGTTTGCAGATGTTGGACAATCCTTGCATCCCTGGAATAAGTCCTGCTTGATCGTGGTTTAGCCTTTTTTAAAGTATTTTTGAATTTGGTTTGCTAATATTTTGCATCCATGCTCATCAGGGATTTTGGGTTGTAATTTTCTTTTCTTGTGGTGCCCTTGTTTGGTTTTGGTATCAGGGTAATGTTGTCCTTGTAAAATGAGTATGAAAGTGTTCCCTTCTCATTTATTTTGTAGAAGCATTTGGGAAAGACTGGTATTAATTCCCCAATTCAACACTGAGACCATCTGGTCCTGAGGTTTTGTTTATTGGGGGGACTTTGTGATTCATCTCCTTACTAGTAATCAGTCTATTCATATTCTGTATCTTTGTGATTTGTGTTGGTATGTTGTATGTTTCTAGGAATTTTCCATTTCTTCTAGGTTGTCAAATTTGTTGGCATATATTGTTCATGGTAGTCTCTTATAGTCTTTTGTATTTCTGTGGTAGCAGTGGTAATGTATCCTCTTTTGTTTCTTTTTTTATTTGTGTCCTCTCTTTTTTTCTTGGTGAGTCTAGCTAAAGTTTTGTCTATTTTTCCATCTTTTCAGAAAACTAGGCTTCGTTTCATAAATCTTTTCTCTTGTCTTTTTATTCACTATTTCATGTATTTCCACTCAGATCTTCTCTTCCTTCCATTAACTCTGGCCTTCTTCTTTCATACTTTTTAATGTTCCTTTAGCTGTAAAGTTACGTAGTTTATTTGAATCTTGTTTCTTGATGTAACCATTTATCACTGTGAACTTCCCTGGTAGAACTACTTTTGCTACACCTCATAAGTTTTGGAAAATTGTATTTTTGTTTTTATTTGCCTTAAGATATTTTTGATTTCTCTTTTGACTTTATTGGTTGTTCAGGAACATGTTTAATATCCATATTTTGTGAATTTTAAAGTTATTATAACTGATTTCTAGTTTCATACCATTGTGGTCAGAAAAGATGCTTGGTACATATTCAGTCTTCTTAAATTGATTACAACTTGTTATCATAATATGTCGTATTATGATCTCTCCTGGAGAATGTTCCATGTGTGCTTGGAAAGAGTGTGCATTCTGTTACATTTGGATGGATTGTTCTGTATATGTTTGTATAATACGCATGCCAAAATTGAGATTTGCCATTTAATACAAAATCTTCTGAGTATATACATCTTTCCATTTTATTTACTATCACTATATACTGTTTGGCCCTAGTTTTGAAAATCAATACCTATAAGTTTTCAAATAATGACAGGGTGTGATGTGAACATGTCAACTGTTTAAGAATGCTTTTATAGAAATACATCTTTGATATATTTTTTACTTAGTTTATGTCTGAGTTATGAGTGTGTTCACAGTTATATTTCTCAGGAGCCTGAAGATATTGAAAAAGTTGTAGGGACTCTGCTGTTGGACCTGCTGTGAAAAAATTGCATGGTGAGGTTTGTTTTGGTGGTGTTTTTGTTCACTGTCCTTCTGATCTTTGTTAGCATCTCTGTATGTCAGCGGCTGTGAAGTGTGAAAGACTGCCATGATATAAAGAAGCAGCTGACAGTATTCTCCTCACTGCCTTCTTTATATATCTGAATTCCTTTTTGCAAATGTTTGCTTGGCCCTGTGATGGCTTATCCTATGTGAACAGATCCTTAAGGTCTACATCTCATCAGCCCATCTACTTTATAATCTGATTTTCTTGAATTTCACCAAACCCCTGGGAAATTTAGCATTCTGTTTTCAAAAATCACTCTGAAAATGTAAGTATAAATACTTTTCTTTCTTTCTTTCCTTCTTCCCTTCCCTCCCTCCTTCTCTTCTTTCCTCCTTCTTTCCCTACTTACTGACACAACACATTAGGCCTTATTTCTGTATCTAATTATTTATCTCTTATTTTTTTCTATTTTCTCTGTGGCATCTGTTTGCCTGCCTTTGGTGGCAAAAAAATAAATGTTATTTCTTTCCATGAGAGAAGGCTTTTAAAAAACAGAAGAATACACATTTATATTTAGAAAACTCAAACAAGGTAACTATTTACAGTAGAAATCTAAAATTAGTGGTTATGAGCCCTACTTAAGGATCATAATCTCAACATGACTTCTCAATGTCCACAAAATTCTCATGTTGATATATAACACCACTCAGGGAGTATATTTATAAAACTCACAATATTATTTTTGATAATGATTAAAACTACATTCTGGACTGAACCACAAAGAGTGTACTCTAAAGACAAACAATTATAGTGTGTATTTAAAAAAGCATGCATATAAAATTATATATATAAACTAACAGTGACTGTAAGTTATTCAAATAAAGTATGATTTTCTCTAAAGGATGTGAGTGATAACTAGTCAACATTATTCCTAATTTGTTATGTGGCTATTTAAAGAATCCAGTTTTTACCCTGATGACCACTAAAGCATTAAAATGGTATCCAGCTACATAGATTACACTGTTTTTGTCTTCATATTTTCCCCCTTAAATTGTATATTAACTTAGAAGTTATCAATGTATGTATGTGTATGTGTGAAAGAGAGAGAAAGAGAGAGAATTTGATCCTTATACCTAAAGACTTTCAAGTTTGTAGATTGAATTGAAATAATTTTTAAAAGGAGGATATATCTCATACTACCCACGGCAATGGTGACATGAACATACCAATATGAGAATTTCTCTAATTGATAATGTATCAGAGAATGAAAGAGAACATCTGTTTTCATAGTTTAAGTAAAAGGAGGCAAGGGATTACTTGCTATTTTTTAGAAGTATACTCAGTTAATGATATGTCCACAAATACAAAATTTTAAAACTTCTTTGTAACCCAAATGTGATCTTAAATCTAATCAAGAATAGCACCTAATTACATTATTAAATTGGAATTTATTCCAATGAAGAGATTTTCAAGCTAAATTCAAATATTAGAATATTATGCCAGTACTTTGTCACTTGAAGATAAATATCACTTTTCTCAAGATTTTCCTTAGCACTTTTATGTCGTTTCATTTTTTGGTCTATTTTAACCATTTCCTTGGTCACCTGTATCATTTATCCTATTCCTTGGCACTGAGATCCATCTTCATTTTATCTGTTACCATGAGACTTGTTGGAATTTTCCATTTGGGCAATAAAGTCATGTTCTGATAACCAATGACTATAGTTACCTTTGGTTTCTTACTTCCCTCCACCCCAGGACTACCTAAGCGTGAATTTCCCGTGCTCCCAGAGAAGCTCAACAACAGTGAGGCCGCAGACATTTTGGATAGCCCTTTAAAATCTTAAATTGAAGATTCATGAGCCTATCAGGCTACACTGCGGCCAATTGATCCAGGCGTTTCACTCCATGCTGCTTCTCTACTATTCAGCTGCCTTGGACAGTTACACTGGGCAGTATATGGTGAGTCCCAAATAGAAGATGCATGTCCCACTACTCCCTTGCATTCTGATTTCTACCAAGTAAATGAGGTTTTCTAAAATCTCACGACTACCCAAGCCTTAGTCAAAGGAATTGGGGCAGTGTATCCTTCATAGGTTTCCCCCTTGAGATCTCTTTGTGATACTTCCTATTTAAAGATTTATATAGTCATTATTTATTTAATATATTATTATAATAACAAAATTTTTGATAATCAGCCTAAAAACCTTATTTTTTATTATGAAATACAAAGACAATATAAACACAAATTGTGGTTCAAATCATTCTTAAGACAAACTTTTTATATAGAGATATTTTGAAGTCTATTTTGTTGTATAGGTATGCCCTTCTTAGATTCTGAATGATTTGCTAGATCATGATTTTTAAAAGGTAACTCTGTTCTGGGTCATGCCAAAACTCTTTGACATTTTTTTCAAACAGAATTTACAATAAAAAGAGAATCATTAAAAATACATGGATGTGATAGGAGGAAGCTTGGGACAAGGCTATCAGTGTCTCTTTAGTTCCTTAGGAAAGATGATAAAAGATAACTCTCATGTCAGGATATATAATGTTTACTCTAAAAATTTGTAGCTAGCTTTTCATGTGAAATGTATCTCATTTAATTGATTTCAGGCAGTCTTGAGAAACAAAATGATTTGAGGAAATCACTATATGAATTTTCATGAATAAGGTCCTAATTGGAACTTGTCATCATACCTTTGTTAAATAATTAACTCCATAAGATAAAATCAAAATGATTGCTCATGAAGAAAGTCCTTCATTACTCAGAAAATGACACAATCAAGGTGATCCAGAAATGGAAAGTTTATGGATATACATGTGTATATTATATTTTACTTAAACAGTAGACTGCCTCTAAATTTAATTTCCTGATTCTATTATTCATAATTTTTAATTCACGTATTTGAAATTTAAATCATGTAACTTTATCAAGAGAAGCTACAGTATATGTAACAATTTAAAGTGTGGAAATAATTACATATGTTTATTAAAATCAATTGATTTGACACCTCTAACATTTAAATGTTGTACACTTGAGGAGTATTAATTGCAAGATTACTACTGACTATAGAAGTTATAAAGAAATTAAAATAAAAATCTCAGTTTAATTTGATAATCTTTCTCAACTCATTTGTGTTCCATGCTTATATGGCATTCTCTAAATCTGTTAATAGCATGTGTCTTATCAGTCTTCAACCTTCTGTTCGCTGTAGACTTAGTATACTATTTATTATTTGCTGTATAAATTATAAACCACAAAAATACTGCCCCTAGGATAGGTTCAATTTGAGACTTAAATGATTATGACACAAATTCAAGGAAAGGTATTATAACAGAAATCAATTTTTAATATTTCAGAGTAGAATAAATTTCTAGCATGAAGTATGAATAATAAATATCCTAAAAAAGATGTTTCGTTACAATGTAATAGCATAATTAACAGAAATCCCTTGCATCCCCTGTCAGAGTAGGGAAAGTGTAGGTCGGTATTCATACATGAAAACACGATGGTCTCTGAGCTGGAGTCCCACTGGCAGTGGGAACACCTTTTGCTCCTTTCTCAACTGACTTTTGCCTTAACATCCTCATGTTGCACAGTCAAGATAAGCTACAATTTATCCTGTTGAATAAAGAAGAACAAGAAATGCTAAATATAAGTGCTATTATGTGACACAGATGTTAAAACACTGGGTAAGGTATTTTATTTTGTATTCCTTTTTTTTTGGTAGTAAATAAACATAGAAAGCATTTTCCAGCAAAGAAAACTATACCTCATACAAAACATAGAGCAGAAAATAAAACAATGTTTCTGCCAGAAATAGAAGAAATTAAAAATATTAGGATGTAAAATTCTTGCTGTTTAGTTTGGAATCAGTTTGTGAAGGTACTGGCTGTTCAAAGAGTGAAATTCAAAAATAGAGTTCTAAACTGAGGATTAACAAGAATAGATTTGTTTGTTTTGTTTCGTTCTTTTCTCAAAGAGCAAAAAGATGGGTAGAAATAGAGAATGCACTGCTGGAAGAGAAGCAACTCATAAGCCTGGTATAATGAGATAATGAGGGTCTGAATTCAAAAGACAAATTCAGATGGGAAAACAACCAGGTTTGGGGGACATTTCTGCTTAATCCTATCAAATAGGATAAATATTTTGTTTAAAATATCTTCTGAAAGAATCAGAAACTGAATAATTCCCCTAATTTGGATATTTCTAAATCTACGGTAGAATGCTTGTGCTAAAATGATTTCACAGGTCAGTGTTATGACAGTGTCTTAACACTGTAGCCTCTTGGTTTACGAGAGAGAATGAAAACGAAAAATAGGCAAGACAAGAATAGAGAGGAAAGAAAATGCCTTTTAATTTGGAACCAATGTAACTTGAGTTGGCATATGATTTTTTTAAAGTAAACTCACTGCCATTTTTTTATATCCTTTTAAATGGTTAAGAAAAGAAAACAACAGAACAAATTAACTTAGAAGCAATTTTAACAACTTTATTGAAGTATGTTTGGTATACAGAAACTACATATTCAATGTGTTCAATTTTATGAGTTTGGACATATGCAAAAACCTGTGACCCATCCCATCACTACAAAGGATAGACATATCCAGCACTTCCCAAAGATTCCCTGTGTTTTTATTTTTTTACTGGTAAAAACATTTAACATGGTTTTTACCTTCTCAACAAATTTTGAAGTGTGCAGTATTGTGTTGTTAACCATACACATGATGCTGTAAAGCAGTTCTCTAGAATTTATTCATCTAAAATGGAAACTTTATGCCCACTGAACATCTCACTATCACAACACTTAAGGTAATAAACATATTTATCACTTCCAAAGTTATCTTATACCCTCTCCACTTTTTCAAAATTTATTTTGGCATGATTAATCTACAATTACATGTGCAATATTATGGTTATTAAACTACCCCCTTTATCAGGTCCCCCCCACCAACCCCATTACAGTCACTGTCCATAAGCATAGTGAGATATTATAGAATCACTACTTGTCTTCTCTGAGTTGTACAGCCCTTTCTGCACCCCCCCAACATTACATCTGCTAATCGTAATGCCCCTTTTTCCCCCTTCTCCCACCCTTCCCACCCATCTTCCCCAGTCCCTTACCCTTTGGTAACTATTAGTCCATTCTTGGGTTCTGTGAGTCTGCTGCTGATCTTTTCTTTCAGTTTTTTTCTTTGCTCTTATGCTCCACATATGAGTGAAATCATTTGACACTTGTCTTTTTCAGCTTGGCTTATTTCACTGAGCATAATACCCACTAGCTCCATCCATGTTGTTGCAAATGGTAGGATTTGTTTTCTTCTTATGGCTGAATAATATTCCATTGTGTATATGTACCACCTCTTCTTTATCCATTCATCTACTGATGGACACTTAGGTTGCTTCCATTTCTTGGCTATTGTAAATAGTGCTGCGATAAACATAGGGGTCCATCTGTCTTTTTGAAACTGGGCTGCTGCATTCTTAGGGTAAATTCCTAGGAGTGGGATTCCTGGGTCAAATGGTATTTCTATTTTCAGTTTTTTGAGGAACCTCCATACTGCTTTCCACTAATTTGCATTCGCACCAGCAGTGTAGGAGGGTTCCCTTTTCTCCACATCCTCGCCAACATTTGTTGTTGTTTGTGCTCTGGATGTTGGCCATCCTCACTGGTGTGAGGTGATACCTCATTCTGGTTTTAATTTGCATTTCTCTGATGATTAGTGATGTGGAGCATCTTTTCATGTGCCTGTTGGCCATCTGAATTTCCTCTTTGGAGAAGTGTCTATTTATGTCCTCTGCCCATTTCTTAATTGGATTATTTATTTTTTTTTTGTTGAGGTGTGTGAGTTTTTTATATATTTTCAATGTCAACCCTTATCAGATATGTCATTTATGAATATATTCTCCCATACTGTAGTATGTCTTTTTGTTCTACTGATTGTGTCCTTTGCCATACAGAAGGTTGTCAGCTTGATATAGTCCCACTTGTTCATTTTTAGTTTTGTTTCCCTTGCCCGGGGAAATATGTTCATGAAGAAGTTGCTCATGTTTATGTCCAAGAGATTTTTGCCTATGTTTTTTTCTAAGAGTTTTATGGTTTCATGACTTACATTCAGGTCTTTGATCCACCTTGAGTTTACCTTTGTGTATGGGGCTAGACAGTAGTCCAGTTTCATTCTCTTACATGTAGCTGTCCAGTTTTTCCAACACCAGCTGCTGAAGAGGCTGTCATCTCCCCATTGTATATCCAAGGCTCCTTTATCAAATATTAATTGACTGTATATATTTGGGTTAATGTTTGGATTTTCTATTCTGTTCCACTGGTCTGTGGGTCTGTTTTTGTGCCAATACCAAATTGTCTTGATTACTGTGGCTTTGTAGTAGCGCTTGAAGTGAGGGAGCATAATTCCCCCTGCTTTATTCCTCTTTCTCAGGATTACTTTGGCTATTCCGGGTCTTTTGTGGTTCCATATGAATTTTAGAATTATTTGTTCGAGTTCATTGAAGAAAGCTGTTGGTATTTTGATAGGAATTGCATTGAATCTGTAGGTTGCTTTAGGTAGTATACCCATTTTGACAGTATTTATTCTTCCTAGCCAATAGCATGGGAAGAATTTCAATTTGTTAGTGTCCTCTTTAATTTCTCTTAGGAGTGTCTTGTAGTTTTCAGGGTATAGGTCTTTTACTTCCTTCATTAGGTTTATTCCAAGGTATTTTATTCTTTTGGATGCAATTGTGAATAGAATTGTTTTCCTGATTTCTCTTTCTGTTAGCTCATCATTAGTGTATATTAAAGCAACAGATTTCTGTGTGTTAATTTTGTATCCTGCAGCTTTGCTGAATTCAGATATTAGTTCTAGTAGTTTTGGAATGGAGTCTTTAGTGTTTTTATGTACAATATCATATCATCTGCAAATAGTGACCGTTTGACTTCTTCTTTACCACTCTGGATGTCTTTGTTTAGTCTGATTGCCTTGGCAAGGACCTACAGTATTATGTTGAATAACAGTGGAGAGAGTGTGTATCCCTGTCTTGTTCCTGATCTTAGATTAAAAGCTTTCAGCTTTTCACTGTTAAGTATGATGTTAGCTGTGGTTTTGTCATATATGGCCTTGATGATGTTGAGGTACTTGCCCTCTATACCCATTTTGTTGAGAGTTTTTATCATGAATGGATGTTGAATTTTGCCAAATGCTTTTTCAGCATCTATGGAGATGATCATGTGGTTTTTGTTGATGTGGTGGATGAGGTTGATGGATTTTCGAATGTTGTACCATCCTTGCATCCCTGAGATGAATCCCACTTGATCATGGTGTATGATCCTCTTGATGTATTTTTGAATTTGTTTTGCTAATATTTTGTTGAGTATTTTTGCATCCACATTCATCAGGGATATTGGTCTATAGTTTTCTTTTTTGGTGAGGTCTTTGCCATGTTTTGGTATTAGAGTGATGCTGGCTTCATAGAATGAGTTTGGAAGTATTTCCTCCTCTTCTATTTTTTGGAAATCTTTAAGGAGAATGGGTATTATTTCTTCTCTATATGTCTGGTAGAATTCAGAGGTGAGTCCATCTGGCCTGGAGGTTTTGTTGTTGGGTAGTTTTTTGATTACCGCTTCAATTTCGTTGCTGGTGATTGGTCTGTTTAGTTTTTCTGTTTCTTGCTTTGTCAGTCTTGGAAGGTTGTATTTTTCTAAGAAGTTATCCATTTCTACTAGGTTTTCGAGCTTGTTGGCATATAGATTCTCATAGTATTATCTTATAATTCTTTGTATTTCTGTGTCGTCCATCGTGATTTTTCCTTTCTCATTTCTGATTCTGTTTATGTGTGTAGATTTTCTTTTTCTCTTAATAAGTCTGGCTAGAGGGTTATCCATTTTGTTTATTTTTTCAAAGAAACACTCTTGGTTTCATTGATTTTTTTTCTATTGTTTTATTCTCAATTTTATTTCTTTCTTCTCTGATCTTTATTATGTCCCTCTTTCTGGTGACTTTGGGCCTCATTTGTTCTTGTTTTTCCAATTTCAGTAATTGTGTCTTTAGATTATTCATTTGGGATTGTTCTTCCTTCTTTAAATAGGCCTGGATTGCAATATATTTTCCTTGGAACTGCCTTTGCTGCATCCCACAGAAGTTCTTGCTTTTTGGTATTGTTGTCATGAGTCTCCATATATTCTTTGATCTCTGTTTTAATTTGGTCATTGACCCATTGATTAATTAGGAGAAAGTTCTTAAGTCTTCATGTATTTGTGATCCTTTTTGTTTTCTTTCTACAGTTTATTTCTAGTTTTATACCTTTATGATCTGAGATGTTGGTTGGTAGAATTTCAGTATTTTTGAATTTATGGAGGTTCTTTTTTTGGCCGAGTATGTGGTCTATTCTGGAAAATGGTCCATGTGCACTTAAGAGGAATGTGTATCCTGTTGCTTTTGGGTGCAGAGTTCTGTAGATGTCTGTTAGGTCCATCTGTTCTCATGTGTTTTTCAGTACTCTGTCTTTACTTATTCTCTGTCTGGTTTATCTGTCCTTTGGAGTGAGTGGTGTGCTGAAGTCTCCTAAAATGAATGCATTGTTTTCTGTTTCCTCCTTTAATTTTGTTAGTATATGTTTCACATGTGTCGGTGCTCCTGTGTTGGGTGCATATATATTTAAAGTGGTTATATCCTCTTGTTGGACTAACCCCTTTATCATTATGTAATGTGCTTCTTTATCTCTTGCTACTTTCTTCGTTTTGAAGTCTATTTTGTCTGATACAAGCACTGCAACACCTGCTTTTTTCTCCTTGTTGTTTGCATGAAATCTTTTTCCATCCCTTCACCTTTCGTCTTTGTATATCTTTGTGTTGGAGGTAAGTTTCTTGTAAGCAGCATATAGATGGGTCTTGCTTTTTTATCTATTCTATTACTCTGTGTGTTTTAATTGTTGCATTCAGTCCATTTACATTTAGGGTGATTATTGATAGATATGTACTTATTGCCATTGCTGGCTTTAGATTCGTGGTTACCAAAGGTTCAATTGTAGCTTCTTTACTATCTAACAATCTAACTTAACTTTCTTGTTAAGTTATTGTAAACACAGTCTGATGATTCTTTATTTCTTTCCCTTCTTATTCTTCTTCCTGCATTCTTTATATGCAACGTGTTTTATTCTTTGCCTTTAGTTAATATTTGGATGGGCTGCTTTCTTTGCTATGATTTTATTTTCTCTGGTGACATCTTTTTAGTCTTAGGTGTGCTTCCATCTAGAGCAGTCCATTTAAGATATCCTGTAGTGGTGGTTTATGAGAGGCAAACTTCTCAACTTTCGTTTGTCTGGAAATTGTTTAATCCCTCCATCATATTTAAATGATAATCGTGCTGGATACAATATTCTTGGTTCGAGGCCCTTCTGTTTCATAACGTTAAATATATCATGCCATTCTCTTCTGGCCTCTAAGGTTTCTGTTGAGAAGTCTGATGATAGTCTGACGGGTTTTCCTTTGTAGGTGATCTTTTTTCTCTCTCTAGCTGCCTTTAATACTCTGTCCTTATTTTTGATCTTTGCCATCTTAATTATTATGTGTCTTGGTGTCTTCCTTGGGTCCCTTGTGTTGGGAGATCTGTAGGCTTCCATGGTCTGAGAGACTGTTTACTTCTCCAGCTTGGGGAAGTCTTCAGCAGTTATTTCTTCAAATACACTTTTTATCCCTTTTTCTCTCTCTTTTTCTTCTTGTACTCCTGTAATGCGAATATTGTTCTGTTTGGATTTTTCACACAGTTCTCTTAATATTCTTTCATTCCTAGAGATCCTTTTATCTCTGTCTGCCTCAGCTTCTGTGTATTTCTGTTCTCTCTGATTTCAATTCCATTAACAGTGTCTTACACCTTGTCCAGTCTGCTCCTAAACCCATCGATTACTTGTCTGATTTCTACATCATCTGTCCTCACTTCCTTCCTCAGCTCTTGCATATTTCTCTGTAGATCCATTAGTGTGGTTATGACTTTTATTCTTAAATCTTTTTCAAGAAGATTGTTCATGTCCATCCCTTCAGGCTCCCTCTCTGGGGTTGTTTGGATAAGCTTTGTTTGTACCATATTCCTCTGTCTTTTCATGGTGATAGAAGTGGTCGCTGGTAGGTGCCATGTGTGTCAGCTGGGCTCTTTAAGACTTTTAAAAAGAAAAAAAACTCTCGCCGGGTGTAGATTTTGTGAGGCTGCTGTAGGTGGCGCTGCTGCTACAGTGTTCTGTTCCGCCTGACCCTTTGTGGTGCCGGCGGGTGGAAAAAGGATGGGAGGCTGCTGATCTCTGTGGGAAGCCTCTGCGTGTCTCCTTTGCCTGGCCGCCAGCCAAGGGGTCCAAAATACCCCAGGACTCCTGTCCTACTGGGCTGAGTGTGCTGCGACTATTTTGTTCTGATGTTGGGCCTTTGTCTCTTTAAGACTTTTAAAAAAGCGTACACTTTTCTTTTGTCCCAGGGAGCTGGCTGAGAGGACCCGGTTCCGTTTTCCTTCTCAGATCCTGCCCTTCTGTTTCTCTAATCTCCGATACACCACATGATATGTTAGTGCTCCCAGCACAGATCACCAGGGCTGGTTATTTGGTGGGACTTTGCTTCCACTCCCTCCCCGCTGTGAGTCTTTTCCTCCCACTGGTGTGCTGGGGTGGGTGAGTGCTTGGTTCCCGCCGGGTCGGGTCACGTGTTTGTATCTTACCCACTTCGTGAGGTGTTGAGTCCTTGCATGTGTAGCTCTAGCCTGGCTGTTGTACTGTATCTTCTGGTCTCTCTTTTAGGAATAGTTGTATTTGTTGTATTTTCATAAATATATATGGTTTTGGAGGACATTTCCACTGCTCTGCTCATGCCGCCTTCTTCCTCAAACTTCCCTCTCCACTTTTTTGTTGGTAAGTATACTTAATGTGAGACTTACGTCCTTAACAAAATTTTTTAAATAAAAATATATTTAGCTATAGCTTCTATGTTGCAGAAGGTATTTTTGGAACTCTGTCATCTTAAAGATGAACTTTCATCTTCACCTGAAAGTTTATGCCAATTGAACAGCCGCTCCTCATTTCTCCCACTCCTCAGCCCCTGGGAAATCACTATTCTATCCTCTACCTCTGTGGGTTTTACTGTTTAAGATACTTCACATAAGTGAGTTTTTTCATGCAGTGTTTTTCCTTTTGGGACTGACATTTTAGTTAGCATAACCACCTCTACATTCTTCATGTTGTCACAGACGTTAGGATTCCCTTATTTTTTGAGATGAAATGCTATTCCATTATAAGAATATACCACATTTTCTTTATCCATTCATTTGTCCATGGACATTTTCAGTCTTGTTTCCATATCTTGGCTTTTTGAATGAAGTGTAATGAACATGAGAGTGCACATATCTCTTCGAATTCCTGCCTTCAGTTACTTTCAATATGGACCCAGAAGTGGGAAAACTGGATCATGGTCGTTTTATTTTTAATTTTTTAAATCTATTTATATGTGTTAGTAACATATTTTGGCTATTGTAAATAATGCTGCAATGAACATGGGAGTACAAATATCTCCTCAAGAATCTAATTTCTATTATTTTTGAATATATACCCAGAAGTGGTATTACTGTACCTTATGTTATTTTTCTACTTTTATTTTTTGAAACCTCTATAGTGTTTTCCATAGCTGCTGCCCATTTTACTTTCCTAGCAGTGTGTACAAAGGTTTTCATTTCTTCACAACTTTGCCAACGCTATGTTTTGTTTTTATTTATTTTTTCCAATAGCCATTCTAACAGGTATGAGGTGATATCCCATTGTAATTTTGATTTGCATTTCCCCATATTTAATGATGTTAAACATCTTTACATATATATGTTGGCTATTTCTTTGTCTTCTTTGAAGAAATGTTTGCTCAAGTCTTTGGCCCATTTTTAAATCAGAGTATTTGTTTTTCTGCTCTTGAGTATGGGAGATTATGTATTTTAGAGATTAACCCCTAATCAGATCTGTGGTTTAACAACAGTTTCTATCATTCCATATGTTGCCTATTCATTCTTTTTGATACACCATTTGCCTTATTTGTCTCAGTTTTCCTCTAGTTACTGTTATTGCTTAAACTTTTGGTGTTATAGCCAAGAAATGGTTTCTGAGATCAGTATCAAGAAGAGTTTCTTCTATGTTTTGTTCCAGGAGTTTACTGTTTTAGGTCTTACATTTAAGTATTTAATTCATCTTGGGTAGACTTTTACATATGTAAGGTAGTGGGCCAGTTTTATCGTTTTGCATTTGGAGATCCAGTTTTCCCAACATCATTTGTTGAAGAGATTATCCTTTCTCCATTGTATATTCTTGGCACACTAAATGAAAAGTTAATTGTACAGAGAATATAAAAACAATTCATTTACAATAAAGCAAGAAGGAAACAAAAGAGAACATTGGTTAGACAGACACGTAATTCTAGAATGAAATAGAATACATGAGAAATTTCATAACACATAGACAGGTAAAATCCAGTTAAAATAGCTATGTTTAATCTAAATAAAAACTCTATTCAGCTCTGAAGAAACATACCTTAAATATAAATCTAAATGAAGTAAAATTATTGAAATAATATTCTGTATAACTACTTTAAAAAATGTAATTTTTTACCTTGTTAAACTTTTATTTTTTTCTTGTAGTATAGTTTACGTACAATATTATATTGTATTAAGTGTATAACATGGTGATTAACATTTATATACATTATCAAATCCTTACCCCCAACTAGTATAGTTACTATCCTTCAACAGAGAAAGAAGTTATAGAACTATTGACTTTATTCTCTATGGTGTACTTTCATCCCAGTGTATAATTTATATTATAATTGAGATTCTGTGCCTCCTTATCTACATCTATTTCACCCACCCATCCCAACGCCTGCCTCCAACCCATGGTAACCACCAGTCCCTTCATAGTGTCTGTGAGTCCACTGCTATTTTGTTTATTTTGTTTTGTTTCATTTTTAGATTCTACTAATAAGTGAAATTATGTGGTATTTGTCTTTCTCCACTTGGCTTATTTCACTCAGCATAATAGATCCATCTATGTTGTTGCAAATGGCAGAATTTCTTTTTTATGGTTGAATAATATTTCACTGTGTATATGTACCACTTCTTTATCTATTCATCTACTGATGGACACTTTGTGTCTTTGCTATTACAAATAATGTGTCAATATACTTAGGGGTGCCTGTATCTTTTTGAACCAGAGATTTTGTTTTCTTTGGGAAAATTCCTAGGAGTGGGGTTACTGGGTCATATAGTACTTCTATTTGTAATATTTTGAGGAACTTCTATACTGCATTTCATAGTGACTTACCAATTTACATTCCCACCAACAGTGTAAGAGGGCTCCCTTTTTATCCATAACCTCACAGACACTTGTTGTTTCTTGTGTTTTGGATAGTGGCCCTTCTGACTAAAGTGAGGTGAAATCTCACTGTGGTTTTGCTTTGCACTTCCCCGATGATTAGCTATGTGGAACATCTTTTCATGTGCCTATTGGCCATCTGTATTTCTTCTTTGGAAAAATGTCTATTCAGGTTCTCTGCCCATTTTTTAACTGTGTTATTTTCCAGTGTTGAGGCATATGAATTCTTTATATATTTTGGATGTTATCCCATTATTGGATAACTTATTTATAAATATATTCTCCCATACTGTAGGTTGTCTTTTTGTTTCACTGACGGCCACTTTTGCTGTGCTGAAGCTTTTTAATTGGATGTAGTCCCAGCTTTTTATTTTTGTTTTCATTTCCCTTACTTGAGGAAATGTGTCCAGAAAAAATTTGTTTGTGCTTATGTTCAATAAATTTTTCCCCATGTGTTCATATGAGAATTGTATGGCTTCGTGTCTTTTATTTAGGTCTTAAATACATTTCAAGTTTACTTTTGTGTATAGAGTTAGACAGTAATCTAGTTTCATTCTCTTGCATGTTGCTGTCCAGTATTCCCAGTACTATTTATTGAAGAGACTGTCTTTTCATGTGTAGTCATGGCTCCTTCATCATTTATTTGTTGACCATATATGTTTAGGATTATATCTGGGCTCCCTATTCTGTTTCATTGATCTGTGGGTCTGTTCTTGTGCCAGTACCATACTGCTTTGATAACCATAGCTTTGTAGTATAACTTGAAGTCAGGGATTGGAAAACCCTGACTTTCTTCTTCTTTCTCAAGATTGCTTTGGCTATTCAGGGTCTTTTGTGGTTCCATTTGAATTTTGGGACTTTTTCTACTTCGTTTGAAAAACACTTTTGTTCTTTTGATAGGGATTGCACTGAATCTGTAATTGCTCTGGGCTGGGTGGTGATAGCAATATTAATCTTGCTATCCATTAATCTGGATAGCAATATTAATTCTTGCTATCCATTAGCATGGGATAGATTTCCATGTATTTGTTTCTTTGATTTCTCTCATGAGTGTCTTATAGTTTACAGAGTACAGGTCTTTTACCTCTTTGATTAGGTTTATTCCTATGTATTTTATTCTTTTTAATGCAATTGAAAATGGAATTGTTTTCCTGATTCCTCTTTCTGCTAGTTCTTTGTTAGTATATAGTAATGCGACAGATTTATGTATGAAGATTTTTGTATCCTACAACTTTGCTGAATCCAGTTATCAGTTCTAACAGTTTTTAGTAGAATTTTTAGGGTTTTCCTTATATAGTATCATGCCATCTGCAAATAGTTTTACCTCTTTCTTACAATTTTGATGCCTTTTATCTCTTTGTCTTGTCTGATTGCTGTGGCTAGGACCTCCAGTACTATGTTGAATAAAAGTGGTGAGAGTGGACATCTTTGCCTTGTTCCTGATCTTAGAGAAAAAGCTTTCATCTTTTTGCCATTGAGTATTATGTTGGTTATGGGTTTGTCATATATGGCCTGTATTATGTTGAGGCGTGTACCTTCTATACCCATTTTATTGAGAGTTTTCATGAATGGATGTTGAATTTTCTCAACTGCTTTTTCAGCATCTATTGAGATGATCATGTGGCTTTTATTCTTCTTTTTGTTAATGTGGCAAATGAATGTGATTGATTTATGAATATTATACCATCCTTGCATCTCTGGAATAAATCCCACTTGGTCATAATTGATGATCATTTTGGTGCATTTTTTAAGTCAGTTTGCTAATATTTTGATGAGGATTTTTGCATCTATATTCATCAGGGATATTGGTCTATCATTTTATCTTTTTTTTTGGTGCCTTTCTCTGGTTTTGGTATTAGAGTGATGTTGGCCTTATGGGATAAGTTTGGAAGTATTCCCTCTTCTTCTGTATTTTGGAATACCTTAAGGAGGCTAGATATTAGCTCTTCTTTAAATGTTTGATAGAATTCAGCTGTGAAGCCATCTGATCATGGAATTTTGTTTATTGGGAGTTTTTTGATTACCTGTTTAATTTCATTACTGGTAATTGGTCTGTTCAGATTTTCTGTTCCTTCCTGGGTCAGTCTTGGAAGGTTGTTCTTTTCTGGGAATTTTTCCATTTTTCTAGGTTGTCTAATATTTAAGCATATAATTTTTCATAGAATTCTCTAATAATGCATTGTATTTTTGTGGTGTCAGTTTAGTATCTCCTTTTACATTTCAGATTTGTTTATTTGTGCCCTGTCTCTGTTTTTCTTGTTAAGTATGGCTAGGTGTTTGTCTTTTTGTTTATCTTCTTGAAGAATCACCTCTTGATTTCATTGATTTTTTTCCTATTTTATTCTTCTCCATTTCATTTATTATTTATTGCTCTGATGTCTATTATGTCCTTCTTTCTAATAATTTCAAGTTTCATTTGTTCTTCTAGATTCTTTAGTTGTGCATTTAGAGTGTTTATTTGGGATTGTTCTTGTTTCTTGAGGTAGGCCTATTATGCTATGTACTTTTCTCTTAGAATTGCTTTTGCAGCACCCCACATATTTTGAACTGTTTTCTCTTTTCATTTATCTCCATGTATTGATTGGTTGCCCCTTTGATTTGTTCCTTAAGCCGTTGATTATCTAGAAGCATATTTATCCTCCATGTGTTTTTGGGTTTTCTTTTTTTCTTCATGTAATTGATTTCTGGTGTCATATCATTGTGATGTGGAAAGATGCTTGATACAATTTCAATCTTTTTGAATTTCTCAAGACTTATTTTGTGCCCTAGTATGTGATCCATTCCAAAGAATATTCCATGCGCACTTGAGAAAATGTGTGAGATGTTCTACATATATCTGTTAAGTCCATCTGGTCTAATGTGTTATTCAGTGCCTCTGTTGTCTTTTCTGTCTGGTTGATCTGTCCCCTGAAGTAAGTGAGTGTTAAATTTTTCCCCTTTATGTTTTTAATATTTGTTTTGTATATTTATGTATATTATGTGCTTCTATGTTGGGTGCTTAGGTATTTACAATTGTTACATCATCTTGTTGTACTTGTCCCTTTATCACTATTTAATGCCTTTGTCTCTTGTTACTTACTTTGTTTTGAAGTATATTTTGTCTGATATAAGTACTGCCACCCCTGTTCCCCCCCCTTTTGTTTTATATTTGAAATACTTCTTTCCACCCCATTGCTTTCAGTCAATGTATGTCTTTATATTTGAAATGAGTCTCTTGTAGTCAGCATATAGATGGGTTTTGTTTCTTTATCCATTCTGCTATGTCTTTTGATTGGTTCATTTAGTACATTTACATTTATGGTAATTATTGATGGGTATGTACTTACTGACATTTTATTAATTGTTTTCTGGTTGTTTTTCTAGTTCTTCTCTGTTCCTTTCTTCTTCTCATATATTCCTCTCTTGTTATTTGATGGTTTCCTTTAGTGTTGTGCTTGGATTTCTTTTTTTAGGATTTATTTGTGTATCTCTAACAGACTTTATTTTTGTGATTACTGTAACGTTCATAGTTTCCTAAATATATAACAGTCTATATTAAGTTGAGGGTTCTTTTTCAAACAAAATCTAAAAGTACTTCTTTTTTATTCTTATTCCTCTTCACACCTTAAGAGGTCATAACCTACTTCTTTACATGTTTGTGTAACCCTTTACTGATATTGCATATAGTTGATCTTATTGACATTTTTTAATACTTGTTTAGTGAGTAATGGTCTACTACCTTTAATATAGGTTATTTTCACTAATGAAAAATATTTAAGCTGAAGAATATTTCCATCTACTTAAGTCCCTTTAACGTATCCTGTAAGGTATGTTTTATGTGGTGAATTCTTTTATCCCATGTTTATCTGGAAAACTTTTAATCTCTCATTCAGTTCTGAAGTAGAGGATTCTCGGCTGTAGCTTCTTCCCTTTCAATGCATTAAATATTTCATGCCAGTTCCTTCTGTCCTGTAAAGTTTCTGCTGATAGCCTTATGGAGTTTTCCTTATAGGTAGCGGTCTGCCTTTTGCCACTGTTAAGATTCTCTCTTTGTCTTTAATATTTGCCATGTTAATTGGTATATGTCCTGGTGTTGCCTTCTCAGGTTCCTTTGGTTAGGGGCTCTCCATGCTTCCAGGATTTTGTTTCCTTCCTCAGATTTTGGAAGTTCTCTGCAATTATTTATTTAAAGGGACTATCTACTCCTTTGTCTCTCTCTTCTCCTTCTGGGACCCTATGATGTGAATATTGTTTCCTTTGGAGTTGTCACACAGCTCTTTTAGTTTCTTCTCATTTTTTGAAATTATTTGTTCTTTCTCCTCCTCAGCTTGGTTGTTTTCCTGTTCTTCATTTCCCATCTCAGTGATTCTTTCCTCTACTTACAGCAGTCTACTATTCAGTCCCTCTATTGTACTTTTCTTTTTAGTTACTGTATTTCTCATCTCTGAGTAGCTGTTTTTCAAATCTCTGCCTATCTGTTGTTCTCAGTGGGTTTATTTTCCCCAGGTCACTGAGCATCTTTATGACTGTTACTTTTAAATCATTAACAAGAAGATTGGTGATCTCTGTTTCATTTAGACCTTTTTCTGGTGTCTTGTTCTTTTGTCTGGAACATAATCCTCTCCCTCCTCATTTCATCTGGGTTTCTGAGTTTCTTCCTTTGTATTAAATAGATCAGCTATGCCTTCTGGTCTAGAAAGTAATGGCTGTATGAAGAAGGCAACCTGTGGTGCCCAGAAGCTCAGGACTCTGCTTACCAGTGCCTGTTTTTCCTTTGTGGTGGGGCTGCAGTTGCTATTGGTGGGCTGTGGGTAGGGCCACCTTTCTGCCTGCCTGGTGGTGGCTGATCTCCATAAGCAGAGGCTGATAGCTCATACTCTGCATGCCCTTTGTATGCCCTGTAGTGCTTCTGCTGGGATTCATTATGGGTTGGGTGATCCTCTGCCTGCCTGGCAGCAATATAATCTGCTGGACCTGGTGAGGTGTTGAACATGGGAGCAGTTCTATGAGACTGAGCCATGAATAAAAGAGATGGAACATTTGGAACTGGCTCACACAAGTGCCCCACCAGTTGGACTGAGGTTGGGCTGAGAAAGCTTGGAAAGTCTCCCTCCACCTCCCAGGCAGTTAAGTCTGACCACTGCTGGGCTGTGTAGACTGTGCAGGGCTGTTGCGCAGAGAAGTGAGCCAGGGTGCTGTGCCACTGGTGATGGAGATGAAGTTTTTGGAGCTGGCTCCCATGAGCTCCTTACCACTTGGGCTCAGAGAGGTTTCAGAATCATCGTCCACCTGCCCTTTCTTCTCTAGAGAAAGCTCCTTTCAACCCCCAGCCCTGTGGCATACTTCCACTGCTGGTAAATCTTTCCAACTGCTCTCTCTGTGTTGGGTCCCACCAAGACTTAAGCAGCAGGCCTGTCCTCTACAAGCAATAGGAGTCTCAGCCTCCCAGAGTTTTCTAGCTTCTTTTTGGTGTTTTGCTCCATTAATGCACTGTGTACTTGTGATCCCTGAGCAGATCTCCAGGGACAGGTGTGCAGGATTCCTACACTTATACTCTCCCTGCTCTGTTCCTCTCCCTCTCACTTGTCAGCTGTGACAGGGGAAGGTTTTGGGTTCCAATCAGTTGCAGCTTTGCCTCTTTACCGTTCTCTATGTGGTCTTCTCTTCTTCAGTAGGTGTAGGTGGTATTTTCTGCAGTCTTCAAGTCACTTTCTGCATTAGTTGTAATCGCTGTAGTTACTACCTTGGTGTGTACATGGGAGGAGGTTTCTGCCTTGTCTTACTTCTCTGACATGTTTTTCCCCTTCCTGAAAAAATATTAATGTGACTTTAAAAATTAAACTGTGTAGTAAATCTGTGGCATCGTACTACACTGATGGACAGTGACTGCAATGGGGTATGCGTGGGGACTTGGTATATGGGTGAATGTAGTAAACACATTGTTTTTTCATGTGAAACCTTCATAAGAGTGTATATCAATAATAACTTAATGAAAAAAATTAAACTGAATTCAACATATTAGCAGGAGAATATTTGCAGAAAGTGCATTTGTTAATATTTAACACACAATCATTTGGAAAAGAAAAATCTTATTAGATAAGGAAAATTAAATGACCTTAATCTTATAAAGAATAGGTACTAAACTATTATATGCACATTTGTGAAGTATTGAATGTTTTTCTCCCTAAAAGTGGGAATGTGACAAGGATATCTTTCTCATTACTTCATTTTTATATTTGCTATAGAAGTCCTAATGAATGCAAAATACAGTTGTACAAAAAATGTGAAAAAAATACTTAAAATAAATAAGAGAACTAAACAGATTTTCAGAATTTAAGTCCATAGGTGAGAATCAAATGATGAAAGAATGATTCATTAATTGGTTTTCATTCAAAATTAAAGCTCTCTGTCAAAACATACCATTAAGTGACATAAAATTCAAGTCACGGAGTGAAGGAATCTATTTTTTTATATCTAATTATTTTGGTATCATTATTCTACAGTTACATGTGCAATATTATGGTTATTAAACTACCCCATTCATCATGTCCCCCAACCAACCCCATTACTGTCACTATCCATCAGCATAGTGAGATGCTACAGAATCACTAGTTGTCTTCTCTGAGTTGTACAGCCCTCCCCATGCCCCCCCCAACATTACATCTGCTAACTGTAATGCCCGTTTTCCCTCTTATCCATCCCTTCCCACCCATCTTCCCCAGTCCCTTTCCCTTTGGTAACTATTAGTCCGTTCTTGGGCTCTATGAGTCTGCTGCTGTTTTGTTCCTTCAGTTTTTTTCTTTGTTCTTATACTCCACATATGAGTGAAATCATTTGAGACTTGTCCTTTTCGGCTTGGCTTATTTCACTGAGCATAATACCCTCTAGCTCCATCCATGTTGTTGCAAATGGTAGGATTTGTTTTCTTCTTATGGCTGAATAATACTCCATTGTGTATATGTACCACCTCATCTTTATTCATTCATCTACTGATGGACACGTAGGTTGCTTCCATTTCTTGGCTATTGTAAATAGTGCTGCGATAAACATAGGGGTGCATCTGTCTTTTTCAAACTGGGCTGCTGCCTTCTTAGGGTAAATTCCTAGAAGTGTAATTCCTGGGTCAAATGGTATTTCTATTGTGAGTTTTTTGAGGAACCTCCATACTGCTTTCCACAATGGTTGAAATAATATGCAGTCCACCAACAGTGTAGGAGGGTCCATTTTCTCCACATCCTCACCAACATTTGTTGTTGTTTGTGTTTTGGATGTTGGCCATCCTCACTGGTGTGAAGTGATATCTCATTGTGGTTTTAATCTGCATTTCCCTGATGATTAGCGATGTGGAGAATCTTTTCATATGCCTGTTGGCCATCTGAATTTCTTCTTTAGAGAAGTATTGATTCATCTCCTCTGCCCATTTCTTAATTGGATTATTTGCTTTTTGTTTGTTAAGGTGCATGAGTTCTTTATATAGTTTGAACGGCATTGCATTGAATCTGTAGATTGCTTTAGGTAGTATAGCCATTTTGACAATATTTATTCTTCCTAGCCAAGAGCATGGGATGCATTTCCATTTGTTAGTGTCCTCTTTAATTTCTCTTAGGAGTGTCTCGTAGTTTTCAGAATACCGGTCTTCACTTCCTTCATTAGGTTTATTCCTAGGTATTTTATTCTTTCTGATGCAATTGTGAATGGAATGGTTTTCTGATTTCTCTTTCTGTTAGTTCATCGTTAGTGTATAGGAAAGCAACAGATTTCTGTGTGTTAATTTTGTATCCTGCAACTTTGCTGAATTCAGATATTAGTTCTAGTAGTTTTGGACTGGAGTGTTTAGGGTTTTTTATGTACAGTATCATGTCACCTGCAAATAGTGACAATTTGACTTCTTCTTTACCAATCTGGATGCCTTGTATGTCTTTGTTTTGTCTGATTGCCATGTCTAGGACCTCCAGTACTATGTTGAATAACAGTGGAGAGAGTGGGCATGCCTGTCTTGTCCCCGATCTTAGATGAAAAGCTTTCAGCTTCTCGCTGTTAAGTATGATGTTAGCTCTGAGTTTTTCATATATGGCCTTTATGATGTTGAGGTACTTGCCGTCTATACCCATTTTGCTGAGAGTTTTAATCAGGAATGGATGCTGAATTTTGTCAAATGCTTTTTCAGCATCTATGGAGATGATCATGTGGTTTTTGTTCTTCTTTTTGTTGATGTGGTGGATGGTGTTGATGGATTTTCGAATGTTGTACCATCCTTGCATCCCTGGGATGAATCCCACTTGATCGTGGTGTATGATCCTCTTAATGTATTTTGAATTCGGTTTGCTAATATTTTGTTGAGTATTTTTGCATCTACGTTCATTGGGGATATTGGTCTGTAATTTTCTTTTTTCTGAGGTCTTTGCCTGGTTTTGGTATTAGAGTGATGCTGGCTTCATAGAATGAGTTTGGAAGTATTCTCTCCTCTTCTAATTTTTGGAAAACTTTACGGAGTATGGGTATTATTTCTTCTCTATATGTCTGGTAGAATTCAGAGGTGAATCCACCTGGTCCAGGGATTTTGTTCTTGGGTAGTTTTTTGATTACCGATTCAATTTCGTTGCTGGTGATTGGTCTGTTTAGTTTTTCTGTTTCTTGCTTGGTCAGTCTTGGCAGGTTGTATTTTTCTAAGAGGTTTTCCATTTCTTCTCCGTTTTCCAGCTTGTTAGCATATAGATTCTCATAATATTCTCTTATAATTCTTTGTATTTCTGTGGGGTCCATCGTTATTTTTCCTTTCTCATTTCTGATTGTGTTTATTTGTGTAGATTCTCTTTTTCTCTTCATGAGTCTGGCTAGGGGTTTATCTATTTTGTTTATTTTTTCAAAGAACCAGCTCCTGGTTTCATTGAATTTTTTCTATTGTTTTATTCTTCTCAATTTTATTTATTTCTTCTCTGATCTTTATTATGTCCCTCCTTCTGGTGTCTTTGGGCCTCAATTGTTCTTCGTTTTCCAATTTCAGTAATTGTGTCTTTAGACTATTCGTTTGGGATTGTTCTTCCTTCTTTAAACAGGCCTGGATTGCAATATACTTTCCTCTCAGAACTGTCTTTGCTGCATCCCACAAAAGTTGTGGCTTTGTGTTGTTGTTGTTATTAGTCTCCATATATTCTTTGATTTCTGTTTTGATTTGGTCATTAACCCATTGATTAATTAGGAGAATGTTGTTATGTCTCCATGTATTTGTGAGCCTTTTTGTTTTCTTTCTAAAATTTATTTCTAGTTTTATACCTTTGTGATATGAGAAGTTGGTTGGTAGGATTTCAGTATTTTTCAATTTACTGATGTTCTTTTTGTGGCTTAGTATGTGGTCTATTCTGGAAAATGTTCCATGTGCACTTGAGGCGTATGTGTATCCTGTTGCTTTTGGGTGCAGAGTTCTGTAGATGTCTGTTATGTCCATCTGTTCTAGTTTGTTGTTCAGTGCCTCTGTGTCTTTACTTATTCTCTCTCCGGTTGATCTGTCCTTTGGAGTGACTGGTGTGTTGAAGTCTTCTAAAATGAATGCATTGCTTTCTATTTCCTCCTTTAATTCTGTTAGTATTTGTTTCACATATGCTGGCACTCCTGTGTTGGGTGCATATGTATTTATAATGGTTATATCTTCTTGTTTGACTGACCCCTTTATCATTATGTAATGTCCTTCTTTATCTCTTGCTACTTTCTTCGTTTTGAAGTCTATTTTGTCTGATACAAGTACTGCAACACCTGCTTGTTCCTCCTTGTTGTTTGCATGAAATATCTTTTTCTATCCCTTCACTTTTAGTCTGTGTTTATCTTTGGGTTTGAGGTGAGTCTCTTGTAAGCAGCATATAGATGGGTCTTGCTATTTTATCCATTCAGTAACTCTGTGTCTTTTGATTGGTGCATTCAGTCCATTTACATTTAGGGTGATTATTGGTAGATGTGTACTTATTGCCATTGCTGGCTTTAGATTCGTTGTTACCAAAGGTTCAAGGGTAGCTTCTCTACTATCTAACTGTCTAACTTAACTTTCTTGTTAAGTTATTGTAAACACAGTCTGATGATTCTTTATTTCTCTCCCTTCTTATTCTTCCTCCTCCATTCTTTATAAACTAGGTGTTTTGTTGTTTGCCTTTAGTTAGTATTTGGATGGTCTGCTTTCTTTGCTATGATTTTATTTTCTCTGGTCACATCCTTTTAGCCTAGGGGTGCTTCCCTCTAGAGCAGTCTGTTTAAGGTACCTGTAGTGGTGGTTTGTGAGAGGCAACCTCTCTCAACTTCCGTTTGTCTGGAAATTGTTTAATCCCTCTGTCATATTTAAATGAGAATCGTGCTGGGTACAATATTCTTGGTTTGAGTCCCTTCTGTTTCATAACGTTAAATATATCATGCCATTCTCTTCTGGCCTGTAAGGTTTCTGTTGAGATGTCTGATGATTGTCTGATTGGTTTTCCTTTGTAGGTGATCTTTTTTCTCTCTCTAGCTGCCTTTTATACTCTGTCTTTATCTTTGATGTTTGCCGTCTTAATTATTATGTGTCTTGGTGTTGTCTTCCTTGGGTCCCTTGTGTTGGGAGATCTGTGGACTTCCGTGGACTGCGAGACTATTTCCTTCCCCAGCGAGGGAAAGTTTTCAGCAGTTATGTCTTCAAAGACACTTTCTATCCCTTTTTCTCTCTCTTCTTCCCCTGGTACTCCCATACTGCGAATATTATTCTGTTTGGATTCCTCACACAGTTCTCTTAATATTCTTTCATTCCTAGAGATCCTTTTATCTCTGTCTGCCTCAGCTTCTCTGTATTCCTGTTCTCTGATTTCTATTCCATTAATAGTCTCTTGTATCTCATCCAGTCTGCTGTTAAGCCCGTCGATCACTTGTCTGATTTCTGCATTGTCCTTCTTGACTTCCCTCACTTGTTCGCTCAGCTCTTGCATATTTCTCTGTAGATCCATTAGCATGGTTATGAGTTTTATTCTGAATTATTTTTCAGGAAAACTGTGCTTTTCCATCCCTTCAGGGTTCCTCTGTGGGGTTGTCTTGTTGATCTTAGTCTGTACCATATTCCTCTGTCTTTTCATGGCTATAGAAGTGGTCATTGATAGTTGCCACATGTCAGTTGGGCTCTTTAAGACTACAAAAAAAAAGAGAGAGAATAAAGAAAAAAAAGAAAAAAGAAAGAAAAGAAAAGAAAATTAAAGAGAAGAAAAACAAAAAACAAAACAAAACAATGAAACAACAACAAATAAATATCCACCAGGAGTAGATTTTGTGGGGATGCTGTAGGTGGCGCTGTTGCTCCACTATTCCGCAGCCGTGGCTGCGCTGCTCCGCAGGGCCCTTTATAGCTCTGCCTCGTGGGGTGTGGGATGCTATGTCCTCTCAGGTGTAGATGCATGCTGTTTGCTTTCCTGTGTATTCTGGTCTCTCTATTAGGAATAGTTGTGTTTGCTGTATTTTCATAGGTATATATAGTTTTGGGAGGAGATTTCTGCCACCCTGCTCACACCGCCATCTTCCTGGAAGCTGAAGGAATCTATTTTTAACACATAATTGATATTCAGAATTTATAAAGTATCCTAAGATCAATGGGAGAAAAAAACAGTTTTTTTTTTAATAAAAATTAATGCAAGTGTGGAATAGGCACTTTGCAATAGAGACTGTTTAAATGACTAATAAATATGTGAAAAGATGCTCTATTTCACCCATCCTAGGGGAAAACAAAAGAAAACATTAATATGATTCAAGTATACACCCACTTACATGACTGAGGTTAGACATTTGGCAGTCTAACTTTCTGTTGGCAGGAGTATAAATTGGCACCATATTGGAAAACCACAAATAATTATTAAAGCTAAACATACGTATCCTCTATGACTCAAATCCTATTCTAACGTATATTCAACATAAATATGCAAAAAAATACACATAAAAAAGTTAATATAATTTTTTCAATAGTCAAAACTGGGAAACAAATGGCCATCAAAAATAATAAAAATGAGAACTGAATTACGATATAGGTATACAGTTATTATTACTCTATAGCAATAAAAATGATAAACTACTGCTATAAATAGTAACAGATGAATCTGACAAGGTTGTTGCAAAATAGAAAGCAGGCACAAAATAGTACTTCATATTGCTATTTTTTAAAGTTTATTTTGATATCATTAATCTACAATTAAATGAGTAATATTATGGTGATTACACTACCCCCTTCATCAGGTTCCCCCCCGCCCCAACCCCATTGCAGTCACTGTCCATCAGCGTAGTGAGGTGCCATAGAGTCACTACTTGTCCTCTCTGGGTTGTACAGCCCTCCCCGTGCCCCCCGAACATTACATCTGCTAATCGTATTGTCCCTTCTTCCCCCTTCCCCTCCCTTCCCACCCATCCTCCCCAGTCCCTTTCCCTTTGGTAACTATTAGTCCGTTCTTGGGTTCTGTGAGTCTCCTGCTGTTTTGTTCCTTCAGTTTTTTTTTTCCTTAGTTCTTATACTCCACATATGAGTGAAATCATTTGGTACTTGTCTTTTTCAGCTTGACTTATTTCACTGAGCATAATACCCTCTAGCTCCATCCATGTTGTTGCAAATGGTAGGATTTGTTTTATTCTTATGGCTGAATAATATTCCATTGTGTATATGTACCACCTCTTAAAATTTTTAAAAAGGTAATTTGCAAATCTAAAACATTAGAATAATTTACCTTTGGGATACTATATATGTGACAGAAAAGCGCAAGAGTAGAGTCACTTGGATCTAAGTTCTACATATTCATCTGTGTGTTCTTTGTATATACAGAGACGGTAATACTTTGTGAAGTTATTGAGCTCAGTTCATTTTTGATACTTTTTTGAAATTAATAAAGTTATGCAATAAACTATAAGTCTAGTTGCGTAATATTTACACCTTAAAAATATTCCACTTGCATCCCTTCCCTAGGAAACACTAATCTTCTGTCTCTAAAATTTGTCTTTTTTGGAAATTTCATATAAATCAAATTATACATGTAATCTTGTGATTGACTTCCTTTATTTAGCATAATGTTTTTGCACATCATCTGTTTTGTAGTATATATCAATACTTTATTATTTAAAATTGTTAACAGTATTCTGTTAAATAGATATACCACGTTTTATTTATCCATTTAACAGTCAGTGCACATTTGAATTGTTTTTGAAATGATCAATAGTGCTGCTATGAACTGCATATCTGTGCTTCTTTGCAAACACTATTCCACTTCTCTTGGATAGATTCCTAGGAGTAGAATTGGTATGTTATATTTTAAGTTAATGTTCAATATTTTAAGAAACTGTCAAACTGCTTTTCAAAGTGGCTGCATCATTTTACATTTCCATAAGCAATACATGAGGGCTTCAGTTTCTCCATATGCTCATAAACATTTTTTATAATCTCTTTGATTATAAACATTCTAGTGGTATGTAGTGATATCTTACTGATAGTTCTTACTTAGAGCTGGTGATTGTGCAGTTGTTTTGTTATTCATGAATTTAAGTTGTATTTTGTCTAATACTTTTTCTATATTTATTGTAATGTTCTGTTTTCCCCTTCTGATCTGTAACTCTGCTGAAATGTATTCCCTAATAACATATTTTACATTTCTGGGCTATACAGTGTTACCAAAAATGTCTGGGCACTGTAGGAGTTGGTTAATAAGTACTTCTTAGTAATTTTTATCACTTCTTTCATAATATTGTGCTATATTTTATGTATTATACAGTCATTTTTAATCAGGATAATACCACAATCTCAATGGTGATCAATTTACTTTTCTATTTCCTCTTGAAACAATTAGATATAGGTTTTTTTTAGAAAGTTGTCTAATTTATGAGCATTCTCATATGCATTCATATAAATTATAATAGTCTATGGTTACCATTATTATTAAATCTTGTTAATGCTGCCCCCATTCTTATTCCTTGCACTACATGGATCTTTAGAAAAGTGTCTTTCCTAATGCCTTTTCATGTTATACATGTTGTTATTGTCCAGTATTGTAATTCAAACTTGTTATTCACCAAAATTATTCATTATTTGTATTCTTGTTTATGCTGTCAGTCAATAATAGTTTATCCTTTTGCTACTAAATTCTTTACTTAAGTTTATTTGTTGAAACTCTGATCTTGAATTAATTTTCTTTGCTTCTAAAGATTTTTTTTAAACATTTGTTTTGCTGAGGACGTACCATATTAGTCTATAACATTTTGCCCTTAATTGTGAATTGTCATTTATTGCTTATTTTCTTTTTGGTCATATGAGTAGTTTGGTTCCCAGGAGTTTGCTTTAAGACCAAAATTTTAGTGCAAGGGAGTTTTAGGGAACACAGGTTGAGGGGGCAGAGGAAAGGTAGGAAAGTACATTGGGCAAAGGAATATATTAGAGTGGGATACAGTTTCAATAAAGCCTCCAAAACTCAGGAAGTGGTGAAACTAGGATAGCCCTTCAGTTATTCTTAGTTGAGGGAGGAAGCTGAGCCTTCCTCTTCAAGGCTCCGTCTTTGGGCACCTGCTGCCCCAGAAAGGGGAGGCAATTGTGATGGAGGCAACTCTCCTCAGTAGAGGGCGATCTTGAGGAAGACTGGTAGTTGTGCGACCTGTCTTCTGGCAACATTTAACAGCATGTGGTATAAAAAACTTCCATTCTTAAAGTGGGATCTGGATGGAATATATAATGTCCCATATAAGTTGACCATTACTTCCGTCAAAAAGTTGAAAATACTTTTTCATTGTCTTCTGGTTTCAGTATTTGTCTGGTATGAACTATCAACCTGTTAACAATTTAAAATAGTCTTACTTTTCTGTGATTGCATTTTTTGTTTTCCAATTCTGTATGTGATTCCTTCCTTCCTTCCCTGCTTCCTTTTATTTCATTCTAATTCTACTTGCTCTTAGTTTTGCTCCCTGTATTAGAGAAATGCTTTTTTTATCTTAAAAATAGTTCTTATACATTACCTCTACTATGTTATTTACTATCTTCTTCTGATAACTGCATTAGTTATATGCTGGATTTACTAATTTTATCCTTAGGTATCTTCAATTTCCTTTGATACTTCCATTATTTTTTCTCCATGTACAATTTCTTGATTAATTAATATATTTACAATTAGCTAGTATTTCCTTTAGAAGAAATTTAATCCCGTTTAATCCATACTATTAAATTTTTGTTCCACTCTTTATATATTCATTATTTTCAGAAACTCTGTTTTTAAGTTAATCTTTCTAATTATTTAATAGAATCTTTTTACTTTCTAATTTTTATTATTTTAAAAATTCTTTGACCCTGGTATAGTTATAGCTTTGTGTACCGTTTCTGAGTTTCAGGAGTCCTAAAACCATAGATTTTTTTCCTCCTGATTCTCACTCAGGTTGGCTCATTTCTTTAGGTATAATTTATAAATCTGATGAGGTTTTGATCGACACTGTGTTATCTCTGGAAATGGATTTAGGGCGGCTCCCTTCAAGTATTTTTGTTTCTTGTTTGGGCCACTTCAGGACTATTATTACCCAGAAAATAATGTTAGTTTCCATGGTTTATGTTTTCCTGGCCATTCAAGAATTTTAAACTCAAGTTCTTTTGAAGATGGGCCTTTGCTTATAAATTGCCAGTGTAGAATTTCACACTTCTGAGCTCAAGCCAAGCCAGAGAAATCCCTTATTTCTTCCCTGTCAATCGGGATCGTTGTTTCTGGTCCACTCCGTCTCTGAGATACAGCTCTTTATATTCTAGTTTTATTTGTGTGCTGGGGTAGGAGGTGTGTCTAGGTCTCAATTCCCATCATGAGACCTGTTCAAGGTCTTGTTTTCCATCTTGGTGACTCAGCAAAATAAAGCTCCAGGTAATATTCCCTCAGGACCGCTAAAGTGTTCATTAACCCTCTTGTTATTCTGCTTTTCAGCTTCTCATCACTGATTTCCTGAGGGTATTTTTATATTCACTTACATTATTTAGCCAGTTCTTCTAGCTGTTTTTGTTGCAGGAGGTTTTTTTTTTTAATATCTAGTTCATTATTTATAGTTCCAGAAATAGAAGTCCAGGTACTTTGAAAGTGACAATGCTTAATGCTCCTGAGGTTATGAGATGCCAGGGACTTTAAGTTTCAGCTAAAGGTATCATTTAGTATTTTTCCTGAAAAGTCATTTCCATCAAGAACCTTAAAACATTTCATGAGTTTTGCCAAAAATAACTTTTGAGAAAATATATCCTGAGTTTTTAATCATATATGGTAATACACTTCACCCTTAAGAACACTATTTTTTGCTGTTTTGTTGAAAGAATGATTGCAGGCTACCAACATTTTAAGTGAAAACCTTCATGCTGTTTTAATTCACTGGGTTACATGAATTATATTTTCTTTTTATTTTCTGTTAGATTTCTATTTCTGTTACATTTTTGTAAGTTCAGTTACATAGTTTAGCCAGTTTATCTCTTATGTTGCAGGAGGCTTTTTTGAAAATCTAGTTTATTATTTATAATTCCAGAAATAGAAATCCCTATATTTTGTAAGTAAGAATTCTTAATGTATTGTCAGTTCTAAGCTGGCGGATGCCTTACTGAATGCCATGCACAGAACTAGAAGTGGTGAGTATTAATGTTATCCTTAGAATCTGTGCTGAAATTTGAGTGTGGTCCTCACCTTTTGAAGACCAAGACCCCTGATAATCTGCATCCTAATCAGGAAAGCACACCCTAGCACATGCCAATGACTCTGTGGGAACACTCCTTAATAGAAGTAGTTGTAGTAAGGAGCAACAGTAGAAACAGCTAGGTTATGTTATTTCTACTTATTCACTCCTTAACCCAACAATTTTTAATTATTCAAAGGGACAATATAGAATTCCAAGAGAGAAATATTTGGCTTCTTATCTTTCAAGAAGTGATAAAACCTGCTTACTTTGGGAGGAAAGAAATGAGATGTGATAATTTTTGCACCTGACTTCAGTGCCCATGGTTTTGCTATTTATTGTCATATTCATTTTGTCAGATTATTCCAGAAGATTGTTGGTGTCCAATTTCTTTAAGTGTTGGAAGCACTTTAGGCTGCCTTAATTTGATATATCATAATATAAAAATAGATAGTTGTCTCATACTTTTCTCTTTTATAAATGTCAAATTTATTGTCCATTTTTAAAGGAAAAAGTTGCTTTCATTAATAATTCACCATGGATGATATAGAAAGTGTTTTAGTTCCATAGGTTAAGAAAGTAAAACTGATGTGACATCATGAGAAAAATATTGTTCTGTAATGGACTTAATCAGTCATGCATTCTCAAGAAGATAATTTCCATATTATGTCCATATTATGTCACTCTAGTATATAAGGTTTCATACAACTTTGAAAGTGTATGAGTTGTAATACCCCATAGTAGTACAGTCCTGTGAAATTCAAAGGTTAGTGTCCTAGGTGTGCATTTATTCTCTTTACTTATATTTTTTATTAAATACATATTTTTAATCACTTTGTAGAGTAACAAAATTAGTCATGCTGTAAAATAATGGATTATGATTAAAATTCAATATAAGGAAAACTAACAATGATGAAAATGCAGTTTCAAAAACAGAACTGTCAAATTGAGAATAAATATAAAATTTTCAAATAATTTATGCATAATTATTTTTTGTGGCTTTATATGAGTCAGACCTGACAATAACTGACAATACCAATTTAATGTATAGTTTAAATTATTGTTAAAATAGTTTTGGGGATGAGATAAACTGTTCATATTTTTAAAATTTACATGAGCACATAAAAATGCTAAAATCACAACTGGCAAAAATACTTCCAGCTTTACTAGTTGCTGGAAAAAAAATCACACTTCCTCAAAAGACAAAATTGAAATACTCGAATAAATAATTATCAGAAGGATGATAGGAAGAAAGAATATAATAATTTTTTATTACAATTAGTTTAATTGATGTAACATATATCATTAATTATAAAAAATTATATCACGAAACACACTAGTGCTGAGAGAGATGAGTACTCCTTCCTCATGGGCTCTGGGACACCCTGCATTTCTGCCTCACTTCTTACCTCACTGGGCACTCCTCAGTTTATTTTGTTGGCTCTTTTTAAATTTACAGATCCTGAGTATTTGAGTGACTCAAGACGCTGTCCTCAGGTCTTCTGTATCTCAGTGGGATCTCTTGCAGTTCCATGTTCTATACACTTTTCACTGTGCTAATGACCACCACATTTGTACCTCTAGCCCATAGTTCTCACCAAATCTTATATTTATTCACGGCTCAGCAATCTAATAGGAAAAAAAGCAAAATCAAACTTTTTATTATTCTTCATAATTATTTATCTCAGAATGTAGTATAATCCATAAGTCATTCCCCTGCTCCAGAATACTTCTCTCTCTATCCCCACATGCACACAGACATGCATACGCATATATCTATTCACTCATTCTCTAACAATTTAATCAACATCTTTATTGTTCTTCCAATTTGCCAGCATACTTACAGTTTAGACACTTTCTACTCACTGTTGACTAAAGCTGGAATGTAGTTCTCTCAGATGTTTTATGATGCAGCTTTTCACATTATTTAAGTCTCTCATCCATAAGTCAGCTCCTTCCAAGATGGCTTCTCTGCCTGTGCTATCTAGAATAACCCTCTTGTCATGATTTTCATTTTACTTAATGTTACCATTACTGTTACCAGGGTGAGTGCTGTGAAGCACTGATAATTCTGGCATTTTATTATATTTGTCTTTTTTTGTCTGTTGGTTTTGTTTCTGTATCTTCTATTAGAATGTAAGGTCTAAAAGCAAGAACTGTGCTTTGATTGTTTCAATGTTGTCAATTGCCAGAAAAGTGTCTTGTTCATATAGTTGCTCCATTGATGTTTGTTGAATGAATAAATTAATTAATAGTAGCAGAGACTGTGATATAAAATGAAAAATGAATTAGTTTATGAATGTATAAAATTGACTGTATCTTTAATTAGATACAGGTAAAGATACATCATAATAAACAAAGAATTTTTATTATTTCTATATGAATAAGTGGGGGAATTTTCCACAGTTTGCATTTAAAGAGGCCTGTACCCAATTATTCATCATTCTCTTATACTTGCTGATTTGTTAAACTTCATTATATATGAAGGAAATAGCTTTTCAATAGTCATAAGTATTGTGCATTTATCAGTTTGTCTTTTACATTTTTTATTTATTTTTTCTATTTGTAAAAATGTAACCTAATCAAATGCATCTTTTTTTCTTTAGTGCTTTATGGTCTTTATGAGTTTAGAAAAGCTCTTCTCACCAAAAGATTATTATTATTTATCATTTTTTACCTCAATATTTTTTCTTGTAATTTTTTGGCTTCTTATGTTAATGATATGATCCATTTGGTTTTATTTTTAATAGAGGGAACAAAATAGTGCTCCTTATTTTTCCAATTATCTAGATACTTTTCCCCCAACAGTTTGCCTTAATTCTTTATATGTTTTTCATTTCTGGATTCTGGACTGTGGAATTCTTTGTATGAACATCTGTCCATTGTATTATAAATGAGAATGGTAACTTTAAATCACAGCTTAATAAATAGGTAGGACTTGAAGTGGGTTATCAAAATTCATTTTAGGATGCAAGGAAAAAGAAGGATAAACTCTAAAATATTGTACTTAAAGTTTTTAATCCTATATAATTAGCTTAGCATTTAATATTTACAGCTGGAATTGGAGAAGACATATTGCAATTCCTTTACTAGTAGAATTTATTATTTCATGTTGTCTGACATGAAAATATTTACACACTGTTACACAAAAATATTCATTTAGGGTTCTATATGAGTTCCAAATCTACAACCAAAATGTTGAATAATTGATTTCCTTCTGTCCTAAATCTCTACTCCTCTCTTTCCTTTGTAGGCATTCACTGAGGATTGTTCAGTAGATGTGAATTTGATGTCTGTTATAAAAGTATGAGAAATGTTATTGGAGGATATGAGAGATCCACTTAGCTTTGAAACCTGGATTGCAAATAAGATCACTGAAAACAACTTCCCCAGTGGCCTTATTTTACATGATTTGCCTTGTTTTCTGTTAGAATATTTTTGAGATAAAAGGAAGCCCAAATTTCAGGAGGATATAGAGAAAGAATCAAATGAGGAAGTGTCCAGTGAAAAGGGCTGCTTATCATGGAACTAAGATCTTGATATTCTGACAAGAATATAGAAAAGATGATAGAATATTTATTGGAAAAAATGTGTTAGCTTTATACATTTTATCCTGAAATGTATTCTGCTCTTTTTTGATAGAAATACAAATTTCCTCAGGTCTTCTCCATAAAATATAAAAATATACATTAAACAAGTACATTTCATCAAATTCAGTGTATAATTTATTTTGATGAAGGTAAGTTTGCTCATGCATTATTTCAGTGTGGAGCAATACCTCCATGAGCCTTAGAGACTTTGCCTAAAACATACCCTTATCCTTTCTAATTTATTTTATTTAAAATAATAATAATAGAATCAATTGTGAATGCTTAGCCATTTCTCCATGTGTATTTTTTTGTTGATGCATTAATTTCTCCCACTGTGTTAGGATAATCACTTTATTTACATTCTTTGATTTTATTCCCATTTTTATGAGCTGGATCAACAATGCCTACCTGAGTTTTCTATTCCTAAGAAGGTTTTCTGTGTGGCTAAATCTGATATCTACTCTACAACTCTTATAACTAGAAGACAAGCCAGGTTTTAAATATTAATGTATAATAAATTAACATTCACATGAATGGCTGAATTTATTTTAAAACTCTATAATAACTAGGAATTATGAATACTGATGGTATTTTGAGGTACAGGGAGACAGATTAAAGAAGGAGAGCAAAGGACTATAATAACAGAAACTACACAAAGAATATGGGTGATTTTAATGTCGTGGGTGCCGTAGTCTTTTTTCAGTATGTTCACCACAAACTATTCTTTTTTAGAAAGTAAAGTCCTCCTGTTTACTGACCCAGTGTCAGAAAACTCACCATTCACCTAGTAAACAGCAGTTCCCTGTCTGAAAACTTACTTAAAATATTTCTGAGGCAAATACCTTTAATGATCTCAAATCACTTTTTTTTGGAACTCTATCTGAACTCAAATTAGCATAAAAATACTGAGATGAGCACTATTTTATAAATCCCATGGATGAAATACCTTATCTTGATATTTTTATATAAACTGACTTCATGTATAAAATGCTAACACCTATTAGCAGTTAACTTAGTTTTAATTAACAACAAAAATATAAGAGTGCTTTGTTCACCTGGCTTTTCAGTTGTGATTTGTTTGTTGTATTTTTTTTTTCTTTTCTCTTTCATATATATATACACATTAGAGGGTTACAATATTTTAAATTCTTCAGTTTTTATTCTCAATATTGTATTTCTTGTTATTCATTTCCTGTAAAATACAATAACTGTTTACTAATCATTACTGTTTCATATGAGTGACCACTTTATAGTAGTTACCTGTTGTCTTGCCAATGGGTTTCAGCCCCAGACAAGTTCACTATGGATTCCATGTGAGCAAATAAAATGACAGTAGAACGTTCTTGGGGTAAAAGGGTTATACCCAACTTTATACCCAACTTTATTTCCACGGTGGCAGATCAATCACTAAAATCCCGTTCACTCAGAGTGGGTCTGCATGCAGCAAGTCAGTCTCTACCTTGGGGCCCCTCTGTCCACACAGCCGTCCCACACAGCCATCCTCTGGGCCTCTGTCCTCGGTGCTGCCACCACTCCAGTCTCTGCTCTGCTCTCCTACAGCCATGCCACCGTGTGGTACCCAGAGCACTTGGCAGAGCTCTTTATATAGAGTCAACAGCAATGTATTGCCCACAGGTGTGCAGTGAGCTAGTCAACCAGGGCCAGGTGAGAATCCTGGCCACAGAAACTCTCATTTTATCCACCCCTGTACATGAAAAATAATAAAAAGTTCAAAGTTCAGGATTCTGACACATTACTGGGTAACTCAGGTAGAAACTAAAATTTAAAAAATATCTTTATTTCCACTATATATAGCACCCGTTTATGTAAAATACTAGTACTCTAAACATGTTATTCCTTGGTAATTGTTGAAATTATACTAATACATATTAAGATAAGTGGATTCACACCACATATGCACACATCTGCACACACAGACATACAAACACATAGCCGCATGTATATTTAATGACTGACCTAAAGTAGCTACCATGATCATTGTTGTAACTGTACAATGTAAAAGATTTCCTTTAGAAATAATGTACTTGTCAGTTTGTGTGTGTATGTATATATACATGTATGTCTTTAAATATAAGTGCATGAATATGTATGACTACTTGTGTGTAGTATGTGAGAATAGGTCATACGGAACAGCTACATTCAGTGCATTATGTGTCTTTACTCAGTGACAGTTCTTTTATGACTTTCATGTGGGTAAAATATATTCACAAAAGTGGTACCAGGACTGGAAACTTGTATGGCATACCATTTTCTCTGAAATGGAGTGAGTAAAGGCTGCCCTGGAGTTTCATTCCTGGGTTTATCCATAGTTTTTTTTACTGCAGTGTTAGCACTGAAAAGAACCTGACTCAGCTGCTCAACCTTCATCTGTTTAAATAGGCATTCCATCATCAATCTTCAAATCAAAATAAATCAAGTTTAGTTGTGGGTGAAAATCCATCTCCTTTTCATACACAGCAGTTAGAATTACTCATTTTGCATACATTTTAAGTGAGTCTATGTACAAAAAAACCTTACATGTTTACCTCAATACAAATGAGTGTATGTTTTCCAATGTTATAGTGACTAGAACTTAATAGAAAATTAAGGAAAGTAATTGATGTAGGCAGAGCCTTTGTCTTATTATCTTACACATATTTGTAAATTTAAGATTTATAGAATATCTTTTGATATTTAATACTAATACTGACTCCTATATATTAGAGATGATCAGAACACATGTCTAAAAATCAAAGTGTATATGCTCAATGTTTTCTTATTTGGTGGATAGGCGATGCTGACATTAAATAGTCATTATTTGAAATCATGATTTGTATTACAGATATATTTACAAGACCTAAACATTAATGCATCTTCATTGTTCTCTATATTACATATATACACAGCCACAACACATACACATACAAATTTTATTTTTCAAAATAATGGAGATCTCTTTTTCTGCAAAATAAAATAATATTCTAGACATTAGCCTGAAATTAATTTGCTTCACCTGACAATATATACTTGATATATTTCAAACTATTATTAACTCTAATGATTGAGAAAAATGTGTATTAAGAAATTTGTTAAACACACATATGTCTAAATACACACATCCTATGTATATTTTGTGTGTATGCATACACATATGTATATACATGACTTTAGATAAATATGATTATACTATGTAACTATATACTGCATTTTTCAGAGCAAATATTTTACTCCGGCTATTAATCTGTTTCCCATTTGTTCCCCCTTTCTTAATTACCCACTTACTTACTGTTTCCTACCCCCACCCCCCACAACACAGATGTTGTTTATCATTCTCTTTCTATGCATATATACTACTGACTCCAGGCTAGAAGCTGAGAGCTACAGTTATCATATGGGCTCTGGATGACAGACTACCAGTGAGAGGTTCTCAGATGGTATTTGGAAGATTGAAGAAAAGTAGAGGCCATTATTCTTTGGTTGCAGAAATAGAAGAACTTGTAGAAACACATAAAATGCACAGCTGCTTCCTCCAGAGCTTTTGTGGGCCGTCGGCTTGGGGATTCAGGTTCATAAAGTTAGTAGCAGCTTCTCAGATGGTGTAAGCCTCTTACTGTGTTTATTGTAACACTTCATACATGGAATCCACAATCTTGTCTTTAACTTACATGCAAACACACACACATAGGAATTTTATCATTGTTAGTTTTACAAAAATAGTTCCAACATGGGTAATAGATACTTTTTTCTCTTCATCTTATTTTTCTCACTCAGCCATTCTTCATAAAAATTCTACAAAATCATCCAAGCTTTAATATGAGTTACAGTGTACAGTGTGGTTGTACCAGAGTAAAGTCACCCATTCCTGTATTAATATGCATTTTTTAAAAACAAATTAAAAATGTGTATTAAGTATTAATGTTCCTGTGTACTTGCATCCTTAGCTTCTATGAATATGTTTCCAATAATGGACTCACAGTCTGTAGATATGTGTGTGGGCTTTAAGTTTGAATACATGTTGTCAGATTGTTTTTCTAAAAGTATAACACGTGTCCACCAGCAGTAGGTAAGAGTATCCAGCCTCCTTCATTCCCACATTCATGAATAGTTATCTTTTTCTGTTTTAACTTTTCCTAGTCTAATGGGTGTGACTGATACCACTTTCATTTATGTCTGTGATTATAGTATTGGACTATTTTAAAGGTAGTAATTCAAATTTGCTGTTGAATGAGTTTTCTTAAGGATTTTTTTTCCTTCTCATGAATATTTAAGTTGTTTTGCTATAGTTTAGATCTAGTCCATTCATCTGTCATTTGCATTGCAGTTTTCCAATTAAATTGTTTGGTTATTGATTTTTGCCATCATCTTTGGAAAACTATGCATAGTTAAATATATAAATATATATTAATACAATTAATATATAATAAATATATATAATATAGTCAAGTTTTTTCTCTTCTAGCTCTAGATTGTCACAGTTAAGATCTTCCCTCTTCTGGGGTTGGGTAAGTAGTCCTTTTAAGCACTTTGGTGTTTAATTTTATAATTGTTTGTGTCTTTATAAATATGTCTTCTGGAAAGTATAAATAAGAAATTAATGCTGAAATAATATTGAAATAAGGTATGTTCTAAAAACAAGATTTATAAAATGCTGTTCATGAAGTAACTACATAACTCAGCTCTTCATACATGTAATTAGATGTTATGCTTCTGCTTAGAATCATAAAATATAAGCATTTCTGCTAGCTGCAGAGGAACACACATTGTTTTGGTGCAGATATGTACCTAAATGACCAACTGCAAAGGGAGTATGAGACAAGTTTCATGGGTAAAATCAATGTAGAGAGAAATGGATACATTTCTAACTGGGGAAAATACCAGATTTTATTTTAAATGATATTAAGTTATACATATAAAAACAGGTACAGGAACAAGAGTGCAGTGTGGGCTTAGATAATGATCACTCAGTTATAGTTGCTAATTACACAAAAAAATCAACTTTAGATGGAAATTTTGATTATCTGTTACACAGGTATTACACAGATACTCCAAATAAATTTCTCTTACCTCATTCTCTCTGAAAATAATATTTTATGCTAAAACTATTTGCTTTTCCAGCTTTAAAATTGGTATCACCCATGACCCTCAGTTTCACATGATTTGGAAAATATTTGCTTTTGGACACAATTATAAACATAATTCTATTTAAATATTACTTAAACAATTAAGCTTTAAAGAGTATTAGTTATATTGATGTAATCAAAGTAGATCTTTATTTTTTTAAATGTCTAATCATCATTTCAAACAGAAAATAATAAATTTTACTCATTTGTTCAACATTATAAATGGGAATGGAAGGACTAGTAAATTTCATATTGGCACTTCAGGAAATAATTGACATGTATTTTTCAAACTATAGCCATGTAATCATTATTTTAAATAGGTGGTACAATTTAAATCTGATTTGATTTATTACTGTCAAAGACAGATACATGTATATTTGCACTTCGGATATTTGCATACAGAATTAAGTTTTTGGTATTAATTTTTCAAATAGTAATTATTCAACCTGTTTTCTAATAAGAGTTAATATTGTATTAGTGAAAAATAGTCCTCTAATTTTCTATAAAAGTTATAGCTCTATATCTTTTGAGGTATAAAAGAAACAAAGCATTTTGATGATCTGTCACTGAAATCAAAAGTGAAATATTGTGCAAATTAGTTCTAGTTTAAAGAGATTTGAAGAACTGTATTAAATGATTCCAAAGAGTTTAAATTAGAGCTCAGATTCCAGAAATTTCTTTAGGCTTGTGCACACTGAAAATGTGCACAGAATAATTATAATTAAAACACTACCTTGAAAAAAAATATTGAAATACAAATGTAAATTGGGAAAGGTAGGTAAATTTTGTTCCATTATTAATTATTTGACACCAGGTGGGAACACATACCCTGGAAACACAGCTAAAGTGAACCTCTTTCCTGTTGATTACTAATGGTTAAGAACTTACATAAGAAGGTAGCTTTTTTGTCAACCCTATGAGAAAAGATGTCTGTCATACATTTCTAATAAAATATTTTACTTGACTATGTTGTTACCTTATGGTTCGCCACTATTTCTTCATTTCAGCATAGAGAAAATTGTAGGTTTTGCTTTTTACCTTTATGTACTATTAACACCTAAATTTCATACAATTACATTAATGATAAAATTAACATTGGCAAATTAAATTGATGTACTTTAAAAGATTTTATTAACAAAAAACAGTATAGGAAATTTATATATTTAAGCATATATACTAAAGAAAATGTTATTTTCCCTTTAGTGATAACTCCTTTTGTTTGTAGCCATATTTTTATTTAGTATATTAAAAAAGTAAGTATAAAAATCTTCAGTAAGTGTTGACTGTCAAAGTTCATACTTAAAAGCAACAGAAATGATTTTAGCCTACTTAAGTAGAAAATAAATGTATTGAAAGACATTAGGTGAAGTAGAGAACCTTTGGGAGTACAGGGAATCAGGTTTGTAGAATCCACAGGGAGAAACATGGTAAAATATTTTGAACTCCTTTCTAAGATGCATGTTACTTGGTACAAAGATGTTGTTATGGGAGAATATTAAAATATTTTTCATAATTATTTGACATAATTGCAATTTATTATGTTATATATATGAATGAGATATGAATTGATCTGTTCTCCAAACCTGTACCTTGCCTTACATATACCTTGGGGTAGATTTATTTATCCTTCTTGGTGCTTTCTGAACCTCTGGGATATGTAGTTTGGTATCTGGTATTAATTTTGCAGAATCCTCTGATATTACTTCTTTAAATATTTCTTCATTCTCTTTTTATTATCCTTTGGTATTCCAATTATGCATACTTTACACTCTTTGATATTATCCTGTGGTCTTTTATCTTCTTTTTTTTTTCATTATTCGTTCTCTTTCTATTTTAGTTTGTGACTTTGCATTGGCCTGTATTCAAGTTCAGTGATACTTTTGTTGGTCATTTTGAAACGAGTCTATTGAAGGCATTCTTCACCTCTGTTACTTTTTTTTTTAATTCTAATATTTTCTTTTGTGTATTTCTTAGAGTTTATAACTCTCTCCTTAGATATGTTGTCTACTTTTTCCTTAGAGCCCATAACATATTAATCATAGTTATTTTAAATTCCCTTTCCTCCTTCAGTTCTCATCTCAAATATTTTCTCAGACAGGCCATCCAAAATAATCATATCTAATGTCGTTTGATATTTCCAAGCCCTCCTCCCTAGTAAATGTCACTTCATCCCATTTATTTTCCTCATAATGCTTACAAAGTTTGTATTTATATTGTTTCTGTATGTTTACTCACCCACTGATTTGTTTTGCTTTGTTGTAATTTAAGATCCAATAACATGTTATTTAATTAATGAATATATGAAAAAATATTTACTTAAGATCAGGATGACAATAACCTTGCTTGATCCCTTTATTTTTTAAGTTAAGAAACTGGGGCTTAAAGTATTTAATGGATTTTAACAACAAATTTGTTTTAGAGCCAAAACTCCAAAGATCTCCTACTAAACAGCTAAACTCATTTTTCTCTACATTCCTCCAGTATTTTTATATCATCACATAATTGTAGTTCTGACAAACTGTACTCAAATATCACTTTTTATAATAGCTATGAACTAAATATGTCCTTCTCATTACATACGTCATTCTTCACACATTTTCTACAATTTTAATTCCTGTATAAATACATGATACCTTGCTATACTTTAAAAAGTATTATATATTATTTTCTTTTATTAAACTAAAATCTTATGTTTTCTATATAAGTGTTGGCTGACTTATACCATTACCAAAAAATGTCTTTTATGTTTTTCTTGTTCTTTGTTTTCCTCATAATTGTCATTGACTTGTTCTTATGTCTAATAACAATGTACAGGGGACACTGATAGTATAGTTTCTGCACTACAAAAACTGAAATTATTTGTACATACAGTCCAGGAAGTGATTTTAATACACACTGTCATGTTGGCTAATTTTGTAAACTTTAACACACAAAAAGGGAATCATGACTGTAGAGATTGTCAATGGAGAGAATCATGTTTATATTCCAAGAAGTTCTTTGTATTACCTAGTAGGAATTTTTCATATGAGGAATGAGAGCAGCTTTTACTGGTGTTTGGCATCTTGAAGAAAAGGTTAGTCAAGTATATTCTGAGCTTGCCAATTAATAGGAAAATTACCTCTTAATAACAAACTTTCTACTTCTTTGTCCTTTAGTTTCCTTGCTTCTTCAGTTAGTCATGTTTTATTGGATACCTAAAAGCAAAGCATTGTGCTATTCTTTTTCCTGCAATGTCTGTAAGTATAAATAAGAGAAGAGTAGGTTTTATTATTATAAACTATGAATTACAAAACTAAGTCTCAGAGCATTTGAGTAACTTAACCAAGGAAGTCACAGAACTAGTGTATGGCAGAGTAGGTGCTTATGGAGGTCAGGTGATCAACAAACTTGTAACTCTGGTTCTTCTCCCAGTTGGTCCAGTAGGTCCCCAAACTTATCCTGTGGCTACCTCTCCACTTCTGGAGTGGAAATATATGAGAATAAGTTATAACAGATTCTAGGTTAGAGAGCTTATACATATTTCCTGTAATCATAAAGGGCTAACAAATATCAAAGGCATTGTTTACAGTCAATGAATAAACCTCAACCACTAAACTAGAGATCATATCTCAAGCTAGATTTCTTGGCACAGCCTAGACTTTATAAAGTTGAGGGTTTACTAAAATGTTGAGATCTGGACTTCAATTTATCAGTGCTGTTGACTTCAACAGAAGTACAGTCCCTCCTCCTTTAACTTTGGTTACATGCTCCTTAGTAAAAGAACATATATACTCATGAAATTTTAAACTATGACCCCTTAAGGATACTTTATTATTATTATTATATATTAAATGGTTCTTGGATTTAATATATTCTCAGAAGTAGAGAGTCCCTTGGTTTGATGTACACTGAGCACCAACTATCACTAGTGAATATTAGATTCCATGAGTGACTGGCAGACCATGGTTACTATATTGCTGCTGGAAACTTAATATATTAAATACACACAATAGTCACAATGACCCCAAATAAAATAACAAACCATGATTAAACATCTTCAGTAAGCAAAAGTAAAAAATTTGTAAATGTTAAAATGACCATAATATGTTAATAATGGACTTTCTTGCTGTATTTCTGTCATTTACACACATGTAAGACTTATGCAAGCCTTTCTGTGCTTACTGGGAAATACTTCTATGAAAACTTAAGAAGTCCTCGAAGCCAGAATAGAAGTCTTACAATGAATGTTATATAAAGCTTTAACAGTCCTATAATTTCTATAGTCAAAAATTAAAAGTAACATTCCTATGTAGTCTAAGTCACAAAATGTTATTCAGGCAATGATCAATATTCTTGGAGGTATTAACAGAGCAGAATCTTTTCTTTTCTGAAATACATCATTAAGATTTATTTAAAATGGAATATTCACTTCAGATTTAATTTACTTTAAGAGACTGACAAGGAGCCTAATTAGATTTTCATGTATAATTTCAATTTGAACTAACCCATTATCTTCCGAAGGTCATAATAGGGGAAGAGGTTTAAGGTGGGAGTCTTTCTTATAACAATTCTACAGACTAACCACTTCTGTTATACTAGACATCATAATCAGTCTGTGTGTTTTAATTTCTTTAATCTTCACAAAAGCTTTGTGAAGTGATTATTAATTTGTAGACTCAAGTATCTAACATGGTGGTGAAACTGGCTTTCCACCTTTGCTGGCTGACTCCAGAGACTTTGTTGTTAACCATCCTCCAGTCCAGAAATAACCCACAAGTTCTTGTTTCTTTATACACCGTCTACCTGTACGAGACTAAAATCCACTTAGGAACTTAGAACTGACTATTATTCAACAAATATACTAAATATGACATACTTGCCAAGAATAAGGAGTCCACATTTCTCCTTCTCAATAACAAAAAAAATTATGTGGACTTTAAAATTTTTGCTAATGAATTTTTAATCAGCCTACTGATTGATTACTATTTCATTTAGTGTACATTCATGTTTTGAAACTATGGAATGTGTCATGTAGCAGAATATCTTTGCTCAATGTCATGAACGATCATGTTCATAAATTCCTTAATGTTAATAAAAGCTAATGTTTAAGTAATTGCTCTTACCCAAACCTTTATAGTGAAAGTTTGAAATGAATTTCTAATTAATACATGCAGGTCAGAGAACTCCACTGACTTTTCACCTTCATATACAATTCCAGTTTACTTTATTACTCTTAACAGATTAAAGCCATATCCTGAAAATGTTACTTAATCTCATTTTAATAACCTTCATTTTTACTTCTTAAGTACAGTAAGTAGATGGAAAGGTGGTGTTTTTAAACATGAAAGTGTAACACAATTTTAAAATATCAGATCAGCTGATTATTAGTGAAACATACCTAAGTTTAAACTAATAATATTACATTTAAAATAATACAGTGAGATTCTTGAACTTGACAAGATTCCAAAGAACAAGTGGCCCAGTCCAATTGCTACAGAGAAATTGGAGGCATACAGTAAAGTTGTGCTAAGCCTTTGGCAGTATCTAGCATGTTGCTTCCCAACAGTGAGGAGAAGAATCAGTTAAAATTTTGGAAATGAAGTTTTCCTATGAATCTCCCAACACTGTTGGACAGGTCTCTCCCCTGCAGGTCAAAGGACCAGGAGAGACAAATAAAGCAGCAGCCTGACATGGTTTCTGCCACTGAGGCCAAATCCTCAATGTAGCACAGCAGGAGAGTGACTTCCACAGTTTCCCAGGACTAGAGGTACCTTCCATGGAGCTAATCCACCAGGTAGAATAGGTGTGGTAACTGGGACACACAATCTCCAGTTTACTGCCATGGACGGTGGCTGCATCCCACTAAGATACAACAGTTCAGATGTTCCCAAGAAATCCTTGAACAGTGTAATTCCTGTTATTTGCAACTTAAAATGCTCCCTTACACATTTCACCTTTTGACAACTGGACAAGTTTTTCCAAACTTCTGCACTGTTCTTTCCTAAAATAGAGGTAGCTATTCCACCTTTGCTCTCTCTGAAGACCATTTACTCTACTTGAATGCATTTTAATGATTCCATCTTAATGATACTAATGTTTGAGAGGCTCTTGTAACCAAGGCAAAGGGAGATGACATTTTTAAACACTGTCTTTATTAAAACCTTTCCCTTATTAGCCCACTTTAGCTGTATTCTAGCTGGTCTTATTCTAGTCTGTTATCTACATCTTCCCTATAGTATAATTATGACCTGTAAGTCTCCATGATTTAACTTATGTAATACATACTAAAACTCATACAATTAATTCTTTCAATAAATTTATTTCTCTTATGATCAAAAATATTCAAATACTTCTAGCTTTCACAGACATTCTCTGGTTTCTACAAAAAGTACATCATAGCCTTGAAGCACCTTGATCTTAATACACAATTTAGCACACAGTAGAGCACATGGGTACAAAACACATTCTTGGGACTCCAAGACTCATACCTTTGTCTTTGTTTTCACTCAACTGTGAAGCAATTGTATACCACAACTGAGAGTTTCTACTTATCAATGCCAACTTATTTCTAGAAATGAAAATTACCAAAAAGTACATTTTAAAAGATATTATGTAATAATTATCTTTCATAAACTTTCTGAGGTACTTATATATTGAAAATAATAAGTAAGTTAATATATTTTATTTTGAGGTAGCTCATATAATTTATCCCATAATTTTATCCTTCCATTTCGTTAGAATTTCTAAATCTTATTTTTTTATCATGTTATCTTTATAACTCCTCTAAAAGATCAGTCTTTTCTTTTCACTTCATACTCTGGTGAAAGTAGAGATTATTACTCATTTTTTTTTCATGCATTAACAAGTATATATAGACACCAAAGCTTTCTCTTTTATTTGAAGTCATAAGATTACCTGGAATATTAAATATACAATAGTTTAAATCACTTCCCAGTTAGCACTGATGATTTACTTTGACCTCGGTTTGATAGGCACACTACCAATTACCCTATTTACACATGCATTTGTCTCAAGAAGTGATAGTTCTTCCAGTAGTTCACACCACTATTGAAGTCTAAAAATTCAGTGGTAGTTTTACCCCAACCCTTGTAGACCAAATTTCCACTGACTATTCACACTGCAGATGAAATATTGCGTGACTGCTGGTATCAACCTGTTCTGAGAGCCAGGATATCCAGCAATGCCTTTGCAAGTATCTTGTGAGTGACTCAGCTATAAATTCAATTTATTTCATAGATATATGATTATACATGTTATGATTTCTTTTTTGTGTATGATTTGTAGTGTGTGATTCCTAAGCAATTTATCCTTTCATCTAAATTGTCTAGTTCATTACTATGAAGTGTTTTACAGAATTCTCTAAGCATCCTTATATGTCTGTAGGATGTGTAACAATGTCTCTCCTTTTTAAAAATATAAATATTCAAAGCTGTAATTTTACTTTATTCCACCCAGTACTTTACATATCAAAAAATGTATAAGATTTCTGACATTTCATCAATGTCAATAAAAAACCAAAAAATTAAAATACCTTTTAATTTCAATTTTTTAAAGGTGTTTGTTTAATTTCCAAATATATAGTGATGTCCCAGATGTATTACTTTCATTGAATTGTAGTTTATGTGGAGGTCAAAAGACATCTTAGTTTATGAAATTTTAAAAACATTATTAAAACCTGCTTTACAGTAATAGTATTGTCTAAGTGAAGGTTCTGTGTACATTTGAAGATAACGTTTATTTTGCTACTGTTTGGTAAACTGTCCTATAAATTTCAGTTAGGTCAGTTCATAGTGTGGTTCAGAGAATTAAGAAACAAATCTTCCTAAAATGCTTCCTCAGTCATTCTGTTGTACAGCCAATTTTGAAAACCAACTGAACTAGAGAGAAAGCAGAGACAAACAGTTCAAATTAAAAGAGATTTCAGAATATCAGCACAGTTTTCATATATATAATGATAGATGTGGAAATCTGAAGGCCTAAGAATAAAGAAATATTACATCAAACAACTTCAACTGCAGGCACTTTAAAAGATGCTCTCCGCATCTGGTGCTTCCGAGGTACCCTGCTCCCTTTCAGAATGTGAAATCCTTCAGTTGATTAGAACCTCTTCTCTCATAAACTTCTTATCTATTCATTTAGATGACCAGGTTGCACAATCAATTTTTGGGAACTGGCAATCTGAGGGTGGGATATGGCCCTTGAATAAATTTTGTTTGGCCTATTTCATATGGCTTTTATTTTAATTCTCACCAGTTGACCAAAAGTTTTACACTCACAAAATATGTAAATATGAATTGATACCTTCCTTGTGACACCACTGTTTAACATCTTGATTATCGAGGTAATTTATCTTAATTCCCTTCAATTTACTCTTTAATTATTTACTGTTTACTCATTACTTAATAAGTGGGACAACAACAATTTGTTGAAACTAAACACTACTTATTTACTATTAATTAACTTGTGGGTGAACTTAGCTTTCAGAGCCTGATATTCTCACCTGTAATATAGGAATAATAATAATATACATCAAATAGTATAGTGAGGAGTATAATTGTTATACTTTTTTATTATAATTATATTAATTATAATTAATAAATGTGTTAAGCACTTCAACTAGTGTCTTGTCTAGTTTAGACATAATTCAGTATTTTTCTGTTATTGATGTAACACTTGTAATAAATCTTACGAAGCTGGAATCATATGCTATGTGAACACTGTAGGTTCTACATGTACATTTTCAAGATCTAGGGGGTTCTCACTAGTTTTTTCATATCTGTGTCTTTTCCTTTTTGTGGCCTTAATATTATTGCCAATTCATTTGCTTGATGATAATATCTAAACTCTCTTTAGATAATCTTCTATTTCAGCCCCCAAGAAATGGACTCCCTGGGAGGCTGTGCACCTCTGCGGTTGTGTTTAGTTGTGTGACGCACTTGCACTAAGAGGGCATTAACAATGTTTAGGCTGGCCCGGGTTTCAGTGATTTTCACAAGCTAGCCCAACATCATCTCATCTGTTATAACTCTTTGAACATCCCATGTTCTAACCACTCTGGAGTTCTCAGTTTTCCAGAAATGATATGCACTTTCTCATCTATCAGCTGTTCATTTCCATTTCTAAAATTGCTCTTCCCTCCCTCTTCTGCCTGCTGAAACTATCATCTTGAAAACAACTAATATTCTGCTTCTAATTTCTCCCTCATTCAGAATTAATCATTCTTCCATACTCAAATAGCATTGTTTATATTCCTAATAGCATTTATCATATTACCAGGATCAGATATATAATTAAAAGCACCTGACCTCTTAGGGCAACAATATACTTTATAATAATTGAAAGTGTCTGATTATGGTTAGGCAGAAAAAGCATCTAAAACAGAGCTTGCAGCAGATGCCATGCCAAGCTAATGGATCTGGTGGGTAAATGACTCCAGTCTATGGAACTAGTACATCTAGGTGAATATTCTGTTTATGCCTGAAAAGAATGTTTTCCTAATATTTGGTGAAGTGTTCTATAAATCTCACTTAGATTAGTTGATAATGTTATGTATGGGGACTTAGATATAAATATTTTTAAAGGAATCTTAGGTGATTGTTTTGCACAGGGAGTCTTAGGAAGTAATAAATAAACTATTCCAGGAGGCAACTTTGGGCTTTGGGAGGGTGGAGAATTGATGGAATACATATCATCAGGGCACGCTGGAGGCATCTTCTGATTGTGAGATTACTCTCCTGGTTGTTTCCTGTCCCCTGATTTGGATGTGGTGAAGCAGTGGTTGTGTAGTGGTGTTTGGGGACAGAGGCCTGTCTACTGTATAAGACAGCTGATTTCAGCAGGAAAGGTTCCCAGGAGATGGTAAACCCAAATGGCTGAGAAAAATACTGAGTAGCTACCCCATATAAACATATGGATATTAGCTGAATAGCAAAATTGAAACTGCAGGTTCCAAAATGAGTTTATTTGAACTATGAAGATTAATGGTTATTTAAAATGGATCAGGACTTATCTGGGAATATTCAACCCAAAATAAGGAATATCTGCAAGAATAAATAAGGAATGGAGATGAGGTGACTACTTGTAGAAGACTGTCCAGAATTGGAAAAAAAAATCACTGAATTTCTAAGTCAAAGATAAGGAGTTACATGGTTGAAAATGAGTGAATAAAAGGATAGTAAGGTCTAGGCCTCCCTAGACATTTTGGAGACCAAGAGATGAGCTCTTTTGCCTTAGTGGTGAAATGCCTCAAGATCTCACCAACAGGTGTCATGTGTAAGTCCATCCTAGGTTTAAAGAAGCTATGACTTTAACTTAGAAAAATACCACTTGGAGAAATGTGAGCTATCAAAGGGTGGACAAGAAATATAGTTTATTTGATAATAAGAAAGGCAAAGAGTTTTTTGTTTTTTGTCCCAATGTTGGTCTGTGAAAAAAAAGGTTACCTATTTCCGTTGTTACCATTATGTTTCCTTAAAATTTTGTGTTTGGAAATTTAAATAATAAATTAATGTACTGATAATGTATTAAGTTAAATAATAATAAATAACGTATTAAGTGGCTCTTAAAATAATTGAAAATATTTTTTAAAATTGTTTTCTTACAAGCAACCAAAAGGGAAGTATTTTAACAAGTTCGTGGATTCAGCAAATAGTATGAAATTTGTCATCCCTTTCTGAATCCAATAATGAATTCAAATACTTAGAGCCAATATCTGTATATGTGGAATCATTTTCTGGTGTGTGGTGCATAGGCACATTTTTTGGATTTCAAAGGATTATCTACATTTTCTTACAATGTAAAAGTTTACAACACATAAATCATTAAATCATTTATATGCATAATAAAGAACATGATTTTTTAAAATTAATTCTGACTGCCTAGGCATAAAAGGATTTCAGTATTGTAAAAGACCTGACATCTCTTCCCATTGCAGATGTTAGTAGAGGTGTACTTGGGTTTTTTTGATGTAGTTCCCATGCCACCACTTGTCAAGATAATTGGCTAGGAAGACTTATCTTCATAAAAAATGAGTGAACCATAGTAAAACAAATTTAGAAGAATGATACTCTTTGTAAAGTATTACTGCAGATAAAATTGGCTAATCTTTAATAGAAATTTGACCTATGTTTTATTCAAAACCTTACCCCAGGGTATGATTTTTAAAATTTTTAAATGTTTTATTCAATTTGCCCTAAGAATATGACTCATTGCTTTAGCAGAAAATATTGCTTAAATATTAAAAGTTCCTGTATATTTTCTGTGTGTTAAATATGAATTTTTAATATTACTAAATAAGAGAAAGCAAAACTTTAACAGTTGTTTTTCTAGATAGCTGTTGAGGAATTTGCATAATATATTGGTTTATGTTGGATTTCTTTTTATAATTTACAACTAATTTCCTAGAGTTACTGGCTACTCCTAGTAACTAGAGTCACTCCTCCTTCTTGGATATTGTATTTATATCACTTTTCCTTTGTAATTCTATATGATTCTCAACATAGCAAATTGGAATATGGACTACAATTATTCACTAATATACTTGGCTAACAAAATTATTATCAATTCTGTTAAAAGCTATGAAAGTTTTGGCCAGAGCTAAGTATAAAAAGTGAAATTCAGCAGGATATAGATGATTTTCCTGTAATATATAGGAAATAGTGGGTAGAAAGTTTCTTAAAAGGGAAAATCTTGTGATACCAAATATATAAATCTATTGAGAAAATTAGACACAGAAAGCTTGTTTCAGATTTATAACCAGAAGAAATAGATAAAGCAAACATGTGTTGTTTTCTTTCCAAACTTCTGACAAAAGAAAGAATAGGATCAAAGAGGAAAACACATATTTCATGAGCAGATGATTTCCCTAAAGGATAATGATGAAACAGAAATTTCAGATGTAATCAAATGTGTTGAAAGCAGAAGGATTTTACTGGTATTTTAGCAAACAAAACACATGTATAGGCTGACTAAGCACAAGTGAACAAAAGAAGGAAAAAGTAATATTCAAATGAAGAGAGTCAGTATCTTTCACCAGAATAAAAGATTCAACAGCATGAAAATAAAAGGTGGCAAGCCCAAGACAATGTGTTTGCTAAAATCAGAAATACAACAGCCTAGTAGTTGTGCAAAGTCACTGAGAATGTGCTAATTAGAAAATGAACTCCAGAGAACAAAAATAATCTGATTTTCAAAAAAAATTACAAATGTTTTTTTCTCATTCTACACATATTTTAAATAAAATAAAGGACTAAGATAATGCAGAGTTTTTTTTAATTAAAATCTCTTGTCTATAGCTAGAGGTTTTGTGTGTCTGTGCATATAAGGAAAAAAAAACCTGTTACTTGTATTTTCAAATTCCATCTCAAGCCTACCAATTTATTTTTTCCATCTACACTGTAACCACTGATGTTAATTCTACAATCATTATTCTCTTGAATGTTTCTCTTGATTTCTTCTCTTGAATTTTTCCAATCCATTTTGTGCAGTACTGTATGAATTATCGTTTTAAAATATGAAATAAATCATAACTATGATTAAAAACCTTTAATAGTTCCTTGTTGCTCTAAAAATAAAAATAGGTACTCTTTATTTTGGTTGAAAAACCCTGCATGAGATTCCCTATACTTATTTCTCCACCTACCCTCCAGCCAAATTTAGTTGCTCTCTCTTTTTTCCAAACTGTTCTTCCTCTACCCCTTCCCATTAGTTAGATCCTTTCCCATATTCCTGTGTGGTTACGTGATGGCTATTTCTTCTACATTGTTTCAAATTTTGTAGTATTTATTTGTGTATACTATTTATTTATTTATGCATGTATATCAATGTGTATGTATGTATGGGTGTATGTGTCAGTGAGACCTGTCAGATGTATGCATAATTGGATGGCACACAGTATGCATAGAAAGTTGGAGGAAAAATCTGTATCTCCCTACCTACTGACTTACCTACTTGTCTCTATCATCTGTCTCTGTAGAGGGAGATCATTGATGTATATCAGAACTGATGGGGAGGTCTGTCAGCTCTCAGATGTCCAGATCCCACCTTTAGGAAAGCTGATGCAGGACAGGAGAGGGCTTGGGCATATGTGTCTTTCACAAGCTGTCTAAATGCTGGTGCTGTTGCCTCCAGCTACTCCTGCTCCCCCTGCTCCCTCCTCCTGCTCCTCCTGTTCCTCCTGCTCCTCCTGCTCCCTCCTCCTGCTCCTCCTGTTCCTCCTGCTCCTCTTGCTCCTCCTGTTCCTCCTGCTCCTCTTGCTCCTCCTGCTCCTGCTCCCTCCTCCTGCTCCTCCTGCTCCTCCTGCTCCTCCTGTTCCTGCTCCTCTTGCTTCTCCTGCTCCTCCTGTTCCTGCTCCTCCTCCTGCTCCTCCTGTTCCTGCTCCTCCTCCTGCTCCTCCTGTTCCTGCTCCACCTCCTGCTCCTCCTGCTCCTCCTGTTCCTCCTTCTCCTCCTGCTCCTCCTGTTCCTCCTGCTCCCTCCTCCTGCTCCTCCTCCTGTTCCTCCTTCTCCTCCTGTTCCTCCTGTTCCTCCTGCTCCTCCTGTTCCTGCTCCTCCTCCTGCTCCTCCTGCTCCTCCTGCTCCTCCTGCTCCCTCCTCCTGCTCCTCCTGCTCCCTCCTCCTGCTCCTCCTGCTCCCTCCTCTTGCTCCTCCTGTTCCTCCTGCTCCTCCTGTTCCTCCTCCTCCTCCTCCTCCTTCTCCACCTGCTCCTCCTCCTGCTCCTCCTCCTAATTATATAGTATGAAGTGTTTTGTTTCTGGATTCTTTTTCTCAGGCTTATGTTTTCCAAGTTCATTGATATTGTAGCATGGATTAGTATTTAATTTGTCTTTATAACTCAATAATATTGAATTGTATGAATATTCTGCATTGTGTTTATTCATTCATCAATTGATGGATGTTTGGTTGTTTTCATTTTTGGTTATTACAAAAAATGTTATTTTAAATGAAGGATACTTTCATGATGTCAATTCTTTTAAGTATGTTGGGACTTCTTTTATAGCCTTATATATGATTTATCATAGAAAAAGTCCCACATATACACAAGAAGAATGTGTGTTCCGCTATTGTTGATCACAGTGTTATGTCTGTTAGGTCCAATTAATTCACAGTGTTGTAATAGTACTAGATATATATACACACACATGCAAACACACATGCATACATACATATATATACATATTTAAAGATTTGAAAATAGTAAAGGAATTTCACTGTATTAAATTCATGGGGTTATCATTAGTTACTAGATTCATTGACCATTTGTTCTAATTGATTTCACAAACTATGACACTGAGGAAAGGAGGCAAATGTGAGTAGTTACTTAACTATAGTGTTACATATAATGTTAAATATAATATTTAAGAATAACTTAAAAATAATTTTGTATTTAAACAACAAAACACACAGAAAAAAACATAGTTTTAGGGCTAAGATTAAACACAAAGTCTTGTTACATGAAAGAAAATTTTCAGAATAATTTTAGATTAATTTTTCCCAATGATTTCATGTATCCATTTCTAAGATATCTTACAAAAACAGAATAAAGTTGGGAAATAAGTAAAATTCAAAATATAATTGTTGAGCACACAGCAACAAGAATACTATGGCTTTTTTTATGTACCATTGGGACAGAAGCAAGAATGAAATTTCTCTTATGTTTGCAGATTCATTTTAAGGTGTCACATAAATTTTTGCATACCTTCTCTGAATGCAAGTCTTTCTTCATCCTCTGAGGTTTTTAATCTTGAGTATACTCCTTTAATAGTGAATTAAATACTGATTGCCTAAAATTGAGAACAGTCTAAAAACTGAGGAACCAAGTAACCAAATTGTGAAAACAACATACCCTCTATTTCTACAGAAATAAAATTTGTTAGATGTGTATTTCTGCTTCATATGTATCCACTTAACAGTTTAAATGAGAAATAGGAGTCTGCACATATAGGAAATTGGATTTAAAAATGAATGCTTTTAGAGTTATAAATCCAAAATTGTACAAAAATAACATAAATTTGAAATATAATGCTTTCCATAGCCAATTGACAGCTTGTATAAGCCAATTTAGGAAGTACCATATTTGTCATCCCAATATGGATGAATACAAGCATAAGTTTTAGAAAATAAGTTGACCAAAGTAACATATATTGTAAATATTTCTAGAATTGAAACATGGGTCAATCTAACTTAAAAATGCTATTTTTAGTTATCATGGTGTACTCATATCTAAACTTCAAGTTTAGTGTAACGTTCTTATAAAGCCACTCCTTAACTAAGTCATGCACAAATTTTATTTTTTAGCAGATATATATTGGAAGTTTCAGAAGTCATGCTTTATGTTAAAGTATTTGGAAGCCTACACTTAACTTAGCTATTCAATATTACTTTTAAAAATAGTTTTGCCTAAATCTTGCAGATGGTATCTTTTAGCATTTACCCTAAATATTCCATTCAAGCTATTACTATGTGATCTTTTAGATCCAGGTTTCTGATTTTTAGGAATTTCCTACACATTAATTGTGTTATACTTTTGATACACTTTGACATTATTTAGCTTTATTGTTTGATTGATTGATTTCCTAGGATAATGGATATTATAGTATGGTTTTCTGGAAAAAAAGTCATTTTTCCCATTGAGTTTACTTGGCTCCTTTATTGAAAATCAGCCATTGAGTCTGGTGTATTTCTTGACTCTATTGAATTTACTTGTCTAGCTTAATGCCAATACCACGTGATCTTGACTACAGTAGCACTATAGAAGTCTTTAAGTAAATTAATCTAAAGTCAATATGAACATCTTCAAATTCTTTTGTCTATTTCAGGTCCTTCACAATTCCATATAAATTATTAAATAAGGTGTCAGTTTCTTCAAAAATGACTGCTGAAATTGTGATTAGAATTGCTTTAATTCTGTATGTCATTTGGGGAAAATTAATGTCTTACCACAATTTATTTAGTCTTCTCATCTGTAAATATGACTGACCTTTCCACTTAATTAGGTATTCTTTAATTTCTTTCAGTAATAGACTGTTATTTTCAGGGTAGAGGTCTCATATGTGTTTTGTTAAATTATTCCTAAGTGTTTCATAATTTTGATGATACCATGCGTGTTTTTCTTCTTTTAATTAAGTATGATGCAAGTTCTAAGATCTTCATAGATATTTTTTATCAAGATGCAGAAGTTTTCTTTTATACCCAGGGTATTTTTAATAGTATTTTCATTACGAATGAGTAGTGGTTTTTATTACCTTCTTTTCCTATGATTATCATGTTTTTATTTTTAATTCATTTAGATGATGAATTTTATTGATTGATTTTCAAATAGTTGGCCATTCTTGCAATCATGCATCAACCCACTTTTCAGACAATCATGTCCTTGCTTGATTGCTTTAAATTAAATTTTTTACTTACTTATCAGTCTTTTATTTTTACATTTCATCTACTTTTTAAAGATATTTTCATTGGTATGCTTGGTCTGATACAAGGTAATCTGTCATAACCAGAAACAGTAGTGCTCCAATTTGTAGTTCTGTCTATTGTAAAAAGCTCCTCTCCATGTAGCTATCAATTAATGTATTCAGGATGGTATACTCTAATCATATAATTACCAACAGCTTCATTTCCAATGAATTCTTTGTTCTTATCACCTCAATATTGCATTATTAAAAACTCTGATTTTGATCTTTTCTCCCATCAAAAAAAAATTTGTACACCCAAGGGAATCCTCTCATTTCTATCAATCATTTAATAATTTCTGCAGATTATTGGAATCCCAAAGAACTGTAGGGTCATGTCTGTGTTATTATCATCCTCCCTCTTAGCATGACCTGGAAGAATGCTGAATTCCTACTTTTAGTTATAAATCAATTTCAGGGGCTGCCATACATAAAACTAGATATCTACAGCTATTCTCAACTTTTCTAATTTTCCTTTGAAACAACCTATATTGGATACTTACTGTCCTTTGAATTTATTTAAAGAGTCTAAAAATGACTTATTGTTAATACTTTGTAGCACCTTATCTGATTGCCAATTTTATTTCTTTAGGGCTACTCTTTTTGCCAAAGTTTTCTAATTTTCCTAACTATATTTCTAATAGTTCAAGGTGGCTATTACCATTATATTTATTTTCCCTACACTGTAGATATCTAAACTCTATGTACTATACTATTCTGTTCTTCACTACACTCATTATACTATACTATACTAGACTAGACTATTCATGTCCTTGGTGACTGATGCTATTCACAGTTATATCACATATTTTCCATGCTTCTTGGAATTCCCATTTATTTTAGTTTGTTTTGTAAGTAATATCTTTGTTGTTTATAACTCTCTATTTTTCTTTTGCTAAAGCTCAGCTATTAGGCAGTGACAGCACTTTGCTTGGGTCACAGGGCCCAGCTCAGTGGGGAGGGAGAGGAGGCAAACCTTTTTTCTATAATGAACTCAGTGGCCCAGTTTACTATACCTTAATTCTAGGAAATACTACCTAACGTTTTACTTATTTTTTAACATGAACAATTCTTCCCCTTTATTAAATACTCTAAGAATGGAAGTCAAATCTCATTTCCTTTTTTTTTCTTTTTTTGCAGAATTCTTTTAGTTTTTAACTATAGCCTGGGAAGCCTTTACTTTTCCACTTTTTGATATTATTTCCTATTTTGAGTTTTTTCCCTTTTCTAATTTTCAGTTGTCTCACAGGCCAGCTCTATCAGGTGGAATTGACACTGGTAGATCCCTCCAGAGTGTATCCACCCTCAGGCTGTTAAAAAATCATCATCCCTTGAGCACCTTATCACACAGACTTTCTTAAATGGTTATATTAATCATTTATTGTGTTTTTTTAATTGGAGTTTATATTTGAAAAGACTATAGGGTTAACCATGACCATACTCCTTTTATTGAAATTTCTTACCCTTTTTTATACAAATTAATAAAATGTCAACAAATCAGTACCCACTTCTTATTAAACCAGCTTTCAGTTCTCTAATATTTTAGTTTTGTTGCCAACGAGTACCCTGGATCTTTTTAAAAGCCATCCTTGGGTTTTACTCCACTCCTTCCCCAGCTTTTACAAAACAAAACAATTTAGACAGGGACATGGTAGCATGCTTCTATTAACTCATTTAATTTTAAAATAAAGGATTGTTCTGTGCTTTCATTTATTATGATTTAGATAAACATTACCATGACAACTGCTGTAAAATTTTTTGAGTGTTCTAAGGCAATTTACCTAGTTGACAATTAAAAGGTATTTTTTTTCTTCCTTATTAATATTGGGCAAACCCATGGGTATACCTTTTCTTTCACATAACCTCAGACAATGAAGGTGAATCCTGGAGAGAATTATGCTAAGGGCTCAAATACTTATTAGCAAGGAGGAACTAAAAATCAGCTACACATTCTTTCTACAGCTCAAGGTAAGTCTCACTGTACCTTTAGGCACAACAGCTAGCAAGCTGCAGGAAAAGTTAACTATGAGACAGATACAAAAATATTCTGTCAGCAGGACCAGCCATCTTTCTTGGCTGGTAGACAGGCAGTAGTTTGTCTCCTTAGGACAGAGGACCAACAGAACAATAGATGCAAAGCTATACTGAAATTATTATCCTGTCCTAGTTGCTATACATTCTTTCTAACCACCTACATATGTATTTTTAATGTTATACTTCCTCAAAATGCTCTGTGGTAAATTTTAATGACTATGTTGGAAATGTAATTTTCTTTGAAGTGTTGATTCCTAATTAGAGTATTTCAAATGTTAACTAATCTCTCCTGGTGGGTAAATTAAAGATAATTTACATATACTTTTATGCCATACTATTTATACTAAAGTATTTTAAAAGAAAAACCTTATAGTCAGCTAAAAAAAAAAGACAATTAAGAGTTTCATCCACTCACTCATGTATTCAACAAACATGCCAAGAATTATTCTGAGCACTGGGAATACAGATAAACTAAGCAATGAAAACCTTGATTGCTAAAGAAGAGATGCAGTACAATTGGATAAAAAAGGAGGGAAGATGTCTTTTTTTAGAGAAATCAAAGTAGTCTTAGTGAAAAAGCAATATTTTAACCATAATAAAAATAATACAATTTACAAAGTCAGTTAGTGTTACAAAGTCTTCTTGTTCAAACTTCAATTTTGTATGTAAATTTCTGGGTCCTTCCTTTCATTAACATGGAACATGCTTGAGACAATCTCATTGATAACTCATACCATAGTTGATCCCCACTGATATATTTTTATTTTATGTTTAATCTGGGAAGTTAATCAGTAACTTATCTTTAACTTTTGTTCAAGCATTGCAGCTAAGATTAATTTATAGTTTTCTCTAAATGCTATCAGGACCCAGCTGTGAGGCCCTGGTTAAAGACTGATAAGTTCCATTTCTTCAGCAGCTGATTAAGTCTACATCCCAACCACTTCCCTTACCAGGCTCTGGGCCTCTCAAGACCAGGTACCATACTGTGCCCTGGAGCCTGAAATCATTCAGAGCTAACCCTCAGGGAGGCTGGCTGACGTAGCTAACCCCACTCTACTTGCAATAAATAAACTGCTTTCTACAGCTTCAGTTTGCCCCTCTGTACAGGTTGCATTCCTTGGCATGGCCCTCCCTGAACACCTTATCACATCTGGAGCTCAAAGTAACAGAGTTCTAACTGTTAGTGTCCTTTGTTTCACCATCAAAAGAATGTTTAAATCTTATAAAACAACTGGCGCTGTGAGCAGGATGGCTGACTCTTGGATTCCTTTGTGGGGAGGCTGCTCTTTGTGAAGTCACTAGTTCCAAACCACCTCAAGAGTGACATGAGGTTTTTTTTTTTGCCAGTTTTCACTACTTTTCTTTTTACCCAAATTTCCTAGGTGTGGGTATACTCAAAATAAATAGTGCTAATTGGCTGCTCCCCAGGGGCTAGATGCTAGCCCAGATGGGGGCCCAGCCTACTGCAATAGGAGTGATAGGCCACCAGAGCTACTAACCTGTGCTTGTGGTCATAGACTTTGTCTGTTTGAGGCCTATTGCAGGGGCTGTGGTATCTTTGGCATTGTTTCTTTATTATTATTTGGGGCAGAACTCTGATTTGTCTGTGTATTTCAGGCAGCCCCTGGAAGAATGAGTTTGCTGGGCTCTTTCAAGTTAAAGAGATTGCATTCTGGTCTCCTTGTCCATGTTGCTCAGGTGGGGATAGTGACCTGTCTGTTTTCTTTGCTGCTGCATCCTTTAATGGTGATGCCAGTGACCTTCCTTTTGCTCATACACTCAGAGGTATTGGAAGCTCAGCTCTTGGAGACCAATGTTTAATCGAATAAAGGCAAGGGACTAGATATCTCATCATTGCACCCCCTTAAGGACACCTGACAAAGTTACCCTATTGTTTAGGTAACACATGACCACCTAGCCAAGGAACTTGAGGCTTAGTAAGTGCTCCCACATATCAACATGCAAAAGGACTAATACTTGCAACACGGGGGCTTTCTGCACTGTCCCAAGGATAGTGTGCTATTACTCTCCAAGGGCAAATCCCAAACCCTGGGATGTGGACTAGGAAGCTTTGGAACAAAATGACTGCCTATGAGGCAGTTCTAGCAATCTTAGGTTTGCCAAGGTGACTGAGCTGACATTTCTTCCCCATGTTAATAGCTGAGATACTATGGAAGGAAGAGGGTTAGTAGGAGATCTAGCAGGACATAGGATTAATACCTGTGTGGTGCTTCAGTCCAAAATTATTTCTAAATTCTTTATTATATACTTCCTGTCTCAGAATCAAAACATTTATTCACATTTAAGAAACCCTTTCACACTGATCCAAACCTGTGGAGTCTACCTAGCCTATAATTTCATGTTTTAAATTGTCCAAAGTCAGAATCCAATGTAGAGAACATCAAACTGATATCTAAGTGGTAGTGTAGATTACTAAAAACAATGGCTAGCAAATAAAAACTTGCAAATTTTCTCAAAGATTATGATTTGAGACATCTGACTGTTTCTAAGACTCTAGAGTTTAGTGAGATGAAATTTATTAAAAACATAGTAAAAATTTAAGGAAGTTGTGTTGTATTATCACTGAAACAGAAAGTCTGTAAAAGCATTGAGATAATTCTCAAGCACCAAAAAAAAAACCCTGAAATCACAAAATGAGCTAATAAAGATTTTCCGTTTCCAGAATTGGCATTCTGCTCAATATACATCTCAGATGTCACTTTGAATAGTAACAGTAAAGGTGATCCCCAATGAGAGTTGAAATCTGAGATGCAGAAGATGAAGTAATGAGTCTGTGTCTTTATTTTCCAGTTTCCTGTTTACCAAATCTCTGTGTGTTATACCTGCTGGCAATCTCCACCATTGTACATGCTGGTTTTTCTTTAACCATATGTTTAAAACCTGCCTCTTAAGTAATTACTAACTTATGATGAGCTATGCCCAGACCTACCTTAGTAAGTCACACATTCTTCAGTTGGTTCCTGCCCTTTCATGCACCCTTCTTTTGGCACCAAGTTCTGGTTTTCATCTTGAGATTTCCCTTCTGTTGTTAAAGTACCTGATTTTTCATGAACTTTGCCATTGAACAAAATGCTTTTATTTTCACTGCAAAGTAAGTACTTTCACCTAGAGACCAATCAATCATTAAGCAGCAGGTAATTTCTGTGTCAATAATTACTTATGATACAAATTAATTCACATAACTTGAATCATACATTTAGGTTATAGAGTTTTAAAGATAAATATATATGTTAACATATTTATTATAATACAGTTTTATCAATGAAAATTGTATCTATTATAAGTAAAGATCAAAATTATTACCAATAAATAATATCTAAATAAAAAGTATGAAAATCAAGAGATTAAAAAATTACCTTCATTTAATTTATACATGATTGAATTGCATAAGTACAGATGGAAAAAAAATCTACTTTATATGATGTGAAAAGGAATTCTCAATGAATTTTAAGTTCGGTTGTTAAAACAGTAGTGGGTTTTCTCTTGTTTTAATACTGCAAGGTTTGCATTTAAAAAGATTGTGCTACACAAAGGAAAATAAAACTATGATTTATATACAAAGGTTATTGAAAACCAATTGTTTGCATATATATATACTGGAACTTCTTAATATCCATATAGAACTACAAATATTCAATATAGAGTTTGGATGGACATCAGCCAGAGGATACATAACGATCATATCTGTATTTGGTAGGGAATTCAACAAGTTTATTTGAAGGTCCCATTCATCTTTCCATCTACCTGAATGCAGCAACATGTGAGCTGTATTTTCATTAAGATTAAGTTAAATAGTCACCAGAAGGAGCACACTGAAATTCCATATTAATAAGTTATGATGGTGTTCTCCATAATAAATCAGGCTTGATCCTGTGGACTCTTACATATACAAAGTTGTAAATTTTCATGCAGTTAATAATAGTTTTAATAAATACATTATTAGTCATATTGATTTTTGAATATACTGGTATTAAAATTAATGCAGCAATTGCTTATAATCTTTTGAGAAATTCTGTTAGTATTGTCACTGAAAATATTGAAAATAGAATTGTAGTTTCTACATGTGAGTACTGAATAGATATGTTTGCAAATATAAATCACCAAAATTCCAAATTGAAAATAAAAACTTCACCAAAGAGAAAGTGTAATATTAAGAAGACATGGAATATCAAAATACCCTGAGATAAAGACTCTTAATTGAAGTAAGATGGTGATTGAGGTGGTTAATTTCTGATGTTTCAGGAAAAAAAGAATGTAGCAGCTTAGACAGTGAGTCTTTAATAGAAGTAGATCTTAATAAGTCTATCCCAACTAGTAAAGTGCCTGACTCTGGTAGGTGAGCAATATTTATTTACTGTATAAATAAGCCCATATTTCTCTTTTGAATTCCACTTAAAATATATGTTTTGAGCAGTAAGTCCATCAAGCTAGAGTTTAGCTCAACTGTAGGTCAGTTACTTTAAGTAAACTACTTACATTAACCTCTAAATATTTGAATACATGTATGTGATGGGAAGTGTGGAGGCAAATGTGGCACTCCAGATTAATGCATATATATTCCTGACCACCAATGATGATTCCTGACTTAAATTCTTTTGATTGTGATTTCTTATTAATAAAATTCCTCATACAATTTGTGCTGGTTGAAAATAATTTTCCATTCTTTGATTTGTAGTCTATTTTGAGTTCTCACAACAGAGGTGCCATGCATTCATTCACATAATAATGCTGCTATTTTGTAGGCTTCATTTCAAAAACCCCATTTCTCTGTATCTGAGAAAAATTCACCAATACTTGGGATACTATTCTTTCCATCCTTAAAGCACAAGATATTCATTATCATTGCTCTGAGGAGAATTAGGTGTGTCACCAAATTGTCCAGTTTCCTTTCCTACACAATTTCAGTGGTAGTTATTATGTGTTTGTAGCAATCTTCAAAAAATCTTCACCAGGGTTAGTTTTAAGCTTTATAAAAATAACAAAATGATTATTTTGGATATAATCTTATTTTTAATTTGTTTTTCTAGTAGAGAATAATGTACCAGCTGCAGGTTGAACTATAGCAAGTCTGGACATGCACTAATGAACCTGAGTTCCAGAAAGTGCCATAGTATATATTTCAGTAATTAATCCTTTATAGAGAACCAATCTTACTGTTGAACTAATTTTTTATGAGATGAAAATGTCTCAAGTATCAATGAATTTCAGCAATGAACCTTCACATGGTCCTTTGAGGATACTCTTATTTAAAATGGTATCTATCATCTGGGTACTTCATGGCTATATCTCTGTCACCCACATGGGAAATTGCAAATAATTTAAAGATGGTGCTTTAATTTATGAGATAGAGAAAAAAAAGCAAAGCAAATATCATTGTCCCTAGATAGAATATGCATTTAAATATGGAACTGAATTAAGTGACAGTTCAGAGGGAAAAAGGGATCTTGAAGTTGAAAGAGAAAAACATTTAATTATGCAGCTGTAATAAATGAGGAGATAAAATTAGAGAATCTTAGGTTTTCTTAGTGCTGACATTTTTCTTTCTCAAAAATATTTAAACTTGGTGTAGGAAAACTGGAAACATAAATTATGAAGATATTCTGGCCTTTAAATCTTAAGTGATTTTTCCAAAAATCTGAACATGTTGAAAAAATAGTGTTCTTAGTGCTATGAAAGAAATATTATTTTATACCATTTTATATTCTAAAAATTACCATATCTATTATTAAAATTGTTTACTAAAATCTTACCATATGATATATTTACAAAATTCCCAGTAAAGCTTTCATTAACTCCAATGTAAGGCATAGATAGTATATGATTATTTAATTTTACTTTGATTATCACTTATTATTTTTAAAACTAGAAGAAAAGGAGGAAATAAAAGATTACAAAATTAACAGCATCCCCTAATTTGCCCATATGTCTATTTCCAGTCACTTCTTCTTCCGAAGGTATCTGCCATTGTGACTTCTAATATTATATATTCATTTTTTTAATTTAAGTTTTATAAAAGTGGTATAATACAGTATATACTTTTTTTATATCTGGCTTCTTTTACCTAACATATTTTTGAGATTCTTCCATATTTTTGCTTACAATGGTTTTTGTTCTTGCTCATTGCTAATAGTCCATTGTGGGAACACACTATATTTATTCATCCTTTCTATTCTTGGTAATCAGTAATGTTTAGATTTTGTTTGTTGAAAATAATATTGGTATATACATACTTGTGCATTTCTTTTAGAGAGCATATGTTTGCCTTTCTGATAAGAATATTCTTAGAAGTGGAATTAGTGGGTATTAATAAGTTCAGCTTCAGTAAATGCAGTAAAAAAGGTACTCAGTGGTTTTTGCCAATTTTAATTCCCAGCAGCAGTAACTGCGAATTCTGTTTGCTGCTCATCCTCACTAACATTTGATGTTATCTTTTAGGCCTGTCCTAAGTTGTAAAGATACTCCATTTAGTTTGAAGATTTTTTTTTTTTTTGCATAACGATCTTAGTACACTTTTTGCCACATCTTGAACACTTTGTAAATGTTAGTTTTATTATTGTGGAAAGTGTTTTAGTAAAGTAGATGAAAATTAGTCCTAACAAGATGGTGCTTGGGCTATATGTCCTACAAATCACTCAATCAATCAATCATAAACAGAGAAGGTAATTTATAATTGTTTTAAGAAATATAAGAAGTCTTGTTTAAAAATGTTCCTAATTTCTAAATGAGAACATTGTCAAGAAATATATTTTATAGTGTCCCAACCTTTCTCTGTTCTGGTTTTTTTTATGTGTGTTGCAAACTAGGAATATTTTTTAAATCCTTTTATTTATTATGTATTCTTTATCATGATCTTCATTCCATATTTATTTTGTTAAGAATATTTAGTTTTTAGAATGGTATATTCCTTATATTAAAAACTAAAAGTAAACTGAAACTATTTTATTTAAGAAGTGGGAAAATCCTGATATTAAGATTCAGAAGGAATCACTTAATTTTGTAAGAATATTGAGAAAAAAATACCAACATTAAATATCAAATATGTTTGACTGAATTTAAATGGGTACTTGTAAATCCAATACTCTATATTTTCAATAATTGCTAATGCATTTATTATAAGCTAATGCATGATACCTCAGAAGGAAAAAAATTTAAAGAGTAAGACTCATACATCAATAACTTCTTTATGTTCCATGGACTTGAGAGACTAAATATTGCAATTGTCTGGCTTACCAGAAATGCTGTTCAATATTGAGATTGAATTCCCTTGGAAAATAGTTGCAATCAATTTTCATTTGATACATTCAGCTACTCAATGAGATTAGATGTTCGGATTTATGGTACAACTTCTTGTGAAAATTATAGCTTTTGCAAGGGTGAAGACATGGAAGGAGTATGCAGTATATTTCCCATTCTTGGTGTTCAGCTCTTAACTTGATACATAAACTAGTAGTGATCTGATCAGAAGGAAAGTAGAACATTTCAATTTGAAATGAAGCTGTAATGATATGAAATACTGTTCTTTTAGTTCACTTAGATTCTGCTAAAGCTATAGAAGTGAAAATCTAACAAGAGAAAGAAACACTTTAAGGGCAGTGAATTCCTCCATTGCAAACTGAAGTCCATTCTTATTATATGACTTTAGGGACACTGTTTACATCTTGTTTACGAAAATACTGGTATTGTGTAATAGAACATCTGATATTATTTAAGAAGTGGCAACTGGTAAAAGATAGAGGTAAAAATAAAAGTTAATTACAAATATATGTTATGTATTAAAAGGGAAAAAGTAAACCTTAATTTAAAATAAAAATATTAAAATGTTGAGTTCAAAATTTAATTCTACCATTTTTCTCTATTAGTGTACATTGCTAAAATCAGGCTCTGTAATATCTAAGCCCGAAACACTTCTTTCTGTTATACATGATTAACAGCCATTCTGTATAATCTCAGTGTCAGAATAATAGATCAAATATAAATTGTTGTTTCCTCCTCATATTAACAGAATCCCTTTCCATTTTCTTACCTTCTTCCTTTCCACAATGATATGCTTATATGAGTATTATTAATCCTATTTCCAAAATAATTTAATGTATTTTTCTATTTAACTAACTGTTAAGGTCACAATTGATTAAACTGAGACTACAGAATTATATGTTTACTGAAAGCTCCAATTAAAGGTCAATGGGAAAATTAAAGCAAGGCTTTTTTATAATATAAATATTAATATTTTATTATAATGAAAAAAGTTTTGATATTCTCAGAATTTCTTATTCCATTTAATAGCATATATGTATTAAATTGAGGATCGTTTGACACAGGAAAAGATAACCACTTTAATAAAAGTATACATTGTTCTCATGCCACACATTATTATAATTGTTAATCACCATCATTAGCAGCAGCCTCAGCAGCATCTAATAACATGGTATTAATTGTTTGAAACTCTCCTGAAGATTCAAACTACAGTCACCAACGTAATCCTTATAATGTTTGAAATCAATACTGTTATTTCTCCCACATGTTGAAAAATTAAGTAAAATGCTGATTGAGGTACTTACTAAACTTTCCAAAAGGTGATAAGCTATGTTGTGAGAGGAGCACTTGATGGGAAATCAGGAATACAATGTTACTATTTTTTTTCTACCTATTTCTAAAATCAGATAGAAATATAGGTGACTTAGGTATTCTGTTTTCAGTAAATAGAGAAAGACTGATTTGTTACTGTCCAGGCATGTTGTAGTGGATACTTTAAAAATTCAACTCTACAGTGTTGGATTTTTACCTTTTGTATACATAAGCAAACTGAGGTGTGAGAGGTTGAATAATTTTCCCAGAAATATATGTTAATAGTGGATATAGGAATTAAACCAAGACCCACAGTTTTACATCATAAAGTAATTATATACTATACATATTTAAAGTTGTAGTCTAGCATCAAAAATTCTCCACAGACACTGGGTAGTTTTAATGGTTCTAATAAATGACTTGTGTTCCAAATAAACAAATTGAGGGCCATCTGTGGTTTATTACCCTACCTGATTTCTCATCAGTGGCTCACGTTGTAGCTCATCCTTCTCCTAGCTCGGCTTGCCGGCTTCCAGTAAGCATGCTGTGGTTTGTTTACAACTCCTTTCCACTTCTCAAGCTTCTTCATTAACTCTTAAAAAGGTGATCTTTCCACAGACAGGTTCAGTCACTAGAGATGGTTAAGTTTTCCAAGTAAAGAGATGGGGTCCATTTTATCTTTATGAAAAATTTTGAACTCTATGTGAGTTACTATTTATGTTATTATTTTTATTAAAGATAAAATCATTCTATTATTGAAAAATATTTTCATGTGATTGGCTCACATTCTCAGGCAGTTATGTCATCTTCACATGATATGGACATAATATTGTGGTGGACATATTATTTATATTTCAATATAACAGAAGGTTTACTTGGGGAATTGAGATATATTAGCTGTGTGCGACTCTTTATAGAATTGTCATTTATGTGGGACTGTGATTCTTAGGATACCAATATTGGTAATGAGGTGGTCCAGAAAGTAAATCCAGGGTCACATATGTATAAATATCATGCATAAAGTCAAAGTGGTTTGAGGCTGAGAAAAATACTTACACTGCCAGTATATTTCTTGTTTAGGAACTTAGTTGTTCTTTATCATTATAGAAATAACACAATATATTTCAGTGTTCAATGGATAGTCTGGGTTCTGTGAATCTAATGAACAACATACAGTAAATCAATCATGTTATATATTTACAAAAAGAATATATTTTTACTATAAGAAGAGACACAAGAAGAATGTTTTTTTAATCAGGTAATTTTCTACCAATAATAAATACCAAAGAGAGTGTAAGTATTATAAAGGGAGAGGTAATATAAAATAGGGTTTAATCATTTGGACTATGAAGGTACACCTTAGGTTAATATCCCAGCTTCACCATTTACTAGAGGTAGGACCTTGGTCAGGTTGCTTAATAAATATTTCTACATTATATTTACTCATCGATAAATTGGAAATAATATTATCTATTTTATAGACTTAGTATTAAGATTAAACTTTGTAATAAATGTCAATTTCTTATGACAGTGTTTGGCATATCTTGAATACTTTGCAAATGTTGGCTATTTTTAGTAGTATAAAGGCAAGATTGTGTATGAAAGCACTTCTGAATTAGAGGCCAAAAGACCTAAGCTTGAATCTGTGTCCTCAGAAACAGTAGTCAAGGAGTAGTGTTGCTGAATGTAACATACAAAGATTTGTGCATACTCTGTCTATATTAAGAGGTTGTTGCTAGTCTTAATTAGAATACCATATGTAAAGCAGTACTGTAAACTAAATCATTACATTAATGCTCTTAATTTACCTTCAGACTCATTTCCTGTGTGATTTAGCTACAGTGATCCTTATTTAGAGTTTTTCATACAGAATTAAATTCACATCTTCACACACTGGGGAACAAATTCTCGGTATATTTTCTTCTAATGTTGCCTCTGTTTATTTGACCTGGATCACATCCTGTTCTCTCTTGTATATACAGCACTTAAGTTACATGGTATTATTTACCATTTCCCCAAACACATATTCAGACTCACATAATATTCTTTCTGGAATACATATAGTTCCAAATGATTTTCTTTCCCTCAGAAGTACCTGCCTTGTCCCTATTGAGGTGTACAACACAAGTGTAAAAGTGACATTTGAAAGCATTCGTAATCCAAATGTGCCACAATTCTTTCCTTAGTTGCGTGTGTGCTCCAATGTCTGCTATTGGCTGGAATTTTAGAGAAGTATGAGAATAAACAGGTAATAAATCAGTAACAAGGCAAACATCATATAATTAAAACTTAGATTAACTAATGTGGGAGGAAAGGTTGTAAATATTCTGGCTAGAAAATTACCATAAGGTAAGGAGCATAGTGGTGTGATAAGTAAGTAGGAGAGAAGGGTTTGTTAAACAAATACAAAGAACAATAACCTTGCAGAGGCAAATGTCAGGGATTATAAACTGACCTAACTGTCACTATAACTTCTTTATGCACAGCCCTGAACAAGTATACAAAATACTGACTCTCCCCCAAGGATTAGACCTCAAGGATATAACGACCCGAGACAACTGAGAATGGTGGGGCTTCTAACTGCCCCAGAACCCCATCCTTCCTTGTGTCTGTGGGCACTTTCTTCTGGGGCACTCAGATGGCCAGAACTGATTCATGGAAGCATGACATTCATTTTTTCAAAGACCCAGAAAAGCCTGTAGGGGTCTGTACATAAAGAACAGGCTATCTTTGTAAACAAATGTGAGGGGGAAAACGGTAGTGCTGTATAAATCTCTAGTGAATATTATTTGTTTTGTAGATTATGGATAAAAAGTATCTTAATTTAGCCTCACACAATTTAGAAAAGAATGACTGTATCAAATACCTGCTATTTACTCTTGCTTCCTTTCATCTTATTCTAAACATATTTTTTTATATGTAAACATAAAAGGGATGCATGGGATAATGAAAAAGCTAAACTAAATTTTTGTTAAATCACATTTATAGTGAATAAACATGAATGGAAATGCTATTTATATTTATCTGGTATTTTCAAGTATATAATCACTTGAGAGATAAAAATACTGCATGTAGACTGTGATACACTATACAACAGGAGTATAAACAAAGGTGAGTTCCTCTTAATAAATTTCCACTTACAGAATATTTTTCTGACTCTGTGTAACTGACCATAAGCACGTTTTTCTGTATCTTCCACTATAATTGTGTTGTTTGGTTTCATAATCGATGGCTGACATGCTAACATTTGTCAGAAACTATTTCCAGTATGTCTTGCTTTATGCAACACTGTTGAGAAGTCAGTAAAATCATCAAAGGAAGTGACATTTCTGAATTGTTGATTTACTGACATGTTTATGCTTCTTTCTCAGTTCTTAATATGTAAATGCTGAGTGAAATGTAAGGATCAGAAGTTTAAAGGCTAGTAGAGTGGAAGTAGCTAATTATATGAGGGAAACCTTGACTCAGGTTGTGATATAAATAGAATATTTACATAGATTGAGATTTAAGAGTACCTTGATAGATGTTCATGAGTTTCTGTGGGTCACTGGCTGAAAGAGAGCAGTATAAAGGCTCATATGGTGGCCATAACCACTGGTGTGTGTGTGGGGGTGGGCGTTGTGACTGAGAAGGGACCACAGGACTACAAATATTATATGTCTTTTCAGAGTAGGTGCATGCATAATTCAGTGGATTTGAGGATCATGAGATATCTGATTTTTCTAAATTGCAGGCTAACAATATTTGGTCTCAACCTCTCAGAGACTATTTTTGAAGAATATAGTAAGACTACTTTGGGAAGGTCTGAGATGAGGCTAGAAAACATGATTTACTCAACATGTGTGGGGTTGGCACCTCTACAAAGTGTTACAGTAGGCCCTCAGATCCTTATGAAACCATATTATGCGATCTTACATAGCACAGGACAAATAGAGAATGGCTTTTCATCTTTAGACACAGAAGGGTAGGGACGGGGAGCATACATGAATTATCCTATTTGAAAATGCAGTAGACTTAAAAAAATCTAAGTACCCAAAAACTTAACATAAAGTATTATTCATGACCTATCAACTAAGAAAAGAAAAAAATGTGGAATTAAAACTCATTCATACAAAAGTAGACCAAATGTATCAACATATCCACTTTAATTCCACATAGAATTTGCCAGTTAAGGAAATAATAATATAATTCTGAAGACTGGTTTGCATCACCCTGTTTCTAATTTTGGAATCTTTTCTTCTGTTAGTACAGGAAATAAGATGGAGATCTAGAAATGGATCTGTGGCAAAAACCCATTCTTTCCATTCAAGTGCTAAATATAATAGGTTTAATTTCTCTTTGCTTTTGATGTGTAAGGGATAATTTTTATATACTCCTTCATTAGTAAATATTTTCACAGCTCACATTGGCATTGAAAGTTGCAGAAACACAAATGGACAATATAAGTTATCCTGTAAAAGAACAAGGGGACACTGTGAGCTGCAAAACTGTATGCGGCTGGCAAAAGGTGTGAATTTAATTTGGACTATAACTCTGAGGAAGTACCCATGATTAAATGCCCACATTCTTGAAATCTTGTTTAATTTACCTGCACAGAAGCAATATGTTATTTATTTTGCAGTGTCATGGTTGTCTTATTTTCCTACACATTGTTAGCTCACAATGATCGATTATAGCTCATACAGTGACACTCAGCTACAGTTGATAAGATTTCTCAAAAAAATGAGAATCCCTCTTTTCATTTAGAAAATATCTGTATATCTCTCTGGGTATCTAATATTATAAAGAGAAACAAGCTCTCATACGTACCCAAAACAACAAGAATGGAGTTACAATAAAAATTATTTCCATGCAAAAAACTTAACAATGCATACTTTAAAATTAGATAACCACTTAAGGAGCTTTGTAGATTTTTTGAATTCTTCTTTGTGATTATGCTTCTGAAATCTTCTCAATGTGACATTATATTATAATTTACATTCTACCTTAGAAACTGTTCTTATTAGAGCAACTTTCAGTAAATGTCAAGGACGGCCACTGTTCATTTGGTTCTCAAAAAATTATAATTTTTTATTTGTATACCTAATTCTGACATTTTGAGTGATGCTATGGCAGTGACATTGCAAATAATTTGCTTTCATTGTGAAAAAGCTTTATCGTGATTCAATCAAGGACAAATTATCAGATTTTAACATTTAAAGACATATAAATGTTGTATATCCTAATACAAAAACAGAGTTGTCATGGTTATTAACATCCTTTGGCAAAGATATTCAAGATATTATTGCCTGCAATTACTTAAGGGTGATATGTGAGCCAAAACAACTCTCATCTGTAAATTTATTTAATGTATAAATATGTATATATTTATTTAAATAAGTAAAAATCTGAAGGGACAATGGTCAGTGAGTTGAAGATTTATTGTTAAGTGTCATTTGACTCACAATTCTCTTGGTTTGGTTAAAGCACATGGGCAATGTCACCCATCATTGCAGCCTACATCATCACACTTGGCATAATTCAAGGTGGCGCAAGTGTCAGAGGAAGTATAGAAATTTGAAACAGTCATTTTGAGGCAAGATTATGCTGTGTTTCTGCAAGTATGACATGTGAGCTGACAGCTATGTGATGAACGTAGATTAGAGAAGGGGAAAAAACTGGCCCTAGCCGTCTTTTTAGAATCACTCTTATTTTATTCCTCTAGCTTCTATCCATGGGCCTCAAAACACTGTTACCCTTAGGTAAAGAAAGTGTTATTCCTTTCTGTTTGCTTTGTATTTTTCTGTCTTATCTACATTTCCATCTCAGGCCCTAGTGAATTACAGATTTTTTTTAAAAGTATATGGCTTCTTGTTCTTCTATTTTAATTGAAATGTAGTTTATCTACAATATTATATTGGTTTCAAGTATACAACACAGTGATTCATCAGTCACACCCATTATTAAATCCTCACTCCAACTAGCGCATCTGTTCTCATAGAAAGATGTTATAAAACTGTCAGCTATATTCTCCATGCTGATTTCCATCCCCATGACCAACTTATATTATTGAGATTTTGTGCCACTTTGCCCCACTCACCCTGCCCTCCCTAACTCCTCCACAGTGGTAACTACCAGTCAATTCTCTGTGAATCTACTGCTGTTTTGTTTTATTTTTAGGTTCCACATATAAGGGAAATCATATGATATTTGTCTATGCATTTTTCCTCCAAAATCTGAACTCACCATTTGCTAACTGTAAGCTTGTGCAGGCTACTGCACTTATCCCTTTTCTATGATGCAGTCTCCTCATCAGCAAAATGGAGATAATAATAATGTTTATAATGACGAGTTAGTATTTTCACAGTGCTTACAATGTACTGCTCCATGTTCAGGGCGATATTCACATGCTAATTTATTCATCATGACAAACTTATTAGAGATACAGAGGAGGGAACTGAGAAATAAAAAGTTGTGATAACATACACAAGCACCCATACCAGTAAGGGGCAAGTCTAAATAGTTTGTCTTAAAACCTTTCTTGCTCTTAACCAAAATAACACCTACATCAAAGGATTTTTGTAAGTGTTAAATGAATAAATATATAAATTTTGGTTAGAATAGCTCCTGCCACATGTTAAAGCCTCAATTACTTCTAGCTACTATAGTCATTATTATTCTGATATTATGTATAAGAAATGTATGATGTCTACTTGTTATTTTAATTTTTCATTCTGAAGCAAATTTTATAAGATATATTTCTGATTTCAATTATATACTGACATCTATTATATGCTCATATTTCTGACACCTACTATAGTCTCATTTTTTCTTCTTGTTTACTTGGGTTACTCTCTACATACTATTTGTCTGTTGAGTCAAACCTCACTTTATTTCAGGAACTTTATATCAATCTTCCTTTGATATTTTTACTTCAATACTTTCTTTACTTTTCTGACTGCTCTAATACATGTACATTTTACATCCTAGATTAATCCTAAGTGTCTGTAATACTTTTTCAGTATTGTAGAGCTTTGTGTTTTTCTTCTGAATTCTGTGGTATTCTTGACTTTTCCTAATTAAATGCTTCATATTTTGATATATAAATAATTTGTTCTGTGGTTCTGTGATGTTTCTCAAATTCAGCGATTATTAAAACTCAAAAAGGTTTTGATCTCTGATGTTCATTTTTGTATTTCTTTTATAAATACAATTTCCATAGGTCTCTCCCTGGGAATATTGAGTAATTGATCATATAATGTTTCTTTCTCTTACTTCCTCAGTAACTAAATACTTGAGTTTCATCCTCTCCTGTAGAAAAAAAATTTTTTATGTGTCCCCTGAATTGAAGAGATGAAATGAATTCTGACAGGAGACTTCCAGGAAGATGGCAGCGTGAGCAGGGTGGCAGAAATCTCCTCCCCAAACTATATATATCTATGAAAATACAGCAAATACAACTATTCCTAAAAGAGAGACCAGAATACACAGGAAAGCACACAGTGTGAAGCTATACCGGAGAGGACATGGCACCACGCGAGGCGGGTAAGATACAGAGCCACGACCCAGTGGGACATGAGCACTCAAACACCCCAGCGCACCGGCGGGAGGAGAGGATTCAGAGCTGGGAGGGAGTGGAAGTACACACCATGAAACAACCAGCCCCAGTGATCTGTGCAGGGATTGCTGACACACATCACGTGGTTTAGCAGAAATTGGAGAGACAGAGTTTGCGGGATCTGTGTGGGGAACGCGCCAGGGTGCTTGCAGCAGGCTCCAGGGAAGGGAAAAAAAAAGAAAAGCATGCACATTTTTTACTGGTCTTAAAGAGACAGGAGCCCAGCAGAGGAGCCGGATCGCCCAGGCACACTCCACCCAGCAGGCTAGGAGTCCTGGGCAGTTTCGGACCCCTTAGCTGGCAACTGGGAAAGGGTGGCCGCACTAAGACTTCTCTCAAAGATCAACAGAATCCAATTCGTTCCCACTCGGGCCAGAGCTATAAAGGGCCCTGTGGAGTGGCGCAGCCACAGCTGCAGAATAGTGGAGCAACAGCGCCAACTACAGCATCCCCACAAAATCTACTCCCAGTTGGTGTTTTTTTTTCTTTTTTTTCTTTTTCTCTTTTTCTTATTTTGTTTTGTTTTGTTTTTTCTTCTCTTTCTTTTTTTTTTTTTTTTAAAGTCTGAAAGAGCCCAGCTGACATACATGGCAACTACCACAGACCACTTCTATAGCCATGAAAAGACAGAGGAATATGGTCCAGACTAAGAGCAACCAGACAACTCCAGAGAGGGAGCCTGAAGGGATGGAAATGCACAGTCTTCCGGAAAAAGAATTCAGAATAAAAGTCATAACCATGCTGATGTATCTACACTGAAATGTGCAAGAGCTGAGGGAGGAAGTGAGGGAAGTGAACAAAAACAATGCAGAAATCAGACAAGCGATTGACGGGCTTAACAGCAGACTGGATGAGATGCAAGAGACTGTTAATGGAATAGAAATCAGAAAACAGGAATACGGAGAAGCTGAGGCAGAGAGAGATAAAAGGATCTCTAGGAATGAAAGAATATTAAGAGAACTCTGTGACCAATCCAAAGGGAACAAGATTCGCATTATAGGAGTACCAGAGGAAGAAGAGAGAGAAAAAGGGATAGAAAGTGTGTTTGAAGAAATAATTGTGGAAAACTTTCCCATGCTGGGGAAGGAATTAGTCTCGCAGTCCACGGAAGCCCAAAGATCTCCCAACACAAGGGACCCAAGGAAGACAACACCAAGACACATAATAATTAAAACGGCAAAGATCAAAGATAAAGACAGGGTATTAAAGGTAGCTAGAGAGAGAAAAAAGATTACCTACAAAGGAAAACCCATCAAACTATCATCTGACTTCTCAACAGAAACCTTCCAGGCCAGAAGAGAATGGCAAGATTTATTTAACATAAGGAAACAGAAGGGCCTTGAACCAAGAATATTGTATCCAGCACGATTATCATTTAAATATGATGGAGGGATTAAACAATTTCCAGACAAATGGAAGTTGAGAGAGCTTGCTTCTCATAAGCCACCACTACAGGATACCTTAAACGGACTGCTCTAGAGGGAAGCACCCCTAAGGCTAAAAAGATGTCACCAGAGAAAATAAAATCATAGCAAAGAAAGCAGACCATCCAAATACTAACTAACGGCAAAGAATAAAACACGTAGTTTATAAAGAATGGAGGAGGAAGAATAAGAAGGGAGAGAAAGAAAGAATCATCAGACTGTGTTTACAATAACTTAACAAGGAAGTTAAGTTAGACAGTTAGATAGTAGAGAAGCTGCCCTTGAACCTTTGGAAACCACGAACCTAAAGCCAGCAATGGCAATAAGTACATATCTACCAATAATCACCCTAAATGTAAATGGACTGAATGCACCAACCAAAAGACACAGAGTTACTGAATGGATAAAATAGCAAGACCCATCTATATGCTGCTTACAAGAGACTCACCTCAAACCCAAAGATATACACAGACTAAAAGTGAAGGGATGGAAAAAGATATTTCATGCAAACAACAAGGAGGAAAAAGCAGGTGTTGCAGTACTTGTATCAGACAAAATAGACTTCAAAACGAAGAAAGTAGCAAAAGATAAAGAAGGACATACATAATGATAAAGGGGTCAGTCCAACAAGAAGATATAACCATTATAAATATATATGCACCCAACACAGGAGCACCAGCATATGTGAAACAAATACTACTAGAATTAAAGGAGGAAATAGACAGCAATGCATTCATTTTAGGAGACTTCAACACACCACTCACTCCAAAGGACAGATCAACCAGAGAGAGAATAAGAAAAGACACAGAGGCACTGAACAACACATGAGAACAGATGGACCTAACAGACATATACAATAGTCTATACCCAAAAACTGCAGGATACACATTCTTCTCCAGGGCACATGGAACATTTTCCAGAATAGACCACATACTAGGCCACAAAAAGAACCTCAGTAAATTCAAAAATATTGAAATCCTACAAACCAATTTTTCAGATCACAAAGGTATAAAACTAGAAATAAATTTTAGAAAGAAACCAAAAAGGCTCACAAATATATAGAGACTTAACAACATTCTCCTAATTAATCAATGGGTGAATGACCAAATCAAAACAGAAATCAAAGAATATATGGAAACTAATGACAACAACAACACAAAGCCACAACTTCTGTGGGACACGGCAAAGGCAGTTCTAAGAGGAAAGTATATTGCAGTCCACGCCTATTTAAGGAAGGAAGAACAATACCAAATGAATATACTAAAGACACAATTTGTGAAATTTGAAAACTAAGAACAAATGAGGCCCAAAGTCACCAGAAGGAGGGACATAATAAAGATCAGAGAAGAAATAAGTAAAATTGAGAACAATAAAACAATAGAAAAAAATCAATGAAACCAAGATCTTGTTCCTTCAAAAAATAAACAAAATAGATAAACCCTGAGCCAGACTCATTAAGAGAAAAAGAGAATCTACACACATAAACAGAATCAGAAATGAGAAAGGAAAAATCACGACGGACCCCACAGAAATACAAAGAATTATAAGAGAATACTATGAGAATCTATATGCTAACAAGACGGAAAACCTAGAAGAAATGGACTTCTTAGAAAAATACAACCGTCCAAGACTGACCAAGCAAGAAACAGAAATACTAAACAGACCAATCACCAGCAACAAAATTGAATCAGTAATCAAAAAACTACCCAAGAACAAAACCCTGGACCGGATGAATTCACCTCTGAATTCTACCAGACATATAGAGAAAAATAACACCCATTCTCCTTAAAGATTTCCAAAAAATAGAAGAGGAGGGAATACTTCCAAACTCATTCTATGAAGCCAGCATCACTCTCATACCAAAACCGGGCAAAGACCTCACCAAAAAAGAAAATTACAGACCAATATCCCTGATGAACATAGATGCAAAAATACTCAACAAAGTATTAGCAAACCGAATCAAAAATACATCAAGAGGATCATACACCATGATCAAATGGGATTCATCCCAGAGATGCAAGGATGGTACAGCATTCGGAAATCCATCAACATCATCCACCACATCAACAAAAAGAAGAATAAAAATCACATCATCTCCATAGATGCTGAAAAAAGCATTTGACAAAATTCAGCAACCATTCATGATTAAATCTCTCAACAAAATGGGTGTAGATGCCAAGTACCTCAACATCATAAGGGCTATATATGACAAACCCACAGCTAACACCACACTTAAAGGCGAGACGCTGAAAGTTTTTCATCTAAGATCGGGACCAAGACAGGGATGCCCACTCTCTCCACTGTTATTCAACATAGTACTGGAGGTACTAGCCACTGCAATCAGACCAAACGAAGACATACAGGGCATCCAGATTGGTAAAGAAGAAGTCAAATTGTCACTATTTGCAGATGACATGATACTGTACATAAAAAACCCTAAAGACTCCATTCCAAAACAGCTAGAACTAATATCTGAATTAAGCAAAGTTGCAGGACACAAAATTAACACACAGAAATCTGTTGCTTTCCTATACACTAACTATGAACTAACAGAAAGAGATATCATAAAAACAATTCCATTCACAATTGCATCAAAAAGAATAAAATACCTAGGAATAAACCTAACGAAGGAAGTGAAAGACCTGTACTCTGAAAACTACAAGACATTCCTAAGAGAAATTAAAGAGGCCACTAACAAGTGGAAATGCATCCCATGCTCTTGGCTAGGAAGAATAAATATTGTCAAAATGGCTATACTACCTAAAGCAATCTACAGATTCAACGCAATCCCTATCAAACTACCAGCAGCTTTCTTCAATGAACTGGAACAAATAATTCTAAAATTCATATGGAACAACAAAAGACCCCGAATAGCCAAAGCAATCCTGAGAAAGAGGAATAAAACGGGGAATTACGCTCCCTGACTTCAAGCTCTACTACAAAGCCACAGTAATCAAGACAATTTGGTATTGGCACAAAAACAGACCCACAGACCAGTGGAACAGAATAGAAAATCCAAACATTAACCCAAACATATACAGTCAATTAATATTTAATAAAGGAGCCTTTGATATACAACAGGGAGATGACGGCCTCTTCAGCAGCTGGTGTTGGAAAAACTGGACAGCTACATGTAAGAGAATGAAACTGGATTACTGTCTAACCCCATATACAAAGGTAAGTAAACTCAAGGTGGATCAAAGACCTGAATGTAAGTCATGAAACCATAAAACTCTTAGGAAAAAACATAGGCAAAAATCTCTTGGACATAAACATGAGCGACTTCTTCATGAACATATCTTCCCGGGCAAGGAAACAAAAGCCAAAATGAACAAGTGGGACTATATTAAGCTGAAAAGCTTCTGTACAGCAAAGGACACCATCAGTAGAACAAAAAGATATCCTAAAGTATGGGAGAATATATTCATAAATAATGTATCTGATAAAGGGTTGACATCCAAAATATATAAAGAACTCATGCACCTTAACAAACAAAAAGCAAATAATCCAATTAAGAAATGGGCAGAGGACATGAATAGACACTTCTCCAAACAAGAAATTGAGATGGCCAACAGGCACATGAAAAGATGCTCCACATCGCTAATCATCAGAGAAATGCAGAATAAAACCACAATGAGATATCACCTCACACCAGTGAGGATAGCCAACATCCAAAACACAAACAACAACAAATGTTGGCGAGGATGTGGAGAAAAGGGAACCCTCCTACACTGCTGGTGGGACTGCAAATTAGTTCAACCATTGTGGAAAACAGTATGGAGGTTCCTCAGAAAACTCAAAATAGAAATACCATTTGACCCAGGAATTCCACTCCTAGGAATTTACCCTAAGAATGCAGCAGCCCAATTTGAAAAGACAGATGCACCCCTATGTTTATTGCAGCACTATTTACAATAGCCAAGAAATGGAAGCAACCTAAGTGTCCATCAGTAGATGAATGTTTAAAGAAGAGGTGGTACATATACACAATGGAATATTATTCAGCCATAAGAAGAAAACAAATCCTACCATTTGCAACAACATGCATGGAGCTAGAGGGTATTCTACTCAGTGAAATAAGCCACGTGGAAAAAGACAAGTATCAAATGATTTCATTCATATGTGGAGTATAAGAACAAAGAAAAAAACTGAAGGAACAAAACAGCAGCAGACTCACAGAACCCAAGAACGGACTAATAGTTACCAAAGGGAAATGGACTGGGGAAGATGGGTGAAAAGGGAGGGATAAGAGGGAAAAGGGGGCATTACGATTAGCAGATGTAATGTTGGGGGGGCATGGGGAGGGCTGTACAACTCAGAGAAGACAGGTAGTGATTCTATAGTATCTCACTATGCTGATGGACAGTGACTCTAGTGGGGTTGGTGGGGGGACCTGATTAAGGGGGTAGTTTAATAACCCTAATATTGCACATGTAATTGTAGAGTAATGATACCAAAATAAATTATAAAAAAAATATAAATGAGGTCTGACATAGATTTCATGGTCTTTGTCAACATGTATATGTCTTTATAAAGAATGAAGAATGTAAATTAGGATTATTTTAATTTTGAACTGCCATTTTTAGAGATTTTATAGTCCACAGCAAGTATAGCAAGAGGGGTAGCTAATGGCATTACTGGCCGAAATTTTGCTATTGCCCAGAGTGACTTGTGATGGAATCACTGCTCTTGAGATAGCATGCATGCCTTCATGACCTACCAGCCTTTCATCAGGGATTTTGTGGCAGTGAAAACAATTATTTGATATTATAGCAAACACCATGCATTTCATCAGGGGAGGGTAGTTGTGAAGATTGGTATTTGGTTCCTTAAACTGGCTCACAGTCAGTCCTTACAGGTATATCCTGTCATTGCAAATTGTGGAATATTACTCTTATCTATCTACCTATCTATTCATCAGTTCATTACAGTGATCCTTTGATTTAACATTCAAAGTAGTGTATTCCTCTGAGCAATGAACTTCTGGTTAGTATCAAACCTCCTGAACTGGTCATATATAAGCGAACATCCTATAAAAATTTCAGTGAACTTTCTGATGTGAATATCATACATGATCTCCACATTCACATATGAATATGTGTGAGTGTGTATATACATATATAGGTACACAAAGACTTACATATGTAACTTTGTAATTGTAATAAAAATAGAAATTTAGGAGACGGGTGTAATCAACTCTTTATACTACAAACTCAAATAGTGAAACTTTTTTTTGTAAAAGCAATATAATTTTATAATACATAATTATACATGTCACATGCCATTTTGAAACAAAATATTTGGGAAGCTTATAATTAAAAATTATTCAAGTGAATACTCAAACATCAAAAAGTTCACAATAGGGAGAGGCAATCCTAGGACATATTACGGAGGATTCAAATGAGCTGTAAACAAAGATTTAAAAAACTTAAGGTCATCTACTTTTTTAAGAATAGAGCAAAGATCTTTTTAATGAATAATTTGGGAACATATATACTTACCCTTCATTCTCACTACTTATATGCATTTAATTAATTAAGGTTTAACTGAAATTTTATAGACACATGGAAATTGTGTTCAGTAGTTAGTGACTTGGAAATAATAAAAATAAATATGAACATTTTTTCTGATTTTTAAAAATATTTAATACTTGCAAATATTTGCATTTAGTTTAAAGTACATATGTAAAATACTATATCATTTTTTCTATTAAAACATATTTTTTGAAAAAGCAGCTCTTCAATTTAAGTGTTAGTTATGTATGATGCACTGTCAGTTACTGTTTGCAAACTGATTTTTTTATGAGGAATGTTTTTTTTTTTATTTTTTAATATAATTTATTTTATTATCATTAATTTACAATTACATGTGCAATATTACGATTATTAAACTACCCCTTCATCAGGTCCCCCCCACCAAAACCATTACAGTCACTGTCCATCAGCGTAGTGAGATGCTATAGAATCACTACTTGTCTTCTCTGAGTTGTACTGCCCTCCCCGTGCCCCCCCAACATTACATCTGCTAGTCGTAATGCCCTTTTTTTCCCTCTTATCCCTCCCTTCCCACCCATTTTCCCCAGTCCCTTTCCCTTTGGTAACTATTAGTCCGTTCTTGGGTTCTGTGAGTCTGCTGCTGTTTTGTTCCTTCAGTTTTTTCTTTGTTTTATACTCCACATATGAGTGAAATCATTTGATACTTGTCTTTTTCGGCTTGGCTTATTTCACTGAGCATAATACCCTCTAGCTCCATCATGTTGTTGCAAATGGTAGGATTTGTTTTCTTCTTATGGCTGAATAATATTCCATTGTGTATATGTACCACTTCTTCTTTATCCATTCATCTACTGATGGACACTTAGGTTGCTTCCATTTCTTGGCTATTGTAAACAGTGCTGCAATAAACATAGGGGTGCATATGTCCTTTTCAAATTGGGCTGCTGCATTCTTAGGGTAAATTCCTAGGGGTGGAATTCCTGGGTCAAATGGTATTTCTATTTTGAGTTTTTTGAGGAACCTCCATGCTGCTTTCCACAATGGTTGAACTAATTTGCAGTCCCACCAGCAGTGTAGGAGGGTTCCCTTTTCTCCACATCCTCGCCAACATTTGTTGTTGTTTGTGTTTTGGATGTTGGCCATCCTCACTGGTGTGAGGTGATATCTCATTGTGGTTTTTAATCTGCATTTCTCTGATGATTAGCGATGTGGAGCATCTTTTCATGTGCCTGTTGGCCATCTGAATTTGTTCTTTGGAGAAGTGTCTATTCATGTCCTCTGCCCATTTCTTAATTGGATTATTTGCTTTCTGTTTGTTAAGGTGCATGAGTTCTTTATATATTTTGGATGTCAACCCTTTATCAGATACGTTTTTATGAATATATTCTCCCATACTGTAGGATGTCTTTTTGTTCTATTGATGGTGTCCTTTGCTGTACAGAAGCTTTGCAGCTTGATATAGTCCCACTTGTTCATTTTGCTTTTGTTTCCCTTGCCCGGGAGATATGTTCATGAAGAAGTTGCTCATGTTTATGTCCAAGAGATTTTTGCCTATGTTTTTTTCTAAGAGTTTTATGGTTTCATGACTTACATTCAAGTCTTTGATCCACCTTGAGTTTACCTTTGTGTAAGGGGCTAGACAGTAGTCCAGTTTCATTCTCTTACATGTAGCTGTCCAGGTTTTCCAACACCAGCTGCTGAAGAGGCTGTCATCTCCCATTGTATATCCAAGGCACTTTTATCAAATATTAATTGACTCTATATGTTTGGGTTAATGTTTGGATTTTCTATTCTGTTCCACTGGTCTGTGGGTCTGTTTTTGTGCCAATACCAAATTGTCTTGATTACTGTGGCTTTGTAGTAGAGCTTGAAGTCGGGAGTGTAATTCCCCCTGTTTTATTCCTCCTTCTCAGGATTGCTTTGGCTATTCGGGGTCTTTTGTGGTTCCATATGAATTTTAGAATTATTTGTTCAGTTCATTGAAGAAAGCTGTTGGTAGTTTGATAGGGATTGCATTGAATCTGTAGATTGCTTTAGGTAGTATAGCCATTTTGACAATATTTATTCTTCCTAGCCAAGAGCATGGGATGAATTTCCATTTGTTAGTGTCTTCTTTAATTTCTCTTAGGAGCGTCTTGTAGTTTTCAGAGTACACGTCTTTCACTTCCTTCGTTAGGTTTATTCCTAGGTATTTTATTCTTTATGATGCAGTTGTAAATGGAATTGTTTTTCTGATTTCTCTTTCTGTTAGTTCATCATTAGTGTACAGGAAAGCAACAGATTTCTGTGTGTTAATTTTGTATCCTGCAACTTTGCTGAATTCAGATATTAGTTCTAGTAGTTTTGGAATGGAATCTTTAGGTTTTTTTATGTACAGTATCATGTCATCTGCAAATAGTGACAATTTGACTTCTTCTTTACCAATCTGGATGCCTTGTATGTCTTTTGTTTTGTCTGATTGCTGTGGCTAGGACCTCCAGTACTATGTTGAATAACAGTGGAGAGAGTGGGCATCCCTGTCTTGTTCCCGATCTTAGATGAAAAGCTTTCAGCGTCTCGCCATTAAGTATGATGTTAGCTGTAGGTCTGTCATATATAGCCTTTATGATGTTGAGGTACTTGCCGTCTATACCCATTTTGTTGAGAGTTTTAATCAGGAATGGATGCTGAATTTGTCAAATGCTTTTTCAGCATCTATGGAGATGATCATGTGGTTTTTGTTCTTCTTTTTGTTGATGTGGTGGATGATGTTGATGGATTTTCGAATGTTGTACCATCCTTGCATCCCTGGGATGAATCCGACTTGATCATGGTGTATGATCCTCTTGATGTATTTTTGAATTCGGTTTGCTAATATTTTGTTGAGTATTTTTTTATCTTTGTTCATCAGGGATATTGGTCTGTAATTTTCTTTTTTGGTGAGGTCTTTGCCCGGTTTTGGTATTAAGAGTGATGCTGGCTTCATAGAATGAGTTTGGAAGTATTCCCTCCTCTTCTATTTTTTGGAAAACTTTAAGGAGAATCGGTGTTATTTCTTCTCTATGTCTGGTAGAATTCAGAGGTGAATCCATCAGGCCCAGGGGTTTTGTTCTTGGGTAGTTTTTTGATTACCAATTCGATTTCGTCGCTGGTGATTGGTCTGTTTAGTTTTTCTGTTTCTTGCTTGATCAGTCTTGGAAGGTTGTATTTTTCTAAGAAGTTGTCCATTTCTTCTATGTTTTCCAGCTGTTAGCATATAGATTCTCATAATATTCTCTTATGATTCTTTGTATTTCTGTGGGGTCCGTCGTGATTTTTCCTTTCTCATTTCTGATTGTGTTTATGTGTGTAGATTCTCTTTTTCTCTTAGTGAGTCTGGCTAGGGGTTTATCTATTTTGTTTATTTTTTCAAAGAACCAGCTCTTGGTTTTATTGATTTTTCTATTGTTTTATTCTTCTCAATTTTATTTATTTCTTCTCTAATCTTTATTATGTCCCTCCTTCTGGTGACTTTGGGCCTCATTTGTTCTTCTTTTTCCAATTTCAGTAATTGTCTCTGTAGACTATTCATTTGGGAGTGTTCTTCCTTCTTTAAATAGGCCTGGATTGCAATATACTTTCCTCTTAGAACTGCCTTTGCTGCGTCCCACAGAAGTTGTGGCTTTGTGTTGTTGTTGTCATTAGTCTCCATATATTCTTTGATTTCTGTTTTGATTTGGTAGTTAACCCATTGATTAATTAGGAGAGTGTTGTTAAGTCTCCATGTATTTGTGAGCCTTTTGATTTCTTTCTAAAATTTATTTCTAGTTTTATACCTTGGTGATCTGAGAAGTTAGTTGGTAGGATTTCAATATTTTGAAATTACTGAGGTTCTTTTTGTGGCCTAGTATGTGGTCTATTCTGGAAAATGTTCCATGTGCACTTGAGAAGAATGTGTATCCTGCTGCTTTGGGTGTAGAGTTCTGTAGATGTCTGTAGGTCCATCTGTTCTAGTGTGTTGTTCAGTGCCTCTGTGTCTTTACTTATTTTCTGTCTGGTTGATCTGTCCTTTGGAGTGAGTGGTGTGTTGAAGTCTCCTAAAATGAATGCATTGCTGTCTATTTCCTCCTTTAATTCTGTTAGTATTTGTTTCACATATGCTGGCGCTCCTGTGTTGGGTGCATATATATTTATAGTGGTTATATCTTCTTGTTGGACTGACCCCTTTATCATTATGTAATGTTCTTCTTTATCTTTTGCTACTTTCTTTGTTTTGAAGTCTATTTTGTCTGATACAAGTACTGCAACACCTGCTTTTTTCTCTTTGTTGTTTGCATGAAATATGTTTTTCCATCCCTTCACTTTTAGTCTGTGTATATCTTTGGATTTGAGGTGAGTTTCTTGTAGGCAGCATATAGATGGGTCTTGCTTTTTATCCATTCTGTTACTCTGTGTCTTTTGATTGGTGCATTCAGTCCGTTTACATTTAGGGTGATTATTGATAGGTATGTACTTATTGCCATTGCTGGCTTTAGATTCGTGGTTACCAAGGTTCAAGGGTTGCTTCTTTACTATCTAACAATCTAACTTAACTTTCTTGTTAAGTTATTGTAAACACAGTCTGATGTTTCTTTCTTTCTCTCCTTTCTTATTCCTCCTCCTCCATTCTTTCTATAATAGGTGTTTTATTCTTTGCCTTTAGTTGGCATTTGGATGGTCTGCTTTCTTTGCTATGATTTTTTTTTTCTCTGGTTACATCTTTTTAGCCTTAGGTGTGCTTCCCTCTAGAGCAGTTCATTTAAGATATCCTGTAGTGGTGGTTTATGAGATGCAAATTCTCTTAACTTTCGTTTATCTGGAAATTGTTTAATCCCTCCATCATATTTAAATGATAATCGTGCTGGATACAGTATTCTTGGTTCAAGGCCCTTCTGTTTCATAACCTTAGCTATATCATGCCATTCTCTTCTGGCCTGTAAGGTTTCTGTTGAGAAGTCTGATGATAGTCTGATAGGTTTTCCTTTGTAGGTGATCTTTTTTCTCTCTCTAGCTGCCTTTAATACCCTGTCTTTATCTTTGATCTTTGCCATCTTAATTATTATGTGTCTTGTTGTTGTCTTCCTTGGGTCCCTTGTGTTGGGAGATCTGTGGGCTTTGGTGGACTGCGAGACTATTTCCTTCCCCAGCGAGGGAAAGTTTTCAGCAATTATTTCTTCAAAGACACTTTCTATCCTTTTTCTCTCTCTTCTTCCTCTGGTACTCCTATAATGCGAATATTGTTCCGTTTGGATTTGTCACACAGTTCTCTTAATATTCTTTCATTCCTAGAAATCCTTTTATCTCTCTCTTCCTCAGCTGCTCTGTACTCCTGTTCTCTGTTTTCTATTCCATTAACAGTCTCTCGCATCTCATCCATTCTGCTGTTAAGCCCGTCAATCGCTTGTCTGATTTCTGTATTGTCTTTCTTCAGTTCCCTCCCTTCCTCCCTCAGCTCTTGCACATTTCTCTGTAGGTCCATCAGCATGGTTATGACTTTTATTCTAAATTCTTTTTCAGGGAGGCTGTGCATTTCCATCCCTTCAGACTCCCTCTCTGGGGTTGTCTGGTTGATTTGGTCTGAACCATATTCCTCTGTCTTTTCATGACTGTATAATTTGGTCACTGATAGTTGCCACGTATGTCAGCTGGGCTCTTTAAGACTTTAAAAAGAGAAGAAAAAAAAAAAAGAAAGAGAAAAAAGAAAAAAAAGAAAGAAAAGAAAAAACAAAAACAAAACAAAAAACAAAACAAAACAAAAAAAACAAAAAAATGCCCACCGTACGTAGATTCTGTGGGAATGCTCTAGGTGGCGCTATTGCCCCACTATTCAACAGCTGTGACTGTGCCGCTCCGCAGGGCCCTTTATCGCTCTGGCAGGGGTGGGAACGAATAGGAGGCTGCTGATCTCAGTGAGAAGTGTTAAGTATGGCTACGCTTCCTCAGTCGCCAGCTAAGGCGTCTGAAACTCCCCAGGACTCCCAGCCTGCTGGGCTGAGTGTGCTGGGGCGATCCGGCTCCTCCGCTGGGCTCCTGTCTCTTTAAGACCGCTGAGGAAAGCGCGCTTTTTTTTTCCTTCCCGGAGCCGGCTGCAAGCCCCCTGGCGCGTTCCCCGCTCAGATCCTGCCCCTCTGTCTCTCCAATCTCCGCTGCACTGCGCAATGTGGGTCAGCGCTCCCCGCGCAGATCACCGGGGCTGGCTACTTCGCGGGGTGCACTTCCACTCCCTCCCGGCTCTGAATCCTCTCCTCCCGCCGGTGCGCTGGGGTGGGGGAGGGCTCGGGTCCCGCCGGGTCGCGGCTCCGTATCTTACCCGCCTCTTGGGGTGCCGAGTCCTCTCGGGTGTAGCTGCACGCTGTGCGCTTTCCTGTGTATTCTCGTCTCTCTTTTAGGAATAGATGTATTTTCGGTGTTTTCGTAGATAAATATAGTGTTGGGAGGAGATTTCTGCCGCCCTGCTCACACCGCCATCTTCCCGGAAGTTTTATTTTATGAGGAATGTTAATGACGCATTATCCAAAAACATTAGAAAGCATAAACAGTTTAGAAATAAATTATTTCTACATGCATTTTTGGTAATTATTATATATTAATTATATTTATATAATTTATTAATCTGATATCATAACTAGCCAACAAAATTAGGAAGTTTACCACAGTTATAGAACAGAAGTAAGAAATATCTCTAAGAGAAATTACATGTAGTTTTGTGGACAGCTCTATTTTAATAATAGAGGTATTTTTCTTTTTAATTTTGGCTATAATGAATGATATTTAAATTTGGCACTTTTTTAATGTGAATTTACTAGAAAAATAAACAAATATATAAAACTGTAATTTACCCAAACTAATATCTGTCATTTATTTATCACTTCAGTTGGTTAATTTTTTTTATCTTGGAATTTTTGTTTTACTTTAATAGTAATGCTTTTATATTAATGAAGAGCATAAATCAGGTCTAGCACATCAAACTCATGATGTCATGACTATTACAATTTAACATAATGCTGGGTTAAATACGAGCTGATTTTTAAAATACTTAGGAATTGTTTATAAGTAGTAGTCCAATAGGGTATATGTTGCAGGAGTATATGAGAACAACTGAAATACAGAAATATCAAAGATATTATAGACATTTTCAATAGTGTTCCTGGCATGCAGGAGAAACCCTGCAGTATGTGAGAAAGTTAATTAAGAATCAGAAAACTTTCTCATAGAGCACTTTATTTACTTTGAAGAAAACATATTGGTTTATGTACTCTTAACCTCATTTTTCTGAACTCACCCTCTGTATAGGCATAGGTTTAACATGTGTCTTTTGTTAAGGATTAAATATCTAGATATGGACAGAATTAATATTCCAGTCAAGTTACACTGAGATCCAATGTTATGTTCTTCCTATTGAAGTAAATACACACGATTTTAAGACCCATAGTATAATGAAGTTTTAGAAGCCGAAGGAAACTTAGAAATGTTTCTGCTACAAACTCTTTATGTAAGGTCACTTATGTACAGGGGACTGCTCAGTACCTCATGGCTAGCGGTAGTGTCATTGCTTCTACAAACCCAGTATCCCGTTTGCACTAGAGGCTTTAAAAAAATTACTTAATATTTCTCACTTTGCCTTTCAGTATTTATCAAAACATTTTATGAGTACGTATCAATAATCCAAATGTCAGTGACTATAGTTGTTGACTCAATTCCGAAAGATTAAAATTGTAAATATTTGAAATTGTCTATCATTATGATATGTTTCTATTTAAAAAGGTTTATTCTTCAATATGAAGATATAATGACAGGAACAAAATTAATGGCTAAAGTTACTTTCACATTTTTTCTTCTGTTTGATTCTTCTCTCCATTATGTCCCTGAAAAATTGTAGGAACTGCCTAATTTAAATTGGAATAACATTGGGAATGCAAAAATACAAAAACACAGGAATGCTTCCCTAGTTAATATCTAGCATAATAGCACATTTTGGTTCTTTTGCAAAAAAAGGGAATGGAAAACTAATTCATTAAACTATCATATTTGATTTTATTATTTTTAAAAAGTTACTATATTTAGGTAAAATTTACCCCAATTTTACACGTAAAATTTTGAGTTCTTCAACTTGCCGATGTCACACACTTAGTAAAATAATATCTCAATATGATAGAACAGAGATACCTATTATGTATATGAACCATGCAGTAAGACTTCACTATCAATTATGGAATCAGACAACATTTGGTCTTTACTGAGCATATATGGTGATAGTTAACAAAGGAATACTAAAAATTACTAATTCACCCAATCAAAACTTAACAAATATTTATTGAGCACATAAGTTTTTTAAGATAATAATTTATTTTATTCATTGTTTTACTAATGGGATAAATTGCATAGTTTGATTTTTACATAACATTTTACCTTGTATTCTTGGAATAAACCTTGACTCATTTATGTTATATTATCTGTTTAAAATGTTGGATCTGATTTACTTATATTTTGTTTGGGATTTTGGAGGGGGGCTGTTATTTAAAATAATTTATTTAGAAAATATATTTTTTTTACTTGATGTATAGATGATGTACAATCTTATGTTAGTTTCAAGTATACAACACAGTGGTTCAATAATTACCCACATTATTAAATCCTCACCTCCACTAGTGCAGTTACTATTTGTCAACATAGGAAGATGTTACATATCATTGGCTATGTTCTCCATGCTCTACTGTCATCCCAGTGACCAACTTATATCATAATTGAGAATTTTTGTGCCCTTTTATCCTCCTCACTCTCCCACCAACCCACCCTGACCTTTCCCTCACACCTTCCCGATTGTAACCACCAGTCACTACTCAGTGTCTGTGAGTCTACTGCCATTTTGTTCATTTTGTTTTGTTTTGCTTTTAGAGTCAACTAATAAGTGAAATCATATGGTATTTGTCCTTCACTGCCTGGCTTATTTCACTTAGCATAACATCCTCTAGGTCCATCCATGTTGTAGCAAATAGCAGGATTTCTTTCTTTTTTATGTCTGAATAATATTCCATTGTGTGTAATTGATATGTACCACTTTCATCTATTGATGGGCACTTTGGTTCCTTCCATATCTTGACTATTGTAAATAATGTGGCAATAAACATAGTGATACATATATCTTTTTGAATCAGAGATTTTGGTTTATTTGGGTAAATTCTTAGAATTAGAATTACTGAGTCTTGTGGTATTTCTATTTTTAGTTTTTTGAGGAAACTCCATAATGCTTTCCATAGTGCCTGCACCAATTGACATTCCCAACAGTGTAGGGGGATTCCCTTTTCTCCATATCCTCACCAACACTTGTTATTTCTTATCTTTTGGATAGTGTTCATTTTGACTGGTGTAAAGTGATACCTCATTATGGTTTTGACTTACATTTCTCTGATGATTGTGATGCGAAGCATCTTTTCATGTGCCTGCTGGCCATCATATTTCTTGTTTGGAAAAATGTCTGTTCAGGTTCTCTGCCCATTTTGTAATATGAGCTTTTTTTTTGATGTTGAATCATATGAGTTCTTTATATATTTTGGCTATTAACCCCTTAATGGATAAATCTTTTATGAATATATTCTCCCATACTGTAGGTTGCCTTTTTGTTCTGCTGATGGTGTCCTTTGCTGTACAGAAGCTTTTCAGTTTGAGGTAGTCCCACTTACTCATTTTTTATTTTGTTCCCCTTGCCCAAGGAGATGTGTCCAGGAAAATATTGCTCATACTCAAGATTTTTGTCTGTTTTTTTCTAAAAGTTTTATGGTTTCATGTCTTACATTAAGGTTTTTGATCCATTTTGAGTTTACTTTTATGTATGGAGTTAGGCAGTAATCCAGTTTCATTCTCTTTCGTGTAGCTGTCCAGTATACCCAATGACAGTTATTAAGGAGATTGTCTTTTCCCCATTGTATAGTGATGGCTCCTCATCATGTATTAATTGGCCATATATGTATGGGTTTATATCAGGGCTCTCTATTCTGTTCCATTGATCAATGGGTCTGTTCTGTCAGTACCATATTATTTTGATTACTGTAGCTTTGTAGTGTAGCTTGAAGTCAGGGAGTGTAATACACCTGGCTTCATTCTTTCTCAGGATTTTTTGACTACTCACATCTTTTGTGGTTCCATATGAATTTTAGGCTTATGTGCTCTAGTTCTTTGAAAAATGCTGTTGGTATTTTGATAAGGATTTGAGCACATAATTTTTAAAGTAGTGGATAACGAATCAAAACAAAGATTTTTTTATTATTATTTAAAGTGGTAAGATTGACATATTGTTATATCCCTATGGAAACTAAGTAAGTGAAGGTATATTTTATGTTGTGAACTTCTTTTTCTTCCTCGGGTAAGAAATTTTTAATTGACTAGTGGGGCTGAGTATCCCAAACAGAGACCCAGCAATGAGAAATAAAAATAAAAATACATAGACCATGGTCCTTAAGAATTATATACTCAGCCATGAAGAAGCTTTGGAGCTTGAGATTTGGATAATTTATCATTCTGGAGCAAATAAATTTTTCAACTATTTGGTTATACATTTTGACAGAAGGAACATGAGATTAAAAGTTTTAATCCTAACTCCCCTTATTCTACTTTAGAGAAGTACCTGAAATATGATAGTCATTAGTTTTCATAGCTGTAGGAATATTGATACTGACTCCATAAAGTTGTATTTAGATTAAATATAAAGATATATATATAACAGAACTACATTATCTTGATTCAGTAAAGTTTATTTACTCTAATCATCAATACATTTTATTGAAGGAAATTAAAAAATTTTATATTTAGTGCTGGTCTTCCTGAAGTTTATCATATGTATTTTTTTAGAAAAAAGACCTTTTAAATCTATTGAATTATGGTATAATAATGTATGTAAAGCCTATAAATTAAGTGGTAATATAGTGAATACTGTAAGCCTGTTGGTTTAGCTGTGGTGTTCAACTAAGGTTTACAATACATTGTGTTTCCCTGCTCTTGTAGTAGTATAAAGGAAGTTAATGCATAAATCTTAGAACTTAAAGATACTTTCAAAATAAGTTCATGAAAGGTTTTCAGCAGGTGCTTTGGGATCATGATAGGGAAGGTGAATGTAAATGCAATAAGATAATACTGTGTTCTAGAGTCTTTTGAAATGCTATGTTCAGGAATTGAACTTTTCTTTTGGCTAGTTCTTTCCAGGCTTTTGTATATGCCTGCTTTACATATTACACCAAACTAGGAATCTCATTTTGGTTGAAGTGAAAAAGCTTTTGTCATCTAAGAACAGTTATGTTTTCAAGCATTCTAAAATTCTATTTATCATTTAGATTCATTTTAAAAGCATACAGTTTGCATTAGTAATGTCAAAAGTACATTTTACTGCTTTGGCATTTGAATACATTAAAACAAAAATAATAATTCCTTTAGTAGATAAAAATAATAATGTTTATGTATGTACATGTTACTGCAAAAATAGCCACAAATGCAAAGATAATTAAGTATTATACAGTTTTTAAGGATAAATTGTTTACATTAAAATAAAATAGAGAATTTGGTTAGTAGAATTAACTTGTTATTTTCTACTGTATTGAACACAAACAAAAAACATGATATGCATTCAGTTTAATATAGTAGATGACATGGCACACCTTTAATGATCCTTGTGATTGATAGAAAGGAAATACTATTTTCTACATTTATCCCAATCATTACTTTACTTTGCCACCAGAATATACTGGGCCCATTAAGATCCTCTGTGATGCCAATGTGAAATACTCATTTCTCTTTTTGTTAATTCATTTATTTGGACTAGAGAAATTTATTCAATAATGTGAAAGACACACAGAAGTGGTTATTTAGAATGATTTTTTTTTCCACATAAAGAGATAAGACAAGACTGAATGCCAAGAAATCAATGAGGACACTACTGTGCCAGTGAGTTAGAGGAAGAAGGAAAGGAGGGAAGGATACTGACATAATAAAAAGGAATAATAATGTGATTGGGTAATCCAGTTAGATAAAAGGGATATGGAAAAGTGAAGAGAAAATTTGTTTATGTTCCAAATATCTTCATTTAAAAATGCCAGACAGGGACTGGGGAAGATGGGTGGGAAGGGAGGGATAAGAGGGAAAAAGGGGAATTACAATTAGCAAATGTAATGTTGGGGGGCACAGGGAGGGCTGTACAACTCAGAGAAGACAAGTAGTGATTCTATAGCATCTCACTACGCTGATGGACAGTGACTGTAATGGGGTTGGTGGGGGGGACCTGATGAAGGGGTAGTTTAATAACCATAATATTGCACACGTAATTGTAGATTAATGATACCAAAATAAATTATATTAAAAAAATGCCAAATCATCACTTATTTATCCATAATTCTCCGTTGTCCAATCTAGACTTGTTTTACCTCACTGGCTTTCCTCAGTATCTCATCTTCTTGTTCTCTAATAATTTGCAATTTGAACTAGTCAGTCTGTAGAAATGAAAACACAGTTTTAAGGAGACAAATAAATTATTAAAAGGAAAGTCAGAGTCTTAGAAAATACATTTCAAAGAACAAACCTGAAAATACTGGAAGTCCCTGGGAGGTCCCCTCTGCCTCAGCCACCTGACGTAGATGGTGCAGTTTGCAGTCTCCAAACATTTTTCATTATGCTTTTAACAATCAGAGCTGCCATTGCCAGACCTGGATTCCAAGCAGTCTCCATGCCTTCATGTGGTGTAAATGATTATTATATGTGTTAATATGATCCTGACTTCTGTCTTGGGAAGTTGGACCCAGTGTGGCAAATGCCACTCTTTAATAACATGTTCTCAAAATTCTGTCAGCAGGCAGAAAGCATGGGAATAATCCAGTTCCACACTTAACTCTGTTCATTTTTGGTTAATCACAACATAGCCCAACTTTTACAAAATATTTTCTACAAACCTTCACCAAATAGTGAAATACTGATACTGACAATCAGCTAAGAAAACCAATTTAACATGGGTAGGTATGATGCTAAAATACATGAATTAACCTGTATTTATTATTGTGACAGTTCCATTTAGGTTCTAAGTTAAATAACTTAGTATAAAAACAAATTTTTGAAAATGACTATACTTAGTGAACATGAACTTTGTATGTTAATTTTCTACTTTTGATGAGGTAGATCTCTTCTGTTGTGCGTGCCTGTCTGTGAGTCTGGAAAAAAGTTGAAAATTGCCCTTAAATAAACAAGGCTATTGAAAGTAGAGGAGTTGGTTTATGTTTCTTTTACATTTCCCCATAGTACTTGTATAAGCTTACTAGAGTTACCATAATGCATTATGACTTTGGCAGCTTAAATCAGCAGAAGTATGTTTTCCACAGTTCTCAAGACCAGAAGTCCAAACTCAGTGTGTCAACAATGCAGTACATTGTCCATGGAGAACGCAGTGGAGAATTCCTCCTTTCCTTTTCCAACTTAAGCATTTCTAGGCTTCCTTGGTTTGCAGCCCTGTAATTCCAGTCTCTGCCTTGCCTTCACATCACCTTGTCCTCTGAGTGTTTCCTCTCCTCTTCTGTCTCTTATAGGAATGTTTGTCATTGGACTTAAGGCCTACAGGGTATCCAAGATGGTCTCATCTCAAGATACTTAATTGTATCTGCAAGTACCCATTTTCCACAAAAGGTTTGCAGATTCACAGGTGCTAGGGAGTTGATCATAAACTTATCTTGGACGGACCACCCATTTTATATTGGGTGGCCACCATTTAAACCATTGAAGTACTATGTGGGATAATTTACAGTATCGAGTGACTAATTTTACATCCATTCACTTGTTTATTATTGATTCCACCAGTCGCTCAGCAAACATGACAGAGCATCCCCATAAATGTTCCAACTTTCAGAGAAAGCTCTGGTGAAACAAAAATAAACAAGTAAAACTCCCAGCCTCCAAAGAACTCATAATACACTAACCTAAAAAAAGTTTTAAAAAATTAAGTATTTATCTAATAGCAATGCCTAAATGTCCATCAGTGGATATGGGGAGTCGGACAATTTTACTTCTTAAAAAAAGAGGGAGGTTATAAGAAGTATTGGATGAAATGACACCTGAGTTGAGATCGAAAAGTGAGTGGGAAGGTATTTGGGATACAAATGGGGAAAGCAGTTACATAACTAAAGCTCATATGTGAACGTTTATAAATGCTTTTGTCACATTATTTAAATCCAATTCATTTGAGTATAACAAAAAGTATGCTGAGTTTAATAAGTAACTTGTAGCTTGTCATTTGCTGCCAATACAGCTAATTAAAATTTGAAGTTAGTATATCTATAAGTGTAAAAATACTTCAAAACAATTTAAAAAAGAATAATTGGAAGAATTAACCAAATTATGCTTAAATGTCAGTATTATTCATAGAAAAAATACAATAGTATTAGATAAGTATTAGATCCCATGTTATGGTACTATCACTTAACATATATTGTTCAAATTGGAAGTAATTTTCCTAAACTATCTAAGATATTCAATTAATGTAGGTCATTAACTCATATATTGTAGCTCTCTGGTATATTTTGCTTAGATGATACTATACCCTTCTAAACACTCAGAATTAAAATGCAAGTAGAAAAAAAAAGATTCTACAGGAGCTACTTATGGAAAGTCATTATTTTATGAATATATTTGTGTATCACATAATAGGTAATATTATTGGCATCACAATGTGATTGCTGGAAGGAGGCTACACCCCAAGGAATGTGGGCAGCTTCTAGAATCTCAGAAAGGCAGGGAACAAATTCTCTCCTAGGAGGAAAGGCACACAGAAGGAATGCAGCATGGCAGACACTTTGATTATAGCTCTAAGACATAATTTGTTGTTCTGACCTCTAGACCTGTGCTTTAATAAATCTGCATGGTTTTAAGCAACACCATCAGATTTTAGTTACTGTGTGTATAGGTTTTCTTGTCACCAATTGTTTTCCTATAGAAGTAGGAGACTGAGTTAATTATCAGCACCTAACTTTCAAGGAATTATTATAAGTTCATTGTTTAAGTCCATAGATACTCCCTGCACTGCCATGGAAAAACACCTGGAGTATCACCAACCACGTCTCAGTGATTTACCTGAATATTTATAGCTAGCTATTTTTCCTCTTTACTGGGTTTTCCGTGATAAACAAGTACACATTTGAGTAGAGCCCTAGGGTGGATAGTTTCTCTAAATCCAGTCACCACCAACAATTTAAACATGTTTTTGGCTATTTGTTTCCATCCTACCATGGCAGGACAATGTGGAATAACTGTTATTCTGTTTTCAAAATAAAGACGATGAAAACTAAAGATTGTATTATATCCCATTGAGAACAGTATTCTTATTAGTGACTTGTAATACCTACTCTTGTTAATGAAAGCATAATATCTATTTTGAGAAAATAGCCTGTGTGCTTTGCACATTATGGATTAGTTTACAGTGTTCAGTTGTCTCTACGAGTGGTCACAACATCATGATAATTAAATGTTAATTTAATAGCATTCTAAATTAAAGTAAAATATGGCAAGCCATGAAAAGCATTTGGACTATAGTATTAGGGAATGTTTTAAAATGCTCTCTCATCCCCTTTGAAATAATAATTCAGTTTTACACTCTGGTGGTTAGGGGCTTGAAGCTGTAAGAGCTCTGCCCAATATAAATTACATAAATCACACAAAATGTCCCAGAACATCATGCCTTGTAGCTGATGAGAACTGTATTATTCTGCATTTTTCAAAAAGAAATTGAGTCCGAGATATTTAATCAAAGAATATCTCTGATAATCCCTTGCTATCTACTATTATCACATGTATTATAGCTGGTGCTGTAGTTGATAAATTATCACTGTTATAATGTATTTTAAATTTCATCTGACCTTGGTAAGACAGACTTTTTCCTATTGAAATTAGCATGCCTCTCACGGCTGCACCTTTTATCTTGCATTAAAAAGTACTTGACAAAACACGATTGCACTTTGAACAAACCCATGTTTTTAAATAGCCTGTGTCCTATGTGTTGATCTTGGGCAATGATAAAGTGGAGACTGAGTACCCATTTGTTAGGACAATTTTCCATTCAAGAGTTTCTTGTAAAAAATAATTTGTTCTTTATGTGTTCTCTCCTCAAATTTTTAGTATCAGGGATCCATTTTTCACCCTAATCTACTCAGTTCTCCCTCCTTTTTCAAAAGAAGTGGAATCACTAGCGCTACATAAATTTTCTTCCCTGGGACCAACATCTAATTAATTCCAGAAGAAAACTTTCCATTAAGTAATGGCCTATATGAGGGCAGCATATTTCTAGGCTGCCCTGCAGGGAGAAGGAACTGGTGAGGATAAGTTCATAGGAAGCCTCGTTGAATTCACGGATGAGAGGTGTACCCTCCTGTCTCAGGTGAGGCAGGTGTCAGCCCTCAAATACATATTCAGTGAGAATCTTTGATACAGGAGAACACATCTCCTTCTAATTTATTAAATGTGGAATCAAGGTATTATTTAATAAGTTGCACAAAAATAATGTTTCCCCAAAGATAACACCAAGCAGTATCTGAGGAACAAGATATTTCCTGCCTTCAAAGGAATTCTGAGAATGGGAAACAATAAATGAGATAGGAAAAGTAAAAGACATAATAAAAAGGTATAAATGACAATGTAATGTCACATTTTTCTCCTCTTCTGTCTTTAGTTCTATCCACTACCACCCTCTGTACACTTTTAGATTATTTTCCACACTCAATCTCTGTAACTTATCTCAAAATAAAACAATATTTTTATAACAAATTTCAAAGGACTTTTACCTGTTTGTATTTCTTTGACTAACCTTAAAGTGAAGTGGATGAAATAAGCGATAAGAAAACTTTTAGCAGATAAAAATAAATACTCCAAAAGTGAATATATAATTTATAAATATACTAAAAATTAATTTCTTTAAAATTTTATTTTTTTAAATAGACTCTTTTTTGAGCAGTTTTAGGTTCACAGAAAAATCAAGTAAAATATACAAAGACTTCCTTGATCTCCTCTGCCCGCACTGGCACAGCTTCACTCACTATCATCATCCCTCAGCATAGTGGCACATTTCTTACCACTGATGAACTTATACTGATATGTCATTATCACCTAAAGTCCTTAGTATTCATGAGGGTTCACTCTTGGTGATGTAATGTTTTGTGTGATTTTGAGAATGTTATTTAATATATTTAAGCCTCAATGAACTATTTTTATAGTGAGATTAATGATTATACTTTATATGGTTGCTTCCGTATTAAATATCTGACCTAAGGTCTCTACATGCTTTGCCCTACTCATTGCTCACAACAGTCTATGAACATCATAGGTCCACAAGTTAACTGATTTAATAAATTCCAAGTACTTACATAATAACTGGAAATTAGGAATTATCCAAAATATGTAACCATGAATATTATGGAGGTCATCATTTTCATGAGGAAAATATCTATCAAATTATGGACAAAAATGTATTATATAATGACTTATAAAATGAACAGATAATCCAGTGCCTGTCAGCTGTATAGTAGGCATTTGTTGATTTAATAAAAAGTGATATTTACATTTATGTTTTCATTTCAAAGCTTTATCCTCAAGCAAATTTCATTCAAGGAAGAACAACCATTTTAGCTTATATAAATATCAACTCACCTCTTCAAATTTTTGTCTTTAATGACAAAAGAACATTGGAAACATTTTAAAGTTTGTCCAGAGAAACTATCAGTACCAGACAACAGAGTTCATTGCTGAGTATTTCACTGGAAGTTCAGACAGTTCAGGGAACCTGTGGTTAGGAAAATATCTTATGTAAGTCAGCATGTGTTTCAAAGCAAGATCCCTAAAGACAGCTGTCCTTCCTTCAAACCCCAGCTCCATCCTGTCTGAGTTTATTAACTCCATCAGCTTCAGAAACTTGCTTGTTCTTTATGGGCACTCATTGCAAGAGCACCATTTTTCTTTTTGCCTGATAGAAACTCTCCAAGTTACCACCTACGTCTGTTGCCATTTATTCTTAGTATCCTCTGGTTACTCATCATTTCCTTCCAAACTTGAAATGGAGAAAATTCACACTACAGCTTTATGTCTTTTTCAGTATTCTCTCCTTAATTAACCAAATTTATAAACATGTGCTCAGTTTTCAAATGTACATTCATAAATGTCAAAGTATATTTCCTGTCCAGGTCTTATTTCTGGGATTCACACCCTACTGTCTCATTGCCTTCTAGAAACATTCACTTGTTTCTTAAACTGGTAATTCAAATCAACATGTGCAGAATTTTATTTATTTATTTATTTTTCCAAATATGGGTTTTCTTAGTCATTTATTCATTTTCCACATTTCTGGCACTAAGAATTTCTAAATTTAAATCTAAGTTTATTGTCTCCTGAAAAAATCAGTGACCATTTCCCATCATTTAGGCAATTGACCACATGTAATTGAAATGTTAACTAGTAGTGTGCACAGGAGAAAGAGCAAATGAGTGATCAATGTTTGCATACTATCAGTATATATTTTTAGCCATAGTCCTGGCGTTTGAATGTCTGCGAAATACTAGACAATCTGCTGTGAAACTTACATGTGCAATAGGGTTACTTTTTTTGTTTTGATTTCGGTAGGAGAATCATCAGAATAGATATCTTAGTGGTTTTAGGAAGTCCAGCCATGATGAGGTCTAGGAATCATGATGGTCAGGAATTTTCATGAAGGTACCAAGAGAGCTTCCTCATCCAGTGAAGTGAAAGCAATGAGAAGCTTTGTGTTGAGATGGCTTTAAAAGCGTTTCTCAACCTTTGGGATGCAGGAATTGAGAGGCTCTGAGTCCGTGAGAGAAGAGATGACAAGCATGCTTGACTATTTTGTAGTTACCAAGTTACACCATGTACTCCACTGGTCATTCAGATTTCAATAGCTGAAATGGTGTTTCCTTCTAGGAGAAAATTACTTAATTTTGCCTAAGTTAGTTCTGACTTCCTATTTCCTCTGCAGGCAGATTTGATTAACAGAATAGTATGAATCCATGATATTAGATTGGGATAACTGTTGTTTTTAACATTTGCCTTTTAAGAATTTGCCTGTGGTTTATCCATACTCTGGGTTCAAGTTGGACAGCTTTCTGACCAATAGCTACATACTGAACAAAAAACTGTACAATTAGAGCTTCAATCTAGGAAATGATGATGATGATGATTTCAAAGCCATCCAATGATAATACATCATCTGCAGTATTTCTGGCACTTTGTCCTCTCCTTCAAAGTGCAGAAATCTTCTGTTCTCACTAGCCTTTTGTAGTCAGACTTCCATCTCTCCATCATTACCTTCCTATCCATAAAACTGATCTTGTCAGTGTCATCAGTGGCCTCCAGGTGTCCCCCTATAGCAACAAAATTCCACACCTTGGGTGACTTAACTCCTGTAAACTCTCTAGTGTCACACACCCTTGGTGGTGTTATCTATGGTCTGTACTTCTCAGCTTTCTTCTCCACCCTCCTGTTCTCTTCTTCCCAGGGTCTAAATGTTGGAAATACTAATACTTGGCCTTGCTGCCTGGTTCTCTTCTCCACTTACTAGCCAGGCTATATCTTTGCCTGCTCAATTGTAAAGAAAAAAACAAAACAAAACAAAAATAACATGAATATTAGAAATACCTGATGTGTAATATTGTTGTGAAAATTAATTAGTTAATACATCTGGAACATTTTAAACAGCTTTTGGCAAATTATAAACAATCATAGAATCTTTGGTTCTTTTTTATTTTGAGAAGTCAGTAGATGTATTTCACTACTAAAAATCCATGAAGTATATGCAGGAATAGCTGGTCATATAAAAATTTTGAGAAAATTATTTTATATCAGTTTAGGTGAATATATTATGTATGTTAATATGCATGTATTAGGTTCTAGGTGGTTTGTTAGCATTCATAATAATTGACTCTTTTACATTTGTTGTCAAGGTGAATTGAACCATTTCAGTTCCTGAGTCATTGATTTTTTTCATTTGCTGAAACAGTGTTACCTACTAGGAGAAAATAATTTTGCCTGAATTCAGTACGTCTTTAACTCTACAGGTAGATCTAAGTGACAAAATATTATGAATCCTTATTAGTATATTGAGATTATTTTCTTCTAATATTTGTCAATTTTGAGATTGTCTATTAGCTGTTTCTCTCAACTGTTTTTCTTAATCTAGTCCCTATATTAACCTATTTAAAAGTTTCCTTTTCTCTATATGCCAAATGTAAACCCTCTAGTCTTAGCCTTATTACCGAATGCCAGCTTTACTCTTACTAGTAGCTTGCTGATTTATCTGATAATCTGTAGTTTCCCTTTAAAAACATTTTAACTGCACGTGTACTTTATAAATATAAGTGTAGGAAAAATTTAAAAAGCTGAGATGTCAAAATCCCTATTGTCATTCCCCATCCCATAGGTAAGCATCCTTATTTGTTTTGATTTGTAGTCCTTTAAAATGTATTTTCATATTTCTATATGTGAATGTGTGTTGTCCACTATAAAGGAACCATTGAATATTGCAACTTGATATTTTAAATTGATGTATTTCTATATTTGTAGCAGATACATTTTATAGTTTTAAAATACTTATTTTTAATTTTCCAGCTATTTTTTCTTATATACTTTTGTAAATCTTTCACATTGCTATATCTAATATTTAAACAAGTCCTTTAAATCATTTTGAGTCTACACAGTACATCACCAGCTTAAAAAATTGATAGGGATATTGGCTTATATAACTAGGCATTTCTAGAAGGGTGAGGCATGGGTCTATTAGAAAACCAGCTTTATTTATTTGAAGGACTTTGAAATTCTCTGACATCATCTGTGTGTCAACTTTATCAGGCTAATAATAGAATGTTTTTAGCCATTCTGTGTCTTACTTATATACGACATACAAGAAAGTAAATTTTCTATGGTTTTCATTTAAGGTTAATAAATTTTCTTCACCAAAGGACTGGAAAATTTCACTCTATGTCTTGTAAGGCAGAACTGGGAGAGTGCCTATTACCTACCTTTTTTTATGTCTAGGTGATGCTGTATGCCAGATGGTTAGAGTTGAGGACCCTGGAACATTGTCTGGCATGGGGGATGTCTGGCTCACCCCCGGATCTGAGTCGGTGTAAACTATTAGATGCCAAAAGGCTTCCTGGGAGATAGATTGTTAACAATGCATGGTTGAATTACTCTAACAGTAAGGAAATTGGGTCCTGTGTTGTAAACTAATAGTTTGTGTCCATTATAGAAAGGTTTTAAATAATAAAATGGATAAACACAAATGCAGTAAACTTATAATTGAAACAGATTATCATTTCCCTTGAAATAATAAACTTTCATTAATTAGTTGTAGTCAGTTAAAACTTCCTCATTGGACTTAACATTTAACTTTTATAAAATTGTCTATCCCCATATTATAAATGGGGTTGCAGTAGCATTACAAGTGAAATTTTTATTTACTATGGTTAAAACTCTGTTTGACTGAATAAATACAAAATGAGTAATTGAATGAACTTTGGATGTTATGAATCATTCCAATTCACTAAATAATTCTCACATCTTTGCGACATACAAATGTATGAAGGGTTTTCCCTTTCTCATCATTCAAAGTACTTGAACAGCCAAGGAGATTGTACAGTCAAAACAGGACATTCACCCTGATACTTTATATCTCCCTCTATCTGGATATCTATTAATCAACATTTTTATAATTGCTAAACTAGGTAAAAAAATTCTGTAGTATGTTATTATTAAACCCAAAGCCATGTCTTCTTGTAATAGATATTTACCAAGAACATTGTACACAGATGACAATATATGGAGCCTCTGAGATCAGAAATGGAAAGTACCTCACCCTTGACATTGGGAAGCCTATAATCTAACATCAGTGGCATTTTAATTAAAAAAATAAAATAAAATTCAATATGATCAGTATTTCAAAAGTTGTATGAATACATAGCACATTATAAAGGAAAGGTAGCAATTTTGTTTGGAGTACAGCAAAACAAATGTATGTTTCAGTATAAATACTCATTTGATATCACAGAATAAAAGGCAACAAATATAATAAAAAATCTAAAAAATATGGACTCGTCAAAGTGATTGAAATTTGAAGGGAACTCTAAAACACCACTTGGATCTGAAAATAAGTAAGCTTGAAGGGACGGAGAAAAGGGTTAAAGGAGCATTCTGAGCTGAGCAAGCAGCTCAGTGATGAATTAGAAATATAAGAGAAAAAACCAAAGTTTAGCATTACCTTAAGGGAAATATAAAGAGAAAAGGAGTATCATAATCAGGCTTAAAATTAGATTTCTGTAATTAGTGAAGAATGAGCTTGAGTAAGGAAATTACAGATGAGGAAACAAACTAGTAAATTAAAATTAGTATAAAATACAGATGGTTAGGGTCTGAACTAAAGAAACAGTGGCACTGGAGAGAAGGGCTGCATTAAGGATATACTTCGAAGTTTATTCAAAAGTGAACCAATACTGTTGAAGACATATATAACAGGTCCTGTTCTACATTTTGCAGTATAAATCCTTTCATTGACATTACATTTTAGGCTCCAGTACAAGCTGGCAACATTGGAGGCTCTGAATTCACCTCCTCCCATGGACACACCAAATGTACAGCTGCACACTCCACAAATCCTCTGAAAGGAACTCAAAAACTGAGTGACTCCTACAAACTGAATACAAAAATACATCATAAAGATCATCCATCATGATCAATTCTAGGGATGCAAGGTTGGTACAACATTCGAAAATCCATTCATATCATCCACCACATCAACAAAAAGGGCAAAAACCACATGATCATCTCCATAGATGCAGAAAAAGCATTTGACAACATTCAGCATCCATTCATGATAAAAACTCTCAACAAAATGGGTATAGAGGGCAAGTACCTCAACATAATAATGGCCATATATGACAAAACCACAACCAACATTATACTTAACAGTGAGAAGCTGAAAGCTTTTCCTCTAAGATGGGGAACAAGACAAGGATGCCCACTCTCCCCACTTCTATTCAACATAGTACTGGACATCCTAGCCATGGCAATCAGACAACACAAAGAAATAAAAGGCATCAAGATGGGCAAGCAAGAAGTTAAACTGTCCCTGTTTGCAGATGACATGATATTGTATATAAAAAAACCCTAAAGAATCCACTCCCAAACTACTAGATCTAATATCTGAATTCAGCAAAGTTGCGGAATACAAAATTAATACACAGAAATCTCTTGCATTCCTATACACTAACAGTGAGCTAGCAGAGAGAGAAATCAGGAAAACAATTCCATTCCCAATTGCATCCAAAAGAGTAAAATACCTAGGAATAAACCTAACTAAGGAAGTGAAAGACTTATACTCTGAAAACTACAAGACACTCATGAGACAAATTAAAGAAGATACCAATAAATGGAAACACATCCCGTGTTCCTGGGTAGGAAGAATTAATATAGTCAAAAAGGCCATTCTTCCTAAAGCAATCTACAGATTCAGTGCAATTCCTATCAAAATACCAACAGCATTCTTCAATGAACTAGAGAAAATCATTCTAAAATTCATATGGAACCACAAGAGACCTCGAATAGCCAAAGCAATCCTGAAAAGGAAGAATAAGGTGGTGGGAATTACACTCCCTGACTTCAAGCTCTACTACAAAGCTACAGTAATCAAGACAATTTGGTACTGGCACAAGAACAGACCCATAGACCAATGAAACAGTCTAGAGAGCATGAATATAAGCCCAAGCATATATGATCAATTAATATATGATAAAGGAGCCATGGACATACAATGGGGAAATGACCGCCTCTTTAACAGCTGGTGTTGGCAAAACTGGACAGCTACATGAAAGAGAATGAAACTGGTTTATTGTTTAACCCCATACACAAAAGTAAACTCGAAATGGATCAAAGACCTGAATGTAAGTCGTGAAACCATAAAACTCTTAGAAGACAACATAGACAAAAATCTCCTGAATATAAGTATGAGTGACTTCTTCCTGAACATATCTCATTGAGCAAGGGAAACAAAAGCAAAAATGAACTCATGGGACTACATCAAACTAAAACGTTTCTGTGTGGCAAAGGACACCATCAACAGAACAAAAAGGCATCCTACAGTATGGGAGAATATATTTGTAAATGACATATCTGACAAGGGGTTAAAATCCAAAATATATAAAGAACTCACATGCCTCCACACCCAAAAAGCAAATAACCTGATTAAAAAATGGGCAGAATATATGAAGAGACTGTTCTCCAAAGAGGAAGTTCAGATGGCCAACAAACACATGAAAAGATGCTCCACATCACTAATCATCAGGGAAATGCAAATTAAAACCACAATGAGATATCACCTCACACCAGTAAGGATGGCCAGCATCCAAAAGACTAAGAACAACAAATGCTGGTGAGGATGTGGAGAAAGGGGAGCCCTCCTACACTGCTGCTGGGAATGTAAGCTAGTTCAACCATTGTGGAAAGCAATATGGAGGTTCCTCAAAAAACTTAAAATAGAAATACCATTTGACCCAGGAATCCCACTCCTTGGAATTTACCTAAAGAATACAACAACTCAGATTCAAAAAGACATATGCACCCCTGTGTTTACTGCAGCACTTTTTACAGTAGCCAAGATATGGAGGCAACCTAAGTGTTCATCAGTAGACGAATGGATAAAGAAGAAGTGGTACATATACGCAATGGAATTCTATTCAGCCATAAGAAACAAATCCTGTCATTTGCAACAACATAGAAGGGAGCTGGAGGATAATATGCTCAGCGAAATAAGCCAGGCGGAGAAAGACAAGTGCCAAACGATTTCCCTCATTTGTGGAGTATAAAAACAAAGCAAAACTGAAGGAACAAAATAGCAGCAGACTCAGAGACTCCAAGAAGGAACTAGTGGTTACCAAAGGGGAAGGGTTTGGGAGGATGGGTGGGGAGGGAGGGAGAAGGGGATTGAGGGGTATTATGTTTAGTACACATGGTGTGGGGGATCATGGGGAAAACAGTGTAGCACAGAGAAGGCAAACAGTGAATCTGTGGCATCTTACTACACTGATGGACAGTGACTGCATTGCGCTGTGGGTGGGGACTTGATGGTATGGGTGAATGTAGTAACCACATTGTTTTTTCATGTGAACCCTTTATAAGAGTGTATATCAATAATACTTTAATAAAAAAATTTTTTAAAGGGCATTAGGTAAAGACTAAGAAAATCCAAATAAATTATCACCTTTTGTTAGTAATGTTTCAGTATTGGCTCATTATTTGGAGCAAATTTATCATACCAATGCAATAAATCAGTATATTGATGTTTTTTAAGCCATATGATGAGATCACCTAAGAGAGAGTCTGTAGAACAGGAGATATGTTTAATGTTAGGCTAAACTGCAGAGTAAGAGATTATTCAAGCATGACTTTAAGCTTTCATATTTTGGATATTTAGAGAGATTTATGTCATTAATATACTTCTAAGAATTTTTTGAGTGTCATAGTGAAGAGTCACTGAGTTCAACCTTAGGTTTATAAAACATAAGGCAATACAGTAAGGGTCCAATAAATGAAGTATTCATTTCTGTGATATATTTTAATGCATCAGTTTTCAACATGAGCATGATTTGAAAGACCGAAGGATCCTGAAATAATAATAATAATAATTATTATTATTATCTTTTAACTATGTTAACTTTTTATCCAATACTTTTTTTTCTGAAATTTAATAGTAAATTTTAATTTAGAGGATTTTTTTTCATTTTCAATTTTGTTAACCAATATATTATTTCAAAAAGCAATTTAATAATAAAATTGCATATACTACTTCCATGGAAAAGCCTTTGATCTTATGTTTCCTATTTTAATTTTACCCTCAACTAATTAAGCTCAGCATTTGATACAGAGGGTTCAAGGATCTGTTCTTTAGGTGTTTTCTCAAAGATAAATTAATATAATTTACAAGTAAGAATTTTACTTAATGAATTTACTTGGTGTCAATTTTAGGATTATGAAAATCAGCATAGCAATGAATGAGAATCTTGATGACTAAAATATTTTAAGATGAACACATTATCAACTTCAACAACATTCCTTTTCTAAGGGGTAGCAGAATTTAAGTCCGAAAGCATACATAATTTTACCAACCTGCTTTGACTTTCTGTACTATGTATCTCTGTATCTCTCATTCCTTTGAATGAGACAGAGATTATACAAAAAGCAGTAATCCCATATATTTAAAGGTGTGTTTTATCTGTGACAAAGGTAGCAATATAAATAAATATATGCCTAAACGTTCTAAGACAATTCATTACCATGACCAATTTCTCACACTCTAAATACATTGTGAAACATGAAAGCCCTCCCCCAGGGTACTTAGCATTTGGCCGCTGTGCTAAATTGTGCCTAAGATTAAGTGCAGTTCTTCCATGACCACCAGTTTCCTGGGACAGCAGTGCCCCTGCAGTGTTCATTATGTTTCTGACACGATTCATTGACTAGTCATGCCACACCTCAAACTATGGAATAAAGAACAATGCAAAACAATTGGGAAAAATAATTTCACCATCATAATGAAGCAGTCAAACAAATCTTAGCCTGATTCGGCTCATTTCCTTAATATTTCAACCTTTAGAAATTGGGGACATCCCATTTCTTCACACATAGGGTCCGTATGCTGTCACCATATGCCTAAGCACCACTACAAAATGAATAATATGTATTTTCCCTTATGTCACTATTATTTTCTTTTCTAACAGCTAATATTATATTGACGCTAAAATATTAGGTATTTATTAATAATTTAATATTACATGGTACACATTTTCAAAAAGATTTGTTGAAAATACATATTTTTTTAAGTTTGGAGACCAGAAATTCCATGGACTTTATGCAGAATAGTTTCCAAAATTAGAAAAGACGAATGTGTACAAGGAAAATGGGCACTTATTTTTACCTACCTTTAAGACAATACTTGTAGATTAAAATAATTTGCTGTCTGTCTGTGTGTGTGTAGTACTTGTATATGATGGGTATTTGCATGTATATGTGTGTATATATGCATATGTTTTTAAAGAAGATATATATTTTAAAGGAAAAGAAAAAATATTTTTAGAAGCATAAATAAGAAAGCAGTTTTTTAACAAATAAAGGGATATGTTGCATGTAAACAATTTATTTTAAAAAATAGTCTTCATAGAAATTAAATTGATATTAGAAATGTAAAATTATTTGAAAAAGTGAAAGTGTATGTTTATGTAATTATGACAGCAGTAGTTTTTAGGTTGTTTTTAGTCATAACATACCACAAAGAGTATAGTAACCATTGACATGGTTAGATCTTTTCTATAACCATAGAGAACTTGCATGTTCTATAATTAAAAGTGAATATATAATCATATTTAATATCTTAACATAAGAAAATAGCCCTCTTTAAATTTGAAGCCACTAGGAAGACTGTACATTATTATCATATAATATACCTGAAAGGGTGAGGATAGGAAATGATAGGTAGGAAGAAAAGCTAGAGGTCTGATTTTTCTTGACATTTTATTTCACTTTATGGTTACAGTTTACATGATCTTTGGTCATTGACTTTTTCATACATTTATTAAGGTACAATTGACAAACTGCACATACTTAAAAGTGCAAAATTTAATATGCTTCAATATACTCATATATGTATCAAACTACAACCACATAATTAACATATCCTTGTGCCCCTTTGTAATTTGAATTTTTGTGGATTATTATAATAAAAACTCACAAGATTTCAAACACATGTTTAAATTACAAGTTTTAACTTTACCTATGCTTTATTCAGAAAAGGCTGTTATAAACAGTTATGGCATAATAGCTTATTCAAGAAAAACTCTCCCAATATTTGTCAGATTAAATCATAAGATGTAAAAGTTTTGTGAATAGTATTTAAGGAATTAAAGGTAAAATACTGTCTTCAACAAAGTTATGGAAAACCAATTATTTTTAAGTGACTTTGGCAGGAGCTAGAATACATGTACACACAAAGATAGAGAAAAAAATTTAAGAAATGTGCATAAAATTTGGATATCACAGCAATGCATTTAATGTATTTTAAGGAATATTTTAAAATGTAGAGAATTCTAGAATTTTATATAAAGAGAAAATTTTAAATTAAAGTTATCAACTGCATCTCTAAAAAAATTAATTTCATTATCATTTTTCTGGCATTTTTACTAATGAATAAAAAAATATAGAGGAAAAGATTCATTCCATCATTATTTTATTATGTTTATCTGTAGCCCTAATTCAGTGGTCTGGAATTAGTAAAAGAAAATTATAGTCTATGGTATCGTGGAAGTAAGTGTCACTTTGGAAAGACAGTGATTGCTCAGTGCATTCATTTGCATTCCTGACTAAGCATTCTAGAACTCAGGGGAGACATTCTTTGTTTAGCAAAATAAGCGTATTGGTTTGGTTTGTTAAATTAGTGTTGTAGTGTAAGAAATTTTACTTCCCTGACCAAGAAGTTTAGAACTCCATTAAAATCATTTAAAATTTCTCAGAGTATAATTTCTGTACTAAGCAATATTTTACTTTGCATTTCCTGCAGAAAGAATGCCCCAGTTAAAAATATATAAACAAATTAATTGAGTGAATGAATGCATGAATGAATGAATGATAGCAGTGTGCAACACTGAGGGAACATACTAGCAATGTCTTATTTTCAGAGGTACTTTTCTCACCATATACATTAGAAGAATTGTAGTAATACATAACATAATTTACCTCACTGGATTTGAATAATTTGAAATATATATTATTATTAATGATAAAATGGCATCAACAAAAATTATGTAATGACATTTCCTGCTTTTGGTCTTAAATTGCTTTGAAAGTAGTCTCATAATCATAAGTAGTTCACTGCTATATATGGAATAAATAAACTGGGTTAGTTTACTGTTATAAAACTTTAAATGACTAGAACATTTATATTTCCTATAATTTCTATTACATATAAAAGTAGATACAGATATACATCTCTGGTTTATTCATTTTTATGTAGAAAATTAAAAGTCTTCTCATTTGTATTTTGCCTTTCAACTCAAGTTGATATTTTCTTACAGATTTCCTCCCTTATTACATTTTTCCCCCTCTTTCATGTATCTTAAAAATCTTAAATCATAAATATATGCAGCTTAAATCATAAAGTGAATTAATTTTTCCACAGTTGATATACTTCCTTGACTCAGAAAATTTACTTTTGCTTATGACTAAATTTATGTTATCAGCATGATTTTGGTTTGAAATTAATTTAGTAAGTTTTTCATGATGAATAATCAATTACAAATGCATTTTATTGATGTTGCATTCAAATAGCACACTCATTAAGCATTTACTTTATGCCAGGCTTACTCCGTGTCACCTTGTAATTCAATAATTGCTCGGGTGGTTACCAATAATCAAAGCTCCACATTAGTACAGCACATTAGTCTAAAATTAGGTTAATCAGGTGAGGTAATTTAGAAATATGAGTATTTTGGCAACACAATTATACTTTATAATAGAAGAAAAACATACTAATTACCAGAGTTACTTTAAAGCTCTATGTATTAGATGAAGGATTCTTTTTCATAACTTGCATTTGAAGTGGGTTTATGCTTGAGCCAGAATCTCTGTTGATGCATCCTCATTGTCTGCAGACTTTAAAGTAAATCCTTAGTTTTCAAGCAATATTTTCTTTTGAATGTTAGTTACCACAAAAGAAAAAGGAGGCTTTTATAAAATACTGTTCAAACCTTCAATGTCCTTGTGTCGTGTAAAAGTTCCATAGGAATTTCCATTACAAACAGTTTTTGAAGGCTTTAGATCTTGGTTGCTGAAATTTGGAACTAAAGTCTTCAGATTCAAACAGTTGTCATTTCCTTAAACAAGAAAGCAAGAAGTCTGTATCATTTTTCAGTAGCAACAACAATAGAAAATACATCATTAAGAAATGGGGTTTGAAATAGAGAGCACAAAAGCCTAAAACACACTGTTTAGTACAAATGCTGGAAAACATGAAATGACAAAGAATTACAATGTTTTGTGACATTCAAGTACAATACAGAAATCTCATTCTCATCATTCATCTTCCCATTTTTGTACAAGTTTTACTTAATCTTTGGAGATGTCCCTATTTACTAAATCCTAAAATGTGCTCCAGTGGCCCAGATATGCCACAGATCTATTTGTAATAATATGTTTAAATTACATTAAAATCTGAGAGTATTATCAGAGATTTGAAGTCTTAGGGGACCTAACTGTTTTATAGTAAGACCTATTTCATATCCATGTATACAGTATCATGATCCAGCGTGAACAGATGAATATGTGATGTCAGAACAGTATTTATGAGCCAGTTGAGATTAGAAACATAAAGTTAATTAGAATATATGTGTTCCTTACCTCCATAGCTCTCTGGCAATCCATTCCCAACATAGAGAGACTTCCAGCCTTCCTCTGGGACCCAAAGCTATGACAAAATATAGCTTTGCCTGTGGCATTCAGTACTTTAAAATGGACTATTCCTTTACCCACCATCATTTTTTAAAAGATGGTAGACATTGGGGCATACTTAGTAAAAAAAAATTAAGTTGGTAAAAGTGCCTAACAGCAGGTCACTTGTTAAGATCATTCCCATGTAAGGATTTTGCTTTGTAAGGCTTCTCTTAATGGATCTGCCTTTTACTTTTCAATAAGGGCTTTTGCCAGTGATGGCTGAAGAGGTTTCTCTACTATATACTGGTTACTTTTAGGCATTTTTGTGCTAATTTAAAAGTAATTTGCGTTACTAAGGAAGAAGTTTATTATTAGTTTGGTAACCTTATTTATTCATCCACTCACTTGAAAACAATTTTTGAGAATCAAATTGTTTAATCCTATTTAAGATACTAAACATAAAGAGAGAAGGAAAACATAGTGCTTGCCTTTAAGTAGTTTATAAAGAAGGAAGCACATATCAGAATAGTTTAAATGCTATAATAATTAAATTAATCATTACTTTATTAATTCAGTAAGCATCTATGGAATACTTTTTATGTTAGGTACTGGGCTTTGTGTTAGATATACAAACAAATAACAGATTTCATATAGCTTATAGTTTGATAAAGAAGATAGGCTCATGGACAATAATTACAGCACAAAGGGTTTAGTGCCTTGATGGAGTTAGGCAGAATGTTGCAGACTCAGTAATTCAGTAAATGTAGCAGTTGAGGTAGATGCCCATATGGATATTACAGGATAATAGACCCTTGACAAGCATATGATGAGAGGAAAGGCAAAATTCTAAGTGAGTGTTAGATATGAAGTTACACTGAACATTATGAGATTTATAAATAATTCAGTTCAACTGTATCATAGTTTGTTATGAGCCAACTGTATATGAGATAGGAGATACTGGTCCAGCTTATGAAGGGCTTCCAGTCCCATGTTTTATCCTGCAAATAATGAGAAATTATTCTAACAAGACAATGAGAGGTTCATAGTTAGAATATCTTTTTCTTTCTTGGTAAGACTGATCAATGGAATGACTAGAATAGGCAACAGTAGAAGATAGGAAATATCATCTCAAAGTCATGTTTGTTATTTGCCAGAAATGGAGTTCTCCTTCCTCACAGACATATGGTAAAATTCCCGGTCTTTATTCATTGTGGTTCATTAGTGCTTTTGACTAATTCTGGCCAATTAGCTTTGAAAGAAAGTAGCATGTTTCACTTGTAGGTTGGTGCATTGAATTGCTGATGAGAAAAACTACCAGAATAATATTTTCCTTCTTCCCTGGTCTAAGAAGAAGGATGACAAACTGGAACAGAGTACCCAAGCAGCTTATATAGATACATATCATGTGCAGGAAAGAAACCTTTGTGTTGTTTTCGGACTCAGATTTATTTTTGTCTGTTTATGGTAATTAGTTACTGAACCATAGTTTATCATGTCCTGATTCACAAAGGTGCAATCACTGTGTCTCACAACTTGGGCAAACATTTCCCATAACTAAAGGAAAACAGACTTCTGGGATTTATTACATGGATTTTATTGAACTGAATAGTTCTTGAAACCTGAAAACTGTCCACCGCCAGTCGGTTGTTTCTGAGTTAGAGCAAATTGGAGAGAAGTCTTGATAACAGAAGCATTTTGGATCGCAGGCTATGACAAGTGCAGGGGGCTCAGAGGAGTCTCCTATTTGGAACTGGGACAAATTTCTCCCCATATCTTGTACCTTGATTGTTGGAAGTCTAGTTTTAGGAGGTTCAGACATACCCTCCTCAGGTTTAGTCAGAATTAGTCAAAAGCACTAATGAAACATTTGCCATGCCTGGATCGTATCAGTGATATAATTTAATTACAGTTCAAAATCCCCCAGCCCCTCATTTCTGACAGGCAATTCTCTATGAATGATCCTCTTTCCTCTAAGTTTTTCATCTATTTACAGTTCCAAAGCCACTTCCTACCTTGTCCCACTATAATCACCAACATACCATTGAGTCTGCTATGGTAGTGATCCTGTTTACCACTTACCTTTTAATCTCTCTTTTTTTTGTAAAGTCTGTGTTATTTTCTAACACCACCAGCTAATTTTCTGATTCTCCAGACATTCTCTGAGTGTTCAACAGTTAAATTCAATTCTGATTTTAATACAAAGCATAGACCGCACAGGTAAGGGCTCAATTCCTCAGCCGAACCCCTGCACTTCAGACACCAGTCAAAAGTCCTTGGACCTCTTGTGCTTCTGACCAAACTGCTGTAAACTCAAAGTTCCCACAGTCTCCTCCTCAGGTTCTATAATTTGCTAGAAGTCTCATGAAAGTCAGGAACACAGTCTACTTACGTTCGCCAGCTTATTATAAAGGATACAGATGAACAGCTAGATCATTAGGCACAACAGCGTCCTGAGCACAGGAGCTTCTGTCCCCACAGAGCTAGGGTGTTTCATCCATCTGGCATGTCTGTGCATGCATCAGTCCAGAATCTCTCAGAACCCTGTTGTTTAGGGTTTTTTATGGAAGTTGCATCATATAGGCATGTTTGATAATTAACTTAATCTCCACCTTTCACCACTCCTCAAAGTTAGGGGGCAGGGTGGGGTTGAAAGTTTCAACATTTTAATCAAGGCTTGGCCTTTCCGGTGACCAGCTCCCATTTGGAAGCACTCTGTGGGCTGGCCGGGAGTCACCACATGGGAGCGCCTGATGCCCGTATTACCCTTATCACTCAGAAAATTGCAGGATTTTTAGGAGCACTGTATCGGGAGCAGGAGACAAATACCAAACATGTATTTCTTATTATGACTCAGAAGGGTTCCTAATTTACAGGGAATAAGAAAGGTACCCACAAAAGCAGTTTCCAACTAACCAGTGTTAGACATCCTTTGATGAGTGCATATGTAAAATGAGGAAAATAATGGTAACTTCTCATCAGGTTCAAAATGTTAAGATAAAAGAATTTTGCTTTTATAGTCTTTTTCTTTATCCTTCTTTTAATATTAACCACTTAATTATTAGTACAAAGCCTAATATGAGTAGTGTTGCATAAGTGGGCAACTGTAATACTATCTCATAGAGGAATTAAGTTTGAATTAGTTAATTTAAGTGTTTAAGCCAAACACGATAATATGTTTTTTTGTGATGATGATGTTAAGAGTCATTTTATTTCCCGCTACATTGAGTTTATATTTAAATTTACTGCACGATCCTTTTCTATGACTCATGACCACAAAGTATCAAGTCCTAAACACCTTTCAGTTTCTATCTTTATTAGAAGAACTAAAGGTAGAGTTGTAAACTCATATGAGTTGGGAAGGTCCATTGTAAGGTTAGGTCACCATAATGATTTACTTTGCATGACATTTATTTTTCTGAAAATAATAAGAAATGTCCCAGATAAAATCCAGCAGTTAAATTCATCTAGTGTCAAAGTGAAAAAGTAGTGATGATACAGAGAACAGGAAATTACTAAATTTATCTGTAGATGTGCCATTTTTCTTTATCTGGACTTGCGTCTCCTTGCTAGGGAAAATTGGTCCTAGTTTACAGTCCATTGGATCTGAATATTTTGGCACAAGCAGCAAGCATGCGAATATAAATGAAAAATAATACTTTTGGGTCTGGGAAAATATCAGTCATGGGAGTTTTCTCTTCCTAGTCACCTTGAGCTTTAACACTTGATTTTTAAAAGGTTAAAATTATCTGCTGAATGTATTTTCCTTCCCCTCAACGAAGCCCTCTAATAAAAGACCGATTTGTGTCTGTAGAGAACAGGATATTATGGGAAATAAAGAGCTCATTTGAACTATTTCACATCTTAGTAATCTGAAGAGAAACACAAGTCAGTATTTTTCAAGGCATGATATATGGAGTCAGGATTGTTCTTCCCTTTTGGGTAAAATAGTCTACTGTTTATATCTATAACTAATTTTAGCTTGATACCAATAACCAAAACTATCCTAGAAACTTACTCTGGGGGATTTATTTTCTCAACCAGGGTAGACTGTATTTTTCCTTGTCACTTTTATCAAAGATTAGATATGGAAAACATAGCTTCTGGGGTCATGGGATTTGATAATATCCTTTGCTTAGAATCTTTTTGATACATCCTTTTTTGGCATTTGCCAAGCTCATTTTTAGAAAATTGAGGATAATTTATTTCCTCGGTCATTAACTTTGAATACATTTACCATGGTGAAAGAAATGAGAATGAACATTTAAGGAACTTATATGTAAACTTAATAAACATTAAGAGCCTATATGAATGAAGCAAGTAAATTAAAAAAATAAAGAAACCTTCCTCAATAGTGTGAATCATGCTTATACTTATCTCTAATATGCCTCAAACTTGGATAGGTGCACACTTATATAGCTATGTGTGATCATGTAACAATGTCTGTTTAGCTCATATTCCTAATCATGGAAGGAATAAAATGCCTTTTCTATGTCTACTAGAAATAAGATAATAGGTTTGAATGAGATAAATGGATACAAAATCTGAAAAGTTATCAAGTGGAGTAATAAGTATGATTTTTGCTACTTTTAACCAGCTTCAATCTTATCACTCTCAAAACCAGTTATTTTTGTATAGAGCTATTTTCTAGCTTCTCCACAGTTTCCCCATCTCCTGCCTTCTGCATTTTATCATTTTGCCTCCATATATTTTTTTCAAAATTTGGCGAAGTTTCTGATCATCAACGCTAGATTCACTTTTCACTTACACCACAGTGCTGAGTATTAATTTGGCTTGTATGACACTCCGGTGGGATAAAGATTTTCAATGTGTTTATTCTTCTGAATAATATGTGAAGTACCCAAAGTCAAACTGTGCCATTAATTTTCTTTCTACTTTAAAACTTGATGTTGGCTTTGCACATAATAGATAATCAATAATTATTTTAAATTAATTTAATGCTAATTTGTGTAACAGTACTTTTATAAATTATAGTAGATGAATATGAAACAATTTGTATTACATCCCCTTGCTTTGGAAAAGCATCTACTGTCTCCATTGGCAGTAAAACATTTTATACTAACATGAAATTGATACAAAACAATTGAGTTTTTTAATATTTCAATATATTTTTAAATAGTGTATTTTTCTGTCATTCCCTGGGTCAGTAATTTTGTATGTTTATTTCCCACTTGTTCTTTTCAGCCTAATATAGAGCATCATTCCTAATATTAGTACTGGAGTTTGACATCCCTAGAGTAGTTTTGTAAACAGCAAGTTAATTTGAAGACAGTTTTGTATTTAGAGAACACTTTCTAATTTACAGGATGTAAAGTAGAAGCCAACCTTAATAATTTTCTGTTTACACATTCTTAACAAGGATCATAATTATTATTGTAGACACTCAGAATAGGGATAAATGTAAGTCCTATTAAGAGTTTCTCACAAAAAAATAGGTTAACCTGAAGTATAGCATAATGATTTGGTTGCTTTTATTAAAAATTCTGTCCCTTGGGTATATTAGTGAAAAGTAGCTGTACACAAATTTATAGATCGAAGGTGTTGAAAAAGTGCTTTAAAATTGGATGCAATTACTAGAAGGTGCTTTTCTTAAGATTAAAATTTCCATTAGTGCATTAAGTATGAATTTGGAGTCAATAACCATGCTTTGCTGTATATTCTTGTATGTAAGATCATGCAATGAAATGACCTCAAGCTACTAATTTAAAACATTATGTGACTCAAAAGAGCCGAGGCAACATCTAGAAAATAAATGAAAATTCAGTAGCGTACCTCCAAATCAATCCGAGGAATATGTAACTAAATAAATTACATGATGCATTTAGAAAACTGAAGTACATGGCAATAGCAGCTACTCAATATATTACATTGTTGGTCTTCCTAGACAGATGGTGATGATAAACTTCTGATCTGATTTGGATTTAGTCATAATCATTAATGAATACAGTGATGTAATAAATATATGTTATCAGGAATAATGTGAGATGGTGCTTAAAAGTGAAATATTCAGTAAGGATAATGTACTTAGAAAGAACATTACTTGCCCTCATTTTGGAAAATATTCGCACATATCATAGGATATTTACACAGTTTTATTAAAAATGCTCTTCAAACATGCACACATTTTAAGTAGCTATTATTCTGGTTATTGAGCCAATGGATAGAAATCTTTGGAAATAATGCATTTTAAGGGAAATTGTTTTCTAAAATAAAACTTTTAGCCTGTAAGTCAAGAAGAAGTATGCTAATCTGGTATTTACACTGAACACAATAATGCTAAAGCAAATATATTTATTTAATAACTTTTAAACATAGGGAAGAACTGTTTGGTTTGTTAATGATCATTTCTCATTAATAGTCTGTTTGGAGATCCTCTGTTTATAGTGGTCATCAACTTTGAAAGTTCTACTTTTTAAGGTCAGAACAAATTTCAGACAAAGCAATAGAGAATAATGAACCATTACATCCTCATAAACTTGCTAATTATAAAAAAAACCTTGAAAACCATAGCTACTCTGAAAATCTTTGATGTAAATTCTAAGGTGACAGCCAAGTTAATGATATCATTTAAGGGAAGATGTGGGAATAGCTTTGTAAGCAGGATTGATAAATTAGTTAAGGAAATATATTATAAATCCATGTAAAATCCTCCTAAATGTAATACAATGGCTAGTTTTTAAAAGTAATCATAGTACAGTTTATAAATTAAGTATATATGGAAGAATCATAACGAACACTGCTAAAGAAGTTTGTGGCATATGTGGTACTTTGAACAACTGCTCTGATGGAGCATGGTTTTATTATATATGTTATGTATAATATCATATTAGTTGGAAACATCCCTTCATCACTTGTGAATAAGAAATTTGTCAAACTGGTAATGAAGTTCTTTGATATTTTCTTTAAATGTGTGCTTCTATAGCCTCAGAAGTAAGGCATTATGAAGGGTCAGTCAGTTCTGTCTCTGTTTGGTCTAAAGAGTAACATATTGTTTACCTAGTCAGGATAAGATATTTTATCCAAATAAAGAGCAATAAGAACTGACATCACCATCATTATTGCTATCACCATCATCATCGTCAGCTAATTGATATAATATCATGAATTGGGGACTTCCTGGATGTAGTGTACTTTGCTAAGTGCTTGAAGTGCATATTTTTCTTTTAATCCTCATGCTAGACCTATTATAGTCCCCTAACATTCATAGCAAAAGATGAGGAAAATGAGGCTCAGAAAAGTTAATTTTTACATGACGATCTAGTAAACTGCAGCTAGAGGATTAGATAATCTGATATAAATCTGTGTTCTTAAACACTATAACAGGTCATAGTTCACATTTTGAAATGACTGCCAGATATTGGGGAAGGTATTGGCATTCATCCCAGTAAGTTCCAAACATACCTTTCCATATATCACTTAACTCATGTAATAGTAAAGCCCAATTTACTTCTTCCTGATTTACTTCCACTGGGTCACAGGAATCCCTGTATCTTTCTGTGTGACATAGTCGCCAAAGGGGCCTTGTAGCCTGCTTCTAACACTGCCGATCACTGTGGTCTAAAATCTGTTAAAGAGTTGACATTCTGTTCATCCAAATTTCACCCCTCAGGTATGGATTCTGTTGGCTTGTTTTTCAACACCTCCCTGGATGTTCATTTCTGTTATAGATGTGTTTTGAGAAAAAAATTTTTTTCTTAAATAGGCTATTTTAGAAATCTCAAAATTTATTCCCAGTATTAATTTAGGTTTCCATATAGCCTTATCCACTAGCCTGTTTCTTGAAACATTACTCTTTTCATTCCAGTGATCTAGGCCAAAATCCCTAAGGCTAACTAGCTCCCCAGTAGTAGGCCAAGCCAGAAGAGCAGACCCAAAGCCCTTGCCATTCCCTTAAAGGGTTTTCAGTTTCCTCAGCCTTGTTTCCTGAACTCCAGCTAATTTGGTTCACTCAGCACATTTGCCAGAGGTGACATGATTTTCTGAATTCACACTTTATGTGTTTTTTCCATGTTTTGATTTTTCAGGGCTCCTTCCATTTCTGGTTTTCAGAGTCCAAGTTATATAACCTTCCTCACCACCCCACAAAAGATTCCCACTGAAATTTTTACAAAATTTAAAAAAGTTACATCCTATGCAGTTGTACAAAACTAGGGTTTGTACTCACATTTTAGAAAAGGTGAAGAATTTATATTAGGCATGATGCACACAGGAAAAAATTGCAGGAAGGTTTTCTTGCCTTAATCATAGCATTCTTTTGGATGAAAAAATACATGTCCACAGGGCATTCCAAATAAATTTCATTATCACCACCTAGTTTAGAGGCAGCAAAGGCAAGTGATACACTTGAGAAGTGGGATAGATTGGGAGCAATACACCCTCTGACGCTGTGGTCAGTAGCCATTTACAACAATGAGAGAAAGACTTCAAGATCCTCCTGGTGGCTCTGGAAAACAGGGAAACCCAGAGTTGTCTGTAACTTGATGGGTGGTCATGTCCTGAAGAAGTAAACTGGGCTACAGTACAGCTGGACAGACCAAGCAGGTCAATCAGGATATTGGCTAAGTTGATTGCCAGCAAGAAAGTTCATACACATGTACATATTCACCCATATACACACACACATCTGACATGTAGTTCAAAGACAAAATATACAGGGTATCCATTGGCCCATTTCTCTATTCAAACCCCTCAGGTTGTAATTGGCCTGTTAAATGAATTTACCATATCCATTTATCCTCTTAAAATCAAAGGCAAATATTCTAGTAGCCTTCATCAAGAGGCATCAAGAAAAAAATATCTCCTCCGGAAATAAACCCTAAGACAAGGATACTAATGTAAGTATTTTATTTGTGTGGTACAGGTAACACTAAGATAGGAGTGAGGAAGGGTAAAGGATGGGAAAGCATCCAGTAATGGATGTGCTATCATGTCAGCTATTCCTGTGCATGACTGGAGTCTAATCTCACTTAAAAATGGCTTAAAACACATAGCTGAGTGTTGTTACTTGACGATGGCAGCTGGAAGTCCATGTGATCACACATCAGCTGTTAGTCCTGGTTTTAGACTAGGAGGTAGTGAGTATTCATTTCTTGGCTTGGCTTTTTGAATGTGTGAACATGGTGTATAAGCATGAACGTTTGGAGAAAGCCTTCAGGAAGAGGAAACAATTCCTGACAGTTTGGATTTTTCTGCAAACACTGAGGTATAAGGCTCCTACCCTACAGGTGTAGCATCCACAGTCTCTCCTACATACAGGAGACTTGCAAAAGTATTCTGCAACACACAAAAAAGACAGTACCCATAAGGCAAAAGAGAACAGTTTATTTGGAACATTAACTAAAGCAAAGTAAAATCTGCACCTAATTTAAATTTGTTTTTAATAAATTATAGGAAATACAGGATTTCTATCAAAAAATAAGGGAAGCACACTGCAAGTTTTTTTTCAGAAATAAATAGGGAATTTGATGAAGTAAAGGCATATTAATAAGCCCCCAAAAATGGGAAACAGAAAAGAGAAAACTTGTTTTCTTTCTCACATCATAAATTGCTCCCTCTGTTCTATCCTGCTCATCAGCATGACAATTTGCTTGAGCCTCTTTCTTTTACAAAAACAAGTAAGTAAATAAAAACACTTTATTTAGTGTGCTGCTCTCTCCAGGCACCTTTCTATTCTCTCGTTACTGCTAGGCTTCAGGATAGGGCTGTCCCTGGTCAGTATACCCATTTCCTCAATGTAATTCACTTAAAAAATCAGCTCAAGGTGAAGTCTACTTCAGTTGCACTGAAAAACGCAAGTCAGAGACAGCCCTTAAATAAACCCACAGGGCACTTTTCAGTCCTTAAGCTCTTTGGCCTCTGTGTGGCACGCAGCGCTGCTTGAATGCCCCTTTCTTCTAGCAGCAGTATTCTCTTCCTTGGTGTAACGCCGGGTTTTGTTATTTGTTTAATTGCTTTTTCCCTGCCCCTGTGTCTACTCATTTCCAGTCCCTTTAGTTAAAATGACTGAATGTTTTGCCAGGTAGGCAAGGAGAATCTGACTGATGACTTGGGATGATGTCAGAAATCTAGGGGTCTGATTGCTTTTCATGGAACTTCTGTTTTAGAGTATTATTTGTTTCTATACCTTCAGCAGAAATTTGAATCTCAAACTACTTACACCTTTCCAGCCTAACAATACTCAAAATATCTTTCTTCTTTACTTCCCTTGGGGCAAGTTCTTAGCTTTCCATTTCCTTGATATTCATTGATCTGTTTTCCACCTTCCAGTTGATGATTTTCTGAGTTTCGTTGTGTATGCAGATTTAGACCTCTGTTTGTGTTTCTTTACTGTCATGTTTTATAAGATATCAAGAATATGCAGAGGTGTGTCAGTCAACATTTGCTGTGTAACAGCCACACAATGCCAACTGCATATTTTGATAAATGAACCTTTATTTCTTAGGCATGCAGCAGTGGGTCAGCTAGAGGCTCTTCTTCAGTCTGAGGGCTGACTCTACTCTGTGAACCTTACAGTCTCCCTCAGGCTTGATGGTGGCAGATGTGCTTAAAAGCAAGTCAAACTCTGCTCATGCCAAACATATTAACATCCCTTTGGCAAAGTCAATTGCATGGCTATGAAGCCATATGTCAGGGGAGCTGGGCACTAGTACAAGAGAATGAAAATCTGGAATTCTAGCTTCCATAAAAATTAAATACTTGTGTTCAATGAATCATATTTAGCTTAATATCCCAAAGGGATTTTGCATGCATATATTTATATTTTAGCACTAATTGGTAATTTTAATGCTCCATTTGAAACACTTCAAAGGCTTTGTATTGTCTCAAAGATAAAATCTGTTCTTGATAACCCACAGAAGGTCTTTCATTGGCCTCTGCTTACCCTTCTAGTTCACTCTCCTTCCCTCCATTCCATGCCCCAAATATGTGCACATAAAATCATCACCACAGCCACTCCTAGCTATCAGGATTCCCAGCATATGGTAAATTGCATCAATTTGTGGAATCCAAGGCAAATTCCCTTTTGCAGTTTCTGAGACTATTGGTAAGTCTATTTTTCACAATTAGCCCAAAGTAGCAAAAACTTAAAGCTTCCATAGCTCAAGAGGATTCTCAACAAGTTATGTTAGTTACTGAGTCGTTGAAAGCTTCCCAACCAAGTGTTATCTTCCCTCTTTGTTGATATATGTTCATCTGAGCATTTGTTATTTTTCAAAAAAAACTGCTAGTATTAGCATGTTATTTTCCTTTATAAAAAAACAAAAAGAACCTTTTTGAATCTGTACTTCTAATCCTAAAATTCAAAGTTTCCCACAACATTGGCAATTTGAACTCAGTTTTCACAGGCATATCTTTCCTCTGTTCATATACATTGGCATTTTTCTGCCTTGGGTTTTTCCTAATTATTCTCCCTGGCTGTAGTACTCTTAAATTCTTCATTACCCTTAAGTTTTTTAAACATCAACTTTAAATCCATGTCTTTATGAAGTCATCTCAGTATTATAGCCAACCATTTATCTTCCTTTTCCAAATTCTTTTTGTATTTATTGACTGTAACAGTAATTTGGTACTTATTTCATTTCATTCTTAGTGACCCTTTAGTCAGGGTTTTCAAAAAAAACAGAACTGGTAGTGTGTGTTTGTGTGGGTGTGTGTATAAAATATCAGGCAAGCCAATTCTTTATAATATATATTTATGTAAGTCATGATAATGGAGGATGAGAAGTCCCACAGTCTACCATCTACAAACTGGACACCCAGTAAATTTGGTGCAACTCAGTCTGAGTCCAAAGGCCTGAGTACCAGGTATCTAGTGGTTCAAATAAAGTCCTAGGACTGACAGAGGAGGAATTCACCCAGTTTTGCTTCCTGCCTGCCATTCCCTCTTCCCTTTGCCTTGGGAAGCTCCTCAGCTGGTTTTCCTTCACCTGCTGGGGTGACCCACACCTTCATTCTTGAAGGAGTGTGGGCTAAGAGCCCTGCCTAGATTGAGTTGTAGTTTTTCCTTGACCTCAATCACAGAATATGGTGATACTAAAAGACATGCTGGGGCATGCCCGTTGTTCCAGACATGCTCTTCCCTACGTCCAGTGTGGGGAAGCAGGCCAGTTTCCTCTTGGCAGCCAGGAACAATCACCCCAGCCAGCACTGTAGTTCCCTTTTTCGCAGGTGGATTCGGAGGGCTGAGGAAGCCAAAGGGCTATAAGTCTGCTCGTTTTTAATCATGAGCTGCGCTTGTACCTAGCACAGTTGCTTACACTCTATTAATGTTTGAAATATGAGTTGTTCTTTACAAGGTTTTTTGCTTTGTGCTTGGAGATGCTCTGACCTTTAGAGATTTTCCCTACAGTGAAATTTATTATAAATGTACACTTTTTCAGAACTGCAGTTTAAGAAAACAAAACACTGCATGTGCAAATTAAAATATGAGCCACTACAAGAGGCAGCATCATTTGATATAAAAATAACCAAATCTGCTTTGTCAGACAGAGTCCTTGGTACTTGAATGCTATCCAATGAATTTGACTAACCATGACTCATCAAGGTAATATTTTAATTGAAGTTCAGGCAGTCGCGCTTCCTTTCTGTTTGTACTGCGATTTTAAAAACGCAATATGGTGCTAATGTTCATTTCAGTAGACATGATGAACAAACTGAAAATACTCACCTCTGGCTTTTTTACCCTCTCCAATTACAAGGAGAGTTTGCAGTTTATGGAAATTGATAGTGGAAACAATACCTTTGTACTGTATGTCTTGTATAGTATCTGCAAACAAGATCTTATGAGGACAAAAAAGTACCCTTCAACTTTAATTTGATACAAAGTTACTGACTGCTGAGAAACTAGATCTATCAAAGTCTCAGTCTGTGCTAGATCATTACCAATATCATGAAAAAAGATTCATAATCACCACATTGAAAGAGCAGCTCACCTGCTGTGATGTGCATTTGTATTTGGGGAAAATTCAAATGCAGTGTATGCATGGCATTTACAGCATCAAGGGAAGCTAACAATATTCATATTCAATACTGCTACGATTTATATACACATACACACATATTCCAAACACTAAATAAAAATGCTCTTTATGAATGTCTTCCTATTTATTTATTCACAGTGATATTTCCTAAAATTTTTTTTAATATTTATTTTTTGTTCTTGTATATTGAGTAAACATGGGAAAAGAAAAATACCTTCATTTATACTTGTATTTAATTTCCATTCTCAGAAGTAGAATGTATAAATGTTTTATATGATACATATTTTCATTTGAATTATTCCTCTGTATATGGTTGTATTACTCCAAAAATATACAGTAAATATTTTCTAAGTCAGCATTTCCTTGGAGACATATGGAAAAATTAAGTTCCCAGTGGTGAACTGTTATAGTCACCACCTTTTCCTGCACTAGTTAAAAGTATCTAACAGCTCAGCCTCATGTTAAGAACATGGGGTTTTCCACCAGACATGATAAAGCTGGTGTGCTACTCTGTCACTGACTAGGTGTGTCACTTAGAGAAGTCACTTCTCTGTCAGCGTGTTCCCGCAACTGTTAAAAGGGATGGAAACTAGGCAATATCACAGGTTATTCTGAGGATTAAATGAGATAGTGCATATTAATATAAACCTAAATCATATTTATACAAAAATGTAGTTTAATGTTAGAAGTCATTTTTGAAATTGGAGCTGCCTTTTTGTGCTTTGAGGTTTTCTGTTAACTAATACCACTGTCAGAGGATGAACAGCCTGTGTGGGATCTGACCTCTGGGTGCGAGTGCATTTTGTTTTGTGAACACCTCCAGGTGAGCAGATCAGATCTCACTTTTTAAAATCTTATGGATAACCCTACTACTTTCTCACTTCTTATCTGTTCTGATGAGGGAAAGAAATTGTGAGTTCTACCATAGAAAGACCTTTATATGATCCAAATAAGAAAGTTTGGATTTGGCCCAAAACAAAAATACTAGGAACAGTTTCATGTAGACATGTTGCCAGAAGTCTGGTTACAGAATTTAATTTTTAGCTTAAATTGTACAGTGTAATAATTTGATATTTGTATATACTACAGAGTGCTTACCACATTGTCTAGTTAACATCTGTCACCATACACCTGACCACCTTCACCCTTCTTTTCCACCCCAGTCCCCTTCCCCACTGATAACCACCAATCTGTTCTCTGTATCTATGAGCTTTGTTTGGTTTGGTTTGTTCATTTGCTTTGTTTTCTAGATTCAACATATAAGTGAAATCATATGGTATTTTGCCTTTCATTGTCTGACTTATCTCCCTTAGCATAATACCTGCAAGGTCCATCCATGTTGTCACAAGTGGCAAAACTTCCCTCTTTTTTATGGCTGATTAGTACTCCATTGTGCATATAAACCACCTCCTATTTATCTATTAATCTATCAAAGGACGCTGAGGTGTTTCCATATTTTGGCTATTGTAAATAACGCTGCTGTGAGTATGGGGTGAATATATCTTCAAGAGTATGTTTGTTTTCTTTCCAGAAACATCCAGAAGTGGAATGGCTGATTCATATAGTAGATGTATTTTTAATTTTTTGAGGAACGTCCGTACCACTTTCCATAGGACACCAACAGTGCACAAGTGTTCCCTTTTCTCCACATCCTCTCCAACCTCTGTTATTTCTTGTCTTTTCATGTGTTACTTTTTATGCCAGTGCCATTCTCCAGCTTCATTCTTTCTCAAGATTGCTTTGGCTATTTGGGATCTTTGGTAGTTCCATGCACATTTTAGAATATTTTTGTTCTAGTTTTGTTAAAAATGCCATTAGAATTTTGATAGAGATTGCACTGAATCTGTAGATTGCTTTGGGTAGTATGGACATTTTAACAATATTAATCTTCTCAATCTGTGAGGTCAGAATATCTTTTCTTTTATTTGTGTCTTCTTCAATTTCTTTCATCAGTGTCTTACAGTTTTCAGTGTATAGGTCTTTTACCTCCTTGGTCAAATTTATTTTACCCTTTTTGGTGCAATTGCAAATGTGTTTTCTTATTTCTCTTTCTGGCAGTTTATTATTAGTATATAGACACCTAACAGATTTCTGTATATCAATTTTGTGTCCTGCAACTTTACTGAATTCATTATTGCAATCGTTTTTTGGTGGCGTCTTTAGGGTTTTCTCTATGTAGTGTCATGTCATCTGCAAACAGGGATGGTTTTGCCCCATCCTTTCCAGTTCAAATGCCTTTATGCCTTCTTCTTGCCTACTTACCAGGGTTAGGACTTCTGATACATATTGAGTGAAAGTAGTGTAAATGGGAATCACGTCTTGTTCTTGATCTTAGAAGAAAAGCTTTAGCTTTTCCCTATTGAGTATGTTAGAGTGGGCTTGTCATATATGGCCTTTCCTATGTTGAGGTGCATTCCCTCTCTACCTACTCTGTTGAGAGTTTTCATAAAAAAAGATGTTGAATTTTGTCAAATGCTTTTTCTGCATCTATTGAGGTGATCATACGCTATTTACCTTTCATTTTGTTAATGTGGTGTATCACCTTGATTGATTTGTGGAGTTTGCATCATCTTTTCATCTCTTGATCCCACATGATCGTGGTGTATAATACTTTTAATGTAATGTTGAATTCAATTTGGTAATTTTTTTGAAGATATTTGCATCTATGTTCATCAGAGATATTGGTCTGTAAGTTTCTTTTCTTATGGCATCTTTACCTGGTTTAAGTATGAGGGTATGCTAGCCTCATACAATTAATTTGGAAGTGTTCCCTCATATTCAGTTTTTTGGGAGGGGTGGAGAAGATGTAAAATCTTTGAATGTTTTATAGAATTCCAAGAGAAACCACCTGGTCTTGAACTTTCATTGATTACTGGTTTGATTACTGATTCAATTGCCTCACTGGTAATCCATCTATTCAGATTTTCTGTTTCTTCATGAATCAGCCTTGAAAGATTGTATGTTTCTAGGAATTTATACATCTCTTCTATACTGTCCACTTTTTTGGTTTATATTTGTTTAATAGTAGTCTCTTATGATGCTTTGCATTTCTGTGGTATCAGTTGTTATTTTCTTTCATTTCTGATTTTATTTATATGAACCATCTCTCTTTTTTCTTGGTGAATCTACTTAAAGGTTTTTCAATTTTGTCTATCTTTTCAAAGAACCAGCTGTTAGTTTCTATTGATATTATTTGTGTTTTGTCTATTTCACTCTGATCTTTATTATTTCCTCCTGTCCACTAATTTGGGGCTTTGTTTTTCTTTTCTAGTTGTTTCTTATTTTTCTAGGTCCTTTAGGTGTAAAGTTAGATTGTTTAAGATTTTACTTGTTGTTTGAGGTAGGCCTGTATTGCTATGAGCTTTCCTCTTAGAATTGCTTTTGGTGTATCCCATAGATTTTAGATCCTTGCATTTCCAGTTCATTTGTCTCAAGATATTTTTTATTTTCACCTTAATTTCTTTTTTGACCCATTGTTTTTCAGTAGTCTGGTGACTTAATCTCCACATATTTGTGATCTATCCAGTTTTCTTCCTATAATTCTTTATAATTTCATACCATTGTTATCAGAAAAAATGCTTGACATGATTTCAGTATTTTAGTTTATTGAGACTCATGTGACTTAGCATGTTATCTATACTGGAGAATGTTCAATGGGCACTTGAGAAAAATACGTGTATTGCTGTTTTTGTATGGAATGTTCTGTATGTATCTATTAAATCCCTCAGATGTAATGTACCTTTTGAGGCCAGTTGTTTCTTTATTGATTTTCTGTCTGGATGGTCTATCCATTGATGTAAGTGTGGTATTAAAGTCTCCTACTATTACTGTATTGCTGTCAATTTCTCATTTTGCATCTGTTAATATTTGCTTTATGTATTTAGGTGTTCTGTTCGGTAGATTAATATTTACAAATGCTTTTGCCTCTCGTTGGATCGACCTCTTTGTTACTGCATAATGAACTTCTTTCTCTTTTATTATAATATATAGTATTTGTTTTAAAGTCTATTTTGTATAAGTATAGCTACACCGCATTCTTTTCACTTCCATTTACATGGGATGTCTTTCTTCCACCCACTTTCAGTTTCTGTGTGACCTTATATCTGAAGAGTATCTTTTGTAGGCAACAAAGAGATGAGTCTCATTTTTTAACTCATTCACCTATTCTGTCTTTTGATTAGGGAAGTTAGTCCATTTACTTTAAATGTAATTGTTAATTGTTTTCTCAGGTGTTTTTTTTTTTAATTCCCGTGTGTTTTTTTCTTCTCTTGCTCTAGTCCCTTGTGGTTTGTTGGCTTACTTTTTGTTATACTTAGGTTTTTATTATCCTTTGTGTGTCTACTATAGGTTTTTGCTTTACAGTTACCATGAGGATCACATAAAGCAGCCTATATGTATGTGTATATATATGTATATAATATGTATATATATATTAATATATATATAAATTCTGTTTTGTTGTTAGCAACAATTATTGTAGCTATAGTTCATTTTACTAATTTTCTCTTTTAAAATTCATAGTACTTTTATAAGTAGTTAATCCACTACCTTTACTGTGTATTAAACTGTACCATTGTGATTTTTACTTTCATATGTTTTATTGTTATTAGTGCCACTTCTTTTCAGCTTAAAGAAGTTACTTTAACATTTCTTCTAATGTCACTTTAGTGTTGATAAATTCCTTTAGCTTTTGCTTGTCTGCAAAACTCTTTTTTCTCCTTCAATTCTGAATGATAGCCTTGCTGGGTAGACTATTGTTGACTAGAAGTTTTTTGTTTTTGTTTTTTTCCTTTTAAGCACTTTGAATAATCATGCTACTGCCTGCTAGCCTCCGAAGTTTTGCAGAAAAATCAGCTGAGAGTTCTTGGAGGTTCCCTCGTACATAACAAGTGTTTTTTTCCTGTTGCTTTTAAGATTCCACTTAACTTTTGAAATTTTAATTATAATGTGTCTTGGTAGTGTAGACCACTTTGGGCTCATCATTTGGAACTCTGTGTTCTTCATAAATCTCAAAGACTGTTTCCTTCCCCAGGAGAGGGAAGTTTTCAGCCATTATTTCTCCAAGTAACCCCTGCAATGTGAATGTTAGTGGAAATTTGATGATGTCCCATATGTCTCTTAGATATTTTCACTTTTTAAAATGACTTTTCTTTGTATTGCTTTGTTTGGGTGAGTTCCACTGCCCTGTCTTCCAGGTCACTGATCCATTCTTCTGATTCATCTAGTCTGCTGTTAAACCCATCTAGTGTAGTTTTCAGTATGGTTACTATATTCTTCAGCTCTGTGACTTCTGTTTGATACTTTCTTATATTCTCTGTCTCTTTGTTGAAATTCTTACTGTTTCATCTATTCCTCTCCCAAATTTGCTGAACATCTTTATGACCATCATTTTGAACTCCTTATCAGGTAGATTACTTATCTCTGTTTCATTAAGGTCTTTTTCTGTGGTTTTATCTTGTTCTTTTGTTTGAAATATATTCATCTGTTTTCTCATTTTGCTTTACTCTGGGTTTATGTTTATGCATTAAGTAAAACAACTACCTCTCTTGAAGGAGTGGCCTAGTTTGGGACATGAGGCTTATCATTTAACCTTGCCCTAGCTCTTGTTTGTCTCTTGAACTTGTGTGATTGTCTATGTAGCTTCATTTATTCTTGACAGATCCCAGTTGTTGAGTTTATGCCAGGACCTATCAATGTTCCAAAGGGAGTGATCTCAGTTAGCACCTAGTTTCAGGATGATTGGAAGACAGACCCTTAGGCTGCATTATACAAATGTTAACAGTTCTGTGGGACTGCAATCGTAGACACTGCTGACCTCCAGACCAGAAGATCAATAGATATCCCTCGTGTTGACTGTGCTCACCTGCCGGCTTTAGTGAGGTTGCAGAAGAATTCCTTTTTTTAATTAAGGTATCATTGATATACAATCTTATGAAGGTTTCACATGAGCAACATTGTGGTTACAGCGTTCACCCATGTTACCAAGTCCCCCCACACACCCCATTGCAGGCACTGTCCATCAGTGTGGTAAGATGCTATAGTCACTACTGTCTTCTCTGTGCTGCCTTCCCCGTAACCCACCTACATTATGTGTGCTAATCATAATGCCCCTTAATCCTCTTCTCCCTTCCTCCCCATCCACCCTCCCCAACCTCCTTCCCTTTGGTAACCACTAGTTCCTTCTTGGAGTCTGTGAGTTTGCTGTTGTTTTGTTCCTTCAGTTTTGCTTTGTTGTTATACTCCACAAATAAGTGAAATCATTTGATACTTGTCTTTCTCTGCCTGGCTGATTTCACTGAGCGTAATACCCTCTAGCTCCATCCAAGTTGTTGCAAATGATAGGATTTGTTTTCTTCTTATAGCTGAATAATATTCCATTGCATATATGTACCACATATTCTTTATCCATTCATCTAGATTGTAGAATAATTTTGAGGGCAAAGCACGTCCATGGATTTAGCATGACAGGAAAAGAGCACTGGGGACAGGGCATGCCCCTGGCTCTAAACAGGCTGTGTCTTTGTACACCCACCTGCCTGCTTAGGAAGGTAAAGTTAGGGTGTAAAAGTGGTGTTCATAGCACCACCATCCCCAAGGAAAGTCCCAACTGGTCTCTGCCCCTCCAGCAGGCACTTTAAGATTAGCAAACAAATTTCCTTCACATACAACCCAGCCACCTCTCAAACTGCTGGCCTTTACAATGGGTCCAGGATAAGCAAGTCTGCATGTGAGCTCCTCAAAAGGACTACATCAGATCACTACAGCCCCCAGGTTCCCTGGACATAAGCCCCACTAGTTTCCAAAGCCAGATTTTTGGGGGCTTCATTTCTCCAATGCGGGTCCCAAAGATTAGGGTGTCCAAAGTGGGGTACCACTTGCTCCTTAAGCAGAAGCTCCAGACCCATGAGATCCCTCCCTGTTATGTGTTGCTATAATAGAATGGTGGTGTTCCAGGCAAGACGGTATCTTTTTGATGTGGCCCTTTTATCCCTTGTTGTAAAGGGAGCTGTTCAGCTAGTTTTCAGTTATTTTTCAGTGGGAATTACTCCATATGTATTTTTAGATTTCATATGTCCAATGGAGGAGGTGAGTTCAGGGTCTTCTGAAGTGTCCATTTTGGACCACCCCCTCCACATATAGTAATGATTTTACAGATTAATTAAAGGAAAATAACTAGAAATGAAAAACAAAAGTTCAGTGTCACCAGTACTCTCACTTTACATTCTCAGACTTCCTTCCTTGCTCTCTTCCTCCCTCCCTCCCTTCCTTTATTCTTCCCTCCCTCCCTCCCTCTCTTTCTCTCTTTTCTCCTTCTTTTCTTTTTTCCCACTTTTTTCTCCTGCTTGACATCCCTCCTCCAAAGTGACTTTCTTCCCTTTCTTACTTTAGTTCACATGTTCCAGCCAGTTTTAAGAACAAAGTCCACTGTAAATAATGATCCTTTAAGCCTAATAACAATATTGTGAAATAAGTAATATTACTATCCCAACTTTACAGACAAAGATATTGAGGCACAGAGAGGTTATATAGTTTCCCAAAGGTCACAAGTGGGTGCCTGCATTTAAATGTTGATAGGTATCCCATACTTTTCAAAAGTTTATATTATACCACACCACTTCACTTTTACAAAATACCTGTATTAGTACCTGTTTTCACTAACGAAAAGAAATGTAAAGAGGATTTTCACTTTTACAAAAAAAAAGTGGAAACAGTGTTCAGTGGTTTATTTTGCAGTGAGCCATCACAGAGGCAGATTACATGCTGAGCAGTGAGAACAGCCCTACCCAGCTCCTTTTCTGGAAACTGTACTCAGCATCTCAGCATCAAGCTGTCATATCCTTGAACTGTGTCTGTGAGAATCACAATTTATTTTGTGTGTCATTAGCAAGTTGTGTCCTAAGGCACCAGAAAAGCCTGAGAGATTATTTTTTGGGGTGTAGGAATGCTCAAAAAGTTTTCTATATAAATTAATGGTAATTGCTTCTTTACACAATTTCTATTTTTATGGAGGGTAGAGACATAAATTATGCAACTTTGTTTTTTTATGAAGTGTTATTCTATTCTGGTTTCCCAGTCATATATTAGTGTAACCTATTGAATTATCATAAAATTTTATATGAAAATTATTACTTATTTTAAAGAGGGTAGGTCTGAGAGAAATCATTTTGTGTGTGATACCTTTGTTTTTAAGAAAACTTTACAAACTAAAATTAGTCTGTTTAATATGAATATACTTTACTAAAATATATATCAATATAGGAATAAGTTCTATTTGTTTTCATAATATATAGCATTATATTAGTATTAAGAAACATTTGTTTATCTGTCAATCATTTATCTACCTGTCTATCCACATATAAGTGTCAGGCAATAATATCTTGAATTTAACTTTAAGAAGTTAAATGAAGCCAGGCTCCCTAAAGTTCAAAAGAACAAATGACTTCCCACATGACTCAGAATAAAAGTCAAAATTACCTCTCATAGTTTGTGTCTTTCCCACCTATCTACCCTCATCTGCTTTTACTCTTGCTGACTTCAATTCTTTTGCCTTTCCATCCTGACCAGTTCGCTGTTCTTGAATTCACATATTGCAGCCTTACTTATGGGCCTTTGCCCTGTTTACTTTGTCTGGAATGCTCTTCTCCAGTATATCTGTCAAGGCTCACTCCCTCACCTGCAGGCTCAAAAAGTACATTCTCATGCAAGCCTTCCCTCATAACCTTATTTCAAATTGCAACCCGCTTTCTCAGCATTCCTGATTTAATTTTCCCTAAGCACCAATCACCAACTTAGATGCTACATTTTATTTCTGCATATTATATAATGTTTACTTGCTGTCTGACTCCTCAATAAGAGTATAAACTTTATAAAGGCCATGACTGCATTTATTTTGTTCACTACTGTGTCCCCTGACATGAGTTAGTTATTAAAAAATTATTTATAAATTTGATGAGTAAATAAATAAAACTACAAGGCTCAGGGGGAGGCATGATTTCATTGTTAATTGTCTTTTTAAGTCTGCCCACGTAATATAATTTAAGAACACCATATAGGTCATGAGCTTTTTTAAAAAAAGAATTTTAAATAGTTTGGTCAATACTAATCATACTAGGTTGGGATAAGTCAATTAGATTATAATGTTTTAAATAGTATGCCAATTGACTTATGGACTTAATTACTCATGAATGATAATTGTTTTGGATTTTAATCAGATTTCATTTTTGTTCCTATTATATTTTCATTTGCTTTTTAAGTGACTTTAGGCAAGAAATATGGGGAAGTCTGGTTTGTGGATAACTAGTTAGCTGTCCCTGGAATGCCATAAGCAATTGAAGTACAGTAAACTCTTGAACAACATGGGTCCACTTCTATGCAGATTATTTTCAATAAACATACTGGAAAAATTTGGGGAGATACGAGAAAATTTGTAAAAACTCACAAATTGCCTAGCCTAGAAATGTCATAAACATTAAGAGAAACTAGGTATGTTATTAATTCATAAAATATATGTAGATAATATCTATTTTATCATTTACTACCAGAAAATCAATCAATAGTAGGCTTTTGGTAGTCAAATTTTTGAGGAGTCAAAAGTTATACACAGAATTCTGACTGCACAGGTGGGTCAGTGGCCCTTACCCTGTGTGGTTAATCAGGGGTCAACTGTACAATGGATATTTGATCTTTTTCCTCCTTGGTTCTGTTCTGTTTTTTTCTGAATTTGAATATGTCAGAAGGCTAAGTTGCTTTAGGGAACAGCTGACCATTATTTAGTCACACCTGATTCATCCTTGGTTGTAGAAAAGTTACAAAGAACTCCCAGGGGACTTAATGAGTACAAGTTTATTGAATTCATATTAATAAAAATAACACTGAAAATAGATATCATGCAGTGGTATTATAATAAGTTTAATATTTAAAACACTTTTCTTGGATTGAAAATTTTCCTTTACAGTTTTCAAAGTGTTGTTGTGGAAAGGTGAGGACTTACTGTCATGAGAATAATAAAATTTTATTTTAGTTCAACGGTTGATGAAGCCCTTACAGATTTTCTCTGCTAGGTCTTTCAAAGGGCATCAGATGCCTCCAAGTTACGTAAGAGCGACTCTACCAGAACTTGACTAACGCCACTTCCAGCATGCTGGTGGCCTGACCCTTGAGTCTGCCTGGTATCTCTCTTGGCAGCTTGGGCTCATTCCTGGCATCACTCATAGGAAACCTGACAGCTCATGGATCTGTGACAGTCTTTCCTATGAGTCCATCACCTGACGATTGTCTGACTAATGGATTTGATCTCGAGCCCAAATTCCTTCCTGGCTTCTGGTATGTTGACCTTCGGCAGTAATTCCCAAGAGCCGACTGCTGAACAAGTCATTGTTAGCCTTGTTGCCAATTTTCTAATCTGAAAAAACAGAAAAGAAAACGCAGAAAAGTGGAACTGACTATCACTTGATGGATGACTGCCCAGCTGTCTGTCAAATGATACTCTGGGATAAAGCTAGTATATATGTGTGGGATTCCAAGTTGGGGACCTTATGAAATGGCTGTCCCTTTTTATTTCCAAGTGCATACTGGGAATATCAGAGATCAGAACGTCTAGCTTCTGGCATATTTTCTCTGTTGGATTCTTCTTTGAATTTTTGTCAAGCTTTTATATACTGTTGACAACACATGTGTAATTTGGCTTTTAGGTGTACAATTTTTTTATACTTGAGGTCTGCACTGAAATATCATCTTCTGGCCAGCCATGACTCTGATAAACACTTGCCATGAGCTATCTTTGTGATGCGTTGACCAGGTGAACCTGGGTTTACATTATGTGAGATTTGTTACTATTTGAACCATATCTGCACAAAGTTACAAATGAATGATCTCATGGAAATTACTGATCAACTCATACAAAGAACTAAGTTTTCAAGTATTAATAAGTCACAACAAATCTTGTTGCACAAACCACCTGTCAAGTATTTTAGTCTAATTCCCTGATTGAAATCATTTATCAGAACTAATTATAAATATTTTGTGAAAATAGATATAAATTCATCCTTGAAATTTGGCATTTTAAAATGATTAAATTTCTTGAAGTAAAATTTGAATCTAATTAACATAACGTTGATATCCATGAATGTACATAGATAAATTGGGTGAATGAGTAGTAATGTTTACAAAGGGAGATACATATCCCATAGGCCTCAATAAGAGCTCAAGTATAGCATTTATATAGTTTTATTTAAAATATGGCATATGAATCATTTACATTATAGCTATGTTTACAGAAAATGCTATGGAATACCACCAACTAATTAATGAGGTCACATTAGGTTTTTTTAATAGTCTCCATGTATTAGGATTGCAGTCAGGAACAAGACACTCACATTTACATTAATACATTCAGAAAGAATTTTATCCTATATATATATTTCTTCTAGATCTTAGGATCAGTTCAGAAAGATGATTCTATGTATTATTTTACTTCACACTTAATATATTATTAATGAATAATATAGTAAGCATTTGCCCTCATTTAAAAGTTGGGATAATTAATTTTGATTTTGAGAAAATAGGAATATTTTACTATTATGTTTCATGTGTTCATACTATGCTAATTGAATACCTTTGCTGTGTGAGTAGCAAAAAAGGATAAAAGGAAGAATTTTCTTGCTATAAGATGGACATAATTTTACTAAGATAAGAGCATAAACAATGGGGAAGGTGGACTTAGTGTCTGGAAAATTTAGTAATAGCAGCAGTAACATCCTAGATGGATTTGTGAAGATTTGTCTCATTCTGAGGAAGTAGTCACTTTCCAAAACTTAGTAATTGTGTTCTGCATAATAGCAAAATCCTGTTTCAAGATGGAATGCTTTAACAACCACAGAGGTAGAAAGTTATACAGATAGCACATACTGAAATGAAATCAGATATACTATATTTAATAAATCAATTGCTTTCCACCAAATTAATTATGAAAATACCCAATGTCATGTTTGATATTTCAGAAAGAATCATTTCAGCTGTCTTCAGTTAAAAAGTCTTAAAAAATTTAATAAGTTCATGGCATTTCCTCTTAGATGTAAATATGTAAATATTGCATCTGTTTTCAGATAAGGTGAAACATGTTCTGTTTTACAAGAAATTTAGAAAAACAATTTTATTTCTATCAAACTCTACAAAAAGAAGGGATTATTTTATTCAAATAGCAAAATGATATATACAGTCACGTTAGATCTGAACAACTTATGTTGTGAAATAAGTAAATGAAATAGGAAATAGATATACCTACTCCAATTTTGAATTCACATGGCCTCCATGAAGCAGACTGAGTGACCCATAATTGCATCTTAAATTAGACTTTTGAAGCGAATAACTTCTCTAGCCTTGCTTGTTTCATGAACTGTTTCTATATTATCAAAACAGCATTTTCTTTTGAGCAATGTTAAAGACCCATTATTATTTTTCAATTTTATAGAAGTGCTTAAAATAATTTATAAATACACTAAGAAATGGCTAATAGAAATGTCAAGTTTTACCCAAATGAGCACAGCTCATAGAGAAGCAGATGCTTTAACAATAGGGGTAGGAAACCTGTAGTTTGAATGTAGAGGATTGTAATGTGGCACATTAACTGAAGGCATCCTCTCTGATCCTCCAGTGCAGAAAGAAAAGGTGAGAATTAAAAGGTCAAAGAATAAAAGCTGAGCTGTGAATTTAATGACTCCCCATGTTTACATTCAAAAAGCTGTGAAAAGCATAACTTGGAAATTAACTTTTACTCTAGACCACATTTCTTTCTTGGAAAAATGATGAATTGTTTAATGTTAAGACATAGGCTTTGAAATTATGAGGGATTGAAAGGGCAGTGATTTGCTTCATTATTATGATTATAAAGAAACAGTGTTTTAAGAAAATATCACATCTTATTATGTTTGTTTTTTAATGAAAAATTGCTTTCTGCTTTTTACATTGAGTCTCATCATGTTAAGTAGAATTCTCAGTACAGATGAAAAACGAAGCTAGTGTTGGTACAGATGAGGGAAAAATTCTTTCCTCAAACACCCTTTCTCCAGCTGCCAATACTTCTCTGTTTTGTTCACAATTCTATTAGAGATGTGTTGGCATTCAAGTTGTTATAAATACCAGGTTTAAAAATAGATCAAAAAGAACTAATGCAATAGTTAAAATTACTTGTTTATGAAAAGAAATACTTGAAGTGGGTTCATATTTACTTAAAATTAAATAAAGAAGAGGGAAATAGGCAAAAATAGAGGTACATAAAGGATAAGAGATAAAAAAGAAACAGCAACCAGGAGCTGCCAAAAACAAGGTGTGAGATCAGTTGCTTGAGTTTGGTCCACCTTCCAAATGGTATCTTCCAATGAAGCAGAGAATTGGGAGAATCAAGGACCATCCTGTTTGTCATTGCTCTTCCGGTCATACCCAGAAATTCATATCCATGAGGAGGGGCCATTTTAAAAAAAAATCACTGCAAATCAGGAAAGTTACTGATTTTGTCTTGAAATAATTAGATATATGTGTGACATGTTAAAATACACGAATATGCATCCACATACAACTGGATAATTAACACTTGTTAGAATACTTATAACCATGAATATTGATTTCCTCAAAATAGATATTTTATAGAAGCCCTACTAGATATAATAATAAATAATAAACATGTTTAACAAAACCAAAGTATACATTGACATTAAACTAGGAGAAAATACTTAAGAAAGTACTAGTTCTTAATTATCGTTAATGACTTTGGAATGAATTTTCCTTAATCCTAAAATTTTCTAATGTTAAATATAGTTGAAGACTATAGATAAGAAAGAAAAAATGTATATGTGTGTATGGGTGTATATATAGAGAAATATATAAATATGCATGCATACATACATACAAACATATGTGTGTGGGAGGTACTTCCCTCTTAAGAACATAATAAATTTATTTTAAGTATTTTTTTATAAATATAAAAATTTTTTAAAATTATAGCAACTCAAAGTCATATATAATCAAGGCTACAAGATGAGTGCAAATATATTGGATTTTATAACAAATGAATATAGTATTTCTCAAGTTAAAAATGTTAAAACCCATATTTATAAGTGTCCTTCAAAAGGACATTCTCTAAAAGTTATTATTCTTATACAATTCAAAATGTTCATTTAGTCCAATTCTTACTGATATTTCAGATGTACATATTTCATTAACATTGTTAGCAGTTGTAAGAAAGGATAAAAAAAGTCTTCAGCATATGCAATTCTGGAAATATATTTTAACAACTCATTCATTATACATATCAACATTGAAAAATAAAAAGACTAGTAGAACAAAACTGAGATGTGAAATCTTTTTCTATTTTTTTTATTTTTATATTATTAATATATAATTACATAAGCAACACTGTGGTTACTCGACTCCCCCTATTATCAAGTCCCCACCACATACCCCATTGCAGTCACTGTCCATCAGCCTAGAAGAATGTTATAGAATTACTACTTGTCTTCTCTGTGTTATACTGCCTTCCCCATATGCCCCCACAACGCCCCCACCCCTGCTACATTATGTGTGCTAATTGTAATAGCCTTTTTTCCCCCTTATCCCTCCCTTCCCACCCATCTTCCCCAGGCCCTTTCCCTTTAATAACTGTTAGTCCATTCTTGGGTTCTGTGAGTATGCTGCTGTTTTGTTCCTTCAGTTTTTGCTTTGTTCTTATACTCCACAGATGAGTGAAATCATTTGATACAAGTCTTTCTCTGCCTGGCTTATTTCACTGAGCATAATACCCTCTAGCTCCATCCATGTTGTTGCAAATGATAGGATTTGTTTTCTTCTTATGGCTGAATAATATTCCATTGTGTATATATACCACATCTTCTTTATCCATTCATCTACTGGTGGACACTTAGGTTGCTTCCATTTCTTGGCTATTGTAGTGCTGCGATAAACATAGGGGTGCATATGTCTTTTTCAAACTGGGCTGCTGCATTTTTAGGATAAATTCCTAGGAGTGGAATTCCTGGGTCAAATGTTATTTCTATTTTGAGTCTTTTGAGGAACCTCCATATTGCTTTCCACAATGGTTGTACTAATTTACATTCCCACAAGCAGTGTAGGAGGGGTCCCCTTTCTCCACATCCTCGCCAATGTTTGTTGTTGTTTGTGTTTTGGATGTTGGCTATCCTTACTGGTGTGAGGTGATATCTCATTGTGGTTTTAATCTGCATTTCTCTGATGATTAGTGATGTGGAGCATCTTTTCATGTGCTTGTTGGCCATCTGAATTTCTTCTTTGGAGAAGTGTCTGTTCAGCTCCTCTGCCCATTTTTTAATTGATTTATTTGCTTTTTGTTTGTTGAAGTGCATGAACTCTCTGTATATTTTGGATGGCAACCCCTTATTGGATATCCACTTGTTCATTTTTGCTTTTGTTTCTCTTGCCCGGGGAGATATGTTCATGAAGAAGTTGCTCATGTTTATGTTCAAGATATTTTGCCTGTATTTTTTTCTAAGACTTTTATGGTTTCATGACTTACATGCAGGTCTTTGATCCATTTTGAGTTTACTTTTGTATATGGGATTAGACAGTAATTCAGTTTCATTCTCTTACATGTAGCTGTCCAGTTTTGCCAACAACAGCTGTTGAAAAGGCTGTCATTTCCCCATTGTATATCCATGGCTCCTTTATCATATATTAATTGACCATATATGTTTGGGTTTATATCTGGGCTCTCTATTCTGTTCCACTGGTCTATGGGTGTGTTCTTGTGCCAGTACCAAATTGTCTTGATTACTGTAGCTTTGTAGTAGAGCTTGAAGTCAGGAGCATAATTCCCCCTGCTTTATTCTTCCTTCTCAGTATTGCTTTGTCTGCTTGGGGTCTTTTGTGGTTCCTTATGAATTTTAGAACTATTGGCTCTAGTTCATTGAAGAATGCTGTAGGTATTTTGATAGAGATTGCATTGAATCTGTAGCATGCTTTAGGCAGGGTGGCCATTTTGACAATATTAATTCTTCCTAGCCAAGAGCATGGGATGAGTTTCCACTTATTAGTGTCCTCTTTAATTTCTTTTAAGAGTGTCTTTAGTTTTCAGAGTATAGGTCTTTCATGTCCTTGGTTAGGTTTATTCCTAGGTATTTTATTTTTTTTGCAATTGTGAATGGAATTGTTTTCCTCATTTCTCTTTTTGCTAGTTCATTGTTAGTATATAGGAATGCCACAGATTTCTGTGTATTAATTTTTGTATCCTGCCACTTTGCAGAATTCCGATATTAGATTTAACAGTTTTGGAGTGGATTCTTTAGGGTTTTTTATGTAAAGTATTATGTCATCTGCAAACAGGGACAGTTTGAGTTCTTCCTTACTAATCTGGATGCCTTTTATTTGAAATCTTTTAAAATGAAGTAGAATTTAGACTAAAATGATTATCAGGCATATCTGGGCCTTTCATATTTTATTGTAGCAGAGTAGAAATCAGTGCATGAAATAAGTGAATCATTACATTAACTCTAAAGTAAAGCTTAGAGCAAAATTATTAACTTATTCAAAGAAGGTAGTGTATTTTTTCACTGAATATAAATGATAATGACAATGATAAAAATATCATTCAACATTAAAAAAAGTACAAGACTTAAAATAAGCCCTGATGAAAGTGTCCTCACCTTCATCATATCGCATCAGTGTACATGCTCACAGTAGAGTTGACCCCTAGCTAGGCTCTCAAGGACAATGACCAGCTGAGGAAAATCATTCAGGGAGCAAACTATATTAGTTTTTAACAAGATAAGGAATTATGTTAATGGGGATACACACACACAAGAAGTTTATAAAAAATCTGACAAGATTTTTTCGAGGTTTCAGAATCTTATGTTTTGAAAACTCTATGGGACAGAGGCCCCTCTCTGTCCTTTCGATAGGGACAGAGGCCCCTCTCTGGCCTAAAAAAGAACCCAATATATTTTGTCTAATGAAATGTATCACTGCATGATTGTTTTTTCTCCAACATTTAAATGTAGAGCTAGTTTATTCATAATCCTTTGGCCCAGCACCATTATAGGTGCAGGAGGTGAAAAAAAGTCATACGTGATACGATATTTAGTTTTATTCTTTGTCATTAATACATAGATGTATGTTCTATCACTATTATTTCACTCAATAATTCTGGAATTTCTTCCAGTTATACTAGTTCATCTTTTTAAAAATATATACTTCATTAGTGCTTTAAAACCAAAAAGTGTAGCTCAGCACAATCTTTGATGGGCATTCATTATCACAAATGTGTTATATTTATATTTGAGAGCTGGACCCATCAAGTTATAGGGGATGAGTGTTAAAATGTGCTTATTATCAATGATGTTCTATCAATTTCCTCTTAAACTTCTAAAAATCTGCATTTTGTTTTATTCATGCTATTTAATCCATGATTTTTATCATTGTCATTATCATTTATATTCAGTGAAAAAATACACTACCTTCTTTGAATAAGTTAATAATTTTGCTCTAAGCTTTACTTTAGAGTCTACTAAGTGTTTGTTTTTTTGTTTCCATTTAATTGATACATTCCCCCCAATCTCCACCACACTGCCCCTTTTAAACTTTCTGAGCAGATTTGTTATGCATCTGTCTTCTTTATGTGATTATCAGTTAAAGACCTGATGTTATTATTAGTCTGATATGCAGGGAGTGCATGGAACCCAAGTTAAAAATTCCAGAATTATTGAAAAGAGAATTCTTGCCCAAAACCATGACAGTGGGATTGCAGCAGTCTTAACTGTAAAGCATTTACTTTATTATAAAATTGATGATCACATATTATGTTGGTTTCTCCATTCTGTTGCATATGTGCCTGTATTTATTCTTGCACAAATACCATACTGCATAAATTACTGAAGCTTTATCTTGATATCTAGCATCTTATTTTCATCTTTGTCCTCAAAACTATCTTGGCTATCCTTAGCCATTTTCATTTTTACATAAATTTTAGCAAGACTGAAAAAAAATCTATTATTTTGATGGGGTTTTCTTCAGCTCAGTACAGCGATTGAAAAAGACTTGACAATATACATTTTAAGACTGTAAACATAGTATATTCATCTTTTGTGTATATTTTCAAAATTCTCTCAATGGGGTTATGTAGTTTTCCATGTAAATTACATTATATTAGATTGGTGTAAAGATATCTACATCTTTTGTCAGGTTAATTAATTAATGGGGATTTCATGTTTCTGGTGCTTTGGTCAGTGGTTTGATTCATTTTCCAGAAACTTGGTGCTAAAATTTTAAAAAATACAATGATTTTTATATACTGGTTTTGATTCTAATGACTGGTAAATTTATTTTAAATTCTTATAGATTGTATGTAATTTCCATTGGAAATTTTCTCCAAGTATGGGACCTTTAATTTATTCAATTTCAATACTTAGGTTTTATTTCATTTGCTGGCCCAATCACACTGTCATGGACTTTCAGTCCACTGATGAATAGAAATGGCGGTAGTGGACATGTTTGTCATTAATCTCAGAAGAAAAGTTTGTACTTTTTAGTGATTGATGATATATTTGCTGAATTCCCTTATAACTTATCTGATTAAAAATATTCCATTTTATTCTATTTATCTGTTCCCAGAGTGATAGGCAGAATGACAGGTATGAGTGGGATGGAAAGAGGTTGGGGCTCCCCAAGAATTCAATAAGATAATCTGATAAAGTCAGAGAGCCAGAAAGAACTCACAGAGTTAATGCCCTTTGTAATGTGAGTTCATTCCATAGGCTCTGAGTCTGGGATGATGCTGAAATGTGCTCTAGCTAATGCAGGTGAGATAGGGCAGAGACATGGGACAAGCATCATGATTAACTTTTCCTGACCATTGTGAAAAATGCCCAAATATGAATAGCATAATAAGAACAAGAGGGACTTATCTTAAGACGACGAGTCCATTAAAAGAGAATTGGGAAGTTATATTCCTGGCATGTTATTTGGTAATCAGCCAACAACCTATCTTAAGGCAAAGCAAGCAGTCTTAACTGATATGTTTCCAGTGCTTGAGGGTAGCCACTATCTTGGGGAAGAGCAGGAAGTTTATCCTACATCTAGAGGACTGACTGTGGGTAGTTATATAACATCTCTCACTAGAAAGAGACTTCATGAGACCACATGCCATCCCTATGCCCAGCAACCCCCACCCACCCCTGCCTTTTGTCCCATTCTTGAGAGCCTTAAAAGACACAATCCTAAGTGCTTAGGTGGGCCTCCTCTCTGAGGCTTCCCACACTCCCCTTTCTTGGAGTGTGTACTCTTAAAAGATTTCTTACTGATCATAGCACATTTGTCTCCGTGCTCTTCTAGTGGTATCTTTGTCAGTTTGCTATTTCGTTCGGTTTTCCAGACTTTAAGCACAAGTCTTCACTCTCTCTGTCCTGCTTCACATAAGTAGGGAGGGACTACTGAGAGCTCTGATCTGAGCGTACAAGTTCCCATCGATGAGCTTCCCTTCCTATCTGCTTTATTCGAGTAAACCTGCCTTCGTCTACCTTGACTCTGGCCTGTTCCTCCCTTAGAGTGTATTCAAATAAAACTTTTGCTCTGCTTCACTCCTCTGTCTCTACCCTTCAGTTCTTTGTTGTGGCGGGGCCAAGAACCAAGGAGAACAAACTCAACCCCCCAACACAGAGTATCTGCATAAGACTGGTGTTAATTATTTCTTAACTGTTTAAAATATAACTGGTTAAACTATCTGTTTGGAGTATTCTTTACAGAGGTATATTCCATCATTAACTCAAATTCTGAAATAAATATGAGACTATTCATATTTTCTATTTTTGCTTCTGTCAGTTTTAGTAGGCTACCCTTACTCTTGCAGTTCAGAATCTTGCTGAACAAACCCTGGTGTCCTTGGAACTCCAGAACACCAATGTCTGGCCCCTAGTCCCAACAAAAGTTTTGTATATCCAAACTATCATTTTCCTCTTATGAGTGAGTTTAAAAGACAATTTCAGTTTGATGTGTGAGTTAAAAAACAAAACAAAACAAAAGCAGCTTACCCAAAGGAAAAGTTAGGGAAAAAATGTCAGAAAGGAAAGCTCAGTATAGTGAATTTCACTTTTCTGTGTTGTTGACCCCCAAAGTCAGCTTGTCTTGATTATATTGTGATACGTTTGAGCTGTTGTTTTTATGTTCTTGATCCAAACTTTGTAGTTAGTTCAGTAGGAGATTATAAAATGAAAGTTACTCAAAAGGCCTGGAATTTGAAACCCCATATTGGTTTTAAAGTACTGTTGTTACAATGATGGCTTCTATTCCCTATCTTATTTTCTATTCTTATAACTCATTAAATATTTATGGCTATCAACATGAAAGATTTTCTGTGCAAAAGCAATTAAATGCATTGCTTATTTTTAAAGCCATTATCCAAGATCTCCTTTTTCCACAGCCCAAGGAAGTAGAAACAATAAATTAAATACTTAGTCTGCTTTTATTTTAGCATCTTGCCAACATCAACAAATGGCTGCAGAACCAGCTCTATCAGTGTATACACACCCCATTAAAATTCTCTGTTCCTCACCCATATTTTTCAAAATGTCTGTGAGTTCTATGTACTATGAATTTTTATGAATAAGGAAAACAGCACTATTTATTGAGTTTAGTGTACAAAAGAAGGGAGAAGAAAGTATTAGCAATAATTGCTATCTTCCTAATGCCATATCACTATTCAAAAGATAGTGCTGTCATGGCTTGTGAATTATTTCTCAAAATGTACCTGTCTGGTTTCTGGGTTATTAATATATATTTTGAATTGTGACTTGTTAGTGCTGGGCCTATTTTTTGCTGTTGTTACTACTATTAGGCTAACTTTTTTTCTTTCTTTATGACAGACAATTTTAGGATCAATTTAGACTGAAACATCATTAAAACATACAAGATGAAAACCATAGTGGCTCAACCCTCTCTGTTTGACATTCATACCCTTGTAATGTGCACTAGCTGTTACTCCCCTAACTTGTGGCTGCTGGAAGGTATATGGTTGTGACTGGGCAATCATTTCCCAGTCTGTTACATACAATGCATGAAATTTTCTCCAGGGCATTGAAAGTTAATATGCATATCTGTGGGCAAAGCTTTATGATCAAGTGCTAAGTTATGTCTGATTTATGAAGTATTTTAAAACAGATAGTTTGTGTACTTAGCCTTGAAATCTAAGTTTAAAAAGTCATACCTATTCTCTGAGGATTTTCTTCACACTTTCTCTACAGAGACTACATTAATCTCTCATTTGCTGTGCATCATAGCAGAACATACTTTATTAGTGTTATTAACCTGTAGTTGCCTCCTTTATATATTTACCTTCCTGAAAAAGTAACTCTTTTTTATTCACCCTCACGTCCAATATCATATAAGGAAGAGTCCCAGAGTCAAAACAGCAAGAATCATTGAAGTTCTAGTCATAAAGTTATTAATTTATTCATGAAAAACCTTTTCAACTGTCTTAAAAAGAGTACTTCACTCAAAATAACTGACCCAAACATTTAAATGTAAAACTCTGTGTAGACATAACTTCAGTCTAACAATATAGTGTGTCAATTCTCTGTGGTATCTGAACATTTTAATATAAAATTTAGATTATCAACAGTAATCTCATTCAGTATAGAATGTAAGTTAGGATATTTACAAAAATATTACTGGACAGTTAAACTCAAATAGAATCAGCAGAGAGGGAAAATACAGATGAAATCACAGAGCATTAATCAAAGAAAAAAAGCATAGACAACATTTCAAAGAAACCTGATATTACTTTTTTAAATATGTGGAAGAGGATAATTACAAGGAGATAATCATTGGCTGGTTAAAAATATTGCAGAGAAAACATACTTAAAAACCAGATGTGTGTGTTTTACAACATGCAAAATTGAGCAGAATTGAGTAAGCAAGTAAACTCTTATTTACAATTAAATTCCAAAATTTTTATTGGAATAGGAAACATTATTTCTTCATATCTTCAGTTTTACTACTGTTATTAATTCTATAAGAAAAAAGTCCTTTGCAGATTATACAATAATGGTATATTCAATATAAATGCTGCACATAAAAATAAAATTAATATATTTTCACAGGTATTTCCAAATATTTATATGGATTTCACACATATTGTGGGCATTTAATGAAACCCATATTACACATTTCGGGGATTTCATCATTCATATATATATATATATATATATATATATATATATATGGCATGGTTTGTATTAACAAACACCCTACCATCTCTCCTTGCATATGCTTTTTTATTTGCTTATCATTTGTCCAAGTAATGAAATGATTTGGAACCATGAAGCCTCATGACAAAATTTAAGTTAACATATTTGTTTCCATTAACATCTAAAATTTGCATTGATATAAATTAGCAGTTGAAATAATAAAATGCATATTGCCACATTTGATTATTATATGCTTATATCTTCTTTGATTTTAAAGTATGGTTCATTTATTAGGATAATCAATGTAAAAATAAACTTAGAAAAAATAACATATTCATAAAAAATAGAAATATCCATAATCTGTCTAGTAAACATCTGCTATTTGGATGCATTTATTTATACCCCAGTAGTTTGCTTATTAAATGCAATTATATGTATCTCTGAATTTTAGAGAATCTTTCCTTGAAGCTTTGCCAAACAGTTTGTATGTAGGCAGTAACGTCATTGGGATGCTGGATAAATAATTCATTTTTCTCATCAGAGGATTATAAACTTGATAAAGCAATTTGTAAATATGGTTTTAAACTGTATAGCTTAATCATGTTCTGGACAAATAGCATCCCTTTGCAAATTATGAAATGAAAATAAGGTATAATGTAGTGATTTTAGCAAATTGCATAAATGCCAACTGAATTGCAGACTAATTTTGGCAAACTGCTTCCATTCTGTTGTTTATATTTGGGGAGTTATTTTGAGTACACATTTTGGACTTCATGCTAAAATATACTTTAGTTTCATTAATCATTTTTATTTGTGCAGAAGTTCCATATTGTTTTTTATTGAAATTCTGCTTTACTAAAGTGAAACCTGTTTGAAATGCTCATGAATGACCTTTTTATTGAAGAAATTGTACTCCTTTCTGTCTTCATGTTTCAACTCCTTAAATGCCTGAATATATTAACTGATTCTGACTTTTTAAGAGAGAGTTCTATCCCCCATACCATAGCTGTAAAAAACCATACTCATGTGATAGAACATTTAAAGATTCTGGTAGATATTTTAAAAGAAATACAGGTATTTTAAATAATCATATGCTTCCAAAAATTAAATTTTCTAAAAAACTTAGACAGTTCTCACCCCAATATGCATGGAATATATTTGTTTATCCAAAAATGATAAAAAACAATCATATTTCTAAACTGTTTCTCTGTAGAACATTGCACACCCAACACTAATTATCATTTAGGAGAAATTTCCACTTAATCATCAGCAAACAATGAGTAACTTAGTTGTTCCAGAAATTCTTTTGGCACCAGAGCAGGTACACACTTGACAATGGTTGCTGACCATTGTTAACAAACCAGTGTCCCACCTTCATATAGCTCCCAGAACATCAAAGTACTTTAAAAAATTTACAAACATAAAATAAGTGCTGTAACAATGATTTGTAAAGTGCAATGAAAGCAAATAGAAAAGTGCAAGTATCTTTGCCTAGAAACGAGAAATGAAACTTGAAGATGCACAGTAACACACCAGTTAGAAAGTGGAAGGGAATGGCATTCTAGACAAAAGATCTGGCATGTTTAAAAGCAGTGACATTAAAAAGCAATAGACATACTTATGAAATGGGACATAATTTGTGGGACAAGTTTCCATATCCATACCAGTTGCAATGCACAGTGAATACTAACAATTTAGCACAAATTTCAGATTTCTATAGTAAATGTTACTGTGTTTCAGTAATAGTATTGGATGAATAGAAATAATAAAGATCTTACCTTTAAAGAAAGTCTGAGGTGTTTGTCAGTCATGTGGTCAAATGTTTTCCAAAATTAACAATGAATTTCTATTCAAAGCCATATACTTCTATCTATTAAATGGTTGCCCCTTTCCTTCCCACATATAGTATCTTGATAAAATCTAAAATCTATTAACAGCTTTTATCATTTGTAAGATTCTTTTAATTCTCTTTGAAAAGATAGTGAATCTTTCAATATTTTTACTTTTCAAAGCCACAACATAAGGAGGAATGGAAGAGAGAAAGATACCAAGTTTAAGTAAGAGGGACATTCCATAATTGGGAATTTAGGATGTACCAGAAATGAGTTTTGAGTATTTGCAACTATTTCTAACAATTATAGAAACTGATTAATAAAGCATTTATTTTAAAACATTTACAACTATTTTATACATAGGAAACTACAAAATACCAATCTTATCTTTTATTTTTTACTATCACCATTTTGAATTATTTCTATGGAATCAGGCTTATGGGACACTCATGAATAAAATCAATAAATGTAATTTACTTTAATTCTCTGCTCTTCTAGATATTCACCAAACTTAGGAATAATTTAAGTGATAACACTAGAATTTACATAAAGAATTGTTAGCTCCCAGGATTCTTCAGACAATGAATAAATGTATTACTTCTGCTCTGTTTGAATAACAGGAAGTTTAATTTTTTTCAAAGATTATCATCCTCAAATAGTGCTGAAAATCACCAAAAGCTGATAAAAGGGTTTGATTTATTCATTTACTTACCTTTTATTTATTTGAAGATTCCCTGTGGAGTGAAAGGTATGTGTGTGTGTGTGTGTAGTCATAGCCACTATGGAAAGCTGTGAGTTTTCCCTGTGACCTGTCTGTTTCACTACCAGCTCCATGAGACTCAGGTCATTCCTGTTTTGTGTGCTACTGTCCACGGGAAGCCCAGTATTCTATCTTATAACAGGTACTTTCTTCAAAAAAGGGTATTCTTTTCTCAGAGTTTTCTGAGCCCCTGGTAACACATTTCTGTTCTTTTTACCACAGCTCTCTTCCTGCCAGATACTATTTGTCTGCCTGTGTCAGTATCACATTTTCCTGATGCGTGTTGCCTTTTATTTAGTCTTGAGACCAGGTAGCATTAATCCTCCAAATTTATTTTGCTTTTTCAAGTTGTTCAGCTCTTTTAATTCCTCTGAATTTCCATGTAAATTTTAGAATTACTTAGTCAGTCTCCATGCCAAAAAAAAAGTGTGTTGAGCTTCTGAGCTTCTGATTAGGATTGTATTGAGTTTTAGACATATATGGGGACAACTGATTTCTTAACAGTAATGAGTTTTCATATTACTCATTACCTGTCCATTTATTTAGGTTATATTTATGTCTTCTAAATTATGTTTTCTACTTTTCAGTATGAACATTTTTCACATTATTTGTTGCATTTAGCCTGAAGTATTTAATTTTTGTATACTATTGTATATGCTTTTTTTTCCCAATTGTACAGCTAGTGCAAAGAAATACAAATTATATTTATGTTTTCATCTTTTATCCTGTATCCTTGCTAAATCCACTAACTGCTGGTTGTTTATTTGTAGACTGACTGGATTTTATACACAGATGATCATGGCTGCAAATTAAGAAAAATTTACTCACACATTATAATTTTTATCTCTAGAAGTATGATTTGGGTCTTTACACACACACACACACACACACACACACACAAACACACACATCATCATCCATATCACTACTTGGCTTTTTGAACGTGTGGAATAAAATTACAGTAACTGTTTTAGTATCTTTTTATGCATTTTTTAACATTTACGTTAGTCTTCAGTTACCTGAGGGATTTTTCTCTTTCTTATGAGCGTTATTTCCCTGCTTCTTTGCAGACATGATCATTTTTTAAAGGATACCACACACTGTGAATCTTAACCTAATTGGGCCCTTGGTATTTTTGTATTCCTATGAATATTCTTCAGCTTTATTCTGAGATTAAGTAAAGTTATGTAAAATGATTTGATTTGGCTGTTTCTTCTAAGATTTGTTAGGCGAGAATGGAGCAGTGCTCCGTCTAGGGATATTCGTGGTTCCCTACTGCATAAGCTGACTCCTTCTGGTGCTCTACCGAGTGCCCTAGGAATCTTGAGGTTTTCCAGACCAGCTGCTGGGAACAGGCTCTGGTCCTGGCCCTGTGGGATCACCAGGCCCTATAACCTTCAATCCTTCCAACGTGGTTCTCTCCCTGCTCTCAGGGAGGTTCTTTTCAAGCATGTACTGGTCATTATGCAGCTAAATAATTAAGGGCAGCTCTCTCATATTCCAAAAGGTTTTTGTCTGTACAGTTCTCTCTTCTTTGATATTCTGTCCTGTGAATTTTAACTGCCCTGGATTCCCCATACTCTCCAATCTATGTGGTGTATATTTCCTGGGCTTGTCATCTCCTAGCGTGGCCTGCAAACTCTCTTGGGGCAGTAAGATTTGGCACACTTTGGCAGCTCTTTTGTATCTCTTCTGTTTTCTGTTTGTTCATCAGCCTGACACATATTCTGGACAAATTTCATGTGAATATAGGCCTCAGACACCTTGGGAAACAACCAAAAGTGTCCTTAAAAAGAGGCTGTTTAACTATATTAATCAGTTAAATATACTATAACAATCCCCAAGATTGTCTCCCATAAATCATAAGACAATTGAGATGTAAACAAATATAAGAATGGTTTATTAGCAGTGCTTTAGTGGTTGTGCCACAATCTTCGATGAAGAATCTTATTTCAAGCCTTTTCATATCTTCTAATAACACTAAGATTTTGGTTGCTATATAGCTTCTCTTGTGTGAGTAATGGGTTTCCTACATCTATATCAAGTTATCCAAAAGAGAAAACTATGTGGTTAGAACATAGGAGAGTGGAAGTGTGTAGGCATATAGTGATTGGAAGGGGTCATAGGGCAGCTTCTGGGATGCTTTTCATGCTCTAGCTCTCATTCTTGGTGGTGGTTATATTGACTTATTATATTTGTGCTGTTTTATTGAGCCTGCTTACAACTTACACAATTAGATACATTGATGCAATAGAAATTAGGTAATTTATTGAGGTCATTCGATAATAAACTCTTGCTGTTTCCTATGTATGGTATTTTCAGCATGTCTATTGGTACATGCAATATGTAAGTGTATACTGATATACTACATGTAGGTCTTTAGCTATATATGCCAATACACTTTAGGAAATCATTTTGCTCCTACTCTTATTTTTTTTTCCTAATTGATTGGCAAATATTTTTCAATTGCATTATTTTTAGAATGAGTGACTTTATGAAGGGAAAAAAGATGGCAGAGTAGGAAGGTAAGGCAGAAACCTGTGCTCACATGCACACCAAGGAAGCAACTACAGCAAATACAACAAACCCTGAAAATGACCTGAAGACTGTAGAGCAGACGCCCTGCACCTGAGGAAGAAGAGAGAACCACATAGAGAAGGGTAGTGGGAGAGCCAGGATGCAGTGGGACCCAAGCCCTTCCCCCAGCCCAGCCCACAGGCAGGAGGAAGAAGAACAGAGCGGGGATGGGGTAGATGCTCAGAACTCTGCACATCTGTCCCTGGAGATCTGCTCTAGGAACATGAGTGCATGTTGCATTGGGTTCTGGTGATTAGCGGGGCTCACCAGGGAGAGTTGGAGCACTCTGAATGGCTGAGTCTCCTGCCGCTTGTGGAGGACAGGCAAGCCATGTTCCTGCTGAGACCCAAAACAGAGACAGCAGTTTGAAAGATTTACAAACAGTGGGAAGGGTGCCAGAGAGGCAATGGTTAGATGCAGCTCTCGACACATGAGATAGGGCAGGTGGACTACACTTCACCAGTCCTCCCTCAGCCCAACTGGTTGGGCACTGGAGGGAGCCCCAAATACTCCATCCTATTCACTGGAGGCTCAGCCCTGAACTGCTACCCTGCACCTGCTCTTCCAGCCCGCCAGGACCAGCAGTGTTAGACTTTGCTGCTTGACAGGCAGAGGAAGGCTTTCCCAACTTACTCAGCCCTGACTCAGCCCAGCTGGAGAGGTACCTTTGGGAAGCACATCCAAACACTCCTTCCTCCTCGCGGGTGGCCCAACCTGGCACACCACACCCTGCGGCCTGGCACCCTCCTCCATAAAACCTGATGTACAGCCTCGCAGCCACACGCCCATGCAACCCACCATGCACGTGCATGCCATGGCGCTCCACAGATGCATGCCCCAGAGCCATGCAAACACCCTGCACACCCCATCAGCCAGGCATCACCACCATCACTGCAGGACAGGCAGAGGGCATACCCGCCCTCAGTGCTCCAGTAGAAGCTACCGTGCTCGGTTCAGAGAGTGCCAACTGAGACAAATTGTCATCTGCAGCAGACTGAGATAGACCACTATTGGCAGACAGACAGAAAGGCAGCTACCCCATAGCCCACCAATAGCAACTGAGGCTCTGCCCCAAGGAGAACCAGGCACTGGAGAGGAAAGAGCGTTTGGGCACCACAGATACAGCCATTACTCTCTAGACTGGGAAGCATAGTGGATCTATCCAGTACAAAGGAAGAAACACACCACATTTAAAAAAAAGAATAAAAACTATATGATCATCTCAATAGATGCTGAAAAAGCATTTGACAAAAATCAAGGTCCATTCATGATAAAAACTCTCAACAAAATGGGTATAGAGGGTACATACCTCAAAATAATAACTTCCATAAAAAACAAACCAACACCTAACATACTCAATGGTGAAAAACTGAAAGCTTTTCCTCTAAGATCAGGAACTATATTCAACATAGTTCTGGAGGTCCTAACCATGGCAATCAGGCAAGATAAAGGGATAAAGTACACCCAAGTTGGTAAGGAAGAAGTAAAATTGTCACTATTTGCAGATGACATGGTATTATATATAGACAACCCCAAAGACTCCACCAAAAATCTATTAGAAGGATACAACTTTTTTGCTTTCCTAGTAAGCTCATCCAATGATGTTTACATTTTGTATTGATCTATAAATCTAATTTTCATGTTAAAGGCATTAACACCTGTTATGAATCTAATATTTTTGTAACTTGTTAGCCTCTTATATTTATACTTATTCAGAAGTTTTTATTTTTACATTAGAATTTTAATTACTTTGTATTTATTTTTCCCTTTTCTTAAAGCTTAAAAATGATTTTACCTTTTAGAAATGTTATATTTTAATTATTTTAATTGTGTGGTTAAATCTACAAGGTTTAAAATAATTAACTATTTGCCTCAGAATGGCATATTGAATAATCCAAGAAACAAGACCACTATAAATGATGCAGAATAAGAGTTTTATTTTAGGGATTTGATGTCAGGTAATTGTGGGGACTGGTTGTCCAGTTTGTGTAAGGCTGATGCTTCTGCCTCTAATGCCAGGGCTAAAATCAATAAACAGGTAGTCCAAAAGGAAGGATGGGCACAACATAGGGGAGAGCAAAGCAAACTGGACCCTACATTAATGAACTGAAGATTATTTAAGTATGGCACTCCTACCAAACCTTCAGCCTTAAGGAGGTTTGAGATTTGCATAAGAAACTGGCATCCTGTATCATGGAGCTCAACATACACCTAACTTTGGAGTCAGGGCACCTAGAGTAAGGAATCTGGCAGGAGCTAAATAAGCTGTAGGCCCATTTACTGCAGCAGCAGCTCAAGTGCTTGTGCATGATTCAGGTAAAGGTGAAAGAGAAGCTCTGGCTGACACTCAGTGTTAACCATGGGCCTGGATGCTACATGCACCATGAGTCAGCATGTCAGTGATGATAAGCTTGGCACCAGTGTTTCAAGTGTAAAAGGAAAATAGGTGCTTTTTAAGTTTACTTTCCAAACTGCATTGCAGGCAGAGTATCCCTTGCGGCCACTCTAACCTAGAATACTGCAGGGAAAGGAATTATGGGTAGTATAGTTCTGTACTCTGAAGTAAATGTTTGATACTCTTTTTCCACGACCACTTATGATCATTATAATGTCTTATAAGGAAAGCAGTGCTGTTTCTTAAAATTTTCTAAAATTTTAACCATTTCTCATCACATTTTATGCCATCTGCTTTATTTACTCAATCCTGTATTATTCTAATCTTCCTTCCTCAAAAATTATGGTAAGCTTTTATTTTAAAGAAGTTAATGTTGGAACATGGGTTCAAAAAATTCCTTTATTTCAGTATAGAGCACATAATGACTATGAAAAAAAGCCCTCTCAGACTTTCAAGGGGACATCTTTAAAGCCTTTCTGCCTCTTACCAGTCATACTGAATCACTCTCCAAATTCCTTTACATATCCTTTGCTTTGTTTTGTTGTTTTCTTTTTCTTTTACCTGTCCCCATTCTACTTAAAATTCTTAGAACAGCTGATGTAAAACTTGTATACCATTTCTTCTGACACAATCACCCCCACTCTGTCTGATTAATATTTCTAACTTTTGTCTGTCTTCCAATCCTATACCTCCTATAGCTGCAACATACCAATTTTCTTAAAATCATTTCCCTGAACAAAGTATTGAATAATTTTCCATTCCCTTCTGGAAATCTTTTAACTTTCTAAACTGGCATTCAAAGTTTGCAAATTGACTCTATTTTGTAATTCCTTCCATTTCAGTGCCTTTTTTTATCTTTAAAAGGTCCTCCTTGGTCCACAATTTATCATTTCAATGGTGGAAAGATGGGGGAACAAATATGTAACTGCCATAGAAATACAAACTTGGCCAAGCAAACCATTGGGAAAAATGTAGCACAAAAATATATATTTGTGTGTGTGCATACCTTAGAAAAGCCTGGAAAATATAAAATCTTACTCTGTAATAAAAATACCTTCTGCTTTTCTCCTTTTAGTAGATTAAGTCATCCAAAATAGAGATGGGACTTCTGGTTGTAAGACAGCATTATTAGACTGATATCAATTGTTCTCAGGGATACAATGCTCATTTAGACTGGGTTTATTACCTATTTGATAACCTAAGTTACTGAAAAATAAAAGGATTCAGGGAAAAAAAAGAGGTTCCCAGTGACAGTGTCACTTCCTTTGTGTTAAAATCTTTGGAAAGCAACATGCCAGAAAGGATACAAAAAGCAGAAAAATATTAGTTGCCCTGACCTACATTTCCAGACTAATTCTTTAATACTTATCCAATCTAGGTCTAGACTCCTATCAAAGTTGACAAGTAACTGCCCAGAGAGATGTCTTAAATTTTTATTCAGGGTAGGAAATGTAGCAATATAATTGAGAAGACAAATCAGAGACTTGCAGCATATAAAAAAGGAAGAGGGAAGGTGCTATAAAAGTATAGAAAATATTGCCAAAATAAAATTTAAAAAGCTGCTCTTTGGGTAACTAAGAAAGAGAAATATAATAGCAGATGGCACTAAGTAGGCAGTAACTTTTAATTTTCTTTTTTCTTTCCATCATTTCCAAACTGTCAACTCATCAGAAAACCCAAATAAGAGAGATAAGGGATAAGAAAGCAAAACTTTAGAGAAGAACAAGGAAAATATAAACGATGTATCATTTAAACTATTTGGATATGCTTAAATTCCCAGCTCCAGGTATTTGAAGGCTAGTATATATACAGTTATCTGAAGTTAATACAGAGTTATCAACAATGATTTCTTATAAATCAAGAAATAATAGAGGAGGGCACCAAACCTGGAAATGCCAATGAAGCATTTTTGTGTTTGATGAAACACAATCACGTCATTTTTCATAACTATATTTAACAGACATTCAGAACACCTATCCTATTCTAGGCTCTGACCTAGAAAATGAAGATAAAAATAAAAATATATGGGGCTGAGCTAAAAAGACGATAAATGTGTGGTGCATGCAGGTTTGTGAGACTGAGAGTAAGTGGAAAGTCTTCATGTAGAGAAAAGTAGAAAGTCTTACACAAAAGATAAAGGAATCCATCCTCATGGTAGAGAGCATACAAATAAGATACAAGAAATAACATCATAATGGGTAAGAGGATATCTGAAGGGAAGAGGGAATAGCAATGAAAGAACACTGCATATTCATTGCTTACTTAAGAATAAAGAGTGTACTGGAGTGACTAAAGTAAGGGACATACAAAATAAAGAAAGGGAAAGTGGCAGGAAGTAAGGTTTTTAAGTTAATCTGAGACAACACTCTACATGTCACAGGAGTTTTAATCCTAGAAAGCCTTGAAAATACCATTTTCTTTGTGGAATAAAAGGGTTGAAACACCCTTTTCCTTGGTGCAGTAGCAATAAATATAATTTATTTGGTACATCTGTCATCCACAAACACATGGCCAAAGGGTTTCCAAAAAGAGTGTTGGAGCCAAACAGTTGGCCCTTAGTGTGGCCCCTGAAAAATATGAGTAGATGTGTATACAAGGATATGAACCCATAGCAGCTGTGACTTCCTGCCCCCTATAAAGAGGAGGGTTGGGTGAGAGGAAAGCCCTGTGACTCTATGTCCCCTGAGACCCACCAGGGCATGGAACAGCTGGCTTTAAGCTGGGTGCTGGTTGAGGAACCAGGTGGGCTTCTCTATGTCATGATAACACGAGTTGAAAGTTTTACCCTTGACAGTAATAAATCATTGCATTTTCTTAAACTGATGAGTAATGAGTTTACAGAAGATAACTTTCCTCATATGAGGTGGAAAGAATTGCTCGAACCAAAGAGAAACCCTTAAAGACATCAGTTTAGATAATATTAGCATTTAGGTAACAGTTGTGTTAATGCAGAAAGAATTATCCCTGTGAAGAGAAGGTAGAAAGCAAGGTAATGCCACTGGTCAGTATGTTTAGTATAGTATAGTCAGTTAGTGAGGCAACTGTAAGAATAGGTAGAGGAGGAGGCAGAAAAAGCAATACTAGGTATGTGTAATGCTTTTTACATTACAAAATGATTTTTGAGATATATAATCCTCACATTTTTCCAATTACAGGAGAAACTGAAATTCAGAAAATTTAAGTGATTCAAATCAAATTTAATAAGTAGAAAAACTAGAGTGTGAAGCTTATCTTAATTTTAGGTTTAGCATTCTTTCAGGACAATACATGAAAAACGAGGAAACAAAAAAATTAAAAACTCACAAATTCACAAAAAAACTCCAATTTCCCAAGTGGCAAGTCATTTTCCCGATTTTATGTTACTTGTTAGTAACCAAGAAGAGCTTTTCCATGCTAACACTGATTCTCTACCAGTTATTAACAAACTATGAGCCTAGGCTGGCCACTTCTTTTTGTAAATAGAATTTTGCTGGGACTTGGCCTTGTCTGTTCATTCTCTCATTACCTATGGCTGCTCTGGAGCTCTAATGCAGAGATTCATGGCCTGCAGAGCCTAAAATATTTACTCTGAATAATTTAAAAATATTGTTGACCCCTGGTTTTGACAGTTGGCTCTATGACCTAAGAAGTTATACTTAATATAACCAGTTTTTAAATATATTGGAGCATAATCAAGTATCTTTGGTTATATATTATGTGAGTAGAATTTATGAAAGGTGATAAAAGACATAGGACATTTTATATTTATTTAGAGAGAGAGATAAAATATTTTCAGATTTGCAGATACTATTGCAGTTTTATTATTTGTCCTCCTTCAATCCTCTGTGATTTACTTTTCAATTTTGATGGAATGCAATTTACCATTGTTTAATTAATTCTGCTGGTGGTATTATACTAAAAAGTCTTTATCATACCTGAGGCAACAAAGACTTTCTGTTATCTTTTTTTATAGAAGTTTTATTATTTTTTAAATTTTAAGTATAGGTCTAGGACCCACAGTGCATTGTTTTAATTTAGTGGCCAGTGTAATCAGCATCTCTCTCTCTCTCTTTCTCTGTCTTGCATGTGAGTATCCAACTGTTCATACATCTTTTCAAAAGTCCATCCTTTCTCCATTTGGCACCTCTTACAGGTTGAACTGTGTTCCTCCCCCTGAATTCATATGTTAAAGCCCTAGCCCCCAGTGTGACTGTATTTGGAGACAGGACCTTTAAGGTGATAATGACATTAAATGAAGTTGTAATCATGAGGCCCTAATCCAGTAGGAGTGGTATCCTTACAAGAAGAGGAAGAGACACCAGGGGCCTCTCTCTCTCTCCTGACACTTGCACCATGGGAAAGCCATGTCAAGAAACAACAAGCCTGCTTTCTCCAAGCCAAAAAGAGTTCTCATCCATCGCCACTTCTTCCAGCACCTTGATATTACACTTCCAGCCTCCAGAACTGTGGGCACAGGGTGGAATTTGTTATTTTAAGCCACCCAGTCTCTTAAGACAGCCCAAACAGACTACAACATTGACTTTGTCAAAAACCAGTTGGCGAGATTCAAGATGACAGCGTGAGAAGTGAGACAGAGAACTCCTCCCAAAACCACATATAGTGTGAAAATATTGTTAATACAACTAACTATAAAACAGCAACAGGAAAGAAGGCTGCACCAGACGGCATACAGACCTCACAAACAGAGCAGACCTCATGAAACAGGGTAACGTACGAAAGCCTTGATCCAGCGGGACCCAGGCCCTTTCCCCACCCCAGCTCACTGGCAGAAGGAAGAGAAAAGGAGCAGGGTAGGGGGTGGAAGCCTGGAACTGCTGAACATCCAGCCCTGGAGGTCTGCTTTGCAAGCAGAAACCTACATTGCGTGGTGCTCTGGAGGATGGGGAGCTGGGACAGGCGGAGTGCTTGAGAGACAGATCCTGGCTGTTTGTGGAGGATGAAATCCACACCCAGCCACTCTGGGGCAAGGGAAAGGCAGGCAGTTTGAGAGGCTTTCTAGCAGTGAAAGTCCTGCTAAAGGGGTGGTATTTGCACAGAGCTTGCTACGTGGGAGAAGGGATAGGGGGACAAGGTTGTCTGGGCACACTCTGCCCAGCAGATTGGGAACTTTGAAGAGCTTCAGGCACTCCATCCCTCTGGCTGGCTACTCAGCTCTGAGGCACCCCACGGTAATATGCAGCCTGCAAGCCTTCCTCCTGGCCTGACAGGAGCAGCTCAAAAACCAGCAGTCACTGCTCTGGTGTCTGGTCAGCCAGAGGGAGGCCCCACCTACAAAATCTAGAGATGCCAAGCACAGAGGCTTACACCTGTGTACTAGGCCCCCTGGCTCTGATACAGGAGACAGGCAGGGCAGACAGGAATCAGGAAACAGATCTTTCCTCCCACCAGGCACCACCTCTGCTCCCCTACAATCCCCAACCTCACTCTAGAGGCTAAGCATCTTCACAGACTGGAGCTTCTGGGCACTACAGGGCACCACACAGACATATGAAACGTCAAAAGAACATGGTTCAGACCAAAACCTCACAAACCCCAGAAAAACGGACAAATGAAACTGAACTCACCATCTTCCTGAAAGAGAGTTCAAAATAAAAATCATAAACATGCTTATGGAGGTACAGAAAAATATTCAAGAACTCAGGAATGAATTTAAGATGGAGATTCAATCATTAAGAAATTCCATATCTGAAATGAAGCATACAATGGAGGGATTTAAAAGCAGATTAGATGTAGTAGAAGAAATGGTAGGTAGAATAGAAATTAGAGAAGGGGAATACAAAAAAGCTGAGGCACAGAGTGAAAAAAGAATCTAAGAATGAAAGAATATTGAGAGAACTGTGTGACCAATCCAAACGGAACAATATTCGCATCATAGGGGTACCAGAAGAAGAGAGAAAAAGGGATAGAAAGTGTCACTAAGGAAGTAATTGCTGAAAACGTCCCCAAACTGGGGAAGGAGAGAGTCTCTCAGGCCATGGAGATGCACAGATGTCCCACACAAGGGACCCAAGGAAGACAACATCAAGACATATAATATTTAAAATGGCAAAAATCAAGGATAAAGACAGACTTTTAAAAGCAGCTAGAGAGAGAAAAAAGATCACATACAAAGGAAAACCCATTAGGCTATCATCACATTTCTCAACAGAAACCTTACAGGCCAGAAGGGAGTGGCATGATATATTTAATGCAATGAAGCAGAAGGGCCTCTAACCAAGAATACTCTACCGAGCAAGGTTATCATTTAAATTTGAAGGAGAGATTTAACAATTTTCATATAAGCAAAAGCTGAGAGAATTCACCTCCCACAAACCACCTCTACAGTGCATTTTGGAGGGACTCCTATAGATGGAAGTATTCCTAAGACTGAATAGATTTCACCCAAGGGATAGACAAAGAGTACAGAATATGATTTATAACATACAAAGAATGGAGGAGGAAGAAAAAGGAGAAAAGAAAAAAGAATCTTTAGGTAGTGTTTGTAATAGCATATGAAGTGAGTTAAATTAGACTGTTAGATATTAAGGGAATTATCCTTGAATCTTTGGTAACCACAAATCTAAAGCCTGCAATGGCAATAAGTACATACCTCTTGATAATCAACCTAAATGTAAATTATTTGAATGCACCAATCAAAAGATATAGAGTAACTGAATGGATTAAAAAACAAGACCCATCTATATGCAACTTACAAGAGACTCACTTCAAACCCAAAGACATAAACAGACTAAAAGTAAAGGGATGGAAACAGACATTTCATGCAACTAATAGGGAGAAAAAAGCAGGAGTTGTAGTACTTGTATCAGACAAAATAGACTTCAAAACAAACAAAGTCACAAGAGACAAAGAAGGACATTACATAATGATAAAGGGGTCAGTCGGACAAAAGGATATAACTATTATAAATATCTATGCACCCAACAGAAGAGCACCTACATATGTGAAACAAATGCTAACAGAATTAAAGGGGGAAATAGAATGCAATGCATTCATTTTTGGAGACTTCAACACACCACTCACTCTAAAGGACAGATCAACTAGACAGAAAATAAATAAAGAGACAGGCACTGAACAACATATTAGAACACATGGACCTAACAGACATCTACAGAACACTCCATCCAAAAGCAACAGGATACATATTCTTCTCAAGTTCACATGGAAAATTTTCAAGAATAGACCATATACTAGGCCACAAAAAGAGCCTCAGTAAATTCAAAAAGATAGAAATGGTACCAACCAGCTTCTCAGATTACAAAGGTATGAAACTAGAAAAAAATTACTCAAAGAAAATGAAAAAGCCCACAAACACATGGAGGCTTAAGAACAGGCTCCAAAATAATGGATCAGTGACCAAATAAAAAAAGAGATCAAGCAATATGTGGAGACAAATGACAACAATAATTCAACACCACAAAATCTGTGGGATGCAGCAAAGGCCATGCTAAGAGGGAAATATATTGCAATACAGGCCTAACTCAGGAAAGAAGAACAATCCCAAATGAACAGTCTAAACTCACAATTAATGAAACTAGAAAAGGAAGAACAAATGAAGCCAAAAGTCATTAAAAGGAGGGACATAATAAAGATTAAAGCATAAATAAATAAAATTGAGAAAAATAAAACAATAGAAACAATCAATGAAAGCAGGAATTACTTCTTTGAGAAAATAAGCAAAATAGATAAACCCCTAGGCAGACTTATCAAGAAGAAAAGAGCCTACACACATAAACACAATCAGAAATGAGAAAGGGAAAATCACTAAGGACACCATAGAAATAGAAAGAATTATGAGAGAATTCTATGAAAAATGATATGCTAACAAACTTGACAACCTAGAAGACATGGACAACGTTCTAGAAAAATACTACCTAATAAGGATGACCTAGAAAGAAACGGAAAATCAGAATAGAACAATTACCAGCAAAGAAACTGAATTGGCAATCAAAAAACAACCTAAGAACAAAACCCCTGGACCATGTGGTTTCACTGCTGAACTTCATCAAACATTCAGTGAACACCTACTACCCATCCTCCTTACAGATTTTCAAAAACTACAAGAGGAGGGAAAATTCCCTTACTCATTACACGAGGCCAACATCACTGTAATACCAAAACCAGGCAAAGACACAACAAAAAAAGAAAATTACAGAACAATATCCCTGATGAACATAGATACAAAAATACTCAACAAAATATTAGCAAATCAAATTTTAAAATACATCAAAAATATCATCCATCATGATCAAGTGGGATTCATCCAAGGGATGCAAGGATGGTACAATATTCCATATTCCATCAACATCATCCACTACATCAACAAAAAGAAGGACAAAAACCACGTGATCATCTCCATAGATGTTGAAAAAGCATTTGAAAAAGTTCAACATCCACTCATGATAAAAACTCTCAACAAAATGGGTATAGAGGGCAAGTACCTCAACATAATAAAGGCCATATATTACAAAACCACAGCCAACATTATACTTAACAGCAAGAAGCTGAAAGCTTTTCCTTTAAAATCGGAAGCAAGACAAGGATGCCCACTCTCCCCACTTTTATTCAACATAGTTCTAGAGGTCCTAGCCACAGCAATCAGACAACACAAAGAAATAAAAGGCATCCAGATTGGTAAGGAAGAAGTCAAACAGTCCCTGTTTGCAGATGACATGATATTGTACATAAAAAACTGTAAAGAATCCACTCCAAAACTCCTAGATCTAATATCTGAATTCAGTAGGGTTGAGGGATATAAAATTAATACACAGGAATCTGTGGCATTCCTATACACTAATGATAAACTAGCAGAAAGAGCAATCAGGAGAAAATTCCATTCACAATTGCATCAAAAAGAATAAAATACCTAGGATTAAATCTAACCAACAAAGTGAAAGACTTATACTCTGAAAACTACAAGACACTCATGAGACAAATTAAAGAAGATACCAATAAATGGAAATGCATCCCATGCTCATGGATAGGAAGAATTAATATTGTCAAAATTGCCATCCTGCCTAAAGTAATCTACAGATTCAATGGAATCCCTATCAAAATACCAACAACATTCTTCAATGAACTAGAGCAAATAGTTCTAAATTTCATATGGAACCACAGAAGACCCCGAATAGCCAAAGCAATCCTGAGAAGGAAGAATAAGGTGGGGGGAATTATGCTCCCTGACTTCAAGCTCTACTACAAAGCCACAGTAATCAAGACAATTTGGTACTGGCACAAGAACAGACCCATAGACTAATGGAACAGTCTGGAGAGCCCAGATATAAACCCAAGCATATATGGTCAATTAATAAACAATAAAGGAGCCATGGATATACAGTGGGGAAATGACAACCTCTTCAACAGCTGTCGTTGGCAAAACTGGACAGCTACCTGTAAGAGAATGAAACTTGATTATTGTTTAACCCCATAGACAAAAGTAAACTCAAAATGGATCAAAGACCTGAATGTAAGTCATGAAATGATAAAACTTTTAGAAAAAAAAAGAGATTTTGAATTCAATAATAGGCAAAAATTTCTTGGACATAATTAAGAGCTACTTTTTCTTGAACATATCTCCCCAGGCAAGGAAAACAAAAGCAAACATGAACACGTGGGACTATATCAAACTAAGAAGCTTCTGTACAGCAAAGTACACCATTAGTAGAACAAAGACATCCTACAGTATGAGAGAATATATTCATAAATGACATATCTGATAAGAGGTTGACATCCAAATTATATAAAGAGCTCATGCACCTCAACAAACAAAACACAAATAAACCAATTAAAAAATGGGCAGAGTAGCTGAACAGACACTTCTCCAAAGAAGAAATTTAAATGGCCAACAGGCACATGAAAAGATGCTCCACATCACTAATCATCAGAGAAATGCAAATTAAAACCACAATGAGATATTACCTCACACCAGATAGTATGGCCGCCATCCAAAAGACAAACAACAACAAATATTGATGAGGATGTGGAGAAAGGGGAACCCTCCTACACTGCTTGTGGAATGTAAATTAGTTCAACCATTGTGGAAAGCAATATGGAGGTTCCTCAAAAAACTAAAAATAGAAATACCATTTGACCCAGGAATCCCACTCCTAGGAATTTACCCTAAGAATGCTGCAGCCCAGTTTGAAAAAGATATATGCACCCCTATGTTTATCGCAGCACTATTTACAATAGCCAAGAAATGGAAGCCACCTAAGTGTCCATCAGTAGATGAATGGATAAAGAAGAGTGGTACATATACACAATGGAATATTATTCAGCCATAAGAAGAAAACAAATCCTACCATTTGCAGCAACATGGATGGAGCTAGAGGGTATTATGCTCAGTGAAATAAGCCAGGCAGAGAAAGACAAGTATCAAATTATTTCACTCATCTGTGGAGTATAAGAGCAAAGAAAAAATACTGAAGGAACAATACAGCAGCAGACTCACAGAACCCAAGAATGGAATATCAGTTACCAAAGGGAAAGGAACTGGGGAAGATGGGTGGGAAGGGAGGGATATGGGGAAAAAAATGGGTATTATGATTAGCACACATTATGTAGCAGAGGGGGGAGTAAGTGAAAGGCTGTATAACACAGAGAAGACAGGTGGTGATTCTATGGCATCTTGCTGTGCTGATGGACGGTGACTGTAGTGGGGTGTGTTGTGGGGACTTGATAATTGGGGGAGTCTAGTAGCCATAATATTGCTCATGTAATTGTACATTAATAATAGCAAAATTAAAAAAAAACAGTTGGCCACATATATGTGAACGTAGTTCTACACTTTATCACTAATATGTTTACTAGTCCTTATGATAAAGACCATAGTCTGCTGATTATTGTGGCTCTATTAGAAGTCTTAAAATTAGGTAGTATGAGTTACCCAACCTTGGTCAATTTTAGTTGATTTTTATTCTTCATCTTTTTCCTTTCCATATGAGTTTTAGATTCAACTTATATATCTCATCAAAATCCCTCCTGGGATTTTAATTCTGATTGTGTTTAATCTGTACATCAGTTTGGCAGGATTTACAATTTAATGATATTAAATCACCTGATCTCTGAAACACATGCTCTCTCTCCATTTATTTAGGTCTTCTTTGATTTCTTTCATCAGTATTTTATATTTATCAGCATACATCATAAACACATTTGACTACTTTCACCTTAATAACTTATGTTTTTGATATACTTTAAAAATTATAAATGTAACTTCAGTATTAATTTAAATTTCCTATTGTTCATTAAGAATATATAGTTTTGATTTGTTCTTTTTTTACTGACCACTTTCATTTTTTGCTATTAAACATTCCATTTAGAAGAGTTACTGAAGTTTTATTAAGTTACACATTTTATTTTTTAATAAAACAACATAATAGGTATATGAGAACATGTCTTAGTAATATCACACTATATTAGTATAATACATTGACCTTAAAACTGTTTGCATTTGTCCATTTGACATAATTATGCTAAAAAATTATGTTGGTGGTTTTCCAGATACAGCTTCTATCCAGGAACTTAGAAATATAAAGAAGACTGTGATATAACAACTGCCCAGAATGCAATTGTAACTCCAAAAGAGATATTTAATAATTCGAGTAATAGAATGTAGGGGGCAGGAAAGCTGCTGAGAGGAGGTGAGCATGTGGAAAGAGCCCTAAAATTAGGTGAGGCAGAATCAACTAACTCAGTGACAGAATAGAACATAACTGTAAAGAGCAGACATAATATGCCTAATATCCTACAATCACGGGAATGCTAGGTATTTTCCTGAAATTCCCAGTTATTCTTTATATCTGAAGTGTAAGGAGTGGTTTTTGGGAAAACCATTACGGTTAGGATGATATACTTTAGATAGGACCAACTAATGGATGGCTTTCCTTTCAAGCTATGGAATTTAAAATGTATAAAACTGTAACAGAAGTAGTTTTTTCTGAGGGAATTGTTGAATTGGAGAGAGAACTTGAAGGGCAGATTGACTTGGAGCCAAAGGTGTGGGACTTAAAGGGAAAGATGATAATTACTCAGATTGGGCAATAGAATGATTTCTTACTTGTTTCAGTAGGCATAGAAAAATTTCTACACTATTTCTATAATAATATAAATAAATTTTGTTATTTACTTTTTTGACTTAGCAGTATATATTCTAAATAATTTGAGTTCCTGTTATTCCTATATTACTATAATCTTACCTCCTAGTCCATTAAGTGTCTATGATGTATTTAGTTCATCTGTTCTTTACTACTGACCATTTAGATTAGTTCTTCATCTTTAAAAATTTGCTAAATGTCTTTACTTTTTCCTCATTTTATACTTTCCTTAACCCAAGAGTGAAAAGTGTAGGGATGGGAAAATAACTCTGAATACTTTAATATTCCTAAATTTCCATGTGGCTTTCCTATAGTAATGTATAAAAATTCCAGGTACCGCACACTCTCAAGCTTTTTATTTGTACTGTATCCTTTTTAAATTAAAATTAGTAGAAAAACCACTTTTGTTTACTTAGTGTTCATGTAAGATCATAGAAGGCCACAAGTGTATATAATAATAGTTATAATTGTGCATAACTTTAATTCTATTTTTGTAAATGATTGTTTAAAAGATTAAAATTTGAACTCTTAGCATATAAGCTACTTTTTAAAGTACAAATTAAGTAGAATTTAGACAAATCATCACACCAAAACTGAACTGAACTTTCCCACCCCAACTCCAGATAAATCCATAGGGTCACAAAACCAAGAAAAGGTTAATTAGTGCTTATTTAATCCCATAAGAAATATCCTTTGGTATTGACTTTTATGGGGGAAATCTATGGTCTATATAGATCTATTCAGTGGTTTTGTCTTAGACTTTCAAGAGATTTAATACGTTCATTTTTTTCTTAATACACAGTAAATATATAACAGGAAATACAGCTTTGGGTATAACTTTATGCATACTTACCTGTGTCAGAGAGATTTGTGTGGTTTATCATTAGAGTAAAAAAATTTAAAAACTTTGATAAAATATCTTGAGTTCCTTAGAGTAATAGAACAATAAAAATGCAAATAATAAATATAGATGATTTTACAAGGCTGCTTTACAAAATGAAGTATATTTATCCTACTGTGTCCATATAAATGAAATATATCATGATAAAAGAGCAATGTATGTCATTTCATGTATCTGGGTTCCTAAATATCTATGTCACATGTCTATATATTATGGGACCTAACATGAATACATTTAAACTCTGAAGCTTCACTTTATCATAATTTCAAGGGTAGAGTTTAAAGAAAAATTATGATTCTTAAAGTGAAAAGTATCTACTTGAGAATTCTGAATTATGATCTTTACATAGAAATAGAGAATACTGAATGATTTGTAGTTCATTCCGTCTATTTTTCTTTCAACAAGCATTGCTAAATACCAACTTCACTCCAGGCATGGTGCACTTTACACTTTACTAAGATACCAAGATGAATAACTCGTTTACCTGTAAATGCTTGCTAAAAATTATTTATTGCATACAATACTGTTTTAAAACACACAGTGCTTGTATTTCTAAGTGTTAAGATGCTTTTTAAAAGTCAAAAGTTGATGTCTCATAGCAAACCCTTCAAGAAGAGGTATTTGTGGACTGAACATAATGAGAATTTCTGAAGCAGATAACTTGTCATCACAGAGCTCTATCTACCAAAATCAGGGAACAGTCTGAGTAAAAGTCACATTACTTCAGTGAAGCCAGATTGCTGTATGGGAGTGATTGCAAATAAAGGAGAATTCTCCATTGTACCACAAATATAATAATCATTGAATGCTTTGCAAGGCAGTAGATAAGGGGCCTATTGCTCAACAGCAAGTAGAGCATAAAACAGTGGAGACTAATTGATTCAAAACCAAAATCTTCTGTGTCTTCCCCAACAATTTAATCACCAATAAATTAATTAACATACTTTTTAAAAATAAAAAAGTGCTCTCAATTTAATACAGGGAAGGAAAAATAAAGTGAAGATAGAAATCAAATTAGATCCTTTAGGGCTTTGATAGCCAGGCCATAGACACACAGACAGGATCAGTAACAGAGAGGAGACGTGGAAGAATGAGTGTTTGATCTTTATCAAATAGCCTTCTGTGGAATATCATTATTATAACCATGGGAAAAATATTTTTAACTTATCCTACATATCAGTGAATTGCTATAATAAAATAAAACAGTGATAAATAATATGTGAAAAGTAATTAAAGAAAAATTAATAAAAAATTAAATATATCTCCTTTATTAGTGAATCTGACACTAAAAGCTTATAATCATTTCATTTCCAGTAAGATCAAAACAAAACAAAAATCATTCAGAAAATACAGACTTACATGTAAATTCCGAAGAACTTTATGTATGCAATTAATGCTGCTTTTAAAACTTTTCAATTGTAAGTATAAAATTAATGTTGTAAAAATATTCTATAATAATAATCCAGAAAATCAGTTATATTTTAGAGCTTTACATAATGTAGTGTCATTATATATATATCTTATCATTATATAGACTAATTGCATAGGTACATGCATGCATGTACATAATATATATAATCATTGAGATATGTCAAAATTACTTTTTTCAAAAAACAAATGAACAATTGAAAGAACTGCTGATGCAATTTAGAAGCAATACCCAGTGTGTTCTCAAGTTGCATTAGTAACAAAGTGATTATCTACATTTTGCATATTTAGCTCAATTACAAACTTTATCTGTCCTATTTGAATTTGTTTTCTCAAAGGGAGTCTTATTTGTTTTCATGCATTTATGAAGCTTTGGGATATTTTGCAATTAGAGACAGTTGTAAAAATCAAACAGAATCACAATGAGGATGCCTCATTTCTAATAGAAAAGTGAAAATTCTCAAGTTATATTACACTCTTTTATATATATAAGCATAACAATATACATGTAAGTGAATGCATATAAAAAGGATTACTAAAATAGCTCATTTCCTTTTTAAAGACATGTGTGCTATTATCTGGCAAACCTGTTTAAATTTTACATTCAAAATAATACAAGTAACAAGGTATCTATTTCACCCATAATATCTTTGGTGATCCGCAAGGTAGCTGCTAGGTGGCATCAAAGCCTTCATCCTTGACCTTGTAGCTCAAGGTGTAATACCAGAAACCATATAATTGCTAGGAAAACAAACAAACATAGGGGAAAAGCTCCTTGACCTTGGTCTTGACATTGATTTTTATGGAAATGACATCAAAAGCAGACAACAAAAGTATAAATAAACAAATGTGACTACATCAAACTTTTTAGCTTTTTAGCTCCTGCAAAGCAAAGGAACAATCAACAAAATAGACAACCTACAGAATTGGAAAAAATATTAACAAACCATATATATTGTCAGAGGTTAATATGCAAAGTATATAAGGAACTCATCTAAATCAACTGTGAAAAATATAAATGACCTGAGAAAGGTTGGGCAAAGGACCTGAATAGAGTTTTTCAAAAAAAAAGAAAACCATGCATATGGCCAACAGGTATATGAAAAGGTTCTCAACATCACTAATCATTGGGGAAATACAAATTAAAATCACAATGAGATAGCATCTCATACCTATTAAGATAACTATTATCAAAAGGACACAAGATAACAGACACTGGCAAAAATGTGAAGAAAATGGACTCCTGCTGCACTGTTCCTGGGAAAATAAATTGGTGCAGCCAATATGAAAAACCATATGGAGGCTCCTCAAGAAATTAAAAACAGAACTTCCATATGACCAAGAAATCTCACTTCTGGGTGTATGTGTGTGTGTATATACATCCAAAGGGAATGAAATCATCATCTCAAAGAGATATCCACACTCCGTGATCACTCTAATATTATTTGCCATATCCATGATATGGCAACAACCCAAGTATTTGTGTGTAGATGAATGGATAAAGAAGATGTGGTGACACACACAAAAAAAGAATTTTTGTCATTAGTGATAACATAGGTGAACCTAGAGAATATTATGCTAAGTGAAATAAGCCAGACACAGGAAGAAAAACACTCTATGATCTCACTTATATGTGAAATCTAAAAAGTTGAATTCATAAGACCGGAGAGTAGAGTGTTGGTTGCCAGGGGCTGGGGGATAGGGAAAATGATGCTGTTAGCCAAAGAGTACCAATTTTCAGTAATAAGGTGAATTACCTCTGGAGGTCTAAATTGCAACATGGTGACTATAGTTACTTAAAAGTTCCTAATAAAGTAAATCTTACGTGTTCTCAACCATAATCACACATGTACGCACATGTGTCCCCACGCACACAAATGGTAACACTGTGAGGTAATGGATGTTAATTAGATGGATTGTGGTCATTTCACAATGTGTACTTACACCAAATCATCAAGTTGTACACTTTATGTATGATTTTTATTTGTCAGTTATACTTCTATAAAGCTGGGAGGAAAATATATGTAAGGATGGTAGAGAAGTGATTGGTTTGTGTCATATCATCTTAATCAGCTCAAAAATTTAGAAAGACCTGTCTTAACTGACTTCACAATATGTGGAATGGTATAAAATGTAAAGCTCAAACTACCTTAAGTGGTTATTTATTAATATGAATAGATTTTAGTGATAGATTTTAACGATATAATTGTTTTGTTTTCAGGATTGTAGAGACATACTAATTTTCATTTGGAAAAGGAGCACAGTGTTATCTAAAATGATTTCACTCCCAAATTTAAAATACCTTTGGGCAATATGAAGAGCTGTGGAGACTTGAAGTGGTCTTCCATTCTCATGACGTGGTTTTCCCCTCTTAATGGGAAGGGCTATACCAGGTGTTTCCAACTAAAGTTGACCCTTGAACAACACAGATTTGAACAGCACAGGTCCACCTTTATGCATATCTTTTTTCAATAAATATTTTGGAAAATTATATAGAGATTTGTGACAATTTGAAAAAAAATGTTTTCTCTACTTTAAGAATACAGAATTAAATGCATATAACATAAAAATAAGTAATAATCAACTGTTTATGTTATCAGTCAACAGGCTCTGAGCAGTTCAATTTTGGGGGAGTCAAAAGTTACAGTTTTTTGACTGCAGAGGGGGTTGGAGCACCTAACTCCTATACCGTTCAAGGGTCAACTGTATTGATACTAAATATAGGCTCATGGGAAAATCCTTCCCAATGTAAGCTGACAACATGATCAAACATCTAACAGGTGGTACCAGGGGACTATACTAACTGGTATATAAGTGAATTACTTTTTTTAAAGAGATCATGAATCCAAAATCAGCTAGTTACTTTGAACGCATCTTTTACTTTTTAAGTTTCTTTGTATGTGAGATGAGACATTCCCAGTTTTCTTAAGCCAGCTGACTTTGTGTATATGTGTTGCAGCCCAAAGCACACTAAAAGATACAGTGTACAAAGTTTTGCTTCTCATATAGAAAACGATTATTTTTAGAGTATATAAGTGTTGTGAGCTATAGCATTAAATCACATCTTAACAATAATGCAAATAAGGTCTAAGCATTATCTAGACATAAACTTATAATGCAAATAAGGTCTAAGCATTGTCTAGGGATTAATTTATTTGTCTTTTCCTAAATTGGGGACTTTTTAGGGAAAAGCTAAAAATCCAAATCCAGTGTGTCTGACTATGGAGTCAAAGCTATAAACCAATGTATTATCTTCTACAAATCTGAGACTTCATATGACTTTTAGCACTGCATACAATTTTTTCATCTTTTTTTTCTGTTTTTTAAGGGAGTGTCCTATTTCTGTTAAACTATTTCCTATTACAAAGCACCTATGTGTCACAGGAAAGATTTTCTGCTGTTGGGTGGCTTTAGTTCTGAAAGGGGGAGAGATTCTCTTTCTTATATTGAACTTGAATATAATTCTTAACCTTTATTTACTAGGCCTAATCTTTTTTTTTATTAAGGTACTATTGATATACACTCTTATGAAGGTTATACATGAAAAAACAATGTGGTGACTACATTTACCCATATTATCAAGTCCCCACCCATACCCAATGCAGTCACTGTCCATCAGTGTACTAAGATGCCACAGATTCACTGTTTGCCTTCTCTGTGCTACACTGTTTTCCTGTGATTCCCGATATCATGTGTACTAAACATAATACCCCACATTCCCGTTCTCCCACCCTCCCACACCCCTCCTCTTTGGTAACCACTAGTTCCTTCTTGGAGTCTCTGAGTCTGCTGATATTTTCTTCCTTCAGTTTTCCTTTGTTGTTATACTCTACAAATGAGGGAAATCATTTGGCACTTGTCTTTCTCCACCTGGCTTATTTCATGAGCATAATATCCTCCAGCTCCATCCATGCTGTTGCAAATGGTAGGACTTGTTTCTTCCTTATGGCTGAATAGTATTCCACTGTGTATATGTACCACCTCTTCTTTATCCATCCATCTACTGATGGACACTTAGGTTGCTTCTATAACTTTGCTATTGTAAAAAGTGCTGCGATAAACATAGGGGTGCATATGTCTTTTTGAATCTGAGAAGTTGTATTCTTTGGGTAAATTCCAAGGAGTGGGATTCCAGGCCAAATGGTATTTCTATTTCTGGATTTTTGAGGAACCTCCATATTGCTTTCCACAATGGTTGAACTAGCTTACATTCCCAGCAGCAGTGTAGGAGGGTTCCACTTTCCCCTCATCCTCGCCAGCATTTGTTGTTCTTAGACTTTTGCATGCTGGCCATCCTTACTGGTGTGAGGTGATATCTCATTGTGATTTTAATTTGCATTTCCCTGATGATTAGTGATGTGGAGCATCTTTTCATGTGTCTGTTGGCCATCTGTACTTCTTCTTTGGAGAACTGTCTCTTCATATCCTCTGCCCATTTCTTAATTGGGATATTTGCTTTTTGGGTCTTGAGGCATGTAAGTTCTTTATATATTTTGGATGTTAACCCCTTGTGGGATATATCATTTACAAATATATTCTCCCATACTGTAGGATGCCTTTTCTGTTGATGGTGTCCTTTGCCGTACAGAAACTTTTTAGTTTGATGTAGTCCCATGAGTTCATTTTTACTTTTGTTTCCTTACTCGAGGAGATGCGTTCAGGAAGAAATTGCTCATGCTTATATTCAGGACATTTTTCTTTTTGATATCATTAATCTACAATTGCATGTGCAACATTATGGTTATTAAACTACCCCCTTCATCAGGTCCACCCCTACCAACTCCATTACAGTCACTGTCCATCAGCGTAGTGAGATAGAGTCACTAATTGTCTTCTCTGAGTTGTACAGCCCTCCTTGCCCCACCAACATTGTGTCTACTAATTGTAATGCCCCTTTTTTCCCCTTGTCTATCCCTTCCCACGCATCTTTTTCAGTCCCTTTCCATTTGGTAACTGTTAGTCCATTCTTGGGTTCTGTGAGTCTGCTGCTGTTTTGTTCTTTCAGTTTTTTTTTTCTTTGCTCTTATGCTCCACATATGAGTGAAATCATTTGATACTTCTCTTTCCCCACCTGGCTTATTTCACTGAGCATAATACCCTCTAGCTACATCCATGTGGTTGCAAATGATAGGATTTGTTTTCTTCTTATGGCTGAATAATATTCCATTGTGTATATGTACCATGTCTTCTTTATCCATTCATCTACTGATGGACACTTAGGTTCCTTCCATTTCTTGGCTATTGTAAATAGTGCTGCGATAAACATAGGGGTGCATATGTCTTTTTCAAACTGGGCAGCTGCAGTCTTAGGGTAAATTCCTAGGAGTGGAATTCCTGGGTCAAATGGTATTTCTATTTTGAGTTTTTTGAGGAATCTCCATACTGCTTTCCACAATGGTTGAACTAATTTACATTTCCACCAGCACCGTAGGAGTGTTCCCCTTTCTTCACATGCTCACCAACATTTGTTGTTGTTTGTCTTTTGGATGTTGGCTATCCTTACTGGTGTGAGATGATATGTCATTGTGGTTTCAATTTGCATTTCTCTGATTATTAGCGATGTGGAGCATCTTTTCATGTGCTTCTTGGCCATCTGAATTTCTTTTTTGGAGAAGTGTCTATTCATATCCTCTGCCCATTTCTGAATTGGATTATTTACTTTCTGTTTGTTAAGGTGCATGAGTTCTTTATATATTTTGGATGTCAACCCCTATCTGACATGTCATTTATGAATATATTCTCCGAAACTGTAGGATGTCTTTCTGTTCTACTGATGGTGTCCTTTGCTGTGCAGAAGAAGCTTTTCAGCTTGATATCGTCCCACTTGTTCATTTTTGCTTTTGTTTCCCTTGCCAAGGGAGGTATGTTCATGAAGAAGTCGCTCATGTTTATGTCTAAGAGATTTTTGCCTATGTTTTTTTCTAAGAGTTTTATGGTTTCATGACTTACATTCAGGTCTTTGATCCATTTTGAGTTGACTTTTGTGTATGGGGTTAGACAGTAGTCCAGTCTCATTCTCTTACATGTAGCTGTCCAGTTTTGCCAATACCAGCTGGTGAAGATGTTGTCATTTCCCCATGTATATCCAAGGCTCCTTTATCATATATTAATTGACTGTATATGCTTGGGTTAATGTCTGGATTTTCTATTCTGTTCCACTGGTCTGGGGTCTGTTCTTGTGCCAATACCAAATTCTCTTAATTACTGTGGCTTTTTAGTAGAGCTTGAAGTCAGGGAGCGTAATTCCCCCTATTTTATTCCTCCTTCTCAGGATTGTTTTGGCTATTCAGGGTCTTTTGTGGTTCCATATGAATTTTAGGACTATTTGTTCCAGTTCATTGAAGAATGCTATTGGTGTTTTCATAGGGATTGTGTTGAATCTGTAGATTGCTTTAGGTAGTATAGCCATTTTGACAATATTTATTTTTCCTAGCCAAGAGCATGGGATGAATTTCCATTTGTTAGTGTCTTTGATTTCTCTTAGGAGTGTCTTGTAGTTTTCAGGGTTATTCAGGACATTTTTGTCTATGTATGTTGCCTTCTATGAGGTTTATGGTTTCATGGCTTACATTCAGGTCCTTGATCCATTTCGAGTTTACTTTTGTGTATGGGGTTAAACAATAATCCAGTTTCATTCTCTTGCATGTAACTGTCCAGTTTTGCCAACATCAGCTGTTGAAAAGGCTGTCATTTCCCCACTGTATGTCCATGGCTCCTTCATCATATGTTAAATGACCATATGTGGTTGGGTTTATATCATGGATCTCTAGTCTGTTCCATTGGTCTATGAGTCAGTTCTTGTGCCAGTACCAAATTGTCTTGAGTACTGTGGGTTTGTAGTAGAGCTTGAAGTTGCGGAGCATAATCCCCCCAGCTTTATTCTTCCTTCTCAGGATTACTTTGGCTATTCTGGGTCTTTTGTGGTTCATATGAATTTCAGAATGATTTTCTCTAGTTTGTTGAAGAATGCTGTTGGTATTTTGATAGGAATTGCATTGAATCTGTAGATTACTTTAGGCAGGATGACCATTTTGACAGTACTAATTCTTCCTATCCATAAACACAGGATGTGTTTCCATTTATTGGTATCTTCTTTAATTTCTCTCATGAGTGTCTTGTAGTTTTCAGAGTATATGCCTTTTACTTCCTTGGTTAGGTTTATTTCTAGGTATTTTATTATTTTTGATACAATTGTGAATGGAATTGTTTTCCTGTTTTCTCTCTCTTCTAGTTCATTGTTAGTATATAGGAATGTCACAGATTTCTGTGTATTAATTTTGTATCACAACTTTGCTGAATTCAGATATTAGATCTTGTAGTTTTGGAGTGGATTCTTTCCAGTTTTTTATGTACAATATCATGTCTTCTGCAAACAGAGACAGTTTAACTTCTTCCTTCCCAATCTGTATGCCTTTTATTTCTTTGTGTTTTCTGATTGCCATGGCTACGACCTCTAGAACTATGTTGAATAAAAGTGGGGAAAGTGGGTATCCTTGTCTTGTTCCCGATCTTAAAGGAAAAGCTTTCAGCTTCTTGCCATTAAGTATAATGTTGGCTGTGGGTTTGTCATATATGGCCTTTATTATGTTGAGGTACTTTCCCTCTATACCTATTTTGTTGAGAGTTTTTATCATGAATGGTTGTTGAAATTGTCGAATGCTTTTTCAGCATCTATGGAGATGATCATGTGGTTTTTGTCCCTCTTTTAGTTGATGTGGTGGATGATGTAGATGGATTTTCGAATGTTGTACCATCCTTGCATCCCTCTAATAAATCCTACTTGATCATGATGGATGATCTTTTTGATGTATTTTTTAATTCCGTTTGTTAATATTTTGTTGAATATTTTTGTATCTATATTCATTAGGGATATTGGTCTGTAATTTTCTTTTGTTGTGGCTTTGCCTGGTTTTTGTATTAGAGTGATGCTGGCCTCATAGAATGAGTTTTGAAGTATTCCCTCTTCTTCTACCCTTTGGAAAACTTTAAGGAGGATGGGTATTAGGTGTTCACTAAATGTTTGATAAAATTCAGTGGTGAAGCCACCTGGTTCAGGCATTTTGTTTTTAGGTAGGTTTTTGATTACCAGTTCAATTTTGTTGCTGGTAATTAGTCTGTTCAGATTTTCTGTTTCTTTCTAGGTCAGCCTTGGAAGGTTGTATTTTTCTAGAAAGTTGCCCATTTCTTCTACGTTATCCAGTTTGTTAGCATATAATTTTTCATAGTATTCTCTAATAATCCTTTGTATTTCTGTGGTGTTCGTAGTGATTTTTCCTTTCTCATTTCTGGTTCTGTTTATGTGATTAGACTCTGTTTTTCTTGATAAGTCTGGCTAGGGGTTTATCCATTTTGTTTATTTTCTTGAAGAACAAGCTCCTGCTTTCATTGATTCTTTCTCTTGTTTTATTCTTCTCCATTTTATTTATTTATGCTCTAATCTTTATTATGTCCCACCTTCTACTGACTTTCGCCCTCATTTGTTCTTTTTTTTGTAGTTTCATTCATTGTGAGTTTAGACTGCTTATATGGGGTTTTTCTTTCTTTAGGTAGGCCTGTATTGCAATATACTTTCCTCTTAGCACGGCCACCACTGTGTTCCACAGATTTTGCGGTGTTCAATTATTGTTGTCATTTATCTGCAGATATTGCTTGATCTCTGTTTTTATTTGGTCATTCATCCATTGGTTATTTAGGAGCATGTTGTGAAGACTCCATGTGTTTGTGGGATTTTTCATTTTCTTTGCGTAATTCATTTCTAGTTTCATTCCTTTGTGGTCTGAGAAACTTGATAGTACAATTTCAATTTTTTTGAATTTACCGAGGCTCTTTTTGTGACCTAATATATGATCTATTCTTGAAAATGTTCCATGTGCACTTGAGAAGAATGTGTATTCTGCTGCTTTTGGGTGTAGAGTTCTGTAGATGTCGGTTAGGTCCATCTGTTCTATTGTGTTGTTCAGTGCCTCTGTCTCCTTACTTATTTCTGTCTGGTTGAACTGTCCTTCAGAGTGAGTGGAGTGTTGAAGTCTCCTAGAGTGAATGCATTGCATTCTATTTCCCTTTTAATTCTGTTAGTATTTTTTTCACATATGTCGGTGCTCCTGTGTTGAGTGCATAGATATTTAAAATGGTTATATCTTGTTGGATTGAACCTTTTATCATTATGTAATGTCCTTCTTTATCTCTTGAGACTTCCTTTGTTTTGAAGTTTATTTTGTCTGATACAAGCACTGCAACTCCTGCTTTTTTCTCCCTATTAGTTGCATGAAATATGTTATTCCATTACTACACTTTTAGTCTGTGTATGTCTTTGGGTGTGAAGTGAGTCTCTTGTAGGCAGCATATAGATGGGTCTTGTTTTTTTATCCATTCAGTGACTATATGTATTTTGATTGGTGGATCAGTCTATTTACATTTACGGTGATTATCGATAGGTATGTACTATTGGCATTGTAGGCTTTAGATTCCTGATTACCAAAAGTTCAAGGTTAACTTCCTTACTACCTAAAAGTCTAACTTAACTCACTTAATATGCTATTGCAAACATAATCTAAAGGTTTTTTTTTCTTCCTCCTCCATTCTTTATATATTTGATATCATATTCTGTACTCTTTGTCTATCCCTATTGACTTTTGGGATAGTTATTTTAATTTTGCATTTGCTTAGTAATTAGCTCTTCTACTTTCTTTACTGTGGTTTTATTACCTCTGGTGACAGCTATTAAACCTTAGGAACACTTCCATCTATAGCAGTCCCTCCAAAATACACTGTAGAGATGGTTTGTGGGAGGTAAATTCTCTCAGCTTTTGCTTATCTGGAAATTGTTTAATCCCTCCTTCAAATTTAAATGATAATCTTACTGGATTAAGTGTTTTTGGTTCAAGGCCTTTCTGCTTCTTTGCATTAAATACATCGTGCCACTCCCTTCTGGCCTGTAAGGTTTCTGTTGAGGTGTCTGATGATAGCCTGATGGGCTTTCCTTTGTATGTGATCTTATTTCTTTCTCTGGCTGCTTTTAATAGTCTGTCCTTATCATTGATCTTTGCCATTTTAATCACTCTATGTCTTGATGTTTTCTTCCTTGGGTTCCTTGTGTTGGGAGATCTGTGCACCTCTATTGCCTGAGAGACTGTCTCCTTCCCCAGATTGAAGAAGTTTTCAGCAATCTCCTCCTCAAAGACACTTTCTATCCCTTTTTCTCTTCTTCTTCTGGTACCCCTATTATGTGAATATTTCCACTTGGATTGGTCACACCGTTTTCTCAATAGTCTTTCATTCTTAGAGATCCTTTTTTCTCTCTTTGCCTCAGCTTCTTTGTATTCCTCTTCTCTAGTTTCTATTTCATTTATCGTCTCCTCAACCATATCCACTCTGCTTTTAATACCCTCCATTGTGCTCTTCAACAATTGGATCTCTGACTGGAATTCATTCCTGAGTTCTTGAATATCTTTCCATACCTCCATGAGCATGTTAATGATTTTTATATTTGAACTCCCTTTCAGGAAGAGTCATGAGGTCGATGTCATTTAAATCTTTCTCAGGAGTGATGTTAATAATTTTACTCTGAACCAGGTTCCTTTGGCTTTTCATATTTGTATATGGCGCCCTCTGGTGCCCAGAAGCTCTACTCCCTGGAGCTGCTCAGCCTCTGAAGCATTGTCGGTATTGGTGCCTGGGGGAGGAAAGAGCTGTTTCCTGCTACCCAGCTGCTATGCCTGTCTTCACTGCCTGAACCAGTGGCCAAGCACAGAGGTATAAGCCTCTATGGTTTACGTTTGTAGTTGCTGTAGACAGATCTTCCCTCTGGCTGGCCTAACGCCAGGGTAGGGTTTGTTTGTTTGCAAGCCAGGTGGGGCTGTCCGGGAGAAAGGCGCAGTAGGCTGAATATCACAGAGGGAGTCCATGGAGCTATGTATCCAGGAGCTGGGGCACCTGAAGATCATCTAAGGAGGAAGATTTCTTTTTTGTCCTTAAATATGAGAGTCTATATGGCAAAGGTCCCAACCTGCTGGGCAGAGTGCACTGGGCAATTTTTTCTACCAGTCCTCTCTCATGAGCTGTAAGCTCTGTGCAATCCTTGCCCCTTTAGCAGCCCTCTTGCTAAGGGCTTCCTTGTTAGGAAGTCTCTTCGACTGCCTGCCTTTCTTTTGTCCCAGAGCAGCTGCATATTGATCCCTGCTTTCCACAAGCAGCTGGAATCTCAGTCCCTCCAGGAATTCTGTCTGTCTTAGCTTTCCAACCCCGTAATCACGAGAGTATCATTCAAGCACCATCAACTGTAGGATTTTGCTCCCAGAGCAGATCTCTAGAGTTAGGTATCCAGCAGTCCCAGGCCTTCACACCCTCCCTGCTTGGTTTCTCTTCCTCCCATACTAGGCCTAATTTTATAACCATGAGAGACACAGCACAAGTGTACCTTTAATGCACACAACTCAAATATTTGAAAACATCTTTCAGGTCCTCCTGAATCTTTCCTTCCCTTAATTTATACCACCAAATGCTGAATTTTTATGCAATTGTCCACACCCATGTACAGAAGAACTTAGAGAACTAAGAATCCATAGTTTCAGAAAATCCAAATTCTAGAGTACTGCAAGAGATTATATTCAGTTGTCTGAGATAGACATGGTTTATACTATCTCTGAAAAGTGGCCTGGTTTGGACTGCGATTATATGGTCACCTTTTTTTGCTTACCTTTAGAAATAACTGTCTTAATACTGATGGTAATTTTGAAAATTAAAGCTGTACACATTCAAAAATTTTCAAGTTATTTAGGAAGATTTTAGTGTGTATTAATACAGATGATAACTAACTGATTATCCACATTTTTCAAGCCTAAAATGTATTATAATTTAGGGAATCTCTTTAGGTATAACATGTAATTATAAAATTAGGTATAAAAGTAAGTTAATGGAGAAAGGGTCCTAGTAAGTGAGGGGCTCTATAGCTTAAGATGCATTAATTTCATGTTAAATCTACTTCTGAGCATAAGTGTTGCCATTGGAACCAGCAAGTAAAAACTACAAACTCTTTAATGTAAATATGCTATTTCATTTTAGTTTCTTCAGGTAGAGGTGCTAACATGTTCACATCCATAGATGATTTTCCCTGACATGTAAAATAAACAAAAAATGTAATCCTTGGAAATATGTTGGTTAAAATGAAGCCTAAGAGATAAGAGAAGTATTTATTTAAAATTTTAATAAGTATGCCTAATGTGACTAAATTTTACTTACAACTTTTCTGAAATGCTAAAATTAAAGAGATCCATTTAAAATAATATTAGCTATTTTAGACATTTTATAATTTATAATAGGCATCATTTATTTGCTAGCTTTTAAAAGCAAAGTTATAAGAAAACATCTTCAGTTATTTGTATAGAAATAAAGAATGAAAGAAAGATCCGAATGACCTCACACCAGTAAGGATGGCCACCATCCAAAATACTAAGAACAACAAATGCTGGCGAGGATGCAGAGAAAGTGGAACACTCCTACACTGCTGGTGGGAATGTAAGCTAGTTCAACCATTGTGGAAAGCAATAGGAATGTTCCTCAAAAATCTAAAAATACAAATACCATTTGACCTGAGAATCCCACTCCTTGGAATTTACCCAAAGTATACAACTTCTCAGATTGAAAAAGACATATGGACCCCTATGTTTATTGCAGCACTTTTTACAATAGCCAAGATATGGAAGCAACCTAAGTGTCCATCAGTAGATGAATGGATAAAGAAGAGGTGGTACATATACACAATGGAATATTATTCAGCCATAAGAAGGAAACAAATCCTGCCATTTGCAACAACATGGATGAAGCTGGAGGATAGTATGCTCAGTGAAATAAGCCAGGCGGAGAAAGACAAGTGCCAAATGATTTCCCTCATTTGTGGAGTATAACAACGTAGCTAAACTGAAGGAACAAAATAGTAGCAGACTCAGAGACTCCAAGAAGAAACTAGTGGTTATCAAAGGGAAAGGGTGTGGGAGGGTGGGTGGGGAGGGTGGGAGAAGGGGATTGTGGGGTATTATGTTTAGTACACATGGTGTTGGGAATCACGGGGAAAACAGTGTAGCACAGAGAAGGCAAACAGTGAATCTTTGGCATTTTACTACACTAATGGACAGTGACTGAATTGGGGTATGAGTGGGGACTTGATAATATGGGCAAATGTAGTAACCACATTGTTTTTTCATGTGAAACCTTCATAAGAGTGTATATCGATAATACCTTAATAAAAAAAAAAGAAAGAAGGGCATTAGGGAGGTAGGGAGGATGGCACTTAAATAAATCAGCATTAGAAATTCTCATATAGTTTAACCATATGGATTATTGAAACTCTTAGGGCTTCAGTTCCGTTATGTTTGAATGGAGAAGCTAAGGCATATATATGTATTATATGAACCTGATTATGTGATGTAACTAACATAGCTATGTACAAAAAGGAAGGTGCTAATTTTAACCTTCTCGATGTTATGTAAATGGAAAGCTCAAAATAGAACTCCAACTGACTCAGAATCATCTGACCTAACCTGTAGACCACTCAAGTCAGTACTGAGGCCTCCTCAGCTTGACAGAAAACGTTAAAGGTGATTTGTAAAGGGAATTGTCAAAATGACCTCAACCAGAGCGATAAATGATGAATTTTCATAATAGCTTGTCTAAAGGAAGCACATTCAGTACTGTATTTAGTATAAAACTCATTTTTTTTCTTTGTGCTTTAAACTAATAAGATTTTAAATATCCTTTTTAGCTCCTCTAATAGGAGCATTCAGGACACATTTTTCCACAGTTGAGGGATCTTTGACAATTCCCTCAGTCACTTACCTTTAAAGGTTACCAGGCAGGTGCATTATAAACTCAAGATTTTAAAGGTTCCTACAATTCCTATTATTTATCTCATCTGAAGGATCATTTATTTAAAGAACTGAAATCACAACTACTTATTCCTACCTTGTGGTTAGTGCTTTCGGTATTTTGAAAGAATTTTTTGAACAGATGGGATTTTGCTTAGGGAGAACTTGCATTTGCTAGTTTTGGGGGTTTTTTTTAACATATTTTCCAGATTGTCAAAACATTACAAAATCATTAGGAGACTCCCATGTTAGAGTCTTGGTAGACCTTTCATTATAAACTTACATTAGAATTCCAGCTATTTTAAATCAACAACAGCTTCACCCAAGGAGTCTGTTAGTGAAGTTGAAATTTGGGGAATGTTATAAACGAATTGCTATAGTTGTAGCTCAGAAGTGTCAAAATGAGTTTGCTGATAGAGCTCTCTGAAGTTAGACTGGGACCGTAAATCAAAGAGAGTTCCTCATTTTCTGAGATTCAGTGACTTAGTATTGGATATAATGTAGTTTGTCGTCAATTCTTATAAGGTACCCCAACAAAGTAAAATAAGAGGAAGTTAAGTATACCCAAATTTATCGTCAAATCCTCAAGTTAATTTCATTTTTTCTAATGTGTGAACATGATCTAAAGAAAAATGTGTAAATCTTATCTTGCTTTCAAATTGAGGACATTAATTGGAAATTAATTTTGTCACTAAACTGAGTCAAAGGAATGAATGCAAATACATGCAGTCAAATAAATACAAATTCATATAAACATGAAAAAGCTTAGGCCAAGTCATGCAAATGTTAGAAAAAAGCACCACCTTTTAGTGGCTTATAACAAAAATTTAATTTCTCTTGTTAAATCTGTTTTTATTATTCAGCATAAGCTGTGTCCTTTTCACTCCAGAACCTGAAGAAACAACTGCTAACTTAGCATCTACCTAGGTTTTTGGAGTTAAAGGGAAAATAGCAATGGTAAGCTGTATGAGAGCTCTTAAAGTTTATTTCGCATTGGGCAGAGCATGCAGCATGAAGACCCTGAAGTCAATGTGTGAGAAGGATACTTTTCTCTTCCAAAGGATTGCATAGACAGGGTTCTGGTAGGGGGTCCATAGGAATTTTGACCAAGTAATGCAAGCTACCACGGTAGGGAGACAACAGATTTACTGTCGAAATTACAGTCTTTCAGCTCTAAAGAAATTTTTTAAAAGTTTGGGTATTAGTTAATAGACTAAGATTATGAGAAATTCTTGTACTCCTATAGGATTAATTTTTTAATTATGTTGTTGATTGGAGTTACCTCAAGATGAGATCCTAGGATTAACAAGAGTCATATATCCTCACATCTCTTCAACTCCTTTACAACTATGCAAAATTCTTCAGACTAATAAATTATTCTGAACCAGAAAAACAACGTCACAAGAATTTTTATAAAAGATATTTCAGTAGTTAGAAAGTACTGGAAAAGCACTTTCATTTCAAGCTGGTGTGTGTTGTAATTCTAATTTCAAATTCATATAAAGAGACATAAAATATATTCACTTAGGATAAGACAACATTTGCACTATAAATATAGCAATGTCAATTAGTGATTTATAAAGTCATTTTATGTTATAAAAATTATGCGGCTATGAATTATAAATTCAGATTAATTTTACAGGAATTTAGAGTTTATGGATGCCATATACCTGTGTTACAATAAAAGCAGCATGATCCAGAGGAATAAGAGAGATTTGTGATCTAACAGAACTGTATTTGAATTAGTTTTAATCTGAGGTGTTTAAAGTACGACCCCTCTTTCAGTTGTGTTATTTGTAAAATGGAAATAATAAGGCTTTTCAAGATTGTCTTACAAGATATATGTACAGGAAAAATTTTAGCTCATGCATTCCTTCATTTTCATGTATGCCCCATCAGTAAAAGGTCTTTTTTGAAAAAATGAAGGTTATATTTAGTGGGGAAGTGTTTTTGTGTGAAAATCCATGTGAAATTGGCAGAGAAGCATATCCCAAGGGTATAATTTGAATTTATGAATAAATTCATAGATGACAATTTTCAAGGAAAAATAAAAAGTAAGCAACATGTTTTGTACTTTGTCCCATGAGGTAATACTGTTCAACATGAATGTGAAGTGAATAGCAGGTAATAACATCTGAGCAGGTGTGATAGTTGGACAAATGTGCATTTGAGTTTTTTTCAAATTAAGGAGTTAAATTTATTATTTCCATGGAATATTTAGTTTCAAATTACACAAAAGTAATGTTCAAAATTGCAATTTGAAGTCAAATGTAGTTGCATTATCCACAAATCTGCCTACTTAAATTAACACCTGGAGTGTACAATGCATGGTGTTAAGAGCTGGGATTCTAAGATTTTGTTTACCTTTGATTAAGATACAAATATAGAAAGGTATCTTTCAGTTCTCTGTATTATGTCATCATTTTTATAGTCTGTTCTTAATCCCTTTAGGATCTTTTAATTGATCCTTTTAATAAATTACTAGTACTTGCACAATAGTATGAAATTTCTGGAAGGAAACACAATAAGAAGAAAATACAAATGACAGAATGTTAAGAATTATCAACAGTGCCAAGTCATTGTTTTATAGGAGACATAAAAATTACATCATTTGGGTCATATCTTTATTGAACTTTTGCAAGTATAATCAGTTATTCAATTTCTTTGCCCCTCAGAATGCATTGTCGAAGGTCTTTAAAAGCTTTCAGTGCTAACAGAGAACTGGAAAAATAAATTCAAATGAAGCAATAGAAATCCATTAATGTTTCTTTCTAAGAACTAATTTAAAAGGCCATTTATCATATTATTAGTTCCCATCAGGGACTAATTTCACATCATTAATCATATTGCAGTAAAAGAAGTAAGTGTAAAGAACCTAACAATGGTTGTACAATTGGGGATAGAGTTCAAATCTCCTAAATCTCTGTACATCTCACAAAGGCTCAATGAATGATTTGATTTCCTTGAAGTGTAAGCAGATATCTAACCTATACTTTAGTGACTTTTATTCCCCCTTCATGCTTTGACTAATAATGATTGTCAAAGGTAAATAAAGTCCACTGTGTATTTTCTCTAAATTATGAGAATTAAATACGGAATATTTTAAAATTGAAAGGCTTAATAAAGAAAAACAGCAATATTTTTGCCTTTTCTTAAATTCTCCATGAATGGCCATTGAGTATTTGTATTTTAGAAGTTGCTATGGTAATTATTCTGTTTAGTGAACAGTATTATGTTAAATCTTGGGCAAAGAGGCAGAAGGATACAGTTCTTTCACTGCTCTTAATATAGACAATATTCATTTTGAAAATGACTACAAAATATAATACTCATAAGGAAATATTTGTTCTCTTGATTTTCTTCAAATTGGCAAAGCAAAATTTAACAATAAATTAAATTCTACAATAAAAAATTCAGAGTTGAGCAATGAAACATTGGGAAAGTATTTCCTTTAAAAGAAATGTAATTGGATCTTCCCTTAATCATTTAATAGCACATTTTGAGATATTCATGGATATTTCATAAAACACTTTATGAAAGCAAAGGACAAACATATGTGAGATAGAATGTAAGTAATGACAAGATATATGAAAAATAGTATGTAAAACGTGTTTGGACATTTCATTTTTTATGTTCGTATGTCTTTACAACTTTTAATGTTATATTTCAAATTTATACTGATATTCATCCATCTGCTGCTTCGTAGGACAAAAGTCCTCTGCCATCAATTTAAAGTTCTCAGGATATTTAGATCATGTTGATGAAAATTGAAATCTTAGTAATATTAATTCTTTATATTCTCTCCAGAATGTTTCCTTGTTTTAGTGTACAGGTTTCTGCTTATCTGTCAGATTCAACCCAGGTCTTTTGTGTTTGCAGTGCTATTGTAAATGGTATTATTTTTAATCTCAATTTCTGATTGTTGGTAGTATATAGAATTATGATGCTTTTTGTATATTGACCTTGTGATCTGTAGCCTTACAAAACTCAATTACAATCCTAGGAGAATGTTTTTTGTATAATTTTAGTTGCAGGGTTTTTATATGCCCTTTTACAGGTTGGATTGTTGAGGAAGTTCCCTTCAATTCCCAGTTCGCTGATAATTTTTTTTTAACTTTTGTTGGATTTTCTTCAGTTCTTGCACCCATAAAGATGATCATGTGCATTTGTTCTTTAAATAATATTCAGGGCCTGGTCTAGGATGAGTCAGGTGAGGTGCTTGGGTGCAAACCTTAAGGAGATACTTGAGATGAGGGTCATGAGAGATTGGGTACTTCTGTAATAAAATTACGCATGCTACGCTCTGTACTCAACTCTCTCTAGTCCCAGCTCCAATATTGATTGATATTCAAATGTTATAGAAACCTTTTCATTACTGGAGTAAATTGGCTATAGGTATTCTCTTTTAAAAAGTATGTTGTTGTGTTTATTTTGCTATATTTAGTGAAGATCGTGGGTCTATATTCTCAAAGGATATGGGTCTATAGTTTTGTTTTGATGGCTTAAGTTATCGGGGTAGCATTGGCTTCACAGAGTGAGTTGGGAAGTGTTCACTCATCTACATAGGCTGTGAAGAATTGCTTCTGTTTCTTTTAAATACTTGGCGAAATTAACTGATGTGGCCATTTGAGTCTGGGCTTTCCTTTGTGAGAAGTTTTTGATTTATTAATGATATATCCTTATTGGTTTTAGACCTATTAATATCTTCTACTTCTTATTGATGAAGTTTTGGTAAATTTTTGTTTTTATAGACATTTTCCTGTTTTATACAATTTATATAATTTGTTGCCGTAAAGTTGTTCAAGGGATTTCATTATAATCCTTTTAATTTCTGTAGTGTCTATAGTGATGCCTTCTTTTCAGGCCTCATTTTTGTAATTTGTCTTCTCTTTTGTGTTCTGGTGAGACTAGCTAAAAATTTGTGACTATTTTTCATATTCTTGTTTCATTGATTACCTCTGTTGTTAGATTTTTGTTTTGTATATTGATTTCTACTCTTATCTTTTTTGTTTTTTCCCTTCTGCTTTGTTTGGGTATGGATTTACCTTCTTTTCCTAGTTTATTAAGCTGGAGGCTTATGTAATTATTTTCAGATCATTTTTCTTAGTTAATATGTGTGTTTATGATAAAAGTTTTATGTAAGTACTGCTTTAGCTACATTCCATAAATTTGGGTATGTTTGTTTTTCTTCTATTGACCTCAAAATATTTTCTAATTTCTGATATGATTTCTTATTCAATCAATATATGTTAACTCCTGTGTTTATGGATTTCCTTTATTTATTTGTTGTTAATTTCTAAAACATACAAATGTCATTTTTAAAAAATTTATATATGATTTTAATTATTTAAACATCACAGCTTGTTTGTGTCTGTTCTGTCTTAGAGGGTGTTAAATGTACCACTGAGAAATCATAGGTATTGTGTTGAATAGAGTGTTACTGAGATTTCAGTTAAGTCAAATTGACAGTTGTTCAAATCTTTCATATTCTTGCTGATATCCTCTCCAGTTTTTGTAAACTACTGAGAGAGAGATGTGTATTCAAATCTCCAACTGAGTGTTGTTTTCTTTTTCTTGTTTAAATTTTGTTTTAGCTTCATATATTTTGTGAATCTGTTGTTAGATGTGAATATGTTAATACTTGTTTTATCTTGATTAACTGACATGTGCTGGATAATTATAAAATGTCCCTGTTTTTCTCTAATAACACTTCCCTTTTTGGATTCTCTTGTCTTTTTCCTTTTCATTGATGTGTCTTCTAATTGACTAATTCTTTTAAATTCTTTAGATCTTTGAACATATTTATAATAGCTGCATTGAAGTCTTTTCCTGCAAGACCAACAATATAATTATTGATTGAAAACTGGTTATTTTTGATATTATAGACATGGATTCCCCCATCTCAGAGATGGTTGTTGCTGTTTGTTCATTTAGTGATTTGCCTGGCCTAATTTTGTGTTATATGTCTCTAAAAAAGTGTGCAACCACTGATTCTTGCTCTGTCTCTGTGTTTTTTTTTTTCTTGCTGCATTTTATGGTTAGACTCCTAAAAGCATCTGGATTATCATAGCTTGGAGGTAGCTCAGTGGTTGATCTGAACCTGTTCTGATATACCTTCAGCCAGTAAGCCCTCCACCGTTTGATGGTGGACATGTATACGGATTGGGAAATGAATTGAGATTCTGGCAAATTAAAACCATGTCCCAGCTTTTACTTTCTGCCAGGATTTTTCATGTGTCATCTGTTTATGTGTAAGGCCTCACAACCAGCCAGAAATGGGTAGATAATTATGACATGATTAAAAAGAATAAAGCAGTATTTCTTAATAGAATCAAGAACCAGGATAATAAAACTATATGTTACAGAGAAAACATGAAGCATCAATTAATGAGCTTGACAATCACATTTTACTATTTTGTGTAAACTTTTCTTTTTTTAATGGCTGAACAACTAGCACAGATTTTCAGCTGAGAACATATATGCTCTCATAACACCATGTACTTCTTCCTAGCATTTATTAGAATTGTAAAGTAGTACTTATTTAATAATTTCTTTTTTTTTATTTTCCTGCTGGACTGTAAGCTCAATGAGGGCATGAACTGTATTTGCTCTTGTTCATTGTTTTACCTCCAGAGCTTAACTATGAGCCACATGTAGATATTTATAAATACTCAATTAAGGAATAAATGATCCTCCCTGTGTACAATGGCATGTCTCAATTTCTAAATGAGAAAAGAGTGTGATGTAACAGCTACTGTCCATGCCCTGTCCCCTGCACCCCTAAGATCCCCACATCATGTAATATTTCTAGACATTCTAGTCCAGATTCCAACTCACAGCACTCACACCTGTGTGTTGAGGGTTCTCCCTGGCCACTGATGTCTCTTCCACAAAGGTGAGAGCCTAAAGCACTAGGGAAGAAATGTTCCCTCCTAGGAATAGACCTCAACAGATGTTTGATGGTATGGTGGGTAGATTTGTAAGCTCCTTGGCTGTATGTGGTGTAATTCTGAAAACTGTGTTCTCTATGCCAGTAACAGAGTTTGCAACAGGATTAAACTCCTATTTTTCCACAGAGGGAAACTTGTTCAATTACTTCCCCCTTTATTGGCTTCTGTTTTTCCTTATGTCAATTTCCCTCTTTTGAACTGAGACTTTCTGTGACCAAATCCCAGAGAAAGCGGTTGTATTGGAATCTTTATTTCAAGACTGATTCTGAAGAAACTCAAGTTAAATCAGACCAGTTCTTAGAATTAAAAAAGAGAAAGATGTTATAGAATGAGATTTGTCATCACAATCTTTTTCTTGCCCTAGGGTTTTAGTTGTGATAAAGCTCTTGTCACTATTTTCTTATTGAACAAATGAAACTTTTGGAGGGTTGCATATATTCTTGATTATTTTTACACTAGCAGTAAAAAGCAGTAACTCATATATTCTCAGAAAAAAAGTTTCTTCCAGATTCATAAACTTAAAAAAATTAGATATTCCTTTCACTAATTTTTCACTAAAATCTAATAAGTTACTAAACTACTCATGTTTTTACTCAATAGTCCATCCATCCACTAATCCATCAGTCCATTGATCCATTCATCCATCCATCCTTCCAGTGTTTTCTTGAGCAACTAATGTGGGCTAATACATATATTTTCCTAATAGTCCACAATGGCTTACTGCTAGTAGAAAACTAGAGATTTGTTGTTTATATGTTATAGAAGCTACATGTACTGGTGTTATTTTAGGCCACAAATCATTTGTATTTTCATTTTTATGTAAATTTGCTAAATAAATGTACATGATGTGTATCAGCATATTCCATTAGAATATATCCCCCTTTCAATGCCTTATGGATTAAAAAAACATGCTGAAAACTTACCTCCTAAAAACACGTCAAAGCTAATGTCTGAACCCATAACTATAATTCTTCATGAATTAGATGTACCTTATTCATCTAAAAATTTAAAAGAGGCCAGAAAGATCTATAAGAAGCCAGCCATTTCCTTGTATCTGAACTCTTTCCTAATAGTTACAACTAAAGTAGTTTTGCCTTTGATGGAAAGTGAGTGTCCTCTTGATGAAGAGACACTTTATAAATCACATCCTTTCCCCACTGTATTCACAGAAGCAAAGGCATTTCCATGCTGGTATATGACATTTACTGGATTGACATATATAGTGGTCATGTAACACACAACGTCATCACTAATGAATAAGTGTGTGAGTTAGGATGAGCATGACCTGCAATAAATTCACAGTGAGATGTATAGACTGCATTTCAAAATTTCTGTGTGTCTCCATGTCATTCATTTCACTGGAGAGCAGATTATATTTTTTAAATGTTTTCTAGTTGGCTTTATGAAATAGCTAACATTAAATGTACTTCTTGCTTAGAAAATACTAAGGTATATAGACCATTTACAGTAGCATTGAGGACACCTTCCAAACATCTGTTTCCAGGAGTATCAGTCTTTCTTGCCTTGTGGTTGTAAATTATGATATTTAATCCATGAGGTGCCTTAATATGTTGTATCTGTGTATATGTGAATCACTAGAGATCAGTAATGATGATGAATATTACTATTCCATAAGTTATTTTAGACAACAAAAACACCAGAAGGCAACTGAGAAAAAAAGATCAGAGTTAGATTGGGCTTCCATTACACCTTATGGCTAAGTGTTTGTTTGTGTTTTCTTCTGTTTTGTTTTTAATAAAAGAATGTTAATCCTAAATATCAGAAGAATTAAATGCAAGTGGTCTGGGATATTCTAATTTTTAATTATGGGAAACATGTTTCTAAAGTAAAATTATGAGAATAAGTTTCCTTGATGCAGGATTTAGTGAAGTGTTACCTACCCAAAGATAGATTTGTCAAGTCACTAGGAGATACTTTCATGTTTGATAAATATGATCCTGTGGTAGTTACATTTCCATTTTTAAATTATTTTTTTTCTTATGTGAAGTTGTCAGTAGCTAAAATAAGGCCTGTCCACCAGAATGTCACTCTTTTTATAAGGTATAGCATAGATCTTCCAAAACGTTCTTTACCAAGTAAGAAAACAGGCAAGGACAGATGTGCAGAGATTTCCCATAGTCTGTCTGGAAGTTCTGCTTTCTTCTTCAGAGAGGAAGAGATCAAATAAAAGCTGCAGGGGTGGGTGTTTGGTGGGGGAGGAGAGAGTAAAAGAATCATCTGTTACTTACAAGCAAATGGATTTGGACATACTTCAGAATGTGAGGAGGGAGCTAAAAGAATGACAGGTAATGGTTCGGCTTCCCAGATGTCAGTGTGTGATGTAATGTAGAATGAAAAGTTGTTTCTTAAGATGTGAAAGAGGAAACTAAAAACAAAAAAAAACACGTTTGGTAGTTTTCTACTTAATCTGGGGTGGAGAGAGACAGGTAGAGAAATCTTCCTCAGAAAACAAGGCTAAAGCATATGGCTAGCTGAGCACCCCTTCTGAAGGCTATTAATCTGAAATGTGTCTAATAATGATTAAAACAGTGAACCCTACCCAGTGTCAAGCATCCTAACCAGTGAAATTATCATGGAAGTAATATAGGGAATGTGGAGGAAAAAATTGATAAGCATGTTGTTTGCCCAAAATGAGTCTTCTATTCACTTATTTTTACATGCATTGACCTATTTAACAACTCCATAAACAAGGGATATTTATCCTGATTCATAGATGAGTAAACTAAAACTTAGTTGGTTTAAATAATTTAGCCAACGTGAGCTGTATTTTAATAAATTTTGTCTAACCAAAATTCCTGCTTCTACACTACTCTGTCCTCTTCCCATCTTTGGGAGGGAATATCAGTTATTTATCATTTATATTTTTCAGCTAGAGAAAATAAAAATATTTAAAATATTAAGGTATCACAAAATAAAAATATGTATATTTTAGTTATGCAGAATTTCACATGATTTAGTAATGTCTGTTTGAAAACTAGGCATGTATAGCACTTGGCCTCAAATAGATTTTATGCAGCTCAGAAACCTGGAAAAGTATTTGTTGATGATCTTACGATTCAAGGAGAAATGTTGTAGGATGATATAGGACCCATGGGCTAGTGCCCGACACTGGCACATGCCCATCAAACCAGCTTGTCACAGAGTACAGAGATGGCTTTATCCCTCTGTGAGCCAGAGCACTAAGCAAAGAGGACTGGCATGGGGTCCGAGGCTTCTACTGGGTAACTGAGATCCCTTTCCAGTGACTCTGGGGAGAAGACTTTCTCCAGGAGTGCAATCACCTTGTAGCACACCACTCCCCAACCACACCATCTCAAGAGGAATTTTGAGGCATAGCTGGTAACAAATAGCTCTCACTGGAATATTATTTAAAGTAAACCAGGGTTGAACACTTAACTTGTGGGAAACAGGAAGTCTCAATGAAAGAGTTTATTCTTCGCTCTGGGGGAAAGGAAATAGAATTGGGGTCCATTTGGCAGCAACAGAAGGAAGCAAAGGCAGCCCAAGCCTTGTGGCAATAGTAAACCCCAGGGCAGGCTCCAAACCTAGAGAACAGGTTCTTATCAACTATGAATGAAACTGAATTATACTGCAAAAATTGAATTCTAAAATGTCAGAGTGCATATGGGTTTTCAGATATACCTCAAAGGCTACTTCAAAGCCTTGTCTGTGTTGTTAAATTACTTCATTCACCTATGTGCTTATAAAATAGAAATTTTAGAAATAGGAATATAGTGATCATGTGTGTAATGTAATTGGAGTGGCATCTCTCCCAAGTCATGTATATAATTTTGAATGTCTACCATTAGAAGACAAGATTTTTTTTTTAAGATATTTCCTTAGTGTAACTGCATTTTGCAATGCAAAATATTCTGGTTAGGTAATACCTATTAAAAAGTCAACACTGAAGCTTTGACATTTTATCCTGACAGGAGACCAGAAAATATTTCTTGGGATTACCTAGAAGTGCAGATAAGGAAAATCTGAAAGTATTGTACCTATTGCAGTGAGGAAGGCAGGCAGCCATCAGGCCATCAGGGGACCTATGAGGGCTAAAAACAAACTACCAGATCACTCCAAAGTCTGCTCTTGCTTCTTTAGGTTCACATCACTAACCCTAACTTATTCAAAGGGCCCGTGCAGCGCTTTGAGCAGGGGTTATATTCTCAACAGCTTAAATTCTAAATCTGTACTGAGTAATTTCAGCCACTGTGAACAGGGATAGGCATGGTGAATAAAACAGTGATATGACAAAAGTCTTGGTTATTATTTCAAAGTTTTTATTGTTTCAGAGAATGTTAGGAGCAATTTGTACTTGAATTGGTTTTCTTCTGATGCTTTTTTGAAATTTTACAAATAGTGGGTCATATTCCTTACTTCTCCTTTCTCAGAATATAGTTAAGAGTTCACTGAAATACTACAAATCAGAAACTCAAGCATCATATGAAATCTTGACTGTAAATGGGCTTGAAGGTGGATGGAGAAGGAGAAAAGATGAAAGGCTAGACAACGAGTGTGGGGAGCAAATAATTTTTACATGTGATGAAAATGATATGCAACTTGATTAGGCAATATAAACATTGTTGAAACTTCCTGTCAATACACAGGGTCTATTATTTCATATTAAAATGTCATATTATCTTCTCTTAGACACTTATCCTAAATAAATTTACAATATAACTAAAGAAAAGGAACTCCTTGTGACAAAATTATTATGTTCAGATCCCCAAAAGCCCAATTTTGCCAATATTTGTTAAAATTCTATTCTGCTAATACTGATAAGTGCAAAAACATATGTCCGTTGGCCTTCAGTGAAGATATCCCAACATATTTTAAGAGACTGTTTATGTCTTTATAAATGCAGGCAAAAAAGGGGCTACCAAAGAATTATAGCTATGTACTTCACCATGGCTTATTTGCACAGAAAATTATAGAACTTTGCGATCCTGGGCATAGAGGAAGTGTTGATTAGCATTACGCAAGCACCAAACACTTAAGTCCAGAGGTAATTGGCTATAGTATTCTTGCCTAGATGACAGTGTATACTCTTATAATATAATGAGCATAATAATAATTTTAAAAATGTATTTATCAGATTCTAATTTATAAACATTCATTTTAAATAGCTGGCAGCTGTGTAATCATGCAGGAAAAAAATTATTTTGCCAATTTTATGTTCAAATTATCATTCATAATCAGGCTCCAATGCCGAATTTTCCACACAATAAATTACTGTATGACTATAGGAAGTTCAGCAAAAAACTAAATATGACTTCATCTCATCATATGGAAAAACAACTGATTAATAATTGTTTTACATGAAGAGATGTATTCAGATAAATTGAAGTATTGGAAGGACATGCAAGTAACTTCCATTGAGAGCATTCCTTTAGTAACTCACTCAACAAAGTTTGGCAAAACTTCCTATGTGAAATTTGTTATGCAAATTGTTAAAACTAAAAATGTTCCCCGAATCCTTTATAGTACCAAGGAACTGCATTTCAGTGATTAATTAGCAAAGAATAAACATTTTTCCAAAGGTGGAAAAAATGATAGAGGTACAGGTGTTCTTTTGCTACCGAGTCTGTGCAGGCACAGATTATAGAATTCCACACACATGGGTATGGCAGTAGTAGGTGTTTATTTAGTGTCTCAATGAAACTAGTTGAGAAAAATGGAACTGTGACTTATATTTCATGATCCAAATTTTATTTCAAAACTTCTACAAATTTCTAGTATTTTCAACACTTCTATTGCTAACTAACACACACTCTTCCAATATCTGAACTCTCACAAGATGTCAAGAATTGGTGGTTAAGAAACTGCTCTATTTGCATGTTAAACAATGTCATATCATAAAGAAATCTATGCCCTTTTTTTTCCCTAAAGTGTTCTTATTATTTGTGTTTTTGCATTGCATCCACAACAGTTGACCAAAGGAGAATCTCCACAGTTGTACCGTAGGCACCTCTAATACAGCCCCAATGATCCCTGACTTGTTATATTTATACCTGTGTAATCCTTTCCACTGGATATGGGCTGGATTTATTAATACTTCTGAGGAACGGAATATGGCAGAAGTTTGGGATGTCCCCATTACAGCTAAATTACTCAAAAACTGTACAGTATGTCTTAGTCCCGTCTTTCTCTCTCACACGCACTTTTCTAAGGGAAGCATCTGCTGTATTTTGGGCTACCCTGTAGTCAGGCCCATGTGGCAAAGACTATAGGAAGCCTCGGTCCACTAGTCAACAAGGAAATTAGGTCCTCAGTCTAACCGCTCACAAGGATGAATGCTAATGCTGCGAACAGCCATGTGAGTGAGCCCTGGAAGTAGTTCTTTCAGTCCAGCCCTTGGGTGAGACTATAGCTCTGGCTGCTAGTCTGAGTGGGATTTTGCATGAGAATGCGAGACAGACATTCTGCTAAGCTTTGCCCAGATTCCTCACACACAGGAACTGTGATAGAACAAATGTTCACTGCTTTCACCTGCCAGGTTTTAGGGTAACATATTGTGTAGAAACAGATAACTAATGCACGTTGCTTGTGGGATGCAAGTTTTAATCTTCCTGATTACACTTATAAAATTGTGTAACTCCTGACACTTGCCTTCATTCTCACAGCCTGAAACTTGAAAATACATTCAACATGGATGGATTCAGATGAACCAAATCACCAAGAAATCTCAAAATAATATATTTTTTTATTTTAATAAGAATTAGGACTGCTCAAAAATATAGAACTGTCGGGACTTTGGTATTATGTTTCCATATATACACTACAAACAAAATCATATTGACTTCAAATTTTCAATTTTGGAAGAAAACACTTTATGTTTTCCTCAATTTCAAAATTGGAGTATTAAATACTATAGTGTAATTCCCAGAGATAATTATACATTCTACTTTTTAAAAATCTGCTTAATTCCAAACAATTTACTAAAATAAGATGCACCAATTAAAAATAGTTTGGTGTATTACTTTGAAAGAAATGTTATGACTGCTGGTAGATAAGAAAGTATTCCCTGTGTTTGCATTAGCCATATGGCTTCTGTATATTACAAGTTTTTACACTTGTGTAAAATTAAAGACCTATAGAATTAAATTACCAATAAAAAAAAAGAAAAGAGAAAAACCCATGAAGGCTTTTAATTGATTTTTAAGGGGCTAGTAAGGGGATACGGAGGATGGAAATGGTTTTACTAATCGATATTTTATCTACAGATATAGCAAAAAGACCTAGCTAGATACAAAGATAATAGAAAATAATAGAGTAGAAGTAAATGCACATTTCAAAGGAGAAAGGACTTGGTACTTAAAGAAGGCAGACTGAAAAGATCCCATGTTATTCAGCACCTTGCAGCAAACAAATAAGTTAGTTAAAACTACTAAAGGAAATAGCAAATGGGAAGAAGGCAAAGGGAAGTGACTCTTCACGTTGATACCTGAGATGTACGACCAGATCAGTCCATTGCCTCTTTTTATTTAATTTTTTTATTTTGGTATCATTAATATACAATTACACGAGCAACATTATGGTTACTAGACTCCCTCCATTATCAAGTCCCCCCACATACCCCATTACAGTCACTGTCCATCAGTGTAGTAAGATGCTATAGAGTCACTACTTGTCTTCTCATTGCCTCTTTTGAGTATTTATGTGCATGAATATTATTCCATATGCTGGGGAACAAAACAAAGGTCAAATTTTGATTGAATCTAATAGATTTCATGTTGAACTACAACCTTGCATGCTTGTTGGAAAACCCAGGATTACCACTAGAGCTCCTTTGGGCAATAATTCAGAAAGTACTGCTTCAGTGGGACAATTAAGCACAGATTTTTTTGACTGATCCCATTATTCCTGAAGCTTCATGTCCTGTCTACATGGATGCATTATGCAACCATTCACCTCTGAGGCCTTACTACCTCCTTACCATATGCATATAACATAGGGCATGAGTCAGTGATATCACAAGACTATATTTTTTTCTTTTTTTCTCTTTTGGTATTATTAATGTACAATTACATGAGCAACATTATGGTTACCAGACTCCCCCTATAATCAAGTCCACACCACATAACCCCATTACAGTCACTGTCCATCAGCGTAGTAAGATGCTATAGAATCCCTTGTGTTCTCTGTGTTATACTGCCTTCCCTGTATCCCTCCCCTGCTGCTCCATTATGTGTGCTAATTGTAATATCCCTTTTCCCCCTTATCCCTCCCTTCCAACCCGTCTTCCTCAGTCCCTTTCCCCTTGGTAACTCTTAGTCCATTCTTGGGTTCTGTGAGTCTGCTGCTGTTTTGTTCCTTCCGTTTTCACTTTGTTCTTATACTCCACAGATGAGTGAAATCATTTGGCACTTGTCTTTCCCACCTGGATTATTTCAAAGAATATAATACCCTCTAGCTCCATCCATGTTGTTGCAAATGGTAGGATTTCTTTTCTTCTTATGGCTGAATAATATTCCATTGTGTATATGTACCACCTCTTCTTTATCCATTCCTCTACTGATGGACACTTAGGTTGCTTCCATTTCTTGGCTATTCTAAATAGTGCTGTGTAAGACATAGGGGTGCATATGTCTTTTTCAAACTGGGCTGCTGCATTCTTAGGGTAAATTCCTAGGAGTGGGATTCCTGGGTCAGCTGGTATTTCTATTTTGAGTTTTTTGAGGAACCTCCATACTGCTTTCCACAATGGTTGAACTAATTTACGTTCCCATCAGCAGTGTAGGAGGGTTCCCCTTTCTCCACATCCTTGCCAACATTTGTTGTTGTCTTTTGGATGTTGGCCATCCTTATTGGTGTGAGGTGATAACTCATTGTGTTTTTATTTTGCATTTCTCTGATGATTAGCGATGTGGAGCAACTTTTCATGTGCCTGTTAGCCATCTGAATTTCTTCTTTGGAAAGTGTTTGTTCAGCTCCTCTGCCCATTTTTTAATTGGCCTATTTGTTTTTGTTTGTTGAGATGCGTGAGCTCTTTATATAATATGGATGTCAACCCCTTATCGGATATGTCATTTATGAATATATTCTCCCATACTGTAGGGTGTTTTATTGTTCTACTGATGGTGTCCTTTGCTGTACAGAAGCTTTCTAGTTTGATATAGTCCCACTTGTTCATTTTTGCTTTTGCTTCCCTTGCCTGGGGGATATGTTCATGAAGAAGTTGCTCATATTTAAGTCAAATAGATTTTTGCCTACGTATTTTTCCAAGAGTTTTATGGTTTCATGACTTACCTTCAAGTCTTTGATCCATTTTGAGTTTACTTTTGTGTATGGAGTTAGACAATAACCCAGTTTCATTCTCTTACATGCAGCTGTCCAGTTTTGCCAACACCAGCTGTTAAAGAGGCTGTCATTTCCCCATTGCATATCCAAGGCTCCTTTATCATATATTAATTGACCATATATGGTTGGTATGGTTGGGTTTATATGTGGGCTCTCTAGTCTGTTCCATTGGTTTATGGGTCTGTTCTTGTGCCAGTACCAAACTGTATTGATTACTGTGGCTTTGTAGTAGAGCTTGAAGTCAGGGAGCATAATTTCCTCTGCTTTATTCTTCCTTCTCAAGATTTCTTTGGCTATTTGGGGTCTTTTGTGGTTCCATATGAATTTTAGGACTATTTTCTCTAGTTCATTGAAGAATGCTGTAGGTATTTTGATAGGGATTACATTGAATCTGTAGATTGCTTTAGGCCAGATGGCCATTTTGACTATATTACTTCTTCCTGTCCATGAGCACAGGATGTATTTCCATTTATTGGTATCTTCTTTAATTTGTCTCATGAGTGTCTTGTAGTTTTCAGAGTACAGGTCTTTCACTTCCTTGGGTAGGTTTATTCCTAGGTATTTTATTCTTTTTGATGCAATTGTGAATGGAATTTTCTTCTGATTTCTCTTTCTGCTAGTTTATCATTAGTGTATAGGAATGCCACAGATTTCTGAGTATTAATTTTGTATCCCTCAACTTTACTGAATTCAGATATTAGATCTAGTAGTTTTGGAGTGGATTCTTTACAGCTTTTTATGTACAATATCATGTCATCTGCAAACAGGGACAGTTTGACTTCTTCCTTACCAATCTGGATGCCTTTTATTTCTTTGTGTTTTCTGTTTGCCGTGGCTAGGACCTCCAGTACATGTTGAATAGAAGTGGGGAGAGTGGGCATCCTTGTCTTGTTCCCAATCTTAAAGGAAAAGCTTTCAGCTTCTTGCTGTTAAGTATAATGTTGGCTGTTGGTTTGTCATATATGGCCTTTATTATGTTGAGGTACTTGCCCTCTATACCCATTTTGCTGAGAGTTTTTATCATGAATGGATGTTGAATTTTGTCGAATGCTTTTTCAGCATCTATGGAGATGATCATGTGGTTTTTGTCCTTATTTTTGTTGATGTAGTGAATGATGTTGATGGATTTTGAAATGTTGTACCATCCTTTCATCCCTGGGATGAATCCCACTTGATCATGATGGATGATCTTTTTGATGTATTTCTGAATTTGATTTGCTAATATTTTGTTGAGTATTTTTGCATCTATGTTCATCAGGGATATTGTTCTGTAGTTTCTTTTTTTGTGGTGTCTTTGCCTGGTTTTGGTATTAGAGTGATGTTGGCCTCATAGAATGAGTTTGGGAGTATTCCCTCCTCACAAGCCTATATTATCTCAATAATTTTTCAAGAAAAAGGAAGTAAGGTAGAAATCTGTCCTCTTGTCTTGATATTCTAAAAGGAGTTCTAAGGGGAAAAATTCTCTTATTTTGCGGATATGCCCCACAGAATGAGAATTACAGGGAAAAAAATAGGAAGGTAGATTATACAAAAACTTTAAAACTAGGTAAACATGAATAATTTCTGGGGTAGGAGAGCATCAGAGAACTGGCTACCATATTACAATGGGATGGAAAGAGAGGGATAAACTATACAGAGGAAAACACAAAGCGTCAAAATAAACATGTACACTGCACTTTCATGAGACTGTAGTAGGTGTGATGAGTACTAGGAAGATGATGTAGATATAACCCTTAGCTTTAATAAACTTTACTTAAGGAATAGGATATTAACACTTTATAAAATTGTTAAAGTAGATTCTGAAAAATATTTGGAAAGTGTAATATAAGCGATCAGAAGAGGAATGATTTAGGGCCTTGAGGAACTGTTAGGAATACGACAAAGTGTTAGCAATATGACAAAAAGAACTTAAGGCATTCTAAATAGCTTAAGAGAGAAAAATAGAGGCACAGAGTAAAGATCTACACAATATGAAAAAAATGTATATGAATGAATATTTACTCAGTAAGTGAACTTGCACACGGATATATTTTTGTCTTAGAATGGATGCCCTAAGAAATAGACTGAAGAAAATCTTAGGAGTTAATAATTTATGAAGATACACAAACCATAGAATGCAGTATGTATTGAAAAAGTGAATAAGACCGCCAAAGGGCAGCAGTTTCAGAGGTGCATACTGAGCTGGCGCTACATCTTATGTAATTTATTACTCAACTTCTAAGGAATTTTATCTGGGAAGTTATATGAATTTTTGCAAATTCTTCCCAAGTAAAGAGAAATAATTTATCTTCAACTCCAGTATTACATTAATCAAAGCTATTTCTCTGAGATATAGACTTCCCTGCACTTCTGGTTGTACATGCATGAGTAGTCTAAGTCCCATGGTATCTTATGACTCTGTGTCAAAGAGAACACCTAACACTGCAACCTAAGGTGTATGCGGCACGAACAAGAGACAAGCCACTGTGGCTGTGCACACATGAGTCATTCTACATAGCAGCTGGGATGACACAATTTGCGAAGGGTCGCAGTTCCATGAAGGTCTGTGGTGGACATAAGAGTTACTCATATAGTTACACCGACAACAGGGAGGGACCCTCATCCTCTTCTAGCAGCCACTCTACAGCATGGGTGTCTTTTTGTGAAAACCACACATTTTCATTATTTTCCTGAGAGGCAAAGTACAAATCCATTTGTCTCAAAGTTTCTTTCAATTTGCTATGGATCCCACTGTTGTAGCAATTTCAAGTCCATAATTTGTACACCATAATTTTCTTCCTCAACCATGCATCCTAAACCTTTTTCGCCCGACCCTTAATTGTGTTATCTTTTTTAGGTCACATCTCCTGCAGTTGCCCATTTACAGTTATTACTGGAATTGAAAACCAAATCTTCACCCAGTAAATTCCATAAGTTTTAGGCATACTCCTCCCTAACCCCACTGTAATCAGCATCCTTAGCCCTTTATGGCAATCAGTGTCAATTGTCCCTATTAATGTTATAACTCCTTCTATGCCCTCTGATCTGCAAAGATGAGAAGTCAAAAGTGTTAAGATGATAGTCACAGTCTATTTCATTGGAATGCTTTCTATGTTCCTTGGCAGTATGACCCCCAACTCTAAACTCAGGAATTTAAGTCTCTAGTGATACAGGGCTTAATAACACAGGGAGAAGCAGCATGAAATGGCAAGAAGGTCACTGGTCATGAGTGCAAGGGGCTCATCCTGTATTCACCTGTTTCCAGACATGGATATTCTAGATGTTAGGGACTCAGTAGCCTGTATTGGTCATTTGGTCAAAGCATATACTGTATCCTGGAGGATGATGCCTTATTCCCTAATGGTGCCAGCCTTAAACTGGCAGTTTAGGATGACAGAGTGCATATGACCAGCATGATGTTCTTCATGTCAGGATGATCAAGGTTAACAGTGATCTAAAGGGGCCATGATAAAGCAGGGACAAGAAATTCATAAAACACCGCTGTCCTTTCCACATAAAAGCAAATTGATTTTGATCCTGATTACTAGAGGAGTTTGAAAAGAAGCCATTCACTAGATTAATAGCTGCATAATAATTGCTAGAGGTTGTGTGGATTTGTTGCAATAAAGATGCCACATCTGGCAAAACAAATGGAACTGACACTGCTACTTGGTTAAATTTAGGATAATGTAGAATAATTTACCACAGTCCACCTCTTGCCCCCAAGAGAACCATACAAATAAACAAAAGCAGATATAATAGGACAAGGAATCCTATCTCCTTTAAGTATTTGACAGTGTCCATAATCACAGCTATTTCACCACGGATACACGATATGACTTCTGGTTCATTGCCTTGGCTGATGTAGCAAAGGGAGATGAGGGACTTTTCAAGAGCTGCCACTTACACCTTCCTGCCAAAAAAGCTCTTAAGCTACAAATTAGGGAAACTGTGCAATTGTTCTTCCAGCTCTTTGGTATAATGATCCTAATTTTGTTTTCAAGTACTAGGAATAACCCAAGGGTAGAAAGGTAGTAAAATTCCAATTTGGCAAGGATGGGGTTCCCCCTACCCCCTCTCCCTCCAAGCAATGCTCTGGTCATCAACTGGGTGTCTCACAATTCAACTCAGTTCTGATACCGTCTACCTGGAAATATCATCAGATTCCATTGGTCCGAGGTTCAGTCTTATAAGGACTGTCTTCCTTCACTTCAGACGCCAATCATAAGACCAAGCTGTTACCTGTGCTTCTGACCAACTGGCTACAGATGCGGGCTTCCCAAGACCCTGTCCTTGGATTTGAATGATTTGCTAGAATCACTCACAAAACTTAGGAAACCCAATTACTCATTAGATTACTGATTATTACAAAGGATATTAAAGGATACAAATCGACAGCCAGATAAAGAGATGAATAGGGCAAGGTAAGGGGAACAGCACAGAGCTTCCAGACCCTGTTCTAGTGGACCTCTCCTTGAATCTCCACATGTTCACCAACAACTTTCAAGCTTTCTGAATCCTGTCCTTTTGGGTTTTTAATGAAGGCCTCATTACATAGGCATCATTGATTAAATCACTGGCTACTGGTGATTGGTCTCAGTCTTCAGCCTCTCTCTCCTCCCTAGGAGTCAAGTCAGGAGACTGAAAGTTCAAACCTTTTTGAAAGGTTTGGGTGGTTCCTCTGGTGATTAACTCCCATGCTTCCTTGTGTTCCAAAAGTCACCTTATTAACATAAAAAAGGAACTTCTATGACTCTTATCCTTAGGAAATTCCAAGGTTTTGGGAGATCTATGCCAGAAACTTGGATGAAGACCAAATATACATTATATGAGTCACAACACCACAGGTAGGTCTGCGAACACACTGGAATGATTGTGAAATGGACTTGGGTCAAGATTTCATTTATCACTGGCTCTTTATGCCCTCACTTTTTATTGAAGGACCACTGTGGCATCCCACATCCCCTATTACCACTGTCACATCGCACTCTGTATCCAGTGGCCCTCATAATTTTCCCTAGTGTATGTTTATGTGGGTAAATGGATACCAGTCTTTTTAGGTAAAAGATTGGAATAATGTTTATATTCTTTTAGTGGCGTTGAAGAATCTATTCTCAAGGGACCCAGCTTCCCTTTTTGGTAGACTCAGGATCGGAAAACTAGCTAAGATTAGCAGATGAATAATTAACCATGGCTTTTTATTTTTTAAGTTTATGCTGTTTGTTTTCCCTAAAATCTAGTATTTTTTAAATTTTGCAGAGAATCAAAAGTATTCTTTGTAAAGGATGACATTACTAGATCAATGAAAGGAAAATCATAAGAGATTTGAAGACTCACTGCTGTGCCAGATACATGTTTTGTGTAGAAAGTTGTCTTACCAAAGGAATTATAAAACAGTGGAAACTCGTGAGTCTTATATGACATCTTTGATGACTTTGAAATTTAAGGCAGGAAAATAATTACTTGGGATAGTATTTCAATTTTTTCTAATAGCTGAAGCATTTTGCCTTTGGTTAATAGAAGACATGGGAATTGAATAGCTAGATACCAGGGAGAATAATTTTATTGTTTCTTTACTAAAACTATTCACCTCATGAGAAAACCACATCAAAGATATAAATCAGTAAAATTACCAAATTAATCAAATTTATATTTGAAGTGGAAGGGGACCAAGGGTCCATTAGAAGTATAAAGTAGATAATTAGGAAAGCAAGTAATGAAAAACATAAGCAAAATATATCATAGGGTTCTTGACACAAACCAACACTTCTGTGTCTTTTTGTTTATTGTTTTGCCTAAGATAATTTATATAACATGGTTCCTAATTAATAAATGAAGTGTTCCAGAAATTCTAACATAGGGAAATGATTATAATTAAGTAAGTATCACTAAAATGTTGTGGATTGAGAAGAGTAATTAGAAGAAAGACATTTTTTAAAATAACATATGTACTTGAGAAATGGTGGTCTGGGATGGCAGTGAAAGAATGCCAATGTAATAATGTCTAAACTCTGACAGGAGGGAAATGGTTGCAGGTATTTTGGTCAGGAATAAAGTAGGGAGACCATAAATAATGTCAGAATGTGCCTCCCATTTTATGGCTGGAAGAAATAGATTCTGCTTTCCTAACCTATTGAAAAATCACACATAAGAAAGTAATGACTGATACTAGAACGTCATTCATTTCATCATTAATTCAGAAATTTCTTCCACAGTGAGGACTAGAGCACTGTGTTTGGTCTTCAGGATCTCATCTAATGGGGGAGGTAGACCTGTAAACATTTAAGTACTATAGTACTACAGCAGAATTTTATAGAAATACCCAAGAGGAATTTTGTGGTACTGTGTCATCAACAATTCAGAGGAATATTAGCAAATTAGGTCTAAGTTATATAAAGGGAAAAGTAAAGGTCAGAAAACCATGTCATAGTATAAACTGGGGGTCTAAGTGGGCTTTGTGAGACTAAAATTTTATATATATATATATATATATAATATGTAATATATTAATAAATATATACATATTTGCAAAGTTCTTAAGGAGGAACTTTTAATAAAGGACTTATTAGTACAAGTTCTTTGGAGAATATAAAACAGTGGTTTTAGATAATAATCCTTCATTTAGAAAGAGATGGGAGATGTTTGGAGACTATTTGAGTGCCAGTTACCACAAATTTCATAGTTATTCTGTAACCTGCTATGATAAAGTAAGTTTTGTTAAGGAGGCTTCCAAAAAGATAAATAACTTTCATGTAAATACTCAAGATTACTTTTGATAATTATCTCTCAAATGTTATTAACTTGAAACTTGAGACTATTTATGTTTTTAAATGTTTATTTCTAAAATATTTTCTCAAAAAACAGTGTTGTTTACTTAACCTGTATTTCTTAGAAAGCTGTAGTTGCTCACCAGTTTTCTTATGATTACACAAAGTAGTATGATGCTACTGATAGTTATAGATTAACTCAGTCTACATAAGAACAGCACATCCACTTATTTAATGTTATTTGAACACTTTTTTTCGTGTAAAAGTTTGTGAGTAAAATTAAATAAAAATGTGACTATATTAAGTTTAAAAACAAAATTCAATACTTCAACATAATTTCAGAATTTACACTTATTTATTTTAAAGAAGTAAAATGTATAGATAAAATACACATGCATGCACAAAAATACATGTATTTGTTAATAATACACAAGAATGTACTTTGTATAAATAAGTACAAATTATGCTGTTTTATTGTCTGCTTTTATGCTTAATAATTTATCATAAAATACTCCTATATTTATGAGTAGAGAAGAGGGTAGTATAAATGCTAAAACATGGATTCCAAAGTTAAAATGCTTGGGCTGAATCCTGGCTCAGTTATTCACAAATTATTACCACAGTGTTGATTGCTTAACCTTTCTTCATCTAATAGTTGCATGCTTCCATATTTTGAATATAACTTTATTTATATATCCAATGCAATTCTCCAACATTAGAAGTAATAGACTGGTTTTATGGTTGGTATTATGAGCTATAAGTTTTCTAATAAACAATGTTGTGCACATATGTTTATGTGCATAACTGTCCAGCCAATTCTCATAAATAATGTACAGAGGCAGATTTATAGATTAAAAATATGCATATACTATTTATAAATACTTTTTCATCTGAAAATAACAGAAAAACGGACTATACTGGATTTTAAGTATAGCTTACTATTCTCAGATAAGAAGGGGGTTCAGTACTTCAGGGATGCCAGAGCTGAAATTCCTGTAATTCTTATAAACTTTCCATGATGGATATATAATAACTCTTCCAACTCCTGGTTTCAAGCTTATGCATAAAGAAACAAGAAAGCCAGTGTTAAAGCAAGCAGAGCATTAATATTCTTAGGAACCCTCCCTAGTGTTTTTCTTAGTTCTCATTAACCAAGACCAGATTATAGGGCCATACTTCTATGCAAGTCAGTGCAGGACATGGCGGAGCAGGCAGTCATTGGAGAGGAGAGAGGGCATTATTTATGCAGTTCACAGGGACAGCCATGCTTATTTGCTGCTGTTTAAGTAAATGCTAACAAAATTACTTACAGTTCTTTGAACCAGTATACAATTCCAATCGCAATGTATTCTTTTTTAAAAAATAATAATTTTATTTTATGGCTTTGAATTCTTGATGTGATAGCTTTTTGATATGTCAGTTTGCCTGAACTGAACTACAGTCTCCAGAACACCATTTCCAGTATTAGTCCTGTTAGGTTTGGCTCCCAGGGACATTGTTTCGGGAGAGCTGAAAGGCGACAGGGAGTAGCAGTCATATTAGAGTAGCTCCATCCCTTCTCCCAGTTACTCAGTGCACACTCAGCCAGGTGCTGCTGTGAAGTGATTTTGCAGATGTGATTAGAGCCCCTAATCAGTGGCTTTAAGTTAATCAACAGGGTGATTAATAACTGGAGGGGGCTGACAGAGCCAATAAGAAGGTCAATTTAAAAAGGCTTTGGACCTTCACTGAGGGAAGGACTATAAATAGCCCCTGGTCCTGCACAGGCTCTGCTTTCCTGTGAATCTTCCTTTCTGACTGCTGCCTGTGGGTGTCGGGTTTCACATCATGCTTTTGTAGGGGAGCAGCCTGCTTGTGGACTTTGGAATTTTTCATCAACCCATATATCTGTGTAAGGCAATTTCCAGGGAGTCTGTGATTCTGCTTCTCTCTTTTTTCTGCTGAAGCTAAAATTCATTAATTATGAAGCTGTCACAACATGCATATAGCATGCTTTGGGAGGAGGAACAGCAGAGCAAGAAGCAGCTCTAGCAGCGGGAAGAAGGTGACTCCCTATCGCAGATGGCCCGGGATCCTCCTTCCTTATGATACCGTTCTGGAGCAGGCTCTTAGGTTCCAATCATAAATTTCTCAAAAAAACAAAATAGATTTCTCAATTAAAGATTCCCCCCAAATAAATTGTTCTAGGCAGATATACGAACAAGGATGAACTTACCTGGTTCTAGTATTCAGAGGACACAAGCCAGGGAAATATTAACCTCTTATGAATGCTTTTTTAAAATAGTGATTCATTTCTGGGATAGAAACATATTAAAGTTTTGTGTACCGATTGTAACATGAGAGTTTGTAAACACTAACAAAATCAAGTGTGGATAATGAAGTACCATCACATATAGCGGTGGGCTTATTTTTACTTTTTTAGTGTGTATGTGTATATGGGCAAGAACTGGGAAGTAATGGAATATATTGACTTTAAGAAACTAGATTTTTTAACTAGATAGGCTAAATCCAAATTCCAGCTGTGATTTTCTAGTAATGTAATCTTTGGTAAATTAATTGAACTCTCTAATTCCTCATGTTCTTATTTGAAAACTAGGTAGGGATAAAAATCACTACCAAACTTATAGGCCTGCTTTTTCCAGGGCCAAGAATATAGTAATAATGTCCCAATGTTAAGTACATGTTATTAACTTATACATTCAGTATGTGTTTTCTTTTCTCTTGTTATCCTATTTTCTACTTTCTTCTAAATTTTCTTTTAGTTCAATTGTCATTTATAATCAGGAAGATTGACTTTATGTGTGTATACGTGAACTAATTTGAAAAAAAATGTGTAGTGCCATTGAATGTAGAGTGTATTTCATAGCAAAGCACTGTGAAGTGAGATCTGGAGGCATTTTATAATGGGATAAATACAAGTAAATCTTGGGTAAAATCTGGGAACAGAAGCTAGAGGCGCATGAGCAGATGATCAGTCAGCTAACATAATTTCAGAAAATCAGCAGCAAAGACTGCAGAGTTAATTCCCAAATCAATTTGGCTTTAGTTCTCTTCTTTTCTGGCAGACATCCCACAGCACATTATTATTATTACTTCTTTGCAAAAATGCCTGCACTTCTGTGTTTCTCTTTCCTTCTACTGTATTCACAAAACCCCAATCTTGATGAACTCTAATACTCAGTCCCTTTTCCTGAAATTTGCTGGAGGAAAGAATATTGTGTCTATTGGTTTCGTTTACAAATATATGAACTCAAATTAACATAATATATTTCACAGCAACTCTCATGAGTATATTTTTTCAGTTATTCTTGCTTTCACACTCTCTTAAAACCTATCTCCTAATTATCTGATCCTCCATTCTAAAAAACCCCCGTAATCCTCCTTTTTCTTCTGCCATGCGATGACAGCATTGTATTGTATAATTCACTTTGAAAATGGAGGCATAAAGCATGTCTCCTACCTTGCCACTACCAAACTCAGAGGCTTATGTACCCTTTAACCGTTTTCTCCTACCCTCCCTTGTATTGGAGAAAGTTCCACAACTCGTTTCTCCTATCAAAGGCCTCTCTCTCCCTCTACTTGCACTCTAAAATCTTAGCACTTCACAAACTAGTATATAAAAGAATCACTTGAGAACTCCTTATAAATATAGATTCTTGTGTTATATCACCAGAGAATCTACATTTCTCTTCAGTCACATCTTTTGCCATTCCAAGGTGGCCTATGTAATCACACACATGCACACATGTGCATACACACACATACATGTGCCTCTTCATGTACTCTTATACCTACATATACCCTCACATATTATATATATATATACACAAACACATCTATTCCCTCCAACATACACAACACACATATAGCCACACATGTAAACCTGTGTATCTACATTAATATATGCATACCCACACAGACTATTCTGGCTGAATCATGTCCCTTCCAAATTCATATTTTGAAGTCCTAACTCCAGTACCTAAGAATATGTGGCTGTATTTTAAAATAGGGCCTTTAAAGAGGTAATTAATGTAAAACGAGGTCATATGGATAGGCCCCAATGCAATATGACTGGTGTTCTTTTAAGAAGAGATCAGGACAGAGACACAAATCAGGAAGACCATGTGAGGACACAGGGAGATGATGGACATCTACAAGCCAAGGAGAGAGACCTCAGAGTAAAATCAGCCCTGTGGATACCTTGACATTGGGCTTCCAGCTTCCAGCATCTTGAGGAAATAAATATGTGTTTTAAGCCACCCAGTTTGTGGTGTTCATTACAGCAGCCCTAGCAAATTAATATTCATACATACATGAACTGTCCTCCCCTGTACATGTGCATGCTCACACACACACACACACACACACACACACACACACACACACATCCCTGTGCACAGTCACCAAGCACCAGCAGGACAAGTCCTATTTCAGGTTTGTTTTTTGTTTTTTTGTTTCTTAACCTGACAAGCTTATACTTATGGCAAGAGCTTTGGGCTTGGTTGCCCTTTTGCATGGAATTCTACTTTCCCCTCTTCTCTTGGATCATTTATTTGCACTTTTCAAGTTTCATCTTAGTCGTCATCTCTGCCAAAAGCCTCAGTTGTGAGAGTGGCTGCCCTCTATGTCATCATGTCTCTGCCCTTTGTGTGTTTTACTCAAAGAACTCGTAACACATTGGAATCTTATTACCTGCCTTTATAATTCTGTTTTGCTTATTAGATCATGAAAGGAACCCGCTCCATGGTGATAGAATCAATCTTGTTTTATTAAAAGCTCATTCCTAGGATTAGCACAATTCCTGGCACAGAGGAGGTATTCATATTTGTTGAGTGTATTAATATTAAACATCTCTAGCTGAGTTCTCTTTTGGATAGTGAATCTACGCATGTGTGAGGGTGAACATATGCATGTGTTTTTGTTTCTGTGATGTGTGCATCTGTGCGTTTTCTACTTCAGGAGACCATGGGAATGAGAGTGAGGAATAAATGAGTTGCCTGAATAACAGTCTTCTTTTTTTCTGTTGATGTTTCCTGGGACCATTTTAATTCTGGGTGCAATTGAGTACTAATCACCCAGTTCACTACACTCTCCAGCATTCTATAAAATGTGAAAGAAAGCAGTTGTTATGCATATTAAGACAGTGTAAGCATAAGGTAATAGATAGGACTTGTGACTGAGTAGTCAAGGAGGACTGGAGAGGGAATAGGTAGATATTACTTGGTTGTTTCAAAATTGTGTGACAGGTGTGATAGTGTTAGCACCAGCAGGGAAGGGAATTCAAAAGGAGAACTACTGAGGAGAATAAATAATAAAAGAAATTTAGTTCTTTACATGTTGCTTTTTGCATTTGTTTTGGAATATCAAATTGAGTGTTCCAGCTAATTACACAAAATTTAGGTTTGGAACATGGGAAAGTTTCAGCGCTGAATGTACAGGCATGATAATTTAATACCTTGGTGTTTTCATTCAAGCCATGGAAGGAAACAGTCTTTATATCAGCTGAAGAAAGGCAGTGGCTAAAGTACCAATGCCCTCTTCTGCCTTCCGATGAGTTTCTAGTAATGGATCGGGTTCTCATGACTCAGCACTAACATTCTTTCTGGAAAGATATGCAATTTCCTACTTTTTGTCATTAACTTCAGCTATAATGAAGTCCATATTGGTCATTAGTTGGTTTTAGCCAGTCATCGATTAGCAGACATATTTGTGCTTTGGTCACTGATGGTTAATTGATGTTATTGGTGTTATTATACAAGTATCCAAATTAGAGAGTCAAGGGAAGAGGTTATAACTCTTTGATCTCATCTTTATTTCTTCATGAAAAAAAGAATTTTACAGAAGTCAGAAACAGTCTCCTTAATGAGACTAGTATGATGAAAGAGAAGGCAATTGTATCCTGATTACCATGTACTGTTTGCATTTGATAGTGACTTGAGACAGGGTCCAAAATGTGAGTTTTATAATGTGTTAATTTTCCATCCAGTAGTTGTTGTAATGACTGTAAATAATTATTGATAATAATAACTTAGTCATCTGTATATCCAATTTCAATGAGTTGTCAGACAAAAAATTCAGGTATTCAATGTGGTGTATACTTCATTCTGTTTTTTAGGCTCATATAGATAGATAAAACTATTTAAAAATAGGGCATTATAGTAAGAAGAGTTATTATATGATATCCATTATTGGTTGGGCTTGGAATTTAAGGCCTAAAAGGACAGAGATCACAATTCAACATGCTGTGATTTAAATTCTGTTCTAAAATTTGATTTGTTACAAGACATCCCACTGTGTCTATAAGGACACCCTCTGATCTCAAGTAGTGATACCCTAAGGTCAGCTGACATTTGAGAGTTATATACCAAAGCTATTTGAAAAATAACCAGAGCATATTTGGAGGTGTTTTAAGAAGTTATAGAATGTTTCATACACTGCAAACATTTTCTTCCAAATAAACTAATTGTTTTAATTGATTTTTTATATTTAATTTTTAAAATGCCATTATTTGGGCCATGTCTCTCTTAATCTGGTGTCAAAGAGCATAACAAGTCTGCAAATTTCTGATTTGTATAAATGGGAAGTTACATTACCAAAATATTCCCACAGATACTTGAGTTCTTAAAAACAGATGATCAATTTCATAGTTTCTCCCTGTGATGAAATCTGTAAGTGTGCTCCCTAAAACACGTTTCATGTCCTTGCTTCCAGATCTGGGCAAAAAAGTGAATCCCTGACACCTGGCTAGTTGCTGCCAGCCAACCTTGCAATTTCTGCCTCTGTGGAAACAAACTTTGAATCTTAGAAATTAAAGAAAAATGAAAGTTTTAAAGCTTTAATCTTGTTTCCTCAAATACAATGGCTTTATCCATGGAAAGAGAATTAAAAAAAAGATAAAAGTATATATTGAAAAATTCAGCTTTAGTATTTTAATCCTAAAAGTAGAAATAGAAATATCACCAAAAAGTTAATAATTACATTTGTCATAATCATAGTCATTAGCCATTATAATTTAGTTCATTAAAATTTTTAGGTAAAAGTAATTAGAACTCATAACTGAACATCTTGACTGATGCATAATGTTTTTCATATTTAATATCAGGCTTCTTGTAAATATTCAAAAACAGAGTGTGATCAATATTCATCCCATATCTTAATAGATTTGGGAAGACAATTCTAAGACTTAACTTTTTAAAATATGCTTTGTTTTTTTAGAGCAGTTTTAGAATCATAGGAAAATTTAGCAAAAGTTGCAGAGATTTCCTATATACTGCTGGCCTGTATATAACATAGCTTCCTCTGTTATCAGCATCCCCCACCAGAGGGGTACATTTGTTAAAACTGACAAACCTACAATAATGTAGATTATCACTTGAAGTCCATAGTTTACATTAGGTCTCAGTCTTGCTTTTGTACCTTCTATGGGTTTGGAGAAATTTGTAGTGACAGGTATCCATCGTACAGAATGATTTCACAGCACTAAAAATTTTTTATGCTCTGCCTATTCATCCCTCTTTCCTCACTAACACCAGGAAACCACTGATGTTTTTATTGCCACCATAGTTCCACCTTTCCCAATTTGTCATATAGTTGAAATCATACAGAATGTAGCCTTTTCAAATTGGCTTCTTTCATTTAATAGTATGCATTTAAGGTTTCTCCATGTTTTTCATGGCTTGATAGCTCATTTGTTTTTTAGCACTGAGAAACACTCCTTTGTCTGCATGTACCACAGTTTATTTATCCATTTACTTACTGAAGGGCATCTTGGTTGCTTCCAGGTTTTGCCAATTATGAATAAAGTTGCTGTACGTAACCATGTACATGTTTTTGTGTAGACATATTTTCAACTCATCTGGCTGATATCATGGAATGCCATTGTTGGATTGTGTGGTAAGGTTATGCTTCGTTTTATGAGAAACTGCCAAACTGTCTTCTACTGTGGCAGTACTTTTTCGCATTCCTGCCAGCAATGAGTGAAAGGTCCTGTTGCTCCACATCGTCACCAGCATTTGGTGTTGTCAGTGTTACAGATTTTGGCCATTCTACTAGTTGTGCAGTGGTTTGTCATTGATATTTTAATTTGCATTTTCCTAAAAACATATGATGTGAAGCATCTTTTCATATGCTTATTTTCCATCTATATCTTCTATGATGAGGTGTTTTTTAAGGTCTCTAATTAGGATTTTAATTTTACATTAACATTCTGAATTAGAATAGTTAATAGATTCAGACTCCACTTTGATATAAAATGGTATATACACAGAGTAGTTTAAATAATATGAGACCTTATAAGATTTTACATTTTCTCATCAGTTGACCTCTAGGCCTTGCATTTTTCCAGGAACAGCAAAGAACTTGTCTCTTCAGTGCAGTAAGAGAAAAAGTAATGGAAAATGAAGTGAGAGAGACAATGAGGTAAACCAGGCATTTTGAGAATTTTGACTGAGTATCCTCATTTATATCTGAGTGAAACTAGAAGCTATTGGTGGATTTCGAGCTGATAAAACAATATTCCTAATACATATCAATACAGCCTGTCAAAACTTCTTCCATTTCACACAGGCACTCAGTACACCAGTGTCCAGATGGCAAGCAGATCACTAAAGGAATTGTCTTAAAATTTGAGGGAGGGAAAGAGCAACCTGTATCAGTCTCATACTAAACACAAATACTTTAATCCAGTATTCAGGAGGTTAATACTCATGATTCTTATTCCTTTATGCCTCACTTGATCATTCTTTAATCCATTCCATCCTTCAAACTGTATGTCTAACTTCCAGGAACTCAAGTTTATTATATTGTCTGACATGCATCTCAGTTTTTATCGATCCCTTCCTCTTATGTTCAGCACCCACCACTTAAGCTGCTTTTTTTTTTGCAGTTTCCTCACCAACTTTTTTTTTATAAGTTTATTTTGATATCATTAATCTACAATTAAATGAGAAATATTATGGTGATTACACTACCCCCTTCATCAGGTCCCTCCCACCAACCCCATTACAGTCACTGTCCATCAGCGTAGTGAGATGCTATAGAGTCACTACTTGTCTTCTCTGGGTTGTACAGCCCTCCCCGTGCCCCCCCAACATTACGTCTGCTAATCGTAATGCCCCTTTTTCCCCCTTGTCCCTCCCTTCCCACCCATCCTCCCCAGTCCCTTTCCCTTTGGTAACTATTAGTCCGTTCTTGGGTTCTGTGAGTCTGCTGCTGTTTTGTTCCTTCATTTTTTTTTTTCTTAGTTCTTATACTCCACTTAAGCTGCTTTTATGGGCTTCTTCTGGATACTTTATGAAGCCTTTGGTCTTGTTTAGCAGTGAACTCTTCTCCACCCTTCATCCACCCCAACACAGGAGTCCACTTTGGAATGTTCTGAAACACTTGGCACCTGACATACCGTTTTGACAAGCAGTCTGTTTTTCTGTTGAAGGGTTTTTTCCCTAATATTTTATTATGGAAACTTATAAAAATATAATAAAGATCAAGGAGTTTTACAATGAAAACCCATATAAGCACCTTCAAGATTCTAATGTTACTGTTTACTCTAAAGGCTTTATTTCACCTCTGTGGATCCATTCCTCTATCCATAGATCAATACACATCATTACACATTCCTCCATGACCAATACTTCAGGTGTTTCCAGCTTTTTGGCTCTTTTGAATAGAATTGATCTGAATATTTTGTACAAAATATTTTTATGAAGACATGTTTTCTTTTTTCTTTTTATTAAAGTATCATTGATATACAATTTTATAAATGTTTCACAAGAGCAACATTGTGGTTATTACACTCACTCACATCAATCAAGTTCCCACCATACACCTCATCGCAGTCACTGTCCATCAGCATAGGAAGATACTATAGAATCACTACTTGTCTTGTATTTCTGTTGGGTAAATACATAGGACTAGAATTTCTGGAATATAGACTGTATATGTGATTAGTTTTAAAACAAATTGATGGAACTTTCTCCCAAAGAGGCTATAACATTTTGCATGCCTACTAAATTCTTTGCATTAGTCCAGGAAGAGCAGAGTCCCACCTCCTCCTTTATCTCATCAGCATTTAGTGTTATCAATCTTTTAATTTTTTTCTGGTGAGTATGTACTGGTATTTTTTTGTGGCTTTAATCTGCATTTCCCTGATAAATAGAGATATTCAAACTTTTTCATGTGCTTCCTGACCTTTAGTGTGTCTTGTGAAGTTTCTGTTTTCATCATTAGTTCTTTTTTATTGGCTGTTTTGTTTTTTATCAATGAGTTATAATATTTTTATATGTTATGAATATTCAGTTATTTGTCAAATATATATGTTGTGAATATTTTCTTCCAGTTTGCATCTTGGACATTCTTTTTCTTCATTGGGTCCTATAATGAACAGATATATTAGTTTTGATGAAATCTAATTTATCTGTTCTTTTATTTCTTTATTATTACTGTCTATGACCAATCTAAGAACACTTTACCTACTGCCTTGACAATAAGATGTTCCCCTGTGTTTTCCTTTGCAATGGTTTTATCTTTTGCATTTGGGTCTATGATCATTTTGAATTAAATTTGGCATAAAAAGTTAAATAGGAGAGGTTTTTCTCCTTTCATTTTTTCATATGGGCACTGATATAGTCTATCACCATTGATTGAAAAGCATGGTCTACTTCAATTTTTGTGACAATCTCTTCTAGTTTCCTAATTTTTGTAGCTCCTAGTAAGTCTAGAAACCAGGCAATGTAATATCTCCAAAATTGTGAGTCTCTTTGTAAAATATTCTCCATCAGCACCTCTTAAATATGACTATATTAGTATTGGTTCATTATTCACTTTCTCAAGGTCATTTCTCTACTTATTACAAAGTAGATTACATTATCTTTTGTTCCTAGCATCGTTCTCATCCAAAAATTGATAAATGTTATTAGTTTATTGTACTCAGATGTGGGGATTGTAGTATTGAAGTGAATAAAGTGCTGTGGCTACAGTGGCTACAGGAAGACACCTTACATACAACTGTAGTGCCATTTGTTGGTGGAAGCCACAGGGTTCTTATATAAATATTTCAGCATAACTAAGAGGGCCACTGTAATCATTGTCATAATAATAGCTCCAGCAAATTTTAGATCCTTAGTAAATCTATTATTTTTTAATGTGTGATTTTATTTTTCCTCTCTCATTTAATCCTCATAACCATGTACAAGTCATTATATACATTTTGCAAATTAAATGAAGTTTGGGGGAGATTATGTAATTTACAAAATAATGTAAGTATGCTGTTTAATTCTCACCGTTTACTTGAGGAGACATCACGGTATCACCCCCTTGGGGCCCACAGAGCCTTCGTGCTTCTTTGCTTGATATAATGCTGCAGAAAGTGACTAAACGGAAGGAAGCAGAGCTTCAGCTTTAAACTGGTCCAAAGAGTGCAGTTTACACTGTTGTCCACTTGGGGGTGCTGTCTTGAATTGTGGAGTGTGCAGTGTCAATTGGGATGTTTTCGTTTCCAAGTACCTGATTTTTTTCTAAAAGTTGCATCCATATATATGGAATTTTTATTGCCTAACAGAACAGGAAGGAAGAGATCAGAATTGATTATATTGATTTCATTCAGCATTTCATGGATACCATTAAGATACTGGTTTCTCAACTCTTGAACTTCCACCGTGCATCAAATTAATTTCAATGTAAATTTTCTACCAAGGACTTTCAGGACTGCAAGCACAAACAGGGTGAAATAGGCTGGTTTCCAGTAATGTATTCATTTTCTAGGACCGCCATAGGAAATCATGAGACTCCGGGTGATTTTATATTACAGAAATTCATTCTCTCCCAGTTCAGACAGCCTGAAGCCAAATCTAGGAGTCAGCAGTGCCATGACCTTTGGAGGGCTATAGGGAAGGAAGTGTTCTTCCTTATCTGCTGGCTTCTGGTAGTTCCTGGCTTTCCTTAACTTGCGACCGCGTACCTACAACTTCTGCTTGTCTTCACATGACCTTTGATCAATACAGCCTTAGGACTTCCCTCAGCCTCAATTAAATTTTAGGCAGGCTTCTTCTTGCCTCTTGGCCTCTGACTTCCCTCTCACCTGGGCCCTAACCTAATCCACAAGGCCTAACTACTAATGTCCATCCTTTCCCTTTGCTTTAGAGTATTTACTTTGGAGAATTTGTAATCGCAAATTGTTTACCTGCTTCTTTGAAATGTACATCTCTTTCACAGCTTCTTGATAGTTTTACAACCCAGGACTGTGTTTCTCAAAACCCTGAGAGCCCTCCCTTTGAAACGTAATCATCAAGGAAGATAAGATCCCTCATCTCCCAGTCTCATGAGAACCTAACTTCTGCCGGCACTTTGTTCCAAGCTGTAAAACTACCTTCTGTCAAGTGGTACTAGAAAGTCTTCTCCTTTGGGTGAGGCCAAGTAGTCAGCACCTTCTGGACAGCCATCCCACCTCACTGCACCCCAGCTCATAACAACTCTCTTGCTGTTTGTTTCAGTAGAGTTGAGGTCAGACTGTGTTTTGGCCTCTTTCCCCTTTTTCAATGCCCTTTAACAGTCTTCCTTGACTAGTTAACTTTAGCCAGTGCAGTCTTTGCTTTTCTGCCCTCTAGATGTCTCCTTGTCCTCTCCTCCTCTTGTAAAGACAGAATTACTGGATTTAAGGCCCACCCTTAGTACAGTAGGATTCTTCTTGGGCTCCTTAAATAATTACATCAACAAAGGCACCATTTCCAAATAACTGAGCAATTAGGCCATATTAGGAGGTTCCAGAAGGACATTGTTGGGTGACACTCTTCAACCCACCACATGTTGCTTAAGGGCTATTTCCCATAAACCCTCGGCAAACCTCCCCTTTTGCCTCAATGTCTAAATTGGGCCACATGCCCAGGCCATGGGGAGTGTTGTTGCCCACTTTCTGGATTAAACCTGTGTTACCAAAATCAATCACTATGGCAAGTTGCCTTTGTTATGTTAAAAGAGAAGTTGGCTATTTTTTTTTCCTAAAGAGCCATATAAATATTTGTGCACTGAAGGCTGTTCAGCTGAGCTGCAGTAGCAGGAAATCAGTCATAGAGGATGACTAAATACTGGGTGTGGTTTAGTGAATAAAACTTTATTTGTATAAATAGGCAGTGGATGGATTAGGCCAAAGGGCAATAGTTTGTTAGCCTTGAATGAAATAACCCCCATTTTTTCCTGAGCTGGGGAAACAGGGACATGCCTCCTTTTTCAAACTGTGGAAAATAGAAAACAGATACCAGTACTTGGTCATTCATCCCTGATACATTTAACTTGATTTTCAGGGTTTTACATGCAAAGAGGCCATTCAGCCACTCTGACTTACACAACTACCATTATTTACATAGAATTCACTATCCTGGTTTTGAGCAACCATTCTCTACTTACTGCATCACAGAATAGCAGAGCTTATCTGAAGACTGTGGAGAATGTGAAAGATATTTTTATTCATTTTTGTGATCATGACTTTATCCTTCCTTCCTCATAACAGCCCAGCAGAAGCACACAGTTTCTTCCAGGTATTAGTGCCTGTGTGTGTGCTTACACTCATTGTGTGAGTGTTGCCCCCTCACTGTTAGAGCCATTAACAGTGTCTCCTTTTGTAAAGAGAAGATTTAATATAGTGGCTGAAAAATTTAGGCCTAGAAAGCAGGCCCACATAAATTTCAAACCTGGCTCTATACTAACTAGTGATCTTGCATAATTTATTTTATTATGTGCACCTCAGTTTCCCGATAAATAAAGTAAACTGATAAATAAAATGGTGATTATAATAGTACCAATCCCAGTGGGTAATTTCAATGATATAAAGACTGAATGCATACTAACCTCTTAGTACCAGAATGCTTGGTATACTGTAAGCTCAAAATGCCAGTTAATATTTTTATTACCATTTTATTTTTTTATTAATGAGAAATTGTTGAATATCCCATTGCTTTTATGTGTCAGATCTAGGCTTCAAATCAACCTTATAATACAAATTTGCATTTTTTTCTATCACTAAATGAAGAATTATCAAAACATTTCAGTTTTAATATTTCAACCAACAATAAGATCTGTAATTCAGTCTTTGGTAGTGTTGTTCATGGCAGAAATTTTCAAATTGGATGATAATTAAGAATTATAATTACTTAAAATTTAAGTAATTAAATTGTATAATAAACTTATAAAAAGAAATTAATATTCCAAGACAAATTTGCATGTATTTTTCTGAAGTAAATCTATGCTTATTTGTAGAGAAACACATTTTTTATTTTAAACATCAGGTGCAGATAATTAAGTTAATTATATAACTCAGTTCATGTTATGTAATTGGCCTGTGAAAGATTATATATTCATTTCCCTTCCCCCATAGGCAACCAATTTAATGTTTTAATATGCATGGTTTTGTGTTTATGCAATTTTAATTAACATAGATGGGACAATGGCAGAGTTTGTTGTTTTTATACCAAAATTCATTATTCCCTTATTCAACAGTAATAGAATTATACACTACATATTCCAGGATCTCTGCAGTTTGGTTTGCCCATGTGTAATGTAAACAGAAGTGGTACAGAACACTTCTAGGTCTGAGTCCTTAAATATTGTGTTTTTCTTTTCTCACTTTGTGTTCTCTGCTCTCCAGAAATGTGAATATTACAGTTTCAATCAGGCAAGTAACAATACACTAAGGCATTGCTTCTCAAAGTATTCTTCCCAGGCGCATAGCATGAGCATCACCTCAGAAATTGTCGGTAATTTTAAGTATTGCAAATTCTTAGGCCCAAACCAGACCTACTATGTCAGAAACTTTGAAGAAAGGCCAAAAATATGTTTTAACAAACTCTAAAGGCAGTCCTAATACATGTTGCACTTTAAGAACCACAAAACAATATGCCAGAAAGGACCTGAGTCCACAGTACAGCAAAACGTTTTCTGCAAAGATTCAAATTATTAATAATTTAGGTTCTTCTTGTTTTCATATTCTTTTGTCTCCTGCCGCTTCTCCCCTTCTTCCTCCTCTTGCTTTTCCTACCTCCTGTAAGAGTTATTTAAAAAAATTAAAAACTGTGCTTAGCTAGCACACAGGTTATGCAGAAATAGGCTGGTATAGAGTAGAATGGCGATGGTGACCTTGGTTATATTACACAAGAGATAAAAATAAATTATGTTTTCTACAGCAATTTCTTTTTGGATCTCATTACAGAAGCCTCATCTACAGTAGATTTATCTACTTTTCATTTCACTCTTTAGTCCATTTATATTTATGGATCTGTTAACTCAGTCCTCTGATTCCAACTATAGCAAAGTACTACATGTTGTGCCCTTTCTACATCATGCCTGTGCTCTCCCCTGACATGAACACAGATAAATTACAACTCCCTAATGCCACATAACATAGCATCTTCTACATGTCCACTGTTGGATCTCTGTAGAAATTTATTTGGTTAATATATCCAGGAGTTGAATGTTTGGATGATCTATTCATTTAACTAGGTTTTGCCATATTGATCTCTATACTGACTGCCCTGGGCCACTGTCACATCAGAAGTATGAGAGTATTACTGATCTCCCATACCACCAACTCTTGGTATTACCCAGTTTTCTCAGGTATGTTATCCAAAAGATATAGAAGATATTTTATTGCTTAATATTCTAGGTGCCTACAAACCAAAGCTAATTCGTACCTTCCATTCATTCGAAAACATTGAAGATATATTATTTTTAATCCCTACTATATGTAATAAAAAATAGGTAATTGTATTTGAAGCACTGTGTTTTAATAAAAGTTTTAGGTACATATACAGACATAAAATTATAAATTGCAACAAAAAATAGAGCACACAGTAGGCATTATATATGACCCAGTATATAATAAATATATAATCCTAGAAGTACAAATAAAAATGCTAATAATTTAAAGGGAACATGTTTGGGAACAAGGTGCTATAAGAACTTTGGAGAGAATGTGAACCTTGAACTATTGACATTCAGCATTATTTTATTGTTTATGTTAATGACACTATACTAATCCAGTAAGGACATACCATTGTTTATATTATTACTTCACAATTGTCAAACATTTGTTTTATCTAATTTTTGCTATTATAATGCATAAGAAGAGGGAAGAAATCAGCCTTATAACCAAACTTCTCCGCAAATCTGTAACTATATTATTTGGAGAAATCTGTAGACATGGTATTGCTGAGAAAATTCTACAAACATTTTTAAATTCTTTGTTACTTGTTGAAAAACTGTTTTCAAGAAATTATTCCCACTTCTACTTCCCTAAGCAGCAAATCAAAACTTTCACTAGTATATATGTTTTAAATTGCTTTTACTTTCACATCATTTTTATATTTAAATATTTCTTACATTTCATACATGAAAAATATATGGACTATATGTGGCAATTAAATAATATTACTAATAACAATTTCAGTTTTCAATGAGTACATTCATAATTTGAGAATTGAATTTACCATTGAAATTCACTAGGTTTTCCTTGCTTTGCTGTCTAGAGGTCTTTAATATTTGCTTATCATTGCCTTTCATTTATTTCTATTTTTACCATATGTACTGTATATAAGTATATATGCACAGCAATACACATAGGCAAATAAACATGTATTTCAATATATTGTAAAATATAGTTTCCATTTTTCTAGTTTTGGTATGTATATTAAATGTTTATACTGTATTTATTATTGCATTACTTATTTTTTAGACTCAATAACATGCTTATTAATTTAATTTATGTACCGATTATGTCCATTAATTTCAACTGATACATAATATTCCAAAATTTGTCCATGATTTTGTTAAGCAACACTTTTCCTGTTTTATTATGTTACCTACTGTGATACTCGGAACAATCTTGCACATTGTCTCCTGGTACTTAAGAACAAGAATTTCTGTAGAGTATATACCTGGGAATGAAATCACTAAGTCATAGGCTAGGCACATTATCAAACTTTCTTCTGACAAGTAACTGATAACTCCTTAGTAGATTTCAAAAATTACTAGTACTCTTCCAAATCCAGGACTTTCAAATTATTTTAAGTCTGATCTTATTATCAGTTCTGAAAATTATGTATTCTCTATACATTGATTTATCCACTGGGACACGGCCTGTTCCTTCTACAGAATTTCCTTACAACGTCAGGCTGGTAATCAGCCTGAGATGCAGTACCCACTATCTGAAATCTTATTAATTGCCATCAGTAATAGACATGTGAATAAAATGTACTCATTTTTCTTGAACTCTGGTAACTTCATTCAACTACAGAGATAAAAATAAACAATGTTAGACTCTTCACTTAAGGTTTTTATTTTTATGCACAGGCAGTATAGGGCTACATTATTTGCATGTATGTGGGTGCAAAGTGGCTTAGTAGTTAATTTGGGGTCTGTGCAGGTCAGTGCTAAAATGCCTCCTATTTTCATCTATCTTTGTCTTGAACTAATGAGTTCAGAAAAGACTAAGCAGTAGGAGAAAAGAAAAAAATAAAAAGGAGGAAAATCAAACCCCTTAACATTTCAAAAATGTATCCTAAATTAAACTGCTTCAGAATTATAAGCCACAGACTACCCTGCCTCTCTCTTGCAGCAGAAACCAAATGGAAAACTATTCTGGATCCATTTAAACACTGTTTTGAATATTTTCCAGAGATTCAAAGAACGAACCAGAAATATGAAGAATCAGCAAGATCCTGATTGAAGTAACACAAGGGAAAACTAACACCATAAGGGAAAGAGAACAAGTGGAAAGGGAGGAGATACAAGAAGTTAGAGGAACAGGGGAAGAAAAAATTGAATTGTCATCAACAAAATTAAGATTTCCTTGGGTTTTTTATATTCCTTTCCCATTCAAGTGCTGCTTTTAGAGAAAAGTGTTTGCCTTCTTGCTTTTGTCCTCCTTTCTCACCACTCTTTTTTCCATTCATATGGCCATTTTGTACTTCCATTCATTAGGATTGTTAAGCTTTTGACCTAAAGTCCACTATTTTGAGACATTTCTATAAAAGAGCTTGTCTAAAAGAATATGATTTTAAACATAAGTGCTGTCACAAAGTATATATCTTCTTGCTTTTTTTCCCATTTATACAGAAAAAATAGTCTCAGGATAAACACAAAAATGAATTTGTATTTGAATTTGAAGTTTCATACACTTAAAAAATAATGTTTAGCAGGAAAAGTTATTGAGAAAGAGTTAGTATTGGTACTACCCATATCATTTGACCAAAGAATAATTACTAATTGAACAATATTAAAACTATTAGAACCAATCTCAGTATATTAAAATAGATCTCACAAGTTAAAAAATTTCTTTAGGATTAAATATAAGGTTAATTTCACTTAAAAATTAATAAGTGGGCAAATCATTTATCAAAAGAGTAATTATTTAAGCCATGCATAACCCCAAATTACCTTCATCTGCTCACTTCTTTCAAGGGGTTACTTGTTTTTCAGATCTAGGCATAAGTGAAACATGACCAGTGTTCAAAATGAATTTTGCAATTTGCTTGTATATGAATTTCAAGTATTCTAGCAAATGCAAAATACATTCTGCCTTACCTCAAACCTCAGAGTAATATCAACTCATTCCACCTAATATACCTAATAATATTAATACATTGCCACTGTGAAATATTTCCAAATTCAGAATAATGCCTTTTAGCCATTATTATATCAAAATCATATTAAATAAGTCACTTTTTCCATTTTAGGCATGTCACAGGGGTATAGAATGTTAAATTACTTAACCATTGAGAATCAATATAAAGTCAATAGTAGAATGATAATAGAATTCACTGAACTTTATGGTGTCTGTTGCTTGAATAATATATTAATGGTGATGTGCACTTAGGAAATACAATGTTTAAAATCATTTTATGATATCTTATCAGTGACTTATGGGATGGTAATTGTCTTTCTTATGTTCTAGAAACACTGCAATCATTAAATTTACTTACAAAGGAAAATAAACTGGCAAATTAAAGAAACATCTCTTCTTTAAATATCAAAGAGCAATTTTAGAGGAGAAAGGAAATTTTGAATATTATTTCATATTAGTCTCATGAATTAGTTTGTTTTAGTTTGTGGAAATATGGAAAACTTCCTCCTTGTAGTGATTGGCTATTTTACAACCTCTGCATTGATTATACTTGAGAAAGGATGCAAGATCATGATTGATATTAAATGAACCCCTGTTATCTGTCAGGCACTTTACATATGCCATCATAAGTAATGCTCACCACAACCCCTTGAGGAAAGAGTTAATAAATTCATTTTCCAGCCAGGAAATGGAAGTTTGTAAGGATTATCATATTTCAGTAACTCTAAACTAATCCTATTCATTATAAGATACATATCATCTTATTTCCATAAGAAATGAAAAATGCTGTTAAATATAATTGCAAGATTTGTCAGTAAACTGGTACTGATTCAAAATGTTAATATGGTAGGATGGTGGATGGGTAAGGGGCCTCCTAGGATGGCATATGCTAAGGTACCTGTCTGAGGTATGCAAGCTGGACAGTTGAAGCCTATTCCCCACCACGTCTCTGGTTCCAAAACCCCTGATTCTTCCATTAAACCACACAGTCTCAGCTACCCTTCACAAAACAGAATGCATTTGGCATTTTTTCCTTATGAGAACTGGTCTTTTTTTGATGGTACCACCTAATCTTTGTAACCTTCATATGAAGGAAATCAAAGTGCATGGCAGTGTATTAATCAGAAAAATGGATTGTGCCTGCCTCATCCTGTCAGTCACTTGATAAGGGAAAACAAATAGCAAAGATTAAATCAAAGGCTTCTCAAATAGTTTGTACTTGGAATACATTTCAGCTTTCATGAAAGTCCATTATGCACTGTTTGGCTTTGATTAGCAGGGGGCATTTCATAAAGCATGAAAGACAGCTACAGCTAGTGGAAGAAAGAAGTGTTTGAGCATTTTCTTGCTGTTTAGTTAAACAGCTGATTCTCCCCAGTCAAAGAAAACAGCAAAGGCTCTGACAATTACGAATGTCTTTGGCAAAAGGATGAATTTATCTTCTGTAAAGTAGATGTCACTTGAAAAGGCAGTGTCTGCAGCAAAGAGAACACCAGCAGAGTATGACTATGAAGAACAATCCGTATTTGTTCTTACACAGGCGAGATCCACAATTGCAAGTTGATTGTAATCCTCACCTGGGAAATCTGAAATCACCACCTGTTTTCTTTGGATGCTTGTGTGACACACTCCAATTGCTTTCTACAGAATTCAGAACATTCATTTACTCCAGTGGATATGCTTGGAGTTTTACTCAATTCAATTCATTCCCATTAAGCACCCGACTCACTAGGTTTATTAGAGCTAGGCAGATCACTATGTTTCTATGTCCACATTTATATTTCTAAGAACACACTACATATACTGCTTCCAGCGCATGACATGTTTTCATACAAGTGCTATTCTTGTTTGTACTTCATTAAAAGGGGAAGAGATTAAATGTAAGAACAGTTAGTATGCATGCAATATGGAATTTTGTCTTAAATATTAGAGAAAACAGAGCAAGTGAAATCAAACCATAACAGCCACCACAAAGTCTAATTCATCTCTTAGAAGCCCTGTGCATTCAGTTCCAAACATGTTGTCAGGGCCTTAGTATTTTATGTTTAATCACTCAAAAATATTATATTGCAAGAACTAAAAGAATGTTGATAGACTAAACCTGCAATGTAAGACTTATGGTCCTCCATAATGCTTATTAAAAAGTAACCTTTGTTGTTTTTAGCCTTTAATCTCTACTTAAATCTGCTGCTTAATCTAGTAAGATAAACCATAGCCTGAGATGCATTACAGTGCCAGCAAAGATAGACAGATCTACCAGACTAGGCACATTATTATTATCTGAGCAAAACAAGTTAGCCAAAGACATAGCTTCATGCTTCTACAATACAAAGTCTGTCGGAGCCCACATGCCTTGTAAGAGCCAAGTACAGTGTTAACGCAGCATTTATAAAACAGCCTGTACCTTTTCTAAATTTGAGAACACATCTTTAAGGATAATACTTGCATTATGAAATTAAATGTTTAAAAACAAATCTTAATGTGATTCTAGAGTTCAATATTTGTGAAATGGACACAAAAGGCAGCTATAAGCCAAAAGTACTAATGTTCGACAAATACAAAATTATGTCAATGTTTTATCCTGAGCTTAATGCAGTCAAGTATATCTAACCATTTTAATCTACTGGTAAATAAAGATTGATTGTGGTTAAGCAAGGCCTTTGTCAGCTTATACTATTGGAGAATTTTAAGGGTAGTATGATTATTGATCGAGAGGCCTAAAACAAGTTCAGCTTTAGGTTTTGCTAAGTGGTAGTGCCATCTACTGGTTTAGTTTGTCACAACAGTAGAATGACAGGGCTGGAGGTTTTGGATTTACAGGCACAACTATCATTTAAGCTAAGGAATAAACAAGAATTGACATTGTCATGAATTAATTAAACTTTTAGACTTTGAAGCACTTTGTTTCATTATAAAGAACATAAGGAATAAAGGTGATGTTTAACTAGGCAACATCATTTTGGGGCTTTTATTTAAAGATTTAAATCATGCTATGTATCAAATGTCTGACTGTTTAGTTAATGCCCTGCATGGTTGATGCGTTGAATGCACTTTGCCCTTAAAAATGCTGACAGATTCAACAAAAATCAGGGCATTTAAGATATACAGTAGGAAAAGTAGAAAATGGTTTGAAGCTTGCAGATTGAACAAATACATAGACACGCAGTTCATTAACAAAAGTAGCTGACTCAGGGTGGTTCACATACGTATTTTAAGGTATGAATAAAGGTGTGGCTGTGGAATAGGAGGGAACTGAAGGAGGGATCAAACTTGAAAAGTAAGAACCAAGAAAAATCTAGGGGAACAACAGCTTGAGTAGGTGTAAAGAAAGGGAAAGTACAGGACAATCAGATGAGATTTTGTTTCAGATTTTTTATATCAAGAACAAATGTGTCCTTAATTCTGAGAAATACATTCTTATCAGTTCTAAAACTTCTGGAAGGTGATATCTACAGTAAGCCTAGGAAACTTTGTACTCATTTGTAACTCCATAAAGTGTCTGGTTTGGTCGGTGGCAGTATCAAAGAGGGGCTCCCATCAACCCCACCCTACTAAAGTACCCCAAATAAAACACATCTTATTAGTAAAAACAGAAAAGAGATTGTTGGCTCTGTAATCACAGGGTTTTGACAAGTTTAGGAAACTGTTTCCTTATACTCCTTATTAACTTGGATGCTTTGGGATGTAAATTATACCAGAGAATCTATTAGAGAGCAGAGTTCATTATTTTTCTCTCACATCTATACAAAACTATCTCAAGGTTTTAAGACATTTTTCAGCTGGATGCTAGTTTACCTAGGAATTTCCCAGGATCCCCCAAGGCGTGTGAGCAGCAGGTAGCAGTATTACCCCCACCCCCACCCCAAGCAGTCAGAGTGGAACTACTTTGATCTGATACACTTGTGCGTGCTTGTGTGCATGTATATGCATGCATACACATGCACCACAGATACACACATACATATTTAACATTTAATGTATGCATATGTATTTTCTTTGGGCATGTACACTGCTGCTAAAAATATATTTGGAAGCTTATCAATTTAAACATTGAAAATATGAAAGAAAAAACAGACTTGAATACAAAGAGTCACAAAATTGGAAAGGACAGCCTGAGTAGAAACAAAGGGAAAGTAGAGGATGAGCATGGGATTTTCTGTTTTGGCTTTTTCCCAGCAATACATTAAACTCTCCAATAGCTCAATTTATACTGACTTAGCTGTGAGCTTGTTCCATATCCTTACTTGACCAACCCACCGTGCAATGAACCCTCTCTAGATCTGTCACCACTTTTGTCAGTCACTATTCTCCCAGTCATATAGCATGATACTGTATACTACCTTCTAGTTACAAATTGTGTGGGTCTGAAAATTTTGTTATCTCCAAAAATCATTGTTTTGCTTTCACAGGATTCAGACCTTCCTTCATTTGAAGTACCTATAACACCCAAATAATGAGAGGATAGATCATAGCATATATAAATAACACCCACAATTTCTCTCTTTTTCTTTCCCTCTTTCAAATATACACATGCACACACACACACACACACACACACACACACACACACGTCATTAATTCATTTAATGTTATAGAAACATGGGCAAATATATTAAACATTAATCGGAATAGGAAATATAACAGGATACACGATTTGTGAAGAGATCATTTCACTTAAAAGAAACCAGAGTATTTCAAATTACAACTATAAAACATCACTCTGCAATCAGAATAACAAAAATTATGCAAGACATAGGACTCATGTGCTCAACTGGCAGAAGCAGACACTGGTGAAACCAGTTTGCAGAACTGTCTGGCAGTAGTTAACAAAATATAATTCATGCAAACTCTATGCCCATGCATGTATGTCCCAAAGCAATGGTCTCACACCCCATTTGTGGGACATACACAAGGATAGTCAGTACATAGTTGTTTTAATGGGAGAGAGTTGAGGCAACCTGAAAATCTATTCTTTGAGGGAGCGGGAATGTAGAAAGGGATGGATGGTGTCCATGGAGTGCTATGGCAGGATAGATCTAAAATATGTAATTGAAAGAGAATGTAATTATAAAATAACAATGTGTATGTGAATATAAGTTATGCATGCAAACGATAATACATTTTCTATATGGACATATACAAATGAAAGGATTTTCACTAAACAATGAAAAATGAGGATGAGAGGAGATAATCGAACATACAAATAATAAAAGAGGCTTGGATGGATAGCAATAAATGTGTGTGATTGAGGAGTATGAGTGACTTAAGCTTAAGTGCTTGATACATAACTAGGAAGAGAAGAAAGACTAGAATAGTAACCTTCAACTGCATGCCATTCAAACCAGCCTTAGGTTGTTTGATGTTCTGTATACTCTATTAAATGGAAAATATTTGGGTCTGAAATAGCCTGATGACTTTCGATAGGAGCCAGCCTTTTCCATCCATACCTAAAGACAGGTCTTTTCTAATATCAAGTCTGTGTTGAGTTCAGGTTCTATATATGCTGTTTCATTTCATATCTCAGAATGGAACATTTGAAAAAGTCCTCTTAAACTGGAGAAATGGCAAAACAGCTGTGGCCTGAATAAGGCACTGTCACATTTGGGAACTTAATGTCAGCCTTCCTTTTCCTATAGTGTCACAGATCTATCACAAGCATAAAGAAAATATTTTATCTGCTTATCTACTTCAGTTATTTTACCCACATGGAAAAAGTGTTAAACAGAAGGGTATTCCAACTTCAGTGTATTCAGGCCATGGAAAAACATTTATTGTGTACACCAGCAACAAGGGAAACAAATGTGAAGTCAGGACTAGTGTATTTTTGTGTCTGTCTCTGTAATGGTCAAAATACATTGCAGATGTAGAGAATCAAGTCTTCACTTTTACTTCCTCATTATCAAAAGTGAGGCCAACAACAATCAGCATAACTCTAATTCAGTGTAGGGAGACTCAGACAAATAGAAAACAAAGAAAAATATTATGATATTAAGCTTACCAGTTATTAGCCCAACATAATTGTTTCATTTGAGCAGAATTTCAGGATAGCTAATTATAAGATGGTCTTTTCTACAATTACAGATGTAACACTGTTCTAAAAGTAAATTAGCTAGTTTGGACACTTTTAACATTGGGGTGTTATTGCAAAAAGAGATGCTAAAACAGGATCAGATTTTCTAATGCTACATTTTATATTTTAGAATTAAATACTACACAGTTTTAGCTAAGGAAAAAGTAATGAACATATTTAGAGCATAATTAAATTTTTGTAGGAGTTTCCAAGCTTGAAATTAGTCATCTTTTATATTAGCTATTATTACTCTAATGCTCAGGAATAAAAATAATGCTTCTCTGTGACCTGGGAAGTATTCACATGAAGTCCATTTTTCACACATATTCCCTTCTTCAATAGAGGCATGCTGCATATTGAGAAAATATAAAGACAAAGGAAAGAGTCATAGTTATGTTAAAAACATTTGGTATAAAGTATTATGTTGATGCTCTGTAAGGGGAAGGTACCATGGAGGTGCATACAAACTAGTATCAACTCATATTTTTAATGTGTTTAACATACAGTAACACACAATTTCATAACAACCAGATAGAAAGGAAATCTTTTTTATTTCTATTTCATAAATATGGAAACTGATTCTGATAATTTGTGACTCTCTCAATATTCTAAATAATAAGTCCTAAAAGTTAAGAATTATATTTCTTCTGACTCCAGAGACCAATGTTATGCATAGTCTTATGCTTGAAGTAGAGAATTCATTAAAGAGGGTAAGAAGATACAGGTTTTTAAGTAAAAACAGTAATTTGATAAAATACTTGAAATACCAAACAATTGAAATTGGACTTGATTATGAGGGCAAAGGGGATCATTGTAGAATTGAAAGCAAAGAAAGAGATACGTGAAAGCCATGTTTTAGGAAGATTAATGTGACAGAACTATATGAAATGGATTGAAATGGAAAGGAAATCAGAGAGAAAAAACTAATGCAATCATTCTTGTGTGAGATATGAATCAGCCTCATGGCAAAGGCAAACCAATTGAGGAGAAAGAAACAGAATCCAGATATATTTTAATTAAAAATATGATGGAATCAGGAAATTAAGTGGGTTAAGAAAATGAGTAGGGATAAAATTATATCTGAAAATATTACATTCTGTTCTTTTTATTGCTAAGGCAATATTCTGAAAATGTTTTATTTTATTACTACCCCTTCCAAAAAGTATCAAAGAGTTGAGCATATGAGCAAATATAAACAGAATTTCATGAAACTGGAGCAAACAGAACAACAACAAAAAGAAACATAGGGCAAAAGAAAATGGGGCATGCTCCCTATTGGCCAATAAGCTGTTGATTTGGTAAAGAAGTTTTAAAAAAGGCAAAAAAAATTGTGTGTTAAATGAATAAATGTACAATTTAGTACTTGAAAGAGGTTACTTTTTGTTGGGTAAGTCTAGGAGTGAATTTCACTGATGTTCATTTTCGGTATATGCAGTTTTGGGGTTTTTTTTTTGCGGTACAATACAAAGATTTACCATCATAACCATTTTGAAATGTGCAAAACAGTTGTGCAGCTATTATCACCATCTAATTCTAAAAAAATTTCATTACCCTAAGAGGAAACTATACGCATTAATCAGTCACTCTTCTTTCGTCCCACCCCTCAGTCTTAGGCAAACACTAATCTGCTTTCTATCCCTATGGACTTGCCTACTCTGGATATTTCATATAAAAAGAACCATACAATAAATTTGTGGCCTTTTGTGTCTGACTTCTTTCACTTAGGATGTTTTCAAGGCTCATTCATGTTGTAATGTGTATTAACATAATATTTCACTCTTCTTATAGCTAAATAATATTTCATTGTATGGATATGTCACATTTCTTTATTCATTTATCAGTCAATAGACATTTGAACAATTTCCACCTTTTGGCTATTAGGAATAGTGCTGCAGGGAACAACTGTTTACACATTTTTGTCTGAACACCTATTTTCAGTTCTTTCATTATTATGGGGTAAATTTATGGATGTGGTGTGAAATAAGGGTCTAATTTCAATCTTTTGCCTGTGATATCCAGTTATCCAAACACTGCTTTTTAAAGAAACTATTTTTCCCCACTGAATGGTCATGTCACCTTGTTGAGAATCAATTGACCATAGATATGTGGATTTATTACTGGAATCTCAATTATATTCCTTTGATATAGTACCACATTGTTTTGATAACTGTAGTTTTGTAGTGAATTTTGAAATCAGGATGTCTGAGTCCTCCAATTTTGTCCTTCTCTTTCAAGATTGTTTTGCCTATTCAGAGGCTAGCATATTTATATAAATTTGAGAGTCAGCTTTTTCATTTCTGCTAAATAGCCATTGGGATTTTAATAGGGACTGCATTCAATCCATAGATCACTTTGGGGAATACTGTCATCTTAACAATATGAAGTCTTCCAATACATGAACACAAGATTTCATTCCCTTTACTTGGGTATTATTTAATCACTTTCACCAGTGTTTTGTAATTTTCAGTGTACATATCTGCAGCTTCTTAAATTTATCCCTGCACTTTATATTCTTCTTATTTCATTGTAAGTGGAGTTGTTTTTCTAATTTTCTTCTCAGATTGTTCATTGCTGCTGCATAGAAAAATAATCGATAACTGTTTTGATTTTGTAACTTGCAACTTTGTGGAATTTGTCAGCTCCAATAGTTGTTAATTCTTTATATATAAATAATTAAATATATATTAGATGGTGTCATATGTGAATATGAGATTACTTCTTCATTTCCAATTTGGATGCCTTTTATGTTTTTTGTTCTTCCCTAATTACTGTGCTCAGAACTACCAATGAGAGCAGACACCCTTATATTCCTCATTTTAGGAATAAAGGTTTCAGTCCTTCCCCATTTAGTAAGATGTTAGCTGTGGGTTTTTCATGAACGTCCATTATCATGTTGAGGAAGTTCCAATCTATTCCTAATTTGTTGAGTGTTTTATCATAAATGGAATTGCATTTTCAAATGTTTATTCTGCATCAATTGAGATGATTTTTTTTCATTCTACAAATGTGTGGCATTCCATTAATTTCATATGTTCAACCTCCCACTCCTAGAATAAAAAACACTTGTTCATGGTGTATTATCTTTTTAATATGCTGTTAAATTTGGTTTACTAGTGTTCTGTTGAGGATTTTCACATCTAAATTCTTAAGGGATATTGGTCTATAGTTTTATTTTATTGAATTTTTGCCTGGCTTTGGTATTAGGGTAATACTGAACTCAGAATGAACCCAGAGGTATTTGCTACTCTTCCATTTTTTTTTTTTGGATCGATTTGAGAAGGACTGGTATTAATTCTTTGGTGGAATTCACCAGTGAAGGCATGTAGTCCTGGACATTTCTTTGTTATGAGGACAGAAGCAGAAGTCAGAGTGATTAGTTCTGATGATGGCTGTGAGCCAAGGAATGTACTTGACTTTAGAAGCTGGAAAAACCAAGGAAACAGATTCACCCCTGGGATCTCTAGAAGGAATGTAGCCCTGCTGATTCATTTGACTTCTGATTTGCAGAAGTATAGGAAAGTGAATGTGTTCTTTTAAGACACTAAGTCTGTGGTAGATTGTTATAATACCAGTAGGAAACTGATAAGGCAGATATTCTACTCTACCTCATAATAAGTAAACTCACTGTATAGCTCAGCCTCTAAGATGTCTTCATTAGAAATTTGGAACTAGTCACACCCCCATCTTCTATGAGCTATGAAATTACTCTCCTCCTTCAGTATCTTTTTATATCTCTTTTGAGAATTTATATCTCCATAAGTGTTTCCTGTTTTTTCTATAACAAATATCCATGCAAAATATTAACAGATAAGGAAGATGGCGGTGTGAGCAGGGCGGCAGAAAACTCCTCCCAACACTATATTTATCTATGAAAACACAGAAAATACATCTATTCCTAAAAGAGAGACGAGAATACACAGGAAAGCGCACAGCGTGCAGCTACACCCGAGAGCACTTGGCACCCCAAGAGGCGGGTAAGATACGGAGCCGCGACTCGACGGGACCCGAGCCCTCCCCCACCCCAGCTCACCGGCGGGAGGAGAGGATTCAGAGCCGGGAGGGAGTGGAAGCACACACCGCAAAGTAGCCAGCCCCGGTGATCTGCGCGGGGAGAGCTGACCCACATTGCACAGTGCAGCGGAGATTGGAGAGACAGAGGGGCAGGATCTGAGCGGGGAACGCCCCAGGGTACTTGCAGCCGGCTCCCGGGATGGAAAAAAAAAAGTGCGCGCTTTCTTCAGCGGTCTTAAAGAGACAGGAGCCCAGCGGAGGAGCCGGATCGCCCCAGCACACTCAGCCCAGCAGGCTGGGAGTCCTGGGGAGTTTCAGACGCCTTAGCTGGCGACTGAGGAAGCGTAGCCATAATTAACACTTCTCACTGAGATCAACAGCCTCCTATTCGTTCCCACCCCTGCCAGAGCGATAAAGGGCTCTGCGGAGCGGCACAGTCACAGCTGTGGAATAGTGGGGCAATAGCGCCACCTAGAGCATTCCCACAGAATCTACGTCCAGTGGGCATTTTTTTTGTTGTTTTTTTTTGTTTTGTTTTTGTTTTTGTTTTTTCTTTTCTTTCTTTATTTCTTTTTTTCTCTTTTTTTTTCTCTTTTTTTTCTTCTCTTTTTAAAGTCTTAAAGAGCCCAGCTGACATACGTGGCAACTATCAGTGACCAAATTATACAGCCATGAAAAGACAGAGGAATATGGTTCAGACCAAAATCAACCAGACAACCCCAGAGAGGGAGTCTGAAGGGATGGAAATGAACAGCCTCCCTGAAAAAGAATTCAGAATAAAAGTCATAACCATGCTGATGGACCTACAGAGAAATGTGCAAGAGCTGAGGGAGGAAGTGAGGGAACTGAGGAAAGACAATACAGAAATCAGACAAGCGATCGACGGGCTTAACAGCAGAATGGATGAGATGCGAGAGACTGTTAATGGAATAGAAAACAGAGAACAGGAGTACAGAGCAGCTGAGGCAGAGAGAGATAAAAGGATTTCTAGGAATGAAAGAATATTAAGAGAACTGTGTGACCAATCCAAACGGAACAATATTCGCATTATAGGAGTACCAGAGGAAGAAGAGAAAAAGGGATAGAAAGTGTCTTTGAAGAAATAATTGCTGAAAACTTTCCCTCGCTGGGGAAGGAAGTAGTCTCGCAGTCCACCGAAGCTCATAGATCTCCCAACACAAGGGACCCAAGGAAGACAACACCAAGACACATAATAATTAAGATGGCAAAGATCAAAGATAAAGACAGGGTATTAAAGGCAGCTAGAGAGAGAAAAAAGATCACCTACAAAGGAAAACCCATCAGACTATCATCAGACTTCTCAACAGAAACCTTACAGGCCAGAAGAGAATGGCATGATATATTTAACGTTATGAAACAGAAGGGCCTCGAACCAAGAATAGTGTATCCAACACGATTATCATTTAAATATGATGGAGGGATTAAACAATTTCCAGACAAACGAAAGTTGAGAGAGTTTGCCTCTCATAAACCACCACTACAGGATATCTTAAATGGACTGCTCTAGATGGAAGCACACCTAAGGCTAAAAAGATGTCACCAGAGAAAATAAAATCATAGCAAAGAAAGCAGACCATCCAAATACTAACTAAAGGCAAAGAATAAAACACCTATTATAGAAAGAATGGAGGAGGAGGAATAAGAAGGGAGAGAAAGAAAGAAACATCAGACTGTGTTTACAATAACTTAACAAGAAAGTTAAGTTAGATTGTTAGATAGTAAAGAAGCAACCCTTGAACCCTTGGTAACCACGAATCTAAAGCCAGCAATGGCAATAAGTACATACCTATCAATAATCACCCTAAATGTAAATGGACTGAATGCACCAATCAAAAGACACAGAGTAACAGAATGGATAAAAAAGCAAGACCCATCTATATGCTGCCTACAAGAAACTCACCTCAAATCCAAAGATATACACAGACTAAAAGTGAAGGGATGGAAAAAGATATTTCATGCAAACAACAAAGAGAAAAAAGCAGGTGTTGCAGTACTTGTATCAGACAAAATAGACTTCAAAACGAAGAAAGTAGCAAAAGATAAAGAAGGACATTACATAATGATAAAGGGGTCAGTCCAACAAGAAGATATAACCATTATAAATATATATGCACCCAACACAGGAGCGCCAGCATATGTGAGACAAATACTAACAGAATTAAAGGAGGAAATAGACAGCAATGCATTCTTCTTAGGAGACTTCAACACCCACTCACTCCAGAGGACAGATCAACCAGACAGAAAATAAGTAAAGACACAGAGGCACTGAACAACACACTAGAACAGATGGACCTAACAGACATCTACAGACCTCTACACCCAAAAGCAAAAGGATACACATTCTTCTCAAGTGCACATGGAACATTTTCCAGAATAGACCACATACTAGGCCACAAAAAGAACCTCAGTAATTTCAAAAATATTGAAATCCTACCAACCAACTTCTCAGATCACCAAGGTATAAAACTAGAAATAAATTTTAGAAAGAAATCAAAAAGGCTCACAAATACATGGAGACTTAACAACACTCTCCTAATTAATCAATGGGTTAACGACCAAATCAAAACAGAAATCAAAGAATATATGGAGACTAATGACAACAACAACACAAAGCCACAACTTCTGTGGGACGCAGCAAAGGCAGTTCTAAGAGGAAAGTATATTGCAATCCAGGCCTATTTAAAGAAGGAAGAACATTCCCAAATGAATAGTCTAAAGACACAATTACTGAAATTGGAAAAAGAAGAACAAATGAGGCCCAAAGTCACCAGAAGGAGGGACATAATAAAGATAGAGAAGAAATAAATAAAATTGAGAAGAATAAAACAATAGAAAAAAATCAATGAAACCAAGAGCTGGTTCTTTGAAAAAATAAACAAAATAGATAAACCCCTAGCCAGACTCATTAAGAGAAAAAGAGAATCTACACACATAAACACAATCAGAAATGAGAAAGGAAAAATCACGACGGACCCCACAGAAATACAAAGAATCATAAGAGAATATTATGAGAATCTATATGCTAACAAGCTGGAAAACATAGAAGAAATGGACAACTTCTTAGAAAAATACAACCTTCCAAGACTGACCAAGCAAGAAACAGAAAAACTAAACAAACCAATCAACAGCGACAAAATCGAATTGGTAATCAAAAAACTACCGAAGAACAAAACCCCTGGGCCTGATGGATTCACCTCTGAATTCTACCAGACATATAGAGAAGAAATAACACCGATTCTCCTTAAAGTTTTCCAAAAAATAGAAGAGGAGGGAATACTTCCAAACTCATTCTATGAAGCCAGCATCACTCTAATACCAAAACCGGGCAAAGACCTCACCAAAAAAGAAAATTACAGACCAATATCCCTGATGAACGTAGATGCAAAAATACTCAACAAAATATTAGCAAACCGAATTCAAAAATACATCAAGAGGATCATACACCATGATCAAGTGGGATTCATCCCAGGGATGCAAGGATGGTACAACATTCGAAAATCCATCAACATCATCCACCACATCAACAAAAAGAAGAACAAAAACCACATGATCATCTCCATAGATGCTGAAAAAGCATTTGACAAAATTCAGCATCCATTCCTGATTAAAACTCTCAACAAAATGGGTATAGAGGGCAAGTACCTCAACATCATAAAGGCCATATATGACAAACCCACAGCTAACATCATACTTAACGGCGAGACGCTGAAAGCTTTTCATCTAAGATGGGAACAAGACAAGGATGCCCACTGTCTCCACTGTTATTCAACATGGTAGTGGAGGTCCTAGCCACGGCAATCAGACAAAACAAAGACATACAAGGCATCCAGATTGGTAATGAAGAAGTCAAATTGTCACTATTTGCAGATGACATGATACTGTACATAAAAAACCCTAAAGACTCCATTCCAAAACTACTAGAACTAATATCGGAATTCAGCAAAGTTGCAGGATACACAATTAACACACAGAAATCTGTTGCTTTCCTATACACTAACGATGGGAGAATATCTTCATAAAAAATGTATCTGATAAAGGGTTGACATCCAAAATATATAAAGAACTCATGCACCTTAACAAACAGAAAGCAAATAATCCAATTAAGAAATGGGCAGAGGACATGAATAGACACTTCTCTAAAGAAGAAATTCAGATGGCCAACAGGCACATGAAAAGATGCTCCACATCGCTAATCATCAGAGAAATGCAGATTAAACCCACAATGAGATATCATCTCACACCAGTGAGGATGGCCAACATCCAAAACACAAACAACAACAAATGTTGGCGAGGATGTGGAGGAAAGGGAACCCTCCTACACTGCTGGTGGGAATGCAAATTAGTTCAACCATTGTGGAAAGCAGTATGGAGGTTCCTCAAAAAACTCAAAATAGAAATACCATTTGACCCAGGAATTCCACTCCTAGGAATTTACCCTAAGAATGCAGCAGCCCAATTTGAAAAGGACAGATGCACCCCTATGTTTATTGCAGCACTATTTACAATAGCCAAGAAATGGAAGCAACCTAAGTGTCCATCAGTAGATGAATGGATAAAGAAGATGTGATACATATACACAATGGAATATTATTCAGCCATAAGAAGAAAACAAATCCTACCTTTTGCAATAACATGGATGGAGCTAGAGGGTATTATGCTCAGTGAAATAAGCCAAGCCGAAAAAGAAAAGTATCAAATGATTTCATTCATATGTGGAGTATAAGAACAAAGAAAAATACTGAAGGAACAAAACAGCAGCAGACTCACAGAACCCGAGAACGGACTAATAGTTACCTAAGGGAAAGTGACTGGGGAAAATGGGTGGGAAGGGAGGGATAAGAGGGAAAAAGGGGCATTAAGATTAGCAGATGTAATGTTGGGGGGGCACGGGGAGGGCAGTACAACTCAGAGAAGACAAGTAGTGATTCTATAGCATCTCACTACCCTGATGGACAGTGACTGTAATGGGGTTGGTGCTGGGGACCTGATGAAGGGGTAGTTTAATAACCATAATATTGCACATGTAATTGTAGATTAATGATAATAAAATAAATTATATTTAAAAAAAGGAAAATATGAATAACCCTAGTCTTTTGAAAGAAATTAAATGTTGTTTAAACCTTTCCGTAAAGGAAAAGCCCAGGCCCAGATGGCCTCCCTAGTAAAATCTATCAACCACTTAAATTACCTGTGATACCAAGCTTACACACTCATTCATAAAACAGAGGTACAGAGGTACTTCCACGGTTTCAGGAAAATAAAATTACAGACAAAATCACTATAAAAGATAGAAATTCAAGGTGACTTGGACACCAATTAGATATTTGATGATATGAAAATTTCTGCTCTATGTCTTGGTATGATAATGATATTTTGGCCAGATTTTAAAATAATTCTTATCTTTTTGAAATACATACTGAAATATTCCAAGGTAAAGGGGCATTAAGCTGAGTCATACAAAACTGATCTCTTTATTGGTCAAAAATTCTTACGTATCAGCAGTTCATAATTCAACCTAATATGATGTCTGTAATTTTTTCCATCATAAGCCAGAGGGGAAGGGTGGAATGAATGTAAGAGGGTAAGTAAAACAAGACTGCTCAGATGACTGCTCGATTTGGATACTCCATTTACCACATGACACTCTCAGTATATAAAAACTGCTGTTTGTTCTATGTGTCACATCACCAGTGTTACACATGCTAAGGGACACATTGCAGATCCCAGGGAAGGGATGCAGCACACGAGACAATCCACACAGGCTGGATGTTGTCAATTGGAAGATGAGTGTGTGCCAACCACGGATACCTTGGTCATAACACATTTTTTGTTAAGATACTCCACTTTTTTCATAATTTCTAAGAACCATTTCAATTCAGTTATTCTCTCCCATGCATTACATTTGGAAATTCTTAAGCAAAATGAAGTCTCTGTGTAAATCACTGCACATTAGTAAATTGTTCAGAATTATACTTGAATTAGTCAACTTTTGAAGAATGTTACCCACATTGTCTTTCTTGTAAATTTCAAAAGGCATTGCAAAGTGTAATCTAGTCACTGATTTATGGACTTGAATCTTTCAAAGGAGGGTCTCAGATTCCCTTTGTGTCCATGAGTTGCTCAATCTGGCATTCAGATAGAAAATATTGTCTAATATGTGGGAACTCAGCTCCTCATTCTCTTCTTGGAACAGAGGCTCATCATCAGAATATCTCAGAAGTATAAGTTCTACTCCCAATTTCAAAACTTACACACACCCACCTTCCTCCAACCATTCCCCACAGTGAGAAAGAAACGTGCTCTTTTTATGCATCATGTCTGACAACAGTACTCCACAGTACTCAGACTGCGTGGCTTTTGTATCAGCCTGCGTCCAATGAGGAAACAGAAACCATGTGATAATTCTAAACAGGGAAGCTTGATATAAAGAATTATTAAGTGATGATGGGTGAATTAGAAAAAAAATTCAACCCTGACGGGTTCTCTAGGGCTGATGGTGAGTATGCAGGGCAAGACACCACTGGAAGAGGGATGCCTCTCCAAGACTGGGGTTCTACCATGGAGAATGAGTAGTTGCATGAGTCACAGACTGCTAGCGGGTGGGGAAGTTGGCTGGTTAGCCCAGACCAGAGCTTGTCCACAGTGGTTGGGCAAACAGGAACAACCTTCCAAGTCACGAGGAGCCAGCCACTGGCGAGCAGACAGGCTGAGGGAACCGGGGCATTACTGCAGGCATACGGTATGGAGTGCATGGTGTTCATGCCAGGAGAATAGCAAGGAAGTGGTCCCAGGCCTGGGCTGGGGCTGGGAGGTTTCCAAGGCACTGTGCTTGGGATATGTAGCTGGTGCAGAGCAACATCTGACGTCCCAGTACACCCACACCACAGACCAGTATGGAGCAGGAGCAATAGAAGCAAAGACAGCAACCAGAAGCAGGAAGACACGTGCCCCCCTCAGACAGCATACCTCCATGCTCTCTCCTGACAAAGCTTCACATTGTGCTCATTATTAAGGAGAAAGGTTTAATCATTAACAGAGCAGAAGGATAAATTTAAAGCTGACAATAAATCCAGTTCTGGCTAGCGGATTCTGGGTTTCATTATGCAGGCACGGTCTCCCTAAAGTAAGCCAAGATCAAACTGAGTGATTTCTATGGCATTCTTAGTTCCACGAATATGGCTTTATATCCCAAGTATCACCAAATAATTCACGTGGTGGTTAAGAATTTCATAGCAAGCTCTGGAGCTGGGCTTCCTTGGACTAAATCCTGGCTTGTCCACTTTCTAGCTATGTGACTTTGGGGTAGTGATTATCCTCTCTGTTTCTTCATCTAAAAGTGGGAATAATCAATCCCACTCCTTGAAGTTGTTAGAAAGATTAAATGACAATATAGGTTAGAGCTTAGAAAAGTCCCTTGCTCACAGTCAGAGCTCATCAAATGTTAGCTTCAACAAATGTCAGCTTTAATAGAATTATTCACTGAGCACCTATGAGATAGATATTTCATGTCCTGGAAAGAGGTAACAAAAGTCTGGGAGCCAGTTGTCTAAAACCCTTTTCATGTCAATAAATGGTATTTCTTGCACTGACCTCTATTGGCCTTATCATGTCTCCTCTTGCAGTCCCCAGAAATTACAATGGCATTGTTTGGTGCTTAAATTCCACAGAATACCAGTTCATTATATCCACTCAAAACCCTCCCACCATATTTAACTCCTCACTGGCTCTCCCAAATGTATATGCCTCTTTCTTTCTTTGTCTCCATTGTACAACCTGAGATATTTTTTCCAACCATGTGTTCCTCAACTCAGGTGCTGATAAATTATATTCTCTAAACAGAAAGACAACTTGTTTAGGGGGTCAAAAAAAAAGATGCTCAATTTTGAAATTCTAAATTTGAATGTCCTCATTTTCTGAAAATGTTTTCTACTTCATTTATTTAAAACCTAATTTATGCAATGAGACTGCCAGGAACATATGCCAGTTAGTCTTAAATGCTAAAATGAGAATCACTAGGTTTCCCATTACGACCTTTGGGTACAGCTCTAATCTTCCAGTTTTGAAATATTCACTTCTCTGGGGGTTGGGTGGGCGGGTGAGTAATAAAATTAACATGGAGACACTTCTACTTTCTAATTTCTTCTCCACTTCTGCTCATTATTCTGAGTGTGATACCTAAACTTTTTACTTCATTACCTTTCAAAATGATTAATGTTAGGTCAGATTAAAAAAATCTTTTGTTTTCAAGTCCAAAGGGCCAAGAGTGATTCTCAGACAGAATTCTGACATGCTCCAGGCCAGTTCAACACAAAAAAATAAATGGAACCTGGGGGCACGTTGACAGCTCTGTGTGCATACCTCAATCATGGAAGTGACACAACATATTAAAGCTATTTTAATACTTCTATCTTCCTCATTATACTGAACATTTCCCTGCAGACAGACACCATGTCTTATTCATACTATAACCCGAGTAACTAGGATATTTTTAGCACAAACTATATACCTAACACATGTGGTACATAAATGAATGCCTGAAATTTGAAAGTTGAGGCCACACTTGCTCATTTTCCTAAATCCTTTTCAGGAAATACAATCCATCCAGTCATGTAGTATTGACATAGGATTTTTTTCAGTCTGCAGCCTACAGTAAAATATTTCCACCAAAGCTGAATGGCTCACAGGATTTATCTTTGTGTCAACTGGTACAGGCCAGGAAAACCCAAACCTCCACAGGGTGTCTAAGTAATTGTTTGTCCTTTTTGAGGATATCCAATGACAAAAATATCCAAAGTCAAATATGAAAACCTCTGTAATACTCAACAACTTTCTTCAACCAACAATCTCCCTGCATGAAAGCAAGTGTGTCTCAGTGAAGAAAGTTTCAAGTAAAATATCAAGAGAACCTCAGGAGAATTCAGATGTAAGTGTCTGAAGTTGCTAGTCCTACTTGCATTAGAGCAAACCCAGCCACAAAGAAAAACAGAGAAACCTCAAAGGATGAATCCAAAATGCAAATACTCACTGTGGTAAATCAATCACGCCCTATGGTACAAAGCCCCAAGTACAAGGTACTGGCAAAGACACTGACCAGTTTTCCAAGCAGAGCCAGAAGAAAGGAAACACACAATTCATAATACTGAGAGAGGGAGAACTTTGAATAGAGAGATCAGAGCAAAATGAAGATGGGTGTTTCAGAGAATCAAATAAAGAAAGTAACAAATCTGATGTCTCTATGACATGCAGATGGATGTTTCTCCATTACTATAGGTCATCACTACACACTGTAACTATCCACAAGGATGACAGTGGAGTCAAGGGCAGTTCAGAATAAAAATGCAATAGTCACATTGTAGAATTTTCTGGAAAGATAACTCATTCATTCATTTATTCAATAAGTCTTTGTTGATTACCCTCAGATGTCATGCATTGCTCTAAAACGAAGATATATCAGACAGTGTTCCTACCACAAGAGATTACAATGTTTATTGCAGATAAATATATATATATATATGCAAACAGCTGAATTATTGTGAACATCTTAAGTGCTATAATAGAAGCAGGAACACTTCCATGAGAACACAGAAGTATGAATATTAAGTATACATGGTATGGTAGAAGATTAGGAGGTTAAAGCACAGTATATATTAGCTTTGTTTCAGTGAGCATGGGCTACTCTAATAAATACCATAGACTGAGCTAGCTTAAACAACAGAAACTTATTTCTCACAGTTCTGGGGGCTGAGAAGTCCAAGGTCAAGGGACAAGACAATTAGGTTCAGGTGAGAACTGTCTTCCTGTTTTATAGACAGCTACCTTCCAACTGTATCCTTACATGATGGAGAGAAAACATGGTCTCTTGTGTCTCTTTTTAACTAATCCTTTCATGAGGGCTCCACTGTCATGACCTAATTACCTTCCAAAGGCCCCATGTCCAAGTACTATCACATTAGGGATTAGAGCCTCAACATCTGAATGGGAGAAGAGGGGGGCATAAACAGTCAGTTCATTCAGTCCTTCATTTCGTCACTGGACTACAGCAAAAACCCTCCCACTGTTCTTCCCTCCAGTCTATACTCTCTGCAAGCCATTTCTCATAAAGGAACTAGATTAATCTTTGTAAAATGTAGATCTGTTTATGTTGCAGCCCTACTTTGAAGTTTTCAATTGCTTCCCATTCCACTTGAAATACAGAAGATCACTCTTGGCATGGTTTATAAAACTTGCAGGATCTATAGCTTTGCTTTTAAGTCAGTTTCATCTTGCTTTATTCTTCTGGTTCTCTATATACAGATAGCTATTTGCACGTTTACCAGCATTGTCATAACAAAATACGATAGACTGGGTGGCTAAAATAACAGATACTCATTTCATCATAGTTCTGGAGACTAGAAGTCCAAGATCAAGGTATTGGTAGGATAGATTTCTCCTGAGGCCCCTCTCCTTGGCTTGCACATGGCTGTCTTCTCACAGTTTCCTTACATAGACTTTCTTCTGTGCATACATACCCTGATGTATCTTTGGGATTCCAAATTTTCTTTTCATGTGAAGATACAGTCAGATTGGATAGAGCTTAACCTAATAGCCTCATTTTAACTTAATTATCTCTTGAAAGGTCCTATCTCCAAACAGAGTCACATTCTCACATACTCACCATTAGGGCTTCAACATTTGGATTTAGGAGAGTGGGAAGGACACAGTTCAGCCCATACATTGCATTTCTTTCAATTCCTAAAACATGTCATGATTTTTCTCAAATTCCTATTTCTTGGGGACTTTTGCCCTCTTACTTCGGTAGGTTAATACTTGTTTATTCTTCAAATCTCAGGAAGTTTCCTAAATCCAGTGTTGGATGAGATGCACAATTATATAGATACTATTAAAACTTATTTACAGAAATTTGTCATCTTGTAATTACTCATTATTGTTGTATTAATCATCTCCTACCTTGAAACAATGCATGCATTCTGTGAACACAAGTACAATGACTTTTATGCCTATATCTAATTCCTAACTCATTTATTAATCAAATCATATTCCATTTTTTTCTGTTGTTTGCATTTGTGTTCTCTAATTAAGTGAAATCAATTGTCCTTGTATTAGTTACAGATTTCTGTCCTCTAGCTGTTATCTTATTTTTAATCATCTTGAGTCCTTTGCCTTTGTCTTCTGTGTTCTTTTTATTCAAAATAGAGATTCACTTGTCAATTTAGTCTGTTCTTCACTTCTGGTTTCTATTTTATTCATTGGGGTCTAAAATGGAGTTTCTCTAGACATTAATTTATATTTCTTACCATTAATTATCTCCTTTTTAATCCCATTCTATTATTCTATTATCTCCTCTGTAAGACATACAAAGAACTGAACAATCATAGAACCAATGGTAAGCACTAAAATAACAGAAGTAAAAGCCACGCTTTGCAGACAAAAAGGAAAATAATAAAAATCTATCAATAGGAAAGGCAGAAAAAAATATAATAAAAAAAGTAAATTCCAGAAGGCAGAAAAAAGGAGAAAGTCAGCAATAATAAGTAGTCATCTAATGTTAGCAATGTTCCAATGTAAATGCATTTTACAAAGTCACAAAAATTTCAAGCATAGTCACAATCCTCCAAATACAAAGGAAATATATACTTATTTACCTACTTGCATACAGTAAAGTAACAAATATTTTTAATCCTAGTAAACTGCTTAAAGAGTTAATTTTATAAGAAAATGAATCGAAAGTTCAATATGGAGGGATAAAAAATATGTAGGAGGTGATCAGACTAAAAAGGAAGTTGGTAGAGCAGTATGCATATCAGGAAAAAAATGGCAAGGTAAAAGTATTAATAATGAGAGAAACTTTCATCTAAAAGTATATTGACTAAGAAGAAAATCATTGGGAATTTTAATGGCTTGTAGATATAGAAATTATGAAGCAAAATTATAGGACTCCTCTAAAAATCAAAAAAGAATATTAATCATAGGAAGAAATTTTAATGATCTACTCCAGAAATGGATGGCTATGCAAACAAATAAAGAATTTTTGAAAAGCAGTGTAAAAAGATTATTCTAATTTTTATACAGATAACCCTCAATCTACTAAGTAACATATACTATTTTTACCATAGGGGACATTACTAAAACTGATAATGCAGTATAACATTTCATAATATCTAAAAATTGTTTGTAAGATGTACTATTAGTTGATTTAGCACCAAAAAATAGATAGTAATAGAAAGGAAAAAAATAAACATAGTAAAATAATAATAGAAAGGAAATTATAAAGATTAGAACAGAAATAAATGAAATTGAGAGCAGGAAAACAATAGAAAAGATTAACAAAATTAAGAGTTGGTTCTTTAAAAATTAAACAAAATTGACAAACCCCTAGCTAAATTAACCAAGAGAAAAAGAGAAAGAACCCAAATCACTAAAACTATAATTGAAAGAGAAGACATTATACAACTGTTACCACAGTAACACAAAGAACATTAGGCACTACTAAGAACAACAAACCAAACTTAGAAGAAATGAGTAAATTCCTACAAGCATATAACCTACCAAAACTGAATCATGAAGAAACAAAATCTGAGCAGAACCATTAAGGGGTAAGAGACATTAAATCAATAATCAAAAACCTCCCTACAAAGAAAAACTCAGCACCAGATGGTTTCAAGGGTGAATTTTACTGCACACTTAAAGAATTAACACCAATGCTTCTACAACTTACAAAAAATAGAAGAGCAAGGAACACTCCCAAGCTCATTATATGAAGATAGCATTAGCTGATACTGAAGCCAGAAGCAAACAAGTACTCAAAAATAGTGCTGGCTCTCCCTGCTTTTATTTAACATAGTTCTGGAGGTCCTAGCCACGGCAATCAGACAACACAAAGAAATAAGTCATCCAGATTGGTAGGGAAGAAGTCAAACTGTCACTGTTTACAGATGACATGATACTGTACATAACACACCCTAAAGAATCCACTCAAAACTACTAGAACTAATATCTGAATTCAGCAAAGTTGCCAGATACACAATTAATACACAGAAATCTGTTGCATTCCTATACACTAACGATGAACTAGCAGAGAGAGAAATCAGGAAAACAATTCCATTCACAATTACATGCAAAAGAATAAAATACCTAGGAATAAACCTAACCAAGGAAGTGAAAGACCTATACCCTGAAAACTACAAGACACTCTTAAGAGAAATTAAAGAGCACACTAATAAGTGGAAATTCATCCCGTACTCTTGGGTAGGAAGAATTAATATTGTCAAAATGACCATCCTGCCTAAAGCAATCTACAGATTCAATGTGATGTCTATCAAAATACCAACAGTATTCTTCAATAAACTGAAACAAATAGTTCTAAAATTTATATGGAATGACAAAAGACCCCAAATAGCCAAAGCAATCCTGAGACGGAAGAGTAAAGCCGGGAGGATCTCACTTCCCAACTTCAAGCTCTACTACAAAGGCACTGTAATCAAGACAATTTGGTACTGGCACAAGAACAGACTCATAGACCAGTGGAACAGAATAGAGAGTCCAGATATTAACCCAAGCATATATGGTCAATTAATATATGATAAAGGAGCCATGGATACACAATGGGGAAGTGACAGCTTCTTCAACAGCTGGTGTTGGCAAAACTGGACAGCTACATGTAAGAGAATGAAACTGGATTATTGTCTAACCCCATACACAAAAGTAAACTCAAAATGAATCAAAGACCTGAATGTAAGTCATGAAACCATAAAACTATTAGAAAAAAACATAGGCGAAAATCTCTTGGACATAAACATGAGCAACTTCTTCATGAACATATCTCTCCGGGCAAGGGAAACAAAAGCAAAAATGAACAAGTGGGACTATACCAAACTAAAAAGCTTCTGTACAGCAAAGGACACCATCAGTAGAACAAAAAGACATCCTACAGTATGGGAGAATATATTCATAAATGACATGTCTGATAAGGGGTTGACATCCAAAATAAAGAGCTCACGCACTTCAACAAAAAGCGAACAACCCAATTTAAAAAATGGGCAGAGGACATGAACAGACACTTCTCCAAAGAAGAAATTCAGATGGCCAACAGGCACATGAAAAAGATGCTCCACATCCCTAATGACAAAACAAAAGACTCATCACAAAAGACAAACAACAACAAATGTTGGCGAGAATGTAGAGAAAGGGGAACCCTCCTACACTGCTGCTGGGAATGTAAATTAGTTCAACCATTGTGGAAAGCAGTATGGAGGTTCCTCAAAAAACTCAAAATAGAAATACCATTTGACCCAGGAATTCCACTCCTAAGAATTTACCCTAAGAATGCAGCAGCCCAGTTTGAAAAAGACATATGCACCCCTATATTTATTGCAGCACTATTTACAATAGCCAAGAAATGGAAGCAACCTAAGTGTCCATCAGTAGATGAATGGATAAAGAAGAGGTGGTACATATAAACAATGGAACATATACACATAAGAAGAAAACAAATCCTACCATTTGCAACAACATGGTTGGAGCTAGAGGGTATTATGCTCAGTGAAATAAGCCAAGTGGAGAAAGACACGTATCAAATGATTTCACTCATCTGTAGAGTATAAAAACAAAGAAAAAAACTGAGGGAACAAAACAGCAGCAGACTCCCAGGACCCAAGAATGGACTAACAGTTACCAAAGGGAAAGGGACTGGGGAGGATGGGTGGGAAGGGTGGGATAAGGGGGAAAAGGGGGCATTACGATTTGCACACATAATTTAGGAGGGGGCACGGGGAAGGCAGTATAACACAGAGAAGACAAGTAGTGATTCTATAGCATCTTACTATGCTAATGCACAGTGACTGGAATGGGGTATGTGGGGGGGACTTGATAATGGGGGGAGTCTAGTCACCATAATGTTGCTCATGTAATTGTACATTAATGATACCAAAATAAAAAAAATAATGCTGGGACCCCAACTTGATACATGGGAAAACAACAGCAACTTAGATATCTACCTAATTCCATGTGCAATAATTTCCACAAATATTTAAAAACTAGATTTTTGAACCACATTGTAAAATTATTTAGAAAAAATGCTTCCTGTATGTTAATGAATCACAAACAAAGAAAAGTCAAACAACAGAACTGAAGAAGAGACTTGCAGTACCTAAAATTTAAAAAGGGCAATGTCCAGCATACATTTGACTGTTTAGGAAGAAATCATACAATCTAATAAACAAATGAGCTCAAATGATTTAATTTCAAGAATTCAAAGTATCTGGACATGAAGGAAAAAGTTGGCAGAGATACAGATGAAACAGGATTGCTTATTCTTTAAGTTGGATGACAGGTATGTAGAAAAGAGAAATCATTACATTATTTTTCCTACTTGTAGGTTGTCAATTGTTGACTTCCCAAAATACCTCCAATAAACTTTTTGATTTACCAAGGCTAAATTTATCAGACTTAACTATAGTAAAGAACAACACCTTGACAGAGTCATAGTACTGACTCAGGATGAAAATATCAAGGAAGGACGTTTATAGGTTTTAAAGTTTCGGCTCAAGTGATTTAAGGTAGCTCTTTCAAGCTACAGAACTGCTTGGTCTTGAGAGATGTCTGTGACATAATTGTGGTGGACACAGAGATGTAATGATTTTGAATTGAGTCATGATAAATAAACTTGTTTGACAAGCAAGTTGGTTACCCATGTGTGAAATCTAGTATCTTGTAGGGCAACCATTTGCCCAGATGGGCAAACTCTTTGCCCAGATCTATTGGTGTACAAGAATTTAGCAAGTAGTTAAAATATTCATTGGTTTACAGACTCATATTCTTGGGCAAGAATTTCCTGGAATATGTCATTTTAGACACTTTGACACAGGTGGCCTTAGTTCTAAATCATGATACTTAAGCTATGAGGACACAGATTTCAGTATATGTTCTCCATAACCATTTGTTTATTTAAATAGGCAATTCACAAAAGAATAATATCACCAAAGGCCAGTAAACATATGAAGAGCTACTCATCTTCTTTAATTATCAGGGAAAATTATCTCTGTATTATTTAAACCAATTAAATAAGAAAAATAAAAAATACCACGAACATCTAACAGAGAAACCAAACTCTTATACCTAGCTGGTGGAAGAGTAAAATGGTAAAACATTTTACAAAGCAACTTGTCAATATCTGGATATTGAGGTATATGAACTATGACTCAATTATGCTGATTTTAAATACATGCCCAAGAGAAACACTTGTACATATTTACCATAGAAAATATGCATGAAAATATCCATGGCAACACTGTCCTTAGTTAAGAGAATGAATAATAAATTGTTGTGCCTTCACACAATTCATACAGCAACAAAAAACAGATTAACATATGTGAACATGGATAGATCTCAAAAACCTAATACTGAGAAAAAATCTTCTGGAATAACACACACACTCTGACATTAATAGACATTTTCAAAACAATACAAAGCAATGATTTGCTTACAGATATATGAACAACAGAAAAATTAAAACATGAAAGGAAGGGCACACACCATATTGGGGATACCTTTTTTCTCTGGGAAAAGGAGGTAATATAATGTGATTGCAGTGGGGAGCGAAAAGGACTTGACCACCTTCCATAATGTTATATATCACTTATTAAAAAAAACAATAAAATGAAATCTGAAGCAGAAGCAATAAAATGTTAACATTTTCTTCACTTTGGCTGGCAGGTACTTGTGTATTTGATATTGTATTATGTGTATTTTCCTATAGTTTTAGAACTTATCGAATTTCATCAAGGGGGAATGAAAATGTTCATCAAGTGGGAAGAGAGTTCAGCACAAGCTAAGCAAAAGCAGAATCTAGGGCAGCTGGTCTATTTTCACCTGTCAGTTCCCTGATACTGGCAATTCCAAAACCAAAATCTTTTACATTTGAACACTTACCCTGGTTTTCTAGTTAGTTTAAAATCCCACTGAAGCATAGCCTAACCCCACAAAATCTCTTTCCCCATTAATATAACAATCAACAGGAGCATTGCTTCCTCTCCGTGGATCTTTGGTGCACAAATGCTTATATTTTTGTGCAATATATTTCTTTTCTTTCAAATTTCCACTGAATATTGGTGAAGGATCCAGAGAAAAGAAGAGAAAGAGTACAAGAGCTGAAATAAGAGAATAAAAGAATCTTTGTGCTAATGTCTAAGTTTATCAAGGCACAGATCCCAAATGATCTAACATGGTGGTAACTTCCAACCGAGAGGAGATGTATCTAGGTCACTTTACCAGCTAGGGGAAATAAAATATATCAAGAGAGAGGATGAGAGCGAGAGAGATCTTATCTCAAGTATAAATGGTCCCATTTTCCTCTAGCTCAAGGTTATCTGACACAACACTGATTACACTGTTACTCTCAAGGCCCCATCCTTTAGAAACTGTAGCCAAATGGTAACTTTACCCTAATTTGGGAGGAAAGCAGACTCTCCTACTACTAGAGGCCAAGAAACAGAAACACTAGTGAAAATCTTTGCAGAGATTGCATCATTGAGTGAAGAGAAATACGGCAAGTCATTCACTGAGTGATGATGAAAATGAGAGAGGTTAAAGTAAATGTAAGTAAATCTGTAACTCAAGATACTGGTATCAGGGAGTTACTATGGCCTAGGGACTCATAAGCATATTGAAAGTTGTTGAAGGCATCAAAGGAGATGGGCTTTCCCAGGTAGAATGTCTTGAAATAACCGAAAAGAGAGCAGGAATAGAAAAATGGCAAATTTTAAGTTACCCACAAAGGAAAAGAAACCAATGAAAAAGAATAATAGAGGAGTAGCCAAAGAGTTACCATGGGAATAAGTAGAGGGTGTGGCAGAATTCAAGAAATGAAATGCTTTTTCTATATATAATTGAATGGTCAGTAGTACTGAATGCCTTGAGATATCTTGAGATGAAGCTTGAAATGATCCGATTGCTATGAATATTTCGGAGGTCCAGGGTAAATGTGTGAGCAGTGCTAACCGGAATGGAGTAATGGAAACTCACTGTGTCAGCATGCGGAGTAAATGGGAAGAGAGGAAATGGTTGTGTGTCTATGTGACACTCCAGAGTATTTAAAAGCATTTAAAAGTGCTCAGTGGGAGACAGGACAAATACGTATTAATAAAGCTTGGCATCTTGCTGCTAAACTCTACCAGAGTTTAAAAGAGTAACTTTGGAAATCTGAAAAACCCATTTTGCTGTAAAAATACACTGTACATTTAATTGATTTATTCAATCTCTAATAAATGCACTTTAAATCAGCTATTAATTTATAAAAGAAAAAGAACACATGACTTGTTTTTAAATCATTATGTAAGTTTCTCCTGATTTCAGTTATTTTATATTATGCATTTCATCTTATTGAGGCATAATTAAAATGCACAGTTCTGAGTTTGGATAAGTGGATAGTCATAAATTCTCCACTCAAATCAGGCTAGAGAGTAGTTCCATCACCCAGGAAAATTCCCAGGTTATATTCAATATCTTCCCACATTCTCAGAGCCTAGCATATACTCACTGGTTTGCAGAATGCCGTAAACAGAATCATAGAGTATGTAGTACAGGGCATTACGCACTTAAGAGTTCATTTGAGATTTATCCATATTGTTGCCTGTATCTACACTATTCATTGGTATGGATGTACCACAGTTTGTTTACCCATCCAACTGAAGAACATTTGTGTTGTTTGCAGTTTGAGTTATTAATAAAGCCACCACAAACATATGCATACATATGTGTGTGAAACTAAGTTTTCAGTTAGCTTGGGTAACTACTTTGGAATGGGATTACCTATCATATATGAGGTGGAATTTTGTTTTGTTTCTTGTTTCATCTTCCTGGCCATTTAATCAATGCATAGTGATATCACATTTTGGTTATATGTCCCTAGTAACAAATAATATTCAGCATTTGTATTCAGCATCTTGTACTGCCATTTGTATATTATCCTTGGTGAAGTGCCTATTCAAATACTTTGCCCATTATGTTTTATTACATTGTTTCTCTTTTTATTATTGAGTTTTGAATGTTCTTTATAAATTCTGGATAGAAATCCTTTAGCAGATGTGTTTGGCAAATATTTTTCCCAGTCAATAGCGTGTCTTTTCATTTTCCTAATACTGCTTTTTGAAAAGCAAAAGTTTCATATGCTTTGTTCTTTATTTTTAAATGAAGCCCAGTTTATTATGTTTTTGGTGTCACATCTAAGCAAGTTGTGCAAAATAAATTTACAAATACTTCTCCTACATTTTCTTCCAGAGTTTTATGATTTTAGGTTTTGCATTAGTATGAGGATATATTTGAGTTAATTTATATATCTGGTGTGAGTGTGGGTGTCCAGATCCATTTTTGGCTTACAGATATTAATAGTTCCCAAACCATTTATGGAAAACCCTGTCATTTCTACAATGAATTGCTTTCGGTCATTGTTAAAAACAAGTTGTTCATATACGTATGGATTTGTTTCTGGACCCTTTATTTCACTGATTTTTATGTCTAACTTATCACCAATACCACACTTATTTACAATGACTTTATAGTAAATATTAAAATTGGGTAGTATGGTTCCTTCAATATTATTTTTTCAAAATTGTTTTAGACAGCATGGGGAGGGCTGTACAACCCAGAGAGGACAAGTAGTGACTCTGGCATCTCACTACGCTGATGGACAGTGACTGCAATGGGGTTGGGCGGGGGGGTGGGGGGGGAACCTGATGAAGGGGGTAGTGTAATCACCATAATATTACTCATTTAATTGTAGATTAATGATATCAAAATAAACTAAAAAAATTGTTTTAGATATTCTAGCTCATTTGCATTTTCATATACACCTATTTCATTTTAGAATTAGTTTAATTCTTTCAAAATATCCTACTGGGATTTTGATAGGATAGCATTGAGTCTATGTATTAGTTTGTGGAGAACTGACACATTAGCCATACTGAGCCCTTCAAACCATTAACAAGGTATAATTACACATATACTTAGTACTTCTTTGACTTAAGCAGTATTTTGTAGTTTTCTTCATATACAACTTATGTTTTAATAGCTTTGTATCTAACTCTTCATGTATTGGTTCTATTGTAAATTTTTCAGTGTTATTTTAAGCTGTTTACTACTAGCACATAGAAAAAGAATTTCTTTTAATTTTTGTTCCAGTCACCTTACTTGAGTCATTCATTAGTTCAAACAGCTTTTTTGCAGAATTTCAAGCATTTTCTATGTAAGCAATCTTATCAACTGCAAATTAGAATTTAATTACTTCTTTTACAGTTGGGATGCCTTTTTATTCTTCCTACCTTTATATATTGGATAGGACACCAGTACAATCCTGGTTGGGGCTGGTGAGAGTAGATGTACTTGGCTCTTTCCCTCTTAGAACATTTAGTCTTTAACCATTTAAGTATGTTGTGGCCTAAGCAGGTTTTGTAGATTACTTTGTCAGGTTGAGGAAGTTTCCTTCTATTTCTACTTTGCTCAAAGTTTTATTGTAAGTGGATGTTTTTACTTTTCAAGTGCTTTTTCTGCACCTATTGAGAAGATCATGTCTTTTTTTTCTTTAATTTGTTGAAATGGTGAATTACATCTATTGATTTTCAAATGCTGCACCAACCTTGAATTAGTGGGATAAGCCCATTTGGTCATTGTATAATCTTTTTCATGGATTTGATCTGCCAATATTTTGTTGAGGGTTTTTGTGTGTTTTCATGAAGATGTTAGTCTGTATTTTCTTTTCTTATACTGTCTTTATCTGTTTATATTTTCAGGATGATGTTGGTCTCAAAAATTGAGCTGGAAAGTGTCTCCTACCTTTCTATTTTCTGAAAATTGATGGTTTAAAAAAATGTATTGAGAGTTTTAATCTAGAGATATATTGTATTCGGAATTCTTTTAGAAGTATTTCCAAACAAAAGCTACCATATATGACATGATCAAAATTAAAAATAAGTAAAACCAATTATTTCAAAATAGAGACTATTAAATGAACAGCATATAAAATATATGTACATTTTATGAGATGTAGTGTCATACATATATGATATTATCTGACACTGGGTATGGACATACTATCAGATTGAGGAAATCCATAATATCAGCTTGGCAAACATAATTTAAAGAGAAATTATAAAAGTGGCTGTTGCCTGCTGATGCAGAGTAGTCAAAGGAGGCTAAGTCTTGGTGTTCATTAGTTCTTTGCAGCACAGATTTAAAAATCAGTGGTGAATCTGTTAGTCACATGCAAGCTCACTCCAGGTAACTGAGTCACTGCAGAGGATGTTACATATATGATATTTGCTCTGGCAGACATATGCCCAGTAGCCTTTGGAGATAGAGAAAGATATCCACATTTCAAAAGGCAAAACCAACAAATACATAGTTAGTAAAAACTCACTGAGGGGTTTTATTGCCCTACATGCTATAAAGTTCCTAATATGTACAAGCAATTAGTCTTCATATGTCAGAGGCATGACGTTATTTGTTTGTTTCAGGAAACTCTTCCACTAGGGAAAAAACTAACAATGTTTTAAAAACATGAAAATGTTCATCTTTATAGAATATTTTTACAGAAGTGATTTCATTTCTACTGGTATTTTTTCTTCTAGTTGGTGGTCACTGGTTCTAGTAATTGTTGGTTCTGGTGGTTCAGTAGGAGATCGGCTCAAGCTAAATTTGTGGAAATGAGGAAATGATGAAACATGGAATAAAAGTGAAACCAGATTTCTTAATTAGCATTAAGGCTTTACTGAATCTCAAATATTTATGGTTTTGACCATGAGTAAGAAATGTTTGATCAGGATATCTAGAAAGGAAAAGACAGCTAATGGTGTCTGTAACTCAGAGAATGAACTCAACAAGAAAATCTTAAAATGTATGCCTATGTCCTCCAGGCCTAGCCCCAAACCTGGCATGTAATAAATGCTTAATAAATGTTATTTCTTCTTGCAAGTTCATAGATGATATAAAGAACTTTTGTTCAAGAATATTAGCTTCCATATAATTTTCCAAGAACATTCTTTTAAACTTGTGCATATAAACTATAGAGAACTATCAATAAAAGCACATTACTGTATAGAGGGTAAACTGGTTAGCCCGCCTAATTTTCACACCAAAAGTTGTCATTGTTCTTTTTTCTAGGAGTATCACATCCTATTCCTTGCTAATTTGCTTTTTATTTTTCTAATCTGATTAATACATTTCCATTTTTATTAAGTATAATAGATAGCTGATCTCATTTGGAACTTATAAATTACACAGTTATATGTGAATTGATTATAGCACATAACTCTAATAGACTAGCAATCTTTTCAGAGATTTGAAGTGCTACTTAGTTCTCTCTTTATGGATGATTAATTTTCAGTGGGTATCAACTCTCAAACTTAAAATTAAGCAATGCATATTTGCTTTGTGGATGACCAGTTTTATTAAAGTAGTAGAGTTGATGCAATTAATTATCAATACCCTATGAAGAGAAGCCAAAATTAAAATTCCTTAAAAGAAGCAGGCATGTATCTATTGTCAATGGTAAAATTCAGTTACTGTTGTAAAGAAATAGTGCCAGGAATACAGATTCAAGATGGCAGCATGAGAGGTGAGACAGAGAACTCCTCCCAAAACCACAGATAGTGGGAAAATATAGTTAATATAACTAACCCTAAAACAGCAACAGGAAAGAAGGTGCACCAGACTGCATACAGACCTCATGAACAGAGCAGACCTCACAAAACAGGGTAACGTATGAAAGCTTGATCCAGTGGGACCCGAGCCCTTCCCCAACCCGAGCTCACCAGTAGGAGGAAGAGAAATGGAGCAAGGGAGGGGGTGGAAGCCTGAGACTGCTGAACACTTAGCCCTGGAGATCTTTGCAAGCAGAAATTTACATTGTCTGGTGCTCTGGAGGATGGGGAGCTGGGACAGGCAAAGTGCTTGAGAGAAAGATTCTAGCTGTTTGTGGAGGATGGGATCCACACCTGGCTACTCTGAGACAAGGGAAAGGCAGGCAGTCTGAGAGGCTTCCTAGCAGTGAGAGGACTGCTGAAGGCATCGTGTTTGCATGGAGCTTGCCGTGTGGGAGAAGGGATAGGGGGACAAGTTTGTCTGGATGCACTCTCCCAGCAGATAGGGGACTTTGGGGAGCTTCAGGAGCTACATCCCCCTGGCTGGCTACTTAGCTCCGAGGCCCCCCACTGTATACACAGCCTGCTGAGCCTTTCTTCTAGCCTGACAGCACTGGATCGCAAACCTGCAGTCACTGCTCTGGCGTCAGGCCAGCCAGAAAGAGGCCCCACCTACAATAGCTAGAGACACTAAGCACAGAGGCTTACACCTGTGTGCTCAGCCCACTGGCTGTGTACTGGAGACAGGCAGGGCAGACGGGAGTCAGGAAACAGATCTTTCCTCCCTTGAGGTATCAGCTCCGCTCCCCTAAGACCCCCAACCTCACTCTAGGGGTGGAGTAGCTCCAGAGAATGGAGCTTCTGGGCACTAGAGGGCACCACACAGAAATATGAAATATCAAGAGAACATGGTACAGACCAAAATCTCACAAACCCCAGAAAAAAGGCTGAATGAAACTGAATTCACCAATATTCCTAAAAGAGAGTTCAAATAAAAATCATAAACGTGCTTATTGGAGGTACAGAAAAATATTCAAGAACTCAGGAACGAATTTAAGATGGACATTCAATCATTAAGAAATTCCATATATGAAATGAAACATACAATGGAGGGATTTAAAAGCAGATTAGATGTAGTAGAAGAGACAGTAAATGGAATAGAAATTAGAGAAGAGGAATACAAAGAACAATATTCACATAATGGGGTACCAGAAGAAGAAGAGAGAGAAAAAGGGATAGAAAGTGTTACTGAGGAGGCAATTGCTGAAAACTTTCCCAATCTGGGGAAGGAGAGAGTCTCTCAAGCCATCGAGATGCACAGATAATTAAACACATATAATAATTAAAATGGCAAAGATTAAGGATAAAGACTGACTTTTAAAAGGAGCTAGAGAAAAAAGATCACATACAAAGGAAAACCCATCAGGCCATCATCAGATTTCTCAACAGCAATCTTACAGGCCAGAAGGGAGTGGTATGATATATTTAATACAATGAAGCAGAAGGGCCTTGAACCAAGGATACTCTACCCAGCAAGGTCATTATTTAAATTTGAAGGAGGGATTAAACAAATTTCAGATAAGCAAAAGCTGAGAGAATTTACCTCCTACAAACCACCTCTACAGTGCATTTTGGAGGGACTCCTATAGATGAAAGTATTCCTAAGACTAAATAGATGTCACCCAAGGGATAGACAAAGAATACAGAATATGATTCATAACATATAAAGAATGGAGGAGGAAGAAAAAGGGGGAAAATAAAAGAATGCTTAGGTTGTGTTTGTAATAGCATACGAAGTGAGTTAAATTAGACTGTTAGATAGTAAGGGAATTATCCTTGAACCTTTGGTAACCACGAATCTAAAGCCTGAAATGACAATAAGTACATACCTATCGATAATCACCCTAAATATAAATGGTTTGAATGCACCAATCAAAAGACATAGAGTCACTGAATGGATAAAAAACAAGAACCATCTATATGCTGCGTTCAAGAGACTCATTTCAAACACAAAGACATACACAAACTGAAAGTAAAGGGATGGAAAAAGATATTTCATGCAACTTATAGGGAGAAAAAAGCAGGAGTTGCAGTACTTGTATCAGACAAAATAGACTTCAAAACAAAGAAAGTCACAAGAGACAAAGAAGGACATTACATAATGATAAAGGGGTCAGTCCAACAAGAGGATATAACTATTATGAACATCTATGCAACCAACACAGGATCACCTACATATGTGAAACAAATATTAACAGAATTAAAGGGGGAAATAGAATCCAATGCATTCATTTTGGGAGGCTTCAACACACAACTCACTCCAAAGGACAGATCAACCAGACAGAAAATAAGTAAGAACACAGAGGCACTGAACAACACACTAGAACAGATGGACCTAACAGACATCTACAGAATACTCCATCCAAAAGCAACAGGATACACATTCTTCTCAAGTTCACATGGAACATTTTCAAGAATAGAACATATACTAGGCCACAAAAGGAGCCTCAGTAAATTCAAAAAGATAGAAATTGTACCAACCAGCTTCTCAGATCACAAAGGTATGAAACTAGAAATAAATTACTCAAAGAAAATGAAAAAGCCCACAAACACATGGAGCCTTCACAACATGCTCCTGAATAATCAATGGATCAATGGCCAAATAAAAGCAGGGATCAAGCAACATGTGGAGACAAATGACAACAATAATTCAACACTGCAAAATCTGTGGGATGCAGGGAAGGCCATGCTAAGAGGAATATATATTGCAATACAGGCCTACCTCAGGAAAGAAGAACAATCCTAAATGAACAGTCTAAACTCAAAATTAATGAAACTAGAAAAGGAAGAAAAAATGAGGCCCAAAGTTAGTAGAAGGAGGAACATAATAAGATTAAAGCAGAAAAAATGAAATTGAGAAGAATAAAACAATAGAAAGAATCAATGAAAGGAGAAGCTGGTTCTTTGACAAAATAAACAAAATAGATAAACCCCTAGCCAGACTTATCAAGAAAAAAAGAGTCTAAACACACATAAACAGAATCAGAAATGAGAAAGGAAATATCACTATGGAAACCACAGAAATACAAAGAATTATGAGGGCATACTATGAAAAATTATATGGTAACAAACTGGATAAGCTAGAAGAAGTGGACAACTTTCTAGAAAAATACAACTTTCCAAGGCTGACCCAGGAAGAAACAGAAAATCTGAGTAGTCCAATTACCAGCAAAGAAATTGAACTGGTAATCAAAAAACTACCTGAGAACAAAACGCCTGGACCAGATGGTTTCACTGCTGAATTTTATCAAACATTTAGTGGAGACCTAACACACATCCTCCTTAAAGTTTTCCAAAATGTAGAAGAGGAGGGAATACTCCCAAACTTAGTCTATGAGGCCAATATCCCTCTAATACCAAAACCAGGCAAAGACACCACACACAAAAAATTACAGACCAATATCCCTGATGAATAGAGATGAAAACTACTCAACAAAATATTAGCAAACAGAATTCAAAAATACATCAAAAAGATCATCCACAATGATCAAGTGGGATTCATCCCAGGGATGCAAGGATGGTACAACATTAGAAAATCCATCAACATCATCCACTACATCAATAAAAAGGACAAAAACCACAGGATCATCTCCATAGATGCTGAAAAAGCATTTGACAAAATTCAACATCCATTCATGATAAAAACTCTCAACAAAATGGGTGTAGAGGGCAAATACATCAACATAATAAAGGCCATATATGACAAAACCACAGTCAACATTATACTTAACAGCGAGAAGCTGAAAGCTTTTCCTTTAAGATCAGGAACAAGACAAGGACGGCCACTCTCCCCTCTTTTATTCAACAAAGTTCTAGAGGTCCTAGCCATGGCAATCAGACAACACAAAGAAATAAAAGGCATCCAGATTGGTAAGGAAGAAGTCAAACAATTCCTGTTTGCAGATGACATGATATTGCACATAAAAAAACCCTAAAGAGTCTACTCAAAAACTACTAGATCTAATATCTGAATTCAGCAAAGTTGTGAGATACAAAATTAATATGCAGAAATCTGTGGCATTCCTATACACTAACAATGAACTAGCAGAGGGAGAAATCAGGAAAACAATTCCATTCACAGTTGCATCAAAAAGAATAAAATACCTAGGAATAAACCTAACCAAGGAAATGAAAGACCTATACTCTGAAAACTACAAGACACTCATGAGAGAAATTAAAGACGATACCAATAAATGGAAACACATCCCATGCTCATGGATAGGAAGAATTAATATTGTCAAATGGCCATCCTGCCTAAAGCAATCTACAGATTTAATGCAATTCCTATCAAAATACTAACAGCATTCTTCAACAAACTAGAGAAAATCATTCTAAAATTCATATGGAACCAAAAAAGACCCCAAATAGCCAAGGCAATCCTGAGAAGGATGAATAAAGCTGGGGGGATTATGCTCCCCAACTTCAAGCTCTACTACAAAGCCACAGTAATCAAGACAATTTGGTACTGGCACAAGAACAGACCCACAGAACAATGGACAGACTAGAGAACCCAGATATAAACCCAACCATATATGGTCAATTAATATACAATAAAGGAGCCATGGATATACAATGGGGAAATGACAGTCTCTTCAACAGCTGGTGTTGGCAAAAATGGACAGCAACATGTAAGAGAATGAAATTGGATTATTAGAAAAAAACATAGGCAAAAATCTCTTGGACATAAAATGAGCAACTTCTTCATGAACATATCTCCTCAGGCAAGGGAAACAAAAACAAAAATGAACAAGTGGGACTATACCAAACTAAAAAGCTTCTGTACAGCAAAGGACACCATCAGCAGAACAAAAAGACATCCTACAGTATGGGAGAATATATTCATAAATGACATATCCGACAAGGGGTTGACATCCAAATTATATAAAGAGCTGACACACCTCAACAAACAAAAAGCAAATAAGCCAATTAAAAAATGGGCAGAGGAGCTGAACAGACACTTCTCCAAAGAAGAAATTCAGATGGCCAACAGACACATGAAAAGATGCTCCACATCGCTAATCATCAGAGAAATGGGTGTAGAGGGCAAATACATCAACATAATAAAGGCCATATATGACAAAACCACAGTCAACATTATACTTAACAGCGAGAAGCTGAAAGCTTTTCCTTTAAGATCAGGAACAAGACAAGGACGGCCACTCTCCCCTCTTTTATTCAACAAAGTTCTAGAGGTCCTAGCCATGGCAATCAGACAACACAAAGAAATAAAAGGCATCCAGATTGGTAAGGAAGAAGTCAAACAATTCCTGTTTGCAGATGACATGATATTGCACATAAAAAAACCCTAAAGAGTCTACTCAAAAACTACTAGATCTAATATCTGAATTCAGCAAAGTTGTGAGATACAAAATTAATATGCAGAAATCTGTGGCATTCCTATACACTAACAATGAGATATCTTGCCCCCATACAAGCATAGCAGATCTTATATTTTATCCAAAACGTTAATTAAGGATATCTCATTGTGGTTACACCTAAAACCACAATGAGATATCACCTCACAGCAGTTAGGATGGCCACCATCCAAAAGACAAACAACAACAAATGTTGGTGAGGATGTGGAGAAAGGAGAACCCTCCTACACTGCTGGTGGGAATGTAAACTAGTTCAACCATTGTGGAAAGCAGTATGGAGGTTCCTCAAAAAACTCAAAATAGAAATAACATTTGACCCAGGAATTCCACTCCTAGGAATTTACCCTAAGAATGCAGCAGCCCAGTTTGAAAAAGACATATGCACCCCTTTGTTTATCCCAGCAGTATTTACAATAGCCAAGAAATGGAAGCAACCTAAGTGTCCATCAGTAGATGAATGGATAAAGAAGATGTTGTACATATACACAATGGAATATTATTCGGCCATAAGAAGAAAACAAATGCTACCATTTGCAACAACATGGATGGAGCTAGAGGGTATTATGCTCAGTGAAATAAGCCAGGTGGAGAAATACAAGTATCAAATGATTCCACTCATCTGTGGAGTATAAGAACAAAGAAAAAACTGAAGAAACAAAACAGCAGCAGACTCCCAGAACCCAAGAATGGACTTAACAGTTACCAAAGGGAAAGGGACTGGGGAGAATGAGTGGGACGGGAGGGATAAGGGGGAAAAAAGGGCTATTATACTCGGCACACATAATGTAGTGGGGGGCAGGAATATGGAGAAGGCAGTATAACACATTGAAGACAAGTAGTGATTCTATAGCATCTAACTATGCTGATGGACAGTGACTGTAATGGTGTATGTGGTGGGGACTGATAATAGGGGGTGTCTAGTAACCATAGTATTGCTCATGTAATTGTACATTAATATTAGCAAAATAGAAAAAATTAAAAAAAGAAATAATGCCAGACAGTTCATGATTTATGCAACAATTTGAGAATCAAGCAAAAACTATTTCAAGATTTCTTGGGTTTTATCAATAACCATTTAATTAAAATGACTTAAAGATGATAAATGTTTCATTTCACTCAACAGAAATCTTTCGATCCCCATTGGTGGTCAGAGGCAGCTACTGTCTGTGGTGCTGACCAATACTCAAAACAGGAGAAAATTGACCACTGAGGTCCAAGTATTTATTAGGCTTGTTTAAACATCACTTCTGAATAAAAATAATGCAACTAGTGCTCTGAGAACTAAGAGTGGGTAGTTTGATCTTCCAACTACCTTGAAATTCTGTGAACCAGAGATTCTGTGACATTGTTCCTATCAGGGAAGCCACATTACAGAGGCAGGCGGGACTCTCCTAGTGGTAGCTTCTTAGAGAGGTGAGGAAGCAGGCCCAGCTAGGCCAGCTCTAGTGATTTCCCTTTATAATATGGAACTCTTCTGCCAAACTATCATTAATAATGTCCTTAATTAACGTTTTGGATAAAATATAAGATCTGCTATGCTTGTATGGGGGCAAGATTGTGGTCACAGCTCTGAAGCTATTGATCATTCATATCTTATGGCAAAACAATTTATTGGATCTTATTGTTTGTGACAGCTAGCTGAGAGTATAACTTTTGGTAGAGTTCTGAAAAAAAAAATCATCTGGAATGATGAAATCCTGAAGGGGTAATGGAGTGATCCTGAATGTCAGGTATTCCCGTGGCTGGGGCTTCCAGAAGTAAAGAACTCAATGACAAAGAAAACTCCTACTAAATCTATAATCTTTGCCTTCATTCTTGCTTATAATAAACATAAATGTGGTCAAAATTTTTACAGTGACTGAAAAAATCTATCTACACTCCCCCCAAAACCAAGCTTTAGCTCTGAAATAGGCCTCATTTTAGCATCACTATTATATTCTTTAAGTAATTCTCCAAAAAACAAAGGCAAATAATAGTATTTATTCTTCCTCCTCCTTATGATACTATTTTTGTTAGAAACATAAATCCTCTAATAAGCAAAGAAGACATATTCTCTGCTATTCTGTTTCCCACTGAAACCCAGAACCTATTTGAAGCCTCAGCCTATACCTGGAGCTCCTGCTCCATTAGACAATTTATAGTATTTTAAGCTTATTATCTCTTAGAACATGCATTTTCCAAAAATGTTTAACCTCCCCGCTTCTGTCTGATAGAGTCTATTTTCCCCCAAAGTTACAGTTTAAATGTTAAATGCTCTGTGAATATTTCTGCCTGCCCCTGAAAAAGCATTAGTCTCCAGGTAGTCAAATGATACTGAATCGGTCTCTCCAGGCTGACCAAGGTCACGCCCTAAGCTGGTTGAACAAGGAACATTCACTGGACACTGATCATTCGGCAATGCTGTGCAGAGCGCTTTAAATTTACTTTTATTTAATTAAATATAGTTGGCCTCTACTGAACATCTTTTTATGTACCAGACACTGTCCTTGGTGTTTTACATATTTTATTTTGATGCTTAATAATACTCTGAAAGAGATGCTTTATTATCCCCAAATTCCTTTTCAGGAAACCTAAAAGAGAAATTGGCAAATAAATGTTGGAAGGAGGATTTGAATTCAGCTATCCTGGTTCCAGAGTCCCTCTGTAACTATGATATCTATGTTGTGATAACCATATTACGTATCATATAGGCACATACAGCCCATTGCAGAAGTAGCTAGAGCGTATTTCTTGTCTTAGATCCTGTTCAGCCTTTACCCACAAATACTTTTATCATTTCCATAAATCCCCAAAGAACATTGCGACATATTATTAAATATATATGTGTATGTGTGTGTGTGTGAGTATATATATATATATATATATATATATATATATATATAAGTGTATATAGATAGATAGATAGATAGATAGATAGATAGATAGATTCACACACACACACCAAGTGTGTTGAATTTTTTGATTCAAGAATCCAAAATAGGTAAGTGATTTTTCAGGTAAAATATAATACCACTAGCTCACCATTCCATTAATAGAGATTCCAAATTCTAAATATAAATGTGATAGGCAGAATAATGTCTCCACAATAGATGTTCAAGGGGGCTCATTATTCAGTGCAGGTTTTTTCTTAAACCCCTCATTTTCTTGTGGGCTCCCTGTTTCCACATTTGTTTGGTGCCTCGATACTTCTTTGGATTTCATCTCTCCAGACAGTGAGCCTCCAGGCCTCTATCCGGTGGGGGAGAGGCAGTCTCCAGGTTTTGAGAAGTGAGGGAGGGAGGGACATGTGTGCATATAGAGAAAGAGCTCTATGGTCTTAAGTCCTTATTAGACAATAGCCCAAATGAATTACTTTATCCTTTTTTTAATGATGAACATGTTTTTATTTCTCTCATAATTCAAAAATGTGTATGTTCTATAATTCAGCCATGGCCTTTACTTCCGGGTAACTTCTTCATTGGGTCTCAATTACCTCTTAAATAACACACTATTGTTCCAGAAGGCAGTTAGTTTTTCTTAATTCAGTCTAGGTAACATCCAAAGATAAATCCCACAGGGATGAGTATACGTGACCAGGGACGAACCCAACGGTCACACACAATGTGACTAAGTTTACCATGACCACTCAGCCCTAGTGCCAACACCCAGGGGCCAACAGGCAATAGTGGGGTCAACCCCCAAGTAAATTTAAAACAAAGGAGACCTAAACCTGTAGCTTCATGTAAATGTGTAAGTTATCAAGTCAGACACAGAAACAGAGTTATTCAAATACAGTTGATTAAAAAACAAACTTGGAACAATGGTAGATGGGGAAACTGAAATTTTCCTGGAGGATAAGGATAGGCATGTGGATTTTATAGAGACAATGCTCCTATTTGCATAAGTCTTCGAAGACAGAATATCAGGTATCAGCAAGCCTGAGTTGTCAAATAAGTTCTGGGGGTGGGGAGGATGGGGTGGGTGTTAGGAAGATCTCTGTCTTTATTGAAAAGCTGTCACCTAAGTGAATGAAGATTTTGTTGGGGTGGGGGGGATCTACACTCAAGCAAAAACACAAAACAAAAACCCTATGATTTATGCCCACAGGGCACATGTGCTAAAGGGGAGGATGGGGGACTGGAGAGAGAGTAGACCAGTCCCTTATGTCTGGTGTCATTTCAATTATGATAAGAGTTTGCCACTTACTGACCAGTCTCAGATATCACCAAGGATGTTTCTGGTCAGCTCTACTTTTCAATTGATTCTCTTACTAAAATATATGCAAATATTTCTGATTTCAATTAGAAATGGTCCTAAGCCCCATAACAGCACAAAATTTAGGGAAATTCTATAAGAAACTTTGAAATTATTCATTCTGTATGCATCAACATTTTACTAACCACTTATCAAGTCTCTACAGAATTACCAAAATAAATGAATGCCAGCAAAGATTTAATTACCATTTTTCACTCTACTATAGTATTATGACACAAGCTCTGTTTTAACCAGGATGTTGCTTTTTACATAGACCATGAGTGGTTTCAGTGTGTTTTGTCTTTTTCTTTAACAGTGTTTTTCTTTAAAGAGATAACTACATACCAAAGTATCTAGTAAATTCACCTTTAATTAATTGTACAGTTCTGGAGACTATACAGAGGGCTTCATCCAGCAAGTACGCTGCTTAAAAGTTATTAAAGGTTGTTTTTTTATTAAAGTATCATTGGTATACAATCTTACGAAGGTTTCACATGAACATAATGGTTTCAACATTTACACTTGTTCACTTTTGAACAATGAGGATCTAGAAAGAAATCCTGAAATTCTATACATCTGTTCCTCAAGAACTGCAGAAGATCTGAGATGCTATCATACTCCAAGCTAGCAAGTCAGTTTGGTCCAGTTTCATAGATGCTGGTGGCAGACATGAGTTTCTTGGGTCAGGAAGGAGGGATGATATCTTACAGCAATACCAGTAGGCACAGTTATCACAGTTTCTGTGTGCTGGCTATCTAAGCACCTATTCCCTGCCTATGCCTATCTAAGAGGGGAAATAAATCCTGCACACCCTGTGGGTTGTGTTACAGGAAACCCACATTCTTCATAATCAGCAGTAAGCATGCCTGCCCTTTGCTCTGGAGGGAAGCACTATCTCCATCTTCCAAGATTTTCCAGTAAAAAAATTCTTGAAAAGATTGTCCAAAATCATATACAATCTAGGTCCTCTTACAAGACATGCAGAAGAAATGTGAGAAAGACACAAAGCAATATCTCCCAACAACACCCACCCCTCTTTTCTATGTCATCTTAGCAACTGGTCAGTTTTTCCATGACCATGCCACTGTGAGCCATTCTAAACCACCTGGCTGGCAGAACTGGGAGTCAAGTATTTCCATTAAACTCACAGAGCATATAATTAAACCTACCATCAAGAGGACTCCAGGCACCAGGATGAGCCCAATGTGTAATACTGTGCCCACCCAGAGTCCTATACCCATGGAGAATCGTCTCCACCACTACTTGGATGTACCCTAATGTTAATATCCATAATGAATCTGATTTTTAGAAAGCAAACTTGTTCTTTGAAATATGAAATAATTCACAGTACTCATTTCCCTTCTCAGAAAAACCAGAAATGTTAAATGACATTTAGTGTAAACTCCTCCTTTTACAGGTAAGAAAAATGAGACCCAAGCAGAAGAAATTTTATTTGTTTGAAGGCACAAAACAAAGGATTAACCCAGGTCTCTGAACTCCCTGTCTACTTCATGGCTGTTAGCTGGAAAAGTCATGTTTCCTGGCACACCACCATGTCTGATATTGTGCCTGGGGAACTGGAAAATAAGCCAACGCTCCTCATCTCCATAATGGCCTAGCGAACAGGTTAGTGCTCAACGGCATGTTACCAGGTAGTTTAGAAAGATATTGAGATAAACTTATGTTGAATCAAGAGAGGGATGAAGAGATATTGGAAAACAAAATATCCCAGCTACTGAAAGAATAAAAGGCAAGCACACTAAACTCAGAAATGGTGACAGTCGTCTTAGAGCTGGCCAAGCGGGCGCTGCCTCCGTGGGGATCAGGAACAAGACCAGATGAGGGAGGGAGGGAGGGAGGCAGTGCTGCGCCAGACTGTGAAAGTCACACGAGAAGAGTGTACTCCTCCTGAGAAGTGGCAGCCAGGGACCCTTATCCTGACCCACCCCAGCCTTCAGGCAAAGTCAAGGTCATGTTTCAGTGTAGAGAAGACTCAGTTACAGTATATATATATATATATATATATATATATATATGGTACATATGCTCTGAGCCATGGTAAGACTATCTAGGGGGCAAGAGAGTTATAAATCCATACAAAATAGATATATATATTTGAAATATTCATAAGTTGGGATTTTCTTGTTTTCAGTTCGTTGTTATTTCTGCCAGACCTTAGAAATGAATTACTAAGAATCAATTGATCTGAAATGTTTACTCTTCTAAGCAATAAGATAACAAATCATTCAAAAGAAAAAATATTTAGTATTTGTGTGTGTGTGTACACACTCTGATTTGCCAATATATCAGACATCTACCATTCTTCAGTATATAATCATTCATTCCACATGTACCAACTGCATAATGGCCTAGCTCTCTAGTAATCACTGAAAGGAGGGCAATGCCACATAGACAGACATCTCTGTCCCGGAGGCATTTACATTTCAGCTGGGGAGTAAGATCATTTCATTTATATAATACACAGAACAATTGTAGGTGTATTAATGTGCTATTGTAATATATAGTATACACCTAATATATGATATACCTACCAATGTTAGGTGTATTAATATTATGTGCATATAGTACTATATGGTATATACCTAATATGCTAGTATATATCCATTATATATAAAATACCTGACAATGCCAGTCTGTAAGAGACAGAAGGCAGAGACTAAGTATGTATAATAATTAAGAGCAGAACCACTGAGTACCTCCACCAAGTACAACTGCAGCTTGACTAGGTACTCCACCAAGTACTCACCTGCTCTACACCTCAGCAGCTTCTTCTTTTCTAGTATATACCTCATAAGATTTTTCAGAAGTTAAGTGAATTAACATCTGAAAAGTGTTTATTATGCTGCCTGGCACATGGTAAGCCCTCTATAAGTATCAGATATTACTACTATAGAATGTAGGAGAGACAGATTACTAAATGCTAATAAGAATAGGTTAGATTCTATTGTTTTTCTCTTCAAAAGCCTCCCCCTATTTCTATAACTTGCTTTTGAAACCTGAAATCCAAAGGCATCAGCCTCTCCATCTTTCTCTGAACATGCCTTACCAGCACATATACATACAATCACACTTATGACATTTCACAGACTATGCTCCCTGAACGCCAGCCCAGCCATGTCTGCCAAGTTCCGATGACTCGTCCTTCCTCCTTCATGAAGCCCTCCCCACTTATTCTAGGTGGAATCACTTTTTTAGTTCCTCTGCCCTCCCAAAGTTCTCTCCCTTTCTATGCCATTTCCCAGTCAGGCAGTTTTTAGCAAAACACTTGAACCTGTTTCAGTATCCTTACTGGTAAGGTGGGAGTAATAATAACACCTAATCTTATCGGGTCATTGTGAGGACTGATGCTTATAAAGTGCTCATAAAAGGGCTGGTACATTATGCTCAACACTATTGGCATTTTTCTTTATCATTATAAGAAGCATTATGTGTCATGTTATAAGTATGCATTTTTGTCTGCTTCTCACTAGTATTTAAATTATTAGCATGAAGGAAGGGACCACATTAAGCTTTTCTCATCTCTGTATCCTCAGCACCAATCATAGTATAGTGCCTGGGATGTGAAAGAACCAAATCAATAATGGATAATTCATTTATTTTATACCTCTAGCATAGCAGTTCATACAGAGTAGATGCTCAAAACTTTTTCAGAAAAGAATTGAATGAAGTCTTGGCCATGCGGTGATTTGAGCATGTCCATTCATGTACAGTCTCTAAAATTATTTTGACTATTTCATGTAAGGGAAAAAAAAAGCTTGTCTTGATTTATCTGGGAAGCGATAAAATACTGTATCAGACTGAGTGGTACAGACTGAAAGTTTTGTCCCCCAAAGTTCATGTTGAAATACTAACCTGTAATGTGATGGTATTAAGAGGTAGAGTCTTTAGAAAGTGATTAGGTCACAAGGGCTCTGAAGAGAGCTTTCATCAGCCCATTACCATTTTGGCAGCATGATCTTGGGCTTCCAAACTACAGCATTATGAGAAATAAGTTTTTGTCATTTATACGCCACCCGGTATATGGCACTTTGTTATAACAGCCTGAATTGAGTCAAGAATGCATATTGTTTTTTCAAAAAGATACCCTAAAAAGAGTAATCAAAGAATAGATAACTAGCAAGATCATGAAAAAAAATTAGAATAAATATATACTTAGAGTAATTAATCCAAAAGAAGTCAAGAAATAAGAAGAAAATACAAAATTGGTTGTAAAACTAGAAATCAAATAGTAAGTTGGAAGAAGATATAACCCAAAATATATTATTAATACATTAAATGTAATTGTTTAAATGCTCAATTGAAAGGTAAGGTTTGTCAGAATGACTATAAAATCTAAATACTGTTTACAAAAGATACAACTTAAATATAAAAAAACAATGGCTGAAAATAAATGAATCTGAGTTGACATAAAAAAAAATTAAAAATCAATCTACCACATGATCCAGCAATTGAACTTCTAGGTATATATCCAAAAGAAATGAAAACAGGATTTCAAAGAGATATATGTGCTCTCACGTTTACTGCAGCATTATTCACAATAGCCAAGATAGAGAAATAACCTTAAGTGCCTTTCAACAGATGAATGGATAGAGACGTCACACACACACACAGGAACATTATTCAGCCACAAGACAGAAGGAAATGCTGCCATTTGTGACAACCTGAATGGACCTTGAGGGCATTATGCTAAATGAAATAAGTCAGAGAAAGACAAATACTGTATAATGTCACTTATATGTGGAATCTAAACATATGAAAAACCCAAATTCATAGATACAAAGAACAGATCAGTGGTTGCCAAAGGTAGGCAGTAAGGGGTGAGCAAAATGGGTGAATGTGGTTAAAAGTACTAACTTCCAGTTATGACAAGTCATTCATGGGCCTGTAACATACAGAATGGTGACTATAGTTAATACTGTACTGTATATTGAAAGCTGCTAAGACAGTAAATCCTTAGAAGTTCTCATGAAGAAAAAAACTGTAAATATGTGAGGTGATGGATATTAACTTGTGGTAATGATTTCACAATATATACATACATCAAATCATTATGTTGTATACCTCAAACTAATACAATGTCACATGTCACATATATCTCAATGCAATTGGAAAAAGGCACTTGTAACAACTAAGAATAAAGGGAAAATTTTGGTGTGATACAGTAGTATCTATTTAAAAAGCCTATAACAACAAGCCTAAATGCTTTTCTATAAAATTGGGAATAAACCAAGGAAGCCAGCTATCTCCATTTCTATTCAGTCTTATGCTGGAGGTCTTAGTGCAATGAGACAAGAAAACATAAAAGATATAAGATTTGGAAAGAAAGTAATAAAAACACCATTAATTTGCAGATGACAGAATCCACAAAGAAATCTAAAATAAAGTAGTCAAACTATTAAAAATAAGAGTTAAATTCGACAAGTTCACTTTTTATAGTTACATAAAACCCGGGGTCTTTCTGTAAAACAAAACAATGAAACAAATAAAAATGCTTCAAATGCCATCATTTACAAAGCAAATTCTTTAGGACACGAAAAGCACTAACCCACACATAAAGGATTTGACTACTTTAATATCAAGAATATCCCTTCATTAAAAAAGACACAAACCATGGATTGAGAAAAGATATTTTCAATGCATATATTCAATAAAGGACTCCAGAATATATGAAGAATTTCTATAAATCAATAAGATAAAGACATGAAACACCACAAATGTGTGGGCAAAAGCCCAAATGGGCATTTCATACACATACACACACACACACACACGCACACAGAATTACACAATCCAAATGGTCCAATAAATATGTGGGAAGGTGCCTGAGTTCTTAACCACCAGATAACTGCAAATTAATATCGCAATTAAATGCCACTATACAAAAATCTGAAAATTCCAACTGCCGCAGAGAATGTGAAGCAACTAAAACTCTCTTTCAAGCTTAGTGGGAATGGCAATTTGAAAAACACTTTAGCAAATATTTTGATGGCATTTGCTAAAGTTTAGCCCAAGTTTATCTTATGGCATAACCATTCCACTCCTAGGGATATACCCAACAGAAATGTGTGCATTGGGGCAGTTACAGACATAAGCCAGAATACAGCAGCACTATTCCTAATAGTTAAATACAGAAAGTAACCCACATGTTCTTCAACACTAACATGGCTAAACTGTAATAGACTCACAAAGTCTCAAAATATATGATAAGAATAAACAACTGTGATATGCCACAACATGAATGAATTTCAAAAACACAATGCTGAGAGGAAGAAAGTAATTACATAGTAATTCAAACCATATGATTCCATTTCTAAAAATTTCAAAATGGCCAGAATTAACTGATGGTGATGTAACTAAAGTGGTTAACTTTTTTTTTAATTAAGGTATCACTAATATCCAATCTTATTAAGGTTTCACATGAGCAAAATTGTGGTTTCGACATTCACCCATAATATCAAGTCCCTCCCCCAACCCCAACTCCAATGCAGTCAGCATCTAACAGCAGAGTAAGATGCTATAGTGTCATTATAAAGTGGTTAACTTTGGTAAGTGAGAGGGAAACAAAGCTTCCAGGTTACCAAAAATAATCTATATTTTGATCTGCGTAGCAGTTGCATGAAAATGTTCACATTTTTTAAAAGTCTTTGAACTATGTACTTTCAATTAGTGTACTGTTCTTCATGTATTTTTCAATAAAATGCTTACACATATATATGTGTATGTATGTATATAAATGGGAGAGGGAGACATGTATTAAGAATTTAGCTATATTGAACCAGGTTTCATAAATGTAGTGAGTGTGAAAGAAAGATAACTGACCTGTGCCATGTACCATTCCTCCACAATATGCAATCCTTTATGTCTGAAAGGGCTCATAATTAAACAAATTCCAGAAATACATAGAGATTGTTGTGAAGTCTGGAATCACAGTCAGTACAGTAAAACCTTTTTTATTAAACAGCTATAGAAATATTTTGGGATCAGTTGTTAAATAACTTCATAGATATAAACATGTTAAATCAAAGTTTGCTAAAAAAAAGAAAAAAACTAGTTTTAATAATAAACACTATCCTATCTCAAATAGATTGAAAATCCTGTTGGAAATGTCTTGTTATTTTGCCTCACCGCACACACACACACACACACACACACACACACATACTCTGTTGGTGTGCAAATTAGGCCCCTGTACATGGAGGGCAGGGTGAAACTGCAGAGAGCGGCAGACCTCTCCAGACTGCTGGGTGGTAAGTGTAAGCAGCTAGGGAACTCGCATACAGGGCTTGCCCTGGGCAGCCGCAGGACGAGTAGATCTCTGTGCCACGTGTACACCAGAATCTTTAAAGTTTATATGGAGGCCTGAACTGGGTTCAGTCATGTATTCAGCACAGATGTCTCAACACCTTACTCTCTCGAGGGTACATCCTTGAAACAGCTCCCAGTGTAGAAATGGTGGGCAGAACATACATTCCAGGCTGGAGGTGAGGAGCCTCTGATTGCCCGGGTGCAGCTCTCAGGTCAACCAAGGTCACACCCTCTCAATGACCTCATCCAACACTCCACCGCTTGTGACTGGATCCTACAATGTATATGCACCCCTCTTCTGAAACATGCCCTGAATAGTCAGCAAGGGGGTTACTGGCATAGAGGTGACTCATTTGGCAGCCATCTGGCTGCATGGGAGGCAGGTACCCCAGCAACAGTATAGGCACATTCAAGAGGAAACACAGATTAGGATAATGATTCCCAAAACAACACTTTTTTTTATCCTTCAAGAGCCCCATTATCCAAACCACTGATTTATTCAATCCCCTAGGCTGGGGTCGGATCACTCAGTGTATTCACTTGTGTCCTCGTGCAATTTAATAAAGATGATACATTAGCAGACTCATCAGGTATGAAAACGTAACGGTCTGTTTGTTTAGTTAAGGGTGCTTCCTAACAAGGCAGTAATAATGTCCAAAGCCATCTTATTTTGAAGGACGGTTTTTCTCATTAGAAACATTTCAGTGTTCAGTAAGGATGACCTTTGTCATCGATCATTCAAGCCTTTCTTGGTGAATTCAGTAAGGACTTCTATGCGTGCTAGGATGTCAATGGAGGGAATAAAGATGGGGCTGAGTAATCGTAGCAGGGGAAAACAGATCAGGCCCACTCGGCCTTAAGGAGGAGGTGGATGACAGCTTTAGGGACCTGACCTGGTCGTGCATACGGTGTGTACTGCCCAGGGGAGGCAGCCCTGGCAGACATGATGAGGAGATGAACTGGGGGTAAGAAATGCCAGACGAGGCACCCAAGTTTCTCCCCTCTTTCCATGGTGCACTCTGTTGTAAGTGCAGTGTGTTTCAATAGATCTGGCTTATAGCAAAAGAAAGGAATCCCAGTGGAGATTTAGTAGTGATCCCTCACCCAAGGGTGTGAAATAATTTATCCATCCCAGTGGGGTGTCTTACTGCAAATTCAGTAGATGACATCTTTCGCAGGTATGACAGGGCTTGGCGTTCTCAGCAGTGTAGCACATAGATCCATCGTGAGAGTCAGAGCATTGGCTGTCTCTGGCGATTTCCACACCTTTACAGTGTTGGCTGTCCCTGCAGGGGTCCTTAGTCTGGCCTATGGGTCCATTGGTCCTACAGATTGATCAAATATATTAAAACCTGAGAATGTACTTTACTCCAGGGTGGTTTTACCTAACAGCAATTTAATTCATTGTTTTAACATTCCCTTCTTAATTTCCAGCAATCCTGCTGCTGCTAAGTAATAGGGGAGAGATGAAATCTCCATTCAGTGTCATGTTCTTCTGACTAGCCTTGCATATTAAGACCTTTGAAATGTGGTCCCTGATCACTGTATGTTGGATGAGGGCATCTACACACGGTACTCACCTTCACCGATGCCCTAATGGTGGCAGCCTGGTTTGCAGGGCTACAGGGAAGAGCTTGGGTTAGGCCCCATGCAATGTCCATATAACGCAAAGGATATTTAGAACCCTCAGCAGGAGGGAGGCAATATAATCAGTCTGTCAATTCCTCGCAGGCTGAGAATTCTGGTGAAGGGTCTCAGATTTCTCTGGCAGTTACTTTGGGCATTGTTTAGAACACAGAGAACATGCTGTTCCTGACATGAACTGTATTTCAAGATCAATCCAGCATCCTTGGCAATGTCAACCAACTCTGGTACTACAACAGCTGCTTTTCCTCTGCCTCCCATCTGTTGTACCTACTGCCCAGTGTCGTCAGTGCCTTATGAGCCAGGATGTAAGAAACAGCCAAGAACTATTTCAGGTTCTTGAAAATCTCTTCCCATATATCCTGACTCCACAAGTGTTTGTTCATGATCACTGTCCAAGCCATAGGATTAATCCTTTTAGAACAGCCCAGCAGTCATGGGAAGACCAAAGAAACATGCCAGAGCGAGACCAAGAAAGAGACCACTCCAGATTAGTAGGTAGAAGACTTAATAAGGAGGGGAACTTACAAATAAGGCTTTTGTCCTGGGTAACCACAGACGAACAGATCTCCAAGCCTGCCCATCAGACACTTAAAAGTTTATGTAGAGTCCATAACCGGGTTCGGTTCTATATTCAGTCCAGATGGTCTCAACACCCTTACTCTCTCAAGGCTATGTCTTTGGAATAGCTCCTAGTGTGGGAATGGCAGGCAGAATGTACATTCCAGGGACAGGGAAAGAGCCTCTTATTACTCAAGTCCAGCTCACAGGTCAACTGGCAGTCCTCTCAATGACCTCCTCTCAAATACACACACACACACCCCTTCCCTTCCTGTATAAGAACGATAAGGCACACAAAGAAAATATCCAGGCAGGACCTTGAATGGGAAGCGGGGGAAGTGTGAGGTGCAAATATACTGTCAGAGACCCATGGTCAAGTTTCCGATTTCCATGTTGGACCCAGACACCGTATCTTGTCAGGGAATCTAGAGATGACTGAACTTAAAGACAAGTCAATTAACTAAAAACCTAAGAAACTGATGTAGAACACTGATGTCAATCATTAGTGAGAGAGAAAACTTCGAAGCAAGTCAGAATGTTCTCACAGTTCTGTCAATAATTACTCTGTCTTAAATAGGAACGCGAGGAGTCAGGATATTCCTAGACTTTGGCAGGAAAAACAAGTGGCTTAACTCTGATACGAGTGGCATTGACCGATGAGTGCCTAACGGATCCATCTCCACTGTGGGACTACATACAGCTGGCTGTGGGCCATTACCTTCCCCCTGGAGTAACAAGGGAGAAAGAAACACAGGTAATCCTGGGCTTTTACGTCAATTTCCTCACTTTCATGGTCCGTCCTTGTTGATTCACTCAGCCTCTTCAAGATACAATAATATTGGTCAAGTCTATTTACAATGTGTGAATTTTACTGAGTCCTCCAAAACAGATCTCCACATCTAGAGATACTTTAATTTTCTATGAAGTAACCTCAGGACTCTATCAGAAAGGGGAAATATAATGCAGAGGAAAAGAATCTGTAAATAAAAATTGTCATTAATGTATGTAAAAACAGAAGTTTATTAAGAATTATTGGACATCTAGCTTAAAAATAATTCAAAACAGCACATTCAATAAAAGCATTCTCATAGCAGGAGATAAATACCCTATCCTTGCTTAAAACAAGGCTTTTGCCAAAACTTGAAAACTTCAAAGCTCCCTCGAGGCCACCTCCTACCAACCAATCCCACTAACAGTCCTGGAGATGCTAACCTGACAGTTTTCAATAAGACCTCCTCCTTCCAGGTTTGGAAGCAATGGATGCATTTTATCCTATAAATTGATGAGAAGTCAACAGGAACGTGAAACCTAATTACAAATATAAGCAGAAATCACTTTTTAAAAAATCTACAAGCCAATAAACCCTGCAGAGAGTAACAGAGATCTATACTATTCAATTCTTCCAGAAAACTGTTCAGTAAATCATTAAATCATACAGATTATGGTCTGCCTAATGCTAAGCACTTGAATATTTATATCATTCATTATAAATGATGTGTGACATAACCCAACAGACACTTTTTATGTTCTAGATACTGCATTGTCATGCAAATATCACTGGACACTGGAGAACACCCTAAAATAGCAGTGTACATTTTATTTAAAACCAGGGCAGGTGTCAAGCTGCACAGCGTGTCCATCGCATACCTCCAGAAGCAGCAAATGCAGACTATGAAGGGATTATAATAAATGGAGCCCCAGGAGTTGTGTAACATGCCAGTATTAAAATACTCTTAATCCAAGAAAAAATTATTTCATAAAGATACATGGTCTCATTACAAAAAGAGGAACAATATTATAAAGTACTTTATTAATTAATGCCAATATTACTACTTCAGACAACCTACTTGGAATACCACGTATCTCTGACCCCCAGTCCCATAAAACACAATGAGCTTGAAGAAAGTATTGTAGAACCCAGATCCTATCTGAGAACGCCTTTGTTTTAGATTATATTTTCCTATAGACACAATTGTGTGTATTTCTGAGGTATCTTTGTTCTCCCTTCCATCCATACATATAACCTCTGTAGCCCTATTTGTATTATTTGTACATCTCCGCAAATGTCTTCAACGCCTTCCAATTTACCATCACTGCAAAAGGCATTATTGGGCTTTCAGCGCTGCTTCCTGATCATTAATAAAAACGTTATATTTTCTAAAACAACTCACCTTTGTAAAACACATTTTTGCAACTTCAGATTATATAAAGCCTAAAATAGGAGTAATCCGAAGACATTGCCACATATTACTATTCTTTGCTTACCATCTTTTAGTTCATTTTCAGTTCTTGAGGCTGAATTTTTCTGGTTTGATTTGAATCAATTTTGCCAGTAAAATCTCACTGATGTTCTGTCAATTACTGTAAGAGGAGAATATAGGATGAGCCCTACACTTAATCTTCTCTATTCATCTCTGAATTTAGCTATTCTACCATGAATGCTATTTAATTCTGTGTGTGTGTGTGCCTGTGTGCACGTGCATGTGTTGAAGGACAGTGGTGTTGGGGGATGGAGAGTGTTTTTAAGAATACCCAGTTCACAAAAATAGGTTTACTATTCTGAGAGAGAGCAGAATAAAAGTAAACAAGAAATGAGCTATGGCTCTAATCATGTGAACTAACAGAGAAAAAAATATGGATATCAGAACAGTATATACCCCTTAGACCTAGGTAAGCACAGTCCTTGCCTAAGGCGGCCTGGTGCTCAGAAGCTCCTTTCTTGAACTTTTCTAATTTCAAACTCTCATAACATTCAGGTGCCTGAGACTAGCTGGAGTCGGCAGTACCCTGGAGCAGAACACGCTGAGCTCTCTGTTTCTCTCTTTCAGAGCATCCTGGCATTCTCTTCCCACCCATCTCTCACTGCATGGGGGTCAACCAGTTGTGCAGCTGTTGTGCAGGGACTGGAGAATATGCAGTCACTACAGGACCCATGGTTGGATCCCAATCTCAGGAAAACAACTTGACAAATGAATTGTTCCCTTTTGCAGACTCAGTATCTTCACAGGTTCATAAGAGACTGGTCCACAAGAATGGTGCTGCCATGGGGATTGGGGTGATGCAGATTGTTTGTATAGATGGGATGGTCCCATACCCCCAGGGCAGCATATTCTAGGGGGGTGTCCTCTATTAGAATGTGTGGATGACAGGAAATCCCTGTTAGTAACAGAGAATTCTACACAGAAGAGTCACTGGAAACCCCACTTCAAAAAAACAAAACAAAAATTTCTTTAATATTTAAAAATAATCTGGCTATAGTATCCACACTTGGTTTGAAATTATGTCATGAAATCTTGGTACTGACTAGTTAGTTATGTAAAAACTCATACATTTTTTTTCTTTGACCATGTTGGGAAAATACCCACACAGTTGATACCTAAGCAAGTTCAAGTGTAGATGTGGTCAACATCTATGATTTACTTTAAAAAGGACATTTAAAGGACATTTTAAAGGACATTATGCTTGATAACATGGGTGGGCCTCATCCAAGCAGTTGAAGGGCCTTAAAAGCAAACCTGGTATTTCCTTGACCCAGTTGTGTCTCTGAACCGCAGCAGCAGCTCATGCCTGAGGATTTCCAGGCTGCCACCTGTCCTATAAATTTTGGACTTGTCGGCCCCCACAACTACATAGGCCTATTTCTTAAAATTAATCAAAACTATCATCTATCCATCTATCCATCCAACTGGTTCTGTTTCTCTCGCAGAAACCTAACTAATACAGGGCAACTATATCGTTCCTAAATGTTCAAATACATTTCCTGGCATCTAATCTCCTTGGGCCAATGTGGAAGATGCCCTGCCTTCACTCAACCATCATTGTGCCGAGAGGAGCTGGAATCCACTGACTGACCAAGTAGGGTCAGAGGCCCGCCCCTAGAGTTAGGAGTCACGTTATCTCCCTCAACAGCATGATCAAAGAGTCAGGGGAAACAACTTAGCAAAGAAAAGGTGGATGCTGGATAGGCAGTCACACCAAACGTCCAACGAAGAGGACTTAGACACTTGCCTTGCCTCAAAACTGACAACAGGTGCCAAGCAGATCTGATCTGAATAAAACCTCCAAATGTTTTGAGATCTTACCAACCTGTTTTATATGGCAGGAGTCAAAATTTCCTCCTAGAATGCAGTTCACTTGGGTATTAGATAATTTCAAGTAGATACCCCAGTCTTTACCTGTATTCCTTGATTTTTTTTCTTTCAACAGACCAACACAGAGCCATGGCCACGGACGCTTACCTGCAGTTTTGCTGCCCTTGTTTTTCCACCACTTAGTTACATTTCTTACTTCCCTCACTGTCAAGTTGACCTTTGCTGTCTCATACCTGTACGTTTTCTCTGGCTCTTGAACCTGTTAAGACTAGCAACTGGTAAATTAGCATTTTATTGGTGAGCTTGATTTTGTTCACAATAGAGTTACGCTAGTTAGGAAATGAAGAGCTGGGCTCAGGTGGAGAAGGACCCAGCATTGCTTAAGGATCCATCTGGACTGGATTTGGGCATTGATAACACAATTGCCCTAAAGGCAGCATAGTCCCAGAAATCAAGAGGCTTCCCAGGTGGTATGTTCCAAGGGTCAAGGTTTATCAGAGAGATCATTAGTGCTAGAGTCCCCAAAGGTCCTGAGTCCTGAGTCGGAGCTCAGGTTTGAGTTGAACTCTGTGCAGTGGGTCAGACTGGTTATGGAAGAGGTGAAATACAGGCGTTCTGGGTAAGACACCACTGAGAATAATCTCCTCCCGTGTGGGATTGTAAAGTGCTCAGCCTGGCTGGAAAAGGGAGTATATTTTAACACTGAGAGAGACAAGTATGGAAAGAAGGGCTGTGGCCAAACCATGAAAAGCTCTGGCGGCCATTCACAATGATGCAAACTGGGAAAGAGGGACAACTTTTTCATCCAGGAAACAACATGATGAAATAGATGTTTTAGAAGAATTTTTTGGTGTCGCTGTTATACAGAGAGCCTGCAACTAGGAGTTGCTACAGAACCTTCTGACAAATGTGGCTTGAAATCCATAAAAATAGTCATTACCATTCATTTGAGATTTATGCTACTTTGTAATGCTCAAAGAATCCTTTCAAAAAATATAGGATGACAATGGAAAAATAATGGGGAAATTGAAATATATTATGAACGCATCAGAAATACACACAGATTTTCAGCACAGTAATGTTAGTGCAGTTATATGTATTGATTCCTCATTCAAATACAATTAAGCTTTGAAATCAACTGCATATTGCTTCAGACAGTTGAAAAGGATATATTTCTTCAATACTTAACAGATGTCCAAACTGTGTCTTGGAATAATAGAAAAATGAGTAAGTAAATTGTTCTATTTTAACTTTAAGCTAAATTAACTCTTTCTGGTTTCAGTTGCCTTTCATGTTTACTGGTCTTTATAGCTTCCTTAGCATTTCCACACTGTTCACCTCTGTGGATCTTTATACAGTTCCATTTTACAGACAAGAAAAATGAAGTCCACAGATAGCAAATCATTTATCACACGTATCAACTGCTATTTAGTAGCCAAGCTAGACAGAGCTTGGACCTGGGCACCATGCAGTGTGGAATGAGCTATCAATCTGGAAGGGACCTATGAGCTCAGGGTGAAGGAAATCAAGACAAAGACAAACCAGTCAAAAAAGACTGATAAGCATCTCAGCTCAGGGAAAAACAACAGATTTGAAAATGGGGAAAAATGACCCTTCAGACTCTGCCTATTTTTTTTCCCCCCAAATCACACTACTTTCCAACCAGTGAAGACAGACAAGCTGAAGATTCCCAGGAGTGGAAGCAGCTCTCCTTCGCTTTGCTTACTCAGAATCAAGCATGTTCACATCTCGTGGATCAGTGCTATCCTCCTGGAGTGAAGACGCGGTACCACCAGAGGAGCTCAGTGCAGCATACTAGATGGCTCTTATCCTATTTGCCTCGGGACAGGCAACATCAACTTGCATGCTACCAGACAATTAAGATTTCCATTATGGTTATGTGGGTAAGGCCCTGCAAGCGTGCCCAGGGGACAGCTGAACAGATGAATAGCCAATCTGTGTTCTTCTCCCCATGCCAGGCTTGCCCTGGTCCAAGGCTGTGTCCACCCTTTCTCTAATTTCCACAAAAATGCCATGTGGTCTTAAAGTGGACCTGACATAAGGTAGCTCCTGTAGAAGGCCTGGCCATCGTTTTCCACAGGATGGGACCCTGCATATTTCATGCGTATTTGAATGTGTTCTGTGAGCAAGTAAGAATACAAGTTAATCAGATGAGTAAACCAGTTACTCAAATCTATCAAAAACCTGTTATCCTTGTAGAAAAACGTCTACTCACTTTACTGAATTATCTAAAAGCGTATATCACAAAGTCATTTGTATTACACAGTGACCTAGCAGGAAGACCAAGAGAAGAGAAGGAAGTAGCTCAGTGTTCTTGCCAACTTTCTTCCCGCACTGGTGGGGCTACCAAGACGCTTCCCAGGTTCTAGACCCTAAGAGAATGTAGTGAGTCTTCCACCTGCCCTTCCGAAGCCATCTACTCTAGTCTTCATCCCACACTCCCTCTTTCTCTCCCTGTCACTCTGTACTAGCTAATTCTTAAATTCTGGCATCATTCCTGGATACTGCTTACTAGATTGTATTTGGACTAATGTCTCCTGCCTACAAAGCACCTCTGTCCCCCTTCCTGCACCCAGCCTCTGCTCCCATAACCCCTGTAAAGGACAGTGCCCTGGCTGAGTGTGGTGTGTACACTGAGCATTGTCCCATGGGAGACAACTGGACGTGACCCAGATGAAATGTCTAAAGGCATGTTTTGAGCCATACATATTTTACACTTGGAAAAATGAAAGGCTACCATCATGGGCCCAAGATAACTAATATGGAAGGACAGGGACAGTAGAATATTTGAGGAAAACTCCCTATCCAACTAAAGCCTCCCCTCATCACCTCACCTGTAAAATCTGGCCAAGTGTGTGGAGTATGAATGGCAATTATCTGAATGAGTATGCATGCTTAGAGGGGGTCAATCAATGTCCACTTTGGTACACCTTGTCACTTGCAATTTGCATCAACCCTCCTTCCTCATCGTGGGATGGTCTAGGTTGAGAAGTAAGGAGAGGCTCAGGAATATCCAGGCTTAACTGGCTGGTGTTTGAATGGAAGGCTCAGTGAGCCAAGGGCAAGAGTACATGAATGGGGGTCAAGGAATCAATTAAGGGGAATCAACAACACATGCAATTAAACGGAAGACTTCAAGTCTGATGCTTGGCATGGTCTGACTTAATTTTAGGAAAAGGTAGTCAGGCTTAAACATTTCAAAGGGCAGAAAATAGATCTGTGCACTCACATGGTATCTTGCCTTGTATGTGAGCTCCGGTGGTCACAATAGCAAAGGGATGCTTGTTCCATCCCAGGAACTATTTTAAATGCTTTACATGCTTTAACTAACTCAACTCTCATATCCTATAAGGGAGGTACTATTATTGCCATCCCCATTTTACAGATGAGAAAAATTGTGGTTCAGTATAGTTAAGTAAATCTGCCAATGTTAGTAATTGACCCCAAAGCGTATGGCCTTTACTCCTGTATTATACTATGTCCCCAAAGTAGGAAGGCATGTCTGTCTTCTTTGAAAATCATGAGAAATCTATCGGAGATAGTGAAAGCTAGTAAAGCAAAAATCCCAGAAGTATGTCACAAGGAAATGAAAATAGCCAGAACTTAGACTTAACTGTTGAGAATGGCTTGAGGGATTTTGCCCCCACACTTAAAATTTATTCTTGCTGCTCAGTCCTTCTGCTGGGAGTCACTCCATTGATTCCTTGTCCAGGTTAAACCTCATAATCTCCGTGCTTTTCTTTTACATTTTAGTTGATCCCAGCATGGATTATGAGGTTCATCCACGCTAATAGGAACTCCTTATTCAGAGTCAGGACATCAGGAGAGAGAAATTCTGAGAGGGGAGGGCAGGGTAAAAGAGAGAGGCAGAAAGGGCTGGAAGACAATGGCAGGACCCTAGTTACAAAGTCTGTGAAGAAAGTGGAATTTTTTTTTAATTGGATTCATGATACTCTCAGTCCAGAAATAAATTGACGTGCAACCTGGAAAATATAAAATGGATCCTCAGATGGAGAAAGAGCATTACCTATGTCTGAAACCCAAAGGAGAAAGTATGTATTTGAGAGTAATGGATTTTCCATAATCAGCATTTTTCACTTTAGATATTTAAGAGACTAGGCAACATAAGGAGTAACAAAGGATAGATATTACTGTTCTTCACAGTCCGTGACACAGGAAGCTGAGTTCAAAGAGATCAAAGAGCCTGCCCCCAGGGCACTCAGCTAGGCAGTGGCAGAACCCAAACGGGCACTCAGGCACCGCTTCAGAGCCCGTCCTCTTCACATCTACTGGGGCCTGCCTTCCATGTGAGGCCAGTGGTGAGTGAGATGCTGGCCAAGTGAAGTCCACAAACCGTGACTGGGCCCATAGCACTGCACTGGGTTCAAGGAGAACTTTACACAATTAAAACAGAGCAACACCTTTCAGTTCAACAAATACATACTCTTGTGTCCCAGCACTCTGTTGTATACTCCTAGGAAAACAAATGTAAGACTCAGCTCTCAATGCAGGAGACCCTTGGCATCTCAGAGCATGGGAAAAACAGAAGCATTTCTGGACAACTGCAATGTGTCTTAAGCCCAGTTAGGGAAAAGCACACAACCTCCAGAGGGTCTAGACAACAACTCCAATTTGGGGGTCATGCAGAAATAGTGAGGAGGAGCATTTACACTGGTTCTAAAGGCCCACAGGATAGCCTGCAGCTGGAATCACTGGTCTAGCTGCAACACTGAAGCAAAAAGGAAGCTAAGAGGTATGACTGTAGATCACATTTGGAACTCAGTACAAATGACTATACACAGGTGAGTGGGGCAAGGATGGGTCATATAATGAAGAAGGGAGCAAGATTCAGAGGCCAACCCAAGTTGGGCTTGGAGAGAAAGCTTCAGGCCAGAATTCAGATCAGCAAAGAAGCTAAAAGTATGCAGTTTTATTATTCAGTGCAAAAACTCTGATCTCCAAGTGCAAGTCTCATACCACCGCTATTAGAAGAACCCCTGAGGAGTCACTCATGCAAAAAAATGCTTCATTGCCTTGTTATCAGACTCCTAACTTTGCGCTGCCAGATAAGTAGACACACGCTCCATTACATCTTGTGAATATCATAGCCTTTGTTTAAGTACCACATTGAAATCCTAGGACTATGTCATCTACCCTACCATATATATATTTTTTACTCAATTTAAAAATACAACACAAAAGATACACATAATGGCAAGGCAACCATTCCCAAAGACTGAAATTTAGTTTGAAAATGGAAATTGGGAGGTAGCCAGTGTGTTTAGTTGATATTCACATTATGAAATGTGAAACACAAAATACTTTTGACTTAAATATTCACAAATGAAAAGGTTTGTAGATTCTTTTTTTCCTCACCAAGGTGAGATAGTGAGATAGAATCAATAAATTCATACCCCTTGGTTAGATGATTTGGGAGATAGATATGAAGCAGAAAATATGTATTTTTGCGTTCAAGGACTTTGTGGCTTTATTGGAAAGATGAGTCTTGAGTAGCATCTCTGTACTGATGGATTGAGAGAAGGGATGTATAGTCACCACATTTCACAGAATTATATACTTCCAGAGCAAACAGATAATTCTAAAATGCTTTGAAAATAGCTTCATTCAATAGTTTTCCCTGCATGTATTTTTTGAATGTCTGATATGTCCTAGATACTGTACACACAGAGAAGGCAAAGAGTGGTTTCTGCCCTCGAGCAGACCAGCAAGTAAGAAAGACATAAACCGCATGCAGCTACATCTAACGGGCGGGCGAGGGCCCTGCTGTGAAGTCCAGAGGAAGGGTGACTACCTCTTTTACCATGTATGGTTTTATTCCTCAAAAGATTCCTTCCACAAAGACTAATGCCAAGAAACTTCTATGTAGTTTTTGCCACCATGACTGCAGAATTCATACCGGAGAGGTGACCCTGCTGATCATGAGTGAACAATGGATCCGGTGCTCCTCATTGATTTTAGTCTAATATGTCATAGATGGTGAGACTCATGCCCAGTTTCAATTTAATTCCTGAATAATTCTGATGACCATTAGACAGGATGCTTTATCCATGCTTAAGAGCACAGAGCAAAACTGAAGACTAGACTTTTAAAACTCAGCTTCTTTTGGTCGAGAACAGGGAGAGGCAAGCAAGGCTGCCAGAGAGAAGCGCCCACTCCCCCAGACAATCCTGACAGCGAGTGCCTCCTTAAAAATCTGTGCCCTAGGGACCTAGCTTGCCTCGCTCTAGTCTCCACCCTGCAGTGAACAATTTAAAGGGAGAAAAAATAAAATGAAATATTGCTAAAAGAAGCCTATAGCAGCCAGAGAAATGGACCCAGACCATCCATTTCAGAAAGGCCTTTCTCCATGCCACCCTGCCCCCTTTACAATAGCCCAGGAATAAGCCCCAGTGATTTCCTGCTGCAGACACAGGCTCAGAATATTTATTGGGTCTCTTTCTTCTTTTGACTAAGCCTGGTCAAGGTCACCCTTGACTTGGCTATAATCCATGAAGGACACCTCCAAGTGATTAGATTAGGGCTACTTTTGAGAGAATCTTTATGTACTCTGTTTTAAAATACACTCAGCGTTTACTTTATTCAGTATGGCAACACGCAACAGACAGTCATATGAAGAAGGTACAATATTCACAGATCCTAGATACAAGAGGTACGGCCTACCATGCAGGGTCATACAGTGAAGCACTGGACTTGGTCAGAAGATACAGGCAGCAGTGGAAAATATGGGCAAGAGCCTTTATTGTAGTTTTCCAAAGGAAGGAATAGGCAAGGCAGGGCAGCAGGTCACACAGATTTAGGATTGGCCAGCGTGAACAATCCCAGCATGGAGAGGTGCCCCTAGTGACCAGACACCAGCACTTGGAGTGATTAGGGCAAGGGAATTAGTGGATCCCAGGGTAAGAGCAGGATGAAGGAGGTAGGACTCTAGATTGGTTAGTTTGCATATGAAAGGTGCACTTCCTGTGGACAAGTTGTTTGCTCTCTCTAGGAGAGAGAAAAGCTAACTTTGGGAGTGAAGTCCTTTCCAGTGTTACCAAAACCCCCAAGATGTCAAAACATCAGAATAAAGAAGACATGCTTAACATACACCCATATTTTAACAGTTGCTGTCCACTAAATTTCCAGAATTCCTGAGGCCTGTAGGAGAGCTGAGCTCTCTTTTCTCAGTAATTATGTGGAGGCATTAATGCAGCAAAGTTTGAAAAAACTTAAAATATCACTGCATGGGCTACAATCAGAAGGCCTGGGCTTCCCAGAGTTTTCAACCCGGCATTATTCACGACTGTAAGACTCTTTTTTAAAATGCATAGACAGAAAGCTCTTACTGTACTCTAAGTACACATTTTTAACATTTACACAAACTCAACACCCTAGGGTTTTAATCACCAAAAAGCTTATATAAAAGGTGCAAAAACCATGGGCTTCTTTCCATATTGTGTTTTGTGAAAGAAATGGAAAAACAAAGTGTACAAGAGCTATAAAGACAAACTCAGGTTTCCCTGGAGCCACTGGAAACAAAGTTGCTGACATGGACACTCAGCTTCCAGATGAAATTAAATGTGTCAGAAGTCCCTTCACAAACAACATAGGTGGCCTCATCTCTGTTCCCAATGTGATGTACAGGGTGAGATTTTTAGTGCTAGGAAAGCTGCCAGCTCAGGAGAAAACTGAAGAAAAGAACAACTTACAATTACTAAGGTGCTGTACGATTTGACTAACCAAAAGGGCCTAGAAGAATGAAATTTTGTTCAGCTTGTGTTAACAATGTGTGAGAAAAGGAAATGAACTTACTAGCTTTGAGATATTTGAGAGGTGCTAACATCAAAGGGGCATAATTAGAATCAAGTGTTTAGAGCAAAAATGATGAGATTCATGGCTGATAATCAAGAATTAATTTCAGGTCTGCTATTTCTCCAAAGCTATAAAGACAGTCTCCAAGAACACTGAACAATCCCTTTTCCATCCCAGGAACTCTCCCTAACAACTTAGCATTCTTGTTCATAAAGAGTGCATGGGAAAACGCCCATTCTAGGGTGTGGTTCGTGTTTTTCCTCAGTGTATCAGTGCTTGGGTTGAATTTTTTGTATCCTCAAAAGAAAATATTTTAAGTCCTAAACCTCAGAACCTCAACATGTGACCTTACTTGAAAACAGGGTCATTGCAGATGTTAAGATGAGATCGTACTGGAACTACAGTGGGCTACTAATCCATTATGATCAGTGCTCTTCTAAGAAAATGGCCATGTGAAGACACAGAAATACAAGAAGAACCATGCTGGCATAGGAAGACTGGAGTTATGCAGCTGTAAGCCAAGGAATGCCAAGGGTTGCAAGCAAACCACCAGAAAGTAGGAAGAGGCAAGAAAGGATTCCCCTACAGGTTATAGAGGGTACATGGCCCTGTGGACACTTGATTTCTTCCCAAGGCTGAGCTTCTGTAAAACTTGAATGCCGGTGCAGTGTTGTGAATGGCCAAGGAATAAGATATGACTCAAGGGACTTTTGAGAAGAATCTGAAATCAATAAAGCATCCCTGACACCCTAGAGAATGGAGGGATCCCCTAGCACTGAGAAAAGAAAATAACGAGGGAAAAAAAAATCATCCACCTATCCATTAAAAACAAAACAAAACAGAAACAACTGAAAAAGACACAATGTGAGAGTTGAGTCATCTCGGTATGCGACGATCTGTAAACATTACTCAGTGTTTGCAAGGACTGGGGGAAAAGACCATCCTCCATTTGTTGCTCACAGGACTATAATGTGTTCACTTTCTGGAACACAACCTGATAATGTGTACCAAAAGTCTGTAAAACATGCATACATTTCTCACCACCATAATGCAGGTCCCGTCTTATGTCAGGGACCTATCTATCTCCAAGGCCCTGTGCAGTGTGTTTAGGTCTTCCAGTACACCAGGAAGTCTGAGGTCCATCACTTTCTTTGTTCCCACCACCGGTCAACATACAACACATGGGATGGTGCTCTTTTTTGCAGACTTCAAATGCCCTTTAAGAGATCAAGATGTGTCACACTGCCAAATAATTGTAAGGCCATGTCTTCCTGGGGAGTTCTACAGACTGTGGGCAGTCACACAGGGCCACCACCTCATGTCATTTGCCTACCAGAAGTAAGAGAAATCCAAAGCAATTCAGGGTGTGTTCAAGAGCCAGAATTTTATCAGCAGGAGCCTGACACGGTCAGGTACCATTCCGAGCATGGTTCAGTGGGACTGTATAATAAGGATAATCCCAGTGGTCTTTCCAGGGCGATCAGAATGCCTGAAGGACTTAGTGTTACTAATGAAATAAGTAGCAAGAAATAAAAGCCTACGCAAGGAAACAGACCCAGGGTGGACATCAGCCACACCCAAGCAACTCTGCACCCTCCTGTTACTACTCCTGCTTGGTCAGGACTGATGACGACACTGCTGGGCCCTGTGTCCTTGTGCTCAAACCTTCTTCCCATCCTGGAGCATCTTCTTCCTTTTACCTTTATAAGTTCTCTTTATCCTCAAAAACAACTACTGCATCACTCTGCAATTTCGCTCACAGAACTGAAAATACATGTCCACATAAGTCTCGTACAAAAATGTTTATAGCAGGTTGATTCATAACAGCCAAAAAGTGGAAATAACCCATACGTCCATCGACAAACTGCTGTATGTTCATACAGTGACATACTACTCAGCAACAAGATGGGACATATGAGTGATACACGCAACAATGTGAATTAATCTAAAAGACCTTATGGTGAGTGAAAGAAGCCATATATGATTTCATTTATATGAAGTTCTAGAAGAGGCAAAACTAATCTAAGTGAAAGAAATCCGTACATGGTTGTGTCCTGTGAGGAAAGGTTGAGGATTGTCTTGGAGGGGAATTTAAATGTTCAATATATTATTTAAGTTCAATGTTCAGTACAGTGATGGGGTGTGAGTTACACAGGTGTACACATCTGTCAAAACAGAACAAACTGCACACTTAGAATGTCTGCATTTCTCTGCAGGAAAGTCACACCTCAATTTTTTTTTAATCAATAAATGAATGGAAATCCCACTTTAAGTCCCTATTCTAGAGATGCATACAGATTTTTTAGTAAAACGGATTTCCTGGTAGGTCAGGAAGACAGAGAAGGACAGACCACATATAAGAGAACAGGACGCTCATTTCAAGGCAACCCAGGAGCTCTGATCAAGTACATCAAGCTGAATAAAAGACGGGAGAGCTCTGAAGGCTCAGTTGTCCCCTCTTGCTCCCTGAAATTCTCACTTGGATGGATGCAGTGGTCAGCTGCCCAGGGTACACGGCAAGGTCCTGTGATGACTGCAGGGTCTGTGTCCCCAGTGAGGACAGGCACATGCCTCAGCCCCACCATCAGTATCAGATAATTATCAGACAATTCCACTTAATAGCCTTGAGAGGAGTTGGCCTAAAGGACTCATCTCTTAGAGACCCAAGATTCTACAGGTTTTTTCCTGACAGTGCCCACTGTCCACAGCAATGTGGAGAAAACTGTTCAGTGAATGTAGTTGGACAGAGGCCAATGCCAGTGAGGCTGCTACAAATGCACTGGTGGCCTCAGGCTAGAAGGCTGTGTGGACACAGATTCAACAGAGTGAAGTGGTAAAGCTGTGTGGAAGGGCAGTGTGTGAAAGTGGGAGGTTTATTGTCCTGAGGTTCCCCATTCACTCCACGCTGACCATGACTTACGATGGCCTCATCATCTGGCCCACTGTACTACTTATCGTTGAGTAGAAGCAGAAAAGGGGTAATATCAACTCCTCTGTCCAGACTGAAAAGAGGTACCTTGTCGTCTCCCAAGTCTGATGGAGAAGCAGGCAGCAAAGTGCTAAGAGCACAGACTAAAGCCAGAATGCTTAACTCTCAGCTTTGCTACTGCACTGCTCGCTGTTTGAACCTGAAAAATTAATCCCTCCTTCAGTTTCTTCATCTGTAAAAATGGAGATAACATTTATATGTAAGGCTGTTGGAAAGGTTAAATGGGTTAAATGGGTAGAATGCTCAGAAAAACAGGCAAATGGTCAGCACACAATAAATGCTGGCGATTATTGAAGCCTGTCTTCCTTTTGTTCACACGCATGTATCAGTTCTTCTGCTACAAGTTACCTAGATTTTCATCAGATACTCAGAGATCCAGAAAGACTAAGAACCAAGGAGGAACCACCTCAAGAAAGTCCTTTCTTCATTTGCTGATCCTGACCCCATGGATACTCTGCTGAGATGAACTGTATTCCAGACACCAGATTTCCAGACAACCACGGCCATGACTTAAAAACTCCCATCCACATCTAACACACGCCCTCACACAGTCACTCTGTTACCCAGGAACATGCAGACCCAGAGCTTCCAAAATGCACCTCCCTCAGCAGGAAGCATATGCTAAGACCTTCTCTTTTAATATATGTTTCCATTTCTTTGTTAAAAGTTTCTGGAATCTGAATTTTTCCCTAAAGAATATCTTTTCCTTCTCAGTTTTGGGATTTGTTTGCTTACAAGTTTCACTGACTTTAGCAAGTCCAATATACAACAGCTATGTTAGGATGAAATCCATCTCACTGATTAAAGAAAAGTCTGCATCCTTCTCATGAGGTGAACAAAAGGCATGCAGGATTAAAGCAAAGAGCATTAAAAACATAATTAAAGGAAAATCTATAATTTTAACTAGAGTTGGCATGATTCTCTGCTCTTTGCATTTAGTTCTGTGTAGTCATTAGAAAATCTGAAATTTAATTCTTTTACCTCTTATTTTTGCATGTTTATCAGGAGCAAAGACAGACGTGGAGAAGTTGCTTGGCCAAGAGACTTATTTCGTTTACACAATTTTACTTTTATGTTTCCCTGTTCCTTTTTTATAAACCATGAAGTAGTCTAGTCCATGGTTTCACAAATACTGAAATTGTACGTGGCCCACTCCATCCTGATCTTCATCATAATTTCTGCCTTATAGATTAAGCTTGATAAGGAATAGAAAAATTACAGACATTTTTAGTTAGAAAATAAATTGATGCATGACATCTGGCCTGTTCCTATGGCCTCCATACTCTACGTTGCTTTCTCAGAACTAATAATGTAATATAAGTCCAGGGTTCTTTTGAATTCATTCAAATGGTGCATATGTACTCTCACTTGCCAACTCCTTCTGCAATGTTGTTATAACTATGTGCTAATTATGTCAATGAATTAATTGGACCTTCACTCCTATTGGTATGACTTCCATATCCTTTTTCTGCTACTTTTCGTTTGGACTTTTAACCCTGGGCCCTAACCAACTGCCAATTTGCTCCTAATGTATAAGGAATATTTTCCTGGATTATTATATTTTAATGCAAGCTCTGTTCAGCATTAAATATCATCTCCTTTAATTCACTTATTGACCACTGGATGTTTTGCAAGAGACACTGCAATGGTTTAGAAATTTATTTGGTAAATCATTGACTGACCCTTTCAGTCACTTAGTTAACCATGAATGAAAGATTTAAATAGGCTTATTTCTCTTTTTTAAAAAAGTCTGTGTAAATTGCAAACCAGAGTACTACAAATGAACAATGTGGCTCTATTATTGAACCAGTACCATTAGAATCACCAAATATCAGGAAACAGGGCAGCGATTTGGCATCTTTCTCTAACGTGCATGTAATGCTCTTTTCCCTCAAACAGTTTTCAGATCACCGCACACACAGAACTCAATTACTGAACAGCAGTAAAGGCATGACTTTTAAAGGAATATGGTGCCCCGAGCAATCAGTCCCTATATGAGATGGAATGAAATGCTCCGCCTGCCAGTTAAATTTCAGGAACTGAAGAAGTTCTATGAAGGCACAATGTTCATCTTACAAGGATATTTTCTTTAGCATCAAGTTGTAAAGTGTTACTGTCAGAGAACTTTCTGGTTTTCTGACTTTTTTTTTTACATGCATTAAATATACCATCCATTATGCGTCTTTACTGAAGTGGATTATAGAGAAAATAACAGCAGCAGTTTGCCTCATGCTGAGAGGTAGGCATTTAAGGAATAAAGCATCCTTGTCCCTTCCTCCAGCCTTCTCACCCTGGAACAATGCACTTGGCAAAAGAGCATATCCCTTTGTCTCCTCTTCCCTGAAATAGCCAGGCTGACAGCAGAGCTGCCCAAAGATGACTTCTTATGCTTCAGGGTAGAATTCAAGTGTGTCAGCCTTAACTGTTGAACAGCTTCTGGGAGCAAACAGCGAAAGACAGCAAGGAAGCAGGAGACCATCTGTCCCCACGTGGAGTTTATGTCTAACAGGAGCATTACTTTCCTGTGCCCCTTAACACATCCAGGTCAGAAATCCACTGGGTAGTTTCAAGGTTCAAGAAGATTGACATAAAATGCTCATTTCTTATTTTTGCTTTCTTCAGTGAATTTTTCATGAATCTGGTTGAAGTACCATTCAGGGCAGAAGATATGTGAGAGAGAAGTTACACTCCAGTCATCGCAGGACGACCAGGGAGCGCTTAGTCAGCTTCTAGAAGCTGAGACTGAACTAAAATGGAGAGAGAGGGAGTCACACCTGTGTAACTCAAAGTCCCAGGCTCTTCCACAAGCTTCAACACTCATTTCTGGGTCTGTCACCAGAGCAGCTACATGAAATGTTTCCACTTCTAAGATTTCCGGTCTATAAGGTAAAGCAACCCTTTTCCTTGGCTGTAATTCACATTTAAGGAAAAGACACTCTAAGTTGCAATTAGTCTCTGAAGTGTGAGATCATTTTAACCATTAAGATATCATTTTATTTCTTTGTGAAAGTACTTAAGAGAAAAAAAATTTTTTTTTAAATGTTTTCAAACCTTCCAAGTTTGGATCTTCCCCATCCCCAGATTTTGGCCTGTGAATCCAGAAATAAAGGTATGGACACTAGCTGGGAAATTGAAAAATCTACTAGATATCTAAAGATTTGTAATGCTAAATTAACTTTCTACTGGGACAAATACTACTATGCATTTTCTAATCATTTATATGACCTGAGTCCAAAAGATTTGAAAAACACTAAGTTATTAACTTTTTTGTATTAGCATCTCAACTATAATTATCATTTGAACATATGTAACCATGACTTGTTTTGCCTTTCATTTTTAAAAAGGATTTGCACACATTAAATTCTATCAGGCATTTAACTAACTTAATAGTCAAGTCTGGGAATATTTTTTACACATCATAATTTCAGGTGGCATGGGAATCCTTTCGGATGTGATATTTAGATGTTGGATTTATGGTGATACAGTAATTTGAAGATAGTTTATAAGGCAACATGGTGCTGTCATCTCTTGACTGAGAAAGATCCCTTTGAGTAGATTGTTTTAACTATTAAAAATGTTTTATCGTGACATAGTTTCAAAAGATATGTTTGTCCACAGTGGAAAAGTGTGGTATAAAAGGGGCTAAATGTGATTTATGTGTTTGATTTATGCCAAAAATGTCCAAAAGTCAAAGCTAAGATTAAAATGACCTTCAGAGTTCCAATCCCACTAGGCACAGATTTTAAAGCTATCCTCCTCTATCATAATGATGATAGACAAAACATAAGATAAATATATTTTTAAAATAGCTCTAATTCAAAACAAGTTGAACAACCCCACAGACCAGAAATAGAACAATAAATCAAAGGCCAAAGCTATTGGTCTAACAGCTGCCAAGTCTGGAATCTGGCAGACCCGGTCAGAGTTCCAGTCAGGTAAAGGGACCAAAAAGGGTCCCTTGCAAGGATGAGAATCAGAGCTGGCTTACTGCTTGGAATTGGTGACTGGATGGGACTTCCAGCTCCTGTGAGACCCATAAACACACAAACATACACACACACACACACACACAGCCTGTGATCAAATACTTTCTAGAATAGTACATTTAAAAATAATTTTAAATGTTCATCTCAGACATGTGAGGAGTATAGAAGTCATCACTCCCATTTTTACAACACCAACAAAAAAGCTGAACCAACAGAAAATCAGCACCTTTCTTGTACCTATCATGTGAGATTACAGGGCACACCTCCATCCTGAAATCTGTAGAGAGAAATCAATCTAGAGTCATAGCAACTATCTGCTTGCCTGGAACAGAAGCCATTAGAGCTATAAGCTGGTAGGAATACAAAAATGGAAATACTGAAGGATTGCTGAAAACTGCGTGTACATTTGTGGGAAAGTGAGCAGCTCTGGTGACCCCTTTAATGGGGGGCCCCTATCGTTTCCTGGGCTTTTTCTCCAGAAGTCCCACTAGGTATTGGGGGTTCAGAGCCCCTGTTGGCTCTGTCAGGGGGAGAGAAAAATTAATCACTGTGAAATGTCCTGAGAGTATTCTCCACAAAAAAAGGCTACACTCTAGGAAAAGGGTATCTTCCCAGAGCCAGCATCTACCTCCAGGAAGGCATTTCTGATACTCCATCTTCTTTCACCCTTCCTACTTTACCCACTAGGGGGAGCTAAGAAACACTTGTGAAAGTCACAGTCCAGGGACACAAACCCTTTAAAAGACAAGATTTAATCATAATATTATAAAATGCTTCCTCTTTTCCCCCCATTTCACCACATCAATGGGGACCCAGTGTGGTAACAATGGAAGCTGCCAGATACAGACTCTATCTAGGAGCACTTAGCAAATCCCAAAGTCAAAAAAGGAGACAAAAAACCAAGGATGCTAGAATAATCTGAACCTCTGTCACCTACAGCCATAGCAAACAGGAAACACAGCCAACTCCTGGCCTGATTAACATAAAATCTTACGCTACAGGCCCATACCTCAGTATCCATTACCCAATACATCATGTATGGTTCTCAAGAAAAAATTACAAGGCACGCAGAAAGGCAAACATACATGCACACTCTGTAGAAGCAAAGCAAACATCAGAATCAGATATGAAACAGACTTGGGAATTACTAGGGAATCTCAAATTACTGTGATTGTGTTAAGGGCTCTAATGGAAAATTAGACATCCAAGAATACATTGATAGTATAAAAAGAGAGATGGAAACACTAAGAATGAATAAAAATAAATCCACACCCAAACATTTCTTAGTGAAACTTCAGAAGTTCAAGGTTAAAGAGAAAATGTTAAAAGGTATCAAAGAGAAAAAAGCCTTTTAACTCAATGGAAAGACAAAGTAACAGCCAACTTCAGCCACACTAGATGCCAGAACACAAGGGCATCTGAAGGAAGTAAACTGAAGAAAAATAATTATCAATCTAAAACTTCATGTCCAGCCAAAACAAAAATTTTTATAAGAATTGGGTTTAAATAAGAAGTTGCTGATACATACAAGTACAAAAGGGAATTTTCTACCCATAGGCTTTCACAAAAACACAATTAATTGATACATTTCAGTAAAAAAGAAACACAGAAGTGAAGGTAAAAAAAAAATAATTGAGTAGCACAGAAACTGGTAAAATATGTAAGAAATTCTAATTAATGTTTGCATGTAAACACTATAATAGTAACTATTTTATGATAAAAATGTGGAATATTTTAAGAGTCTGCACTGCAATGATAAGGATGAGGAGGGTTATTCAGTGGTTAAAATGTAGTAAGTTTTTGCCTTGTATGGAAGAGGATGAAAAGAGACCATACACTTAGATATGATTTTTTAAAAGTTATACTTAACAATGTACATTAAACATTTAAAGGAAAAGTATTGAAAAGTTAGTAACACATTTAAACAGGAAAGGGGACAAAAGAGAAAAAACAAAGTAAAAAAGTATGGTTTACAAGAAAAAAACATGAAAGATGATAGAATGGAAATATATATTTAATTACATAACTAAAACGATTATTGTCCATTAAGATAATAGATCACTAAGACAGAAACATTTTTGTAAAACAAAATTGACATCAAGGGATGGAAAATAAATGGATAGAAATAAGTATATCAGAAAAATACTGACAAAAATATGACTTGTATAGCAATAATATCAAAGAGAATTTAAGGAAAACATTATTAGAAATGAGGAAGAACACTATGTCATAATAAGCTTCAAATAAGAATATTTAACAATTAAGAACTTAGGTACTCTTTTCAACACCTAAATATTAGGCAAAAACGGACAGAATTAAAGATGACATTTTACAAAAAAAAATATTGTGGCAGGTTCTCTACATTTCTATCAGAAATTTTTCTACCAAAACAGACCAGGAATAAATATATCACATCTTCTTTATCCATTTATCCATCAACACCTACTTAGGTTCTTTCCAAATTTTGGCCTCTGTGAATAATACTGTGATGAACACGGGAATGCAGACAGCCCTCTGAGGTACTGTGTGCATTTCCTCTGGATATATAGACAGAGGGGGTCTTCTAAATCATAAGTTTCCTTTTGAGGAACCTCCATACTGTTTTCCATAATGTCTACACCAAATTACATTCCCACTGACAATATTTAAGGATTTCCTTCTCTCCAAACCCTCACCGCCCCTTGCTATCTTGTCCTTTTGATAAGAGCCATCCTAACAGGTATGAAGTGATCGCCCCTGGTGGTTTTGCTTGCATTTCCCTGATGATTATTGATGTTGATAAATATACTTTTCATACACTGTTGGCTCTTTGTATGTCTTCTTTGGAAATAAATTTAGTTAGATCCTTTGTCCATTTATGAATTAGATATTTTTGATACTGAGTTTTATGAGGTTATTATATTTTATGGACATTAACACCTTACCAGATACATGACTTGCAGATATTCTCTTACAATCCATAGGTTACCTTTTCATTTTGTTAATTCTTTCCTTTGCTATAAAGTTTTTTAATTTGATGTAGTCTAACTTGCTCATTGTTACTTTTGTTTCCTGTGCTTTTGGTGCCATATTCAAAAAAATCACTGCCAACAACAATGTCAAGGAGCTTTTTCCCTATGTTTTCTTCTAGGAGTTTTATGGTTTCAGTTCTTAACATTTAAGTCTTTAATCCATTTTGAGTTAATTTTTGTGTATGGTTTAAGATAAGGACCAATTCATTCTTTTGCACATGAATAACCAGTTTTCCCAGCACCATTTACCAAAGAGACTATCCTTTCCCTATTGTGTAAATCTAAACTGGTAAAAAACAAAAGGCAGATAAGAGATTAGATTGGTGATCACAAAAATTTCATCCTGTTTCCCCTGAAGTCACCAGCATAATGTAATTCATTCAACAAATATTTATTGAAACTCTACTATTTGTCAGAGGCACTTGGGCTTATCAATGAAAACAAAACAACAAAAATTCTGTCCTTATGGAATTGAAATTCTAGTGAGGGGAGACAACAATAAATTAAAAATAATAAGAATTGTACATCAGAAGGTGATAAAGACTGGGGGAAAAAAGTAGAACAGGGTAATGGAAATAGAAAAGCTGGATATAGGTAGAAAGTAGCAAGGTGGTTGTCATGGAACAGTTTGCCTGTTTAGTCTTAAATAAATGGCTTTTTATTTGAGTCCAGTTCAAATAATTTCCCAATAGTGAAAGAAATTCTCTCTGATGGGGCATGCTGTGAAAAGTGATGGGGAAAGTAACTGAGCTCCAATAACCTGTAAACGAAGCCCTGGCCCAGCCCCGCCCGGCTCCTGTATAATCCATTCCTGCCCCCAAAGGTACATCAGCTTCATGGAGAAACCGCCTGGTCACTCAAAATGGCTCCCTGCAGGATGCTGATTATTTGAGATAGACATGATTTTGCTTGATATTTTAAATTGAAGGTCAAGGTAGGCATCCCTGAGAAGGCAGGTTCAAAATGGAGGAAATCAGCCATGTTGGTATCTGTGGGGAGAGCATTCCTAGGAAAAGGCTAGGGTAGAAGGCTGAGGCAAACAAGTTCCCAGCATATTCCAGGTACAAAAAAAGGAACTGGGAGGAGAAGATGAGGTGGTCAGACTGTAAAAGAATTTTACTGCTATATTTTCTCTAAACCACAATGAAGAGATAACCCTTCAAACCAGTTTCAAAGAACAGAAAAAGGTTAAAAAGAAATAACCAGCTTCTTTTATGAGAGTGATTTAATCTTGACACCAAAATTAGATAAGTAGAGAACTAGATAATTAGAGACCTATCATAGTTATGAACATAAACGGAAAAATCCTAATACAATATTGGCAAATCAAATCTAGCAACGTGTCTAGATTTAATCTTGCCTGAGGAAAGACTTTCTTAAGAATGTACCACATCAGAAAAATTTATCAATGCATATATGTATATCAATGCATAATATAGTAATAAGTTAAGGAATAAAAAAATATAATCATCTTAACCAACTACCCACACGATGGTCAGGATGGATGTCATACACACGTGGAACAATGTGGACTTACCCTCCCCTTGGCTAGAATGGCTACCACCCAACTGAGTACCCGCATTTGTAAGCAACAGTGACAAACATACCTATAGAGATCACTAGCCATCAGGGGCAGGCTGATCATGCAGCACCCTCCTATCATGGGAGACAGTAATTCATCTTCATTCCAATAGGGTTTGTTCATACGGACTGCATTTGCTTTCCTTGCCTATATAGTTTTTCCCCATGATATCACATGGGATTTTATTGAATGCCACAGTGAATGCTGGGGTCAGCTGACTAAGGCCCCATTCCCCCAGGTGCTGGGAGATGCTCACAGCTAACAATCTTTCTGGAAATTTCTCCCAACCAGAAAAACCTGCCTTGTCTGAGTTTATACCTCTTCCCTGGTATAGTCCCAGTGACAGGACGAGGCAGGCATATGAAGGCCCAGCCCCCTCTTGTCTCCGGGAAAGGCCATCCTAACTCTGGAGCCCTCTGAAGAACAGTCTGAGGACTCCACTGCAGCTGAATTTCTCCCTATGTGTAATGTGTAATCCTCCTTCCTCACTCCTTACCAGTGTTGTTCTGGAGAACATGCCCCAAGAAACCTCCTACACAGAGCTGTCTCAAAGTCTGTTTTCTAGAGGACCTAGCCAAAGACAAATGCCTTTTGCCATCTGACTGCTCCATATTATAGTGCATCTGACAAAGGTTCATAGTTTTATGGAAGACAGAGCAAAGTGATGCACTGGAACTCATGGCATTCACCAGCCCTACTGTGTGTCCCATCACACACTAGACATCGTTCTTAACAGTGGGACAGCCAATTGAACACTCAATCACATCATCACCTGAAGGACATCGCCTAGTAAGAGAGTCTCTCTCTCCTAAAAAATATTTTCTATAGCGCTGCTTCACCCAAGGCTTGAATACAGGAGTCTGAGAAACAGGGATGGAAATGGGAACACCTCTCATGATTGCACCTAGTCATCAGACACACATTTTCTGTTTTTCATTCAATGATTCTAAGTGCTGCAACTATAAAGAACTTAGTACCTAAGGGAGGAATGCTTTTGCCAGGGTACACAACGATTTTCCCAGGGGAGTAGAAGTAGAGTGTGTCACCTTACCAATCAGGTCCTCATGTCACTGAATGAACAAGATAAAAAACAAGTAAGGAAGTGTGGTGTGGATTGGATTGAGTAATTTTGATTTACCAATCAAATAAGGTCGCTGCCTATAGTAGTCTTTACATAAGGCTGTTCCCACATATGTGTTTCTCTTCCTTCTAGGCATATGATAGGATTGCATTTCCCTGTATCTGTGCATTTGGTCATGGCCTTGCTGGCCTAGTGACTTGGCCAAAGCCAGTGAAATGTGAGCAGAAGTATTAAAGTTTAACATTTGCCTTATTCTCTTTTTCACGCCTTAAGTCATCACGGAAGTTTGCATCACGTTGGAGCCTCCGCAGCTTTGGGTTCCTGAACGACTATGATGAGAAGAGCGCCCCCTGCTGACTCAGGTTGGTCATACAGTGTAAGCAACAAATACATTTTCTTTTTATGATGTCTGTTTCTGTAGCCTATTTTTCACAAATGAGAAGAGGGAGATGATAGGAACTGGGAGAACAACATAAGTAACCCAGGAGATAAATTTATGTCTTTCCTATTAGTAAAAAGATAATAGAAGGCTTTGGTAATGCCATCTAGGGAAGACTGCCAAGGACTCAGAGCTCTAGGAACTAAGAGTTCAATTATCCTATTAGGTAAAGAACCCACACTGTGCATGCTGTTGACTGAGGGCAAATGGAGTGTGTAGCAGAGAACAGAAGTCACGTGGATACTGCGATCCTCTGCAGATACAGAAGCAAGGCCTATAGTGTCTAACTTTCTTCCTTACTGTGTCATACGTATGTTTTATGTAGAGTGATAGTTAAGCTTCTAATTTAGTCCATATTCATAAATATTAAGACAGTATTATTTTGACACCAAAGATGAGTTATTATTACTCAGAGTCTTGAACTTTGGACAGGATACGGTAACTGATCCAATTCTGGGGAAAGGATTGTAGTTTCTAATTCTAGGAGGGAGGGATGAGTACAATATGTTAAGGAGGAACATTTTATTATGTTTATTTCTGATGTTTGGAGGAAATTTAAGTATAAAGGGGGTATGTTAGAGAGTTAGGTCAGCCAAGGGGTATGATTTAGTAGATATTTATGTTTATGGCTGGTGCCTGTGTGTTTATTAATATCGTTCTTACATTTGGAGAATTCTTACATCAGGAGTTCTGCATCTTCAAAATAGAAGACAGATCCTAATTTCCCAGCTCCTTCGAGGTATGTGGCTTGAATACATGGAGAAGATTCTGGAGTTCAGTCATCAGTATCATTGTATTGAAACTATATTGTCTGAGATGAGCCACTCATAGGAATAGGAGAGATGAAATGGTATTTTCACTGGAGTGTCCCCCATGGTGTAGAAGACTCATTGTTAGTGACTACGTATTATCCAAATTAATTCCCTGGCTTTCAAGGACATTCAATGAACTGCTTAATATTCTTTAATAAATTTATTTTCTGCTTAACCTGAGTTGATTATGTTTGTAAATAAGAACCAACTAAACCAGATGTACATAGAACATTTTACATAAAAGGAAACCAGAATATCCAATACACAAATTGAAAGATTCTCACCTTCACTGGTAGTCAGGGAAATGAAACCTAAAGTAACCATGATATATAATTTCACATTTAGCATATTAAAATCTTGGATAATTTTAAGTAGTAATTACTGTGTAAATAGCAAGTTTCACAGTCCCATCATGTGAATGTAAATGGTACAATCACTTTGGAGAAAATTTTGGCAAGATCTAGTAAAGTGGAAGATGACTCAGCAATTCCACTTCTAGATATATATTCTAAATAAACTCTCACACAGGTCCCCAGTGGATAAGTATAAGTATGTTCTGTTAATCAATGCCTTATTCCTAAAAGAGAAAGGGAAATAGGATGATGATTAAGTTGTTGTAATAGTGGCATTCTAAAATTGAGTGAGATCTACATCAAAAACTCTGAAAGCATATGTTTTAGTTGGAAACAAAATGATTACATAAATTTAAAGTTTAAAAACTCATAATACTATATGTTGTTTACCTTTGATTCATATGTACAAATATTATTAAAATATGAATGGGAAAGATACACACCAACTTCAGAGTAACATGTAAAATGGAAACTTTTTTAAATCTGGGGGTATCTACATGGAAGTTGGTTATGGTTTTCTACCTTTCTGCATGTTAGACATATTGTGACATATTTACATTTTAATAAAAGGAAACTAAAGTTGTTTTTATAATGCCTACATATTGCTAACAAATTCCTTTCACTTTGTGATTAACATCATGGATCCTTCCTTCATCTAAACAAAACACTGGAATTTTCGGTTCATAGATTTCACCTGAGTAAAACAGTATCCTCAGTTGAAAATATAACAAATGCAACTTCCTCTTTTTGGATGTCAGTTTTGCAACCGACCAAACCATGAAAAATTAAGTGCCTGAGCTTGAGCATTTCCAGTGGACTAAACCACCAGGAAGGTCACTCAAATGTAGGAATATTGGCTACAACTGGTATTCCAGTAGGGTGCCCGACCTAGGGCTTTGTAATATAAGGATTTATTATTATTTTTTAACTGAATAACCACCCCCAAAAGCTTTAACTTCCATCACTGAATTAATCATTTTTTTTATTATGAAAGTAACCATCATATAATAGAGGAAAAGACAACTGTTGAACTCACAAGTAAGAAACCCACATTTGAGTTATCTTTGGAAGCTGTGTGACTTTGATCAAGCTAACCCTTTTGGTCATCAGTGTATCTGAATTGAGGAGGTAATGATACCACAGGGGTGCTCTGAAGAAAAACAAGTGGTAACGATGTAAATATAAATACAACAAAACAATTAACAATTACTGATCGATCATTATATGCTAAGCATTCTATGTGAATTTCTTAATTTTATCCTCATAATACCCTAATGAAAATATCAGGGTTACAAATAACCCCATTTCCCAGTTGTGGTGCTGGATGAGGGTACACACCAAGTCTGACTCCAAGCACAAGATCTCGACAATAGGCCTTATGTTTGCACAGTGCAGGGCACCATAAACACATCCAGGGGTGCTATACAAGCATGAGCTTCCTTTGAGAGTTTCCACTGGGAGGAAGTCCCCCTTCTTTTGCTGTCTTACTTAATTATTGTTTTAGTTCATTTCATGCACATGGTTCAGAACTAGAAGGAGCCTGAGTTTCACTGTTCATTTCCGGGTTCTTCTTCACCGATAATCTTGTACAGTCTCTTTCAGCATCTCTGTCTCTTTCCCTTATTCTTTTGTACCGAAGACTCTGGGAACTTTTCTCCCCTCTTTACCCTCAGTGGATTTTGCTACTGGTTTTACTCATGATTTAAGAAACTGTATTTTCCCTAAGGAAACTGAAATTTCTAAAGAAAAGCCAAGTTTCTCACAGTATCTCTGGAAAGATGATTCTCCCAAGAGTAGCCATCTCTTGCATGCTCTTGTTCTTGGGACGAGGGAACAGCAGGTCACTGCATGTTCAAGTTCTACCTATGCTTCATCACAGGGACCTAAGACTCTAAAATAAAGCCCAGCAGCATGACTGATGACTCCTCTTAAAACAAGCCAATACTGCCCATATTTTGAAAAAATGTTCATATGCTTTCTCATTACTATAAATAACGCAGCTCCTTGGGTTTAGTAAATTCATAATTTTTACTTGAAGTGTCCTATGCAGGCTGAAATCCCAGTGTGTGTGGGGGGAGGGAGGGGAGGGCTTGGAAACAGAACTGGTGATTATGGCTCCTCTTAAAAGGCAGGTGTAACCCATTGTCCTAGATAGCCCAGGGAAGGTAACAGCTCCTGTCGGTGCTGGGCATCAGTGAGAATCTGGCTGTATCCCAGGGACAGTTCTGAGAAGAGTGGGATGAGCATGATGGGTACTTTAGCACACTGCAAGCTAGAGCATCTCGGCGTGGCTTCACCATTTTGCTTAAAGCAGCGCTGTGTAACATCACACAAGATATGGGTCCCACTACATGTTTTATGGGAAAGAAGTTGTCTCTTGGAGATACACAGTGAGATTCACATATAGAAAACCATAAAACATCCCTTAAAAAAGTCTATTCAACTTGATTTGTGCAGTATTTCCAAACTTATTTGATCTAGGAATGTATCTTTTTATTCCATACCTTTTTGCATTCCCAAAGGAAATATTTTGGAAATCCCAGTTGCTCTCAGTGCCCTGATCAGAGAGCAATATTAAAAATACATATTATTAATATACAATAAAGTAGCTATGGACATACAATGGGGAAATGACAGCCTCTTCAACAACTGGTGTTGGCAAAACTGGACAGCTACATGCAAGGGAATAAACTGGACTGTTTGACCCTATACACAAAAGTAAACTCAAAATGGATCAAAGACCTGAATGTTAAATCATGAAACCATAAAACTCTTAGAAGACAACATAGGCAAAAATCTTCTGACTATAAACATGAGCAACTTCTTCCTGAATGCATCTCCTCGAGCAAGGGAAACAAAAGCAAAAATGAACACATGGGACTACATCAAACTAGAAATCTTCTGTACAGCAAAGGACACCATCAACAGAACAAAAAGGCATCCTATTGTATGGAAGAATATATTTGTAAATGACATATCCAACAAGGGGTTAACATCCAAAATATACAAAGAACTCACATGCCTCAACACCCAAAAAGCAAATAACCCAATTAAAAAATGGGTGGAGGATATGAAGAGACAATTCTCCAAAGAAGAAATTCAGATGGCCAACAGACACATGAAAAGATGCTCCACATCACTAATCATCAGGGAAATGCAAATAAAAACCACAATGAGATATCACCTCACACCAGTTAGGATGGCCAACATCCAAAAGACAAACAACAAGAAATGTCAGCGAGGATGTAGAGAAAGGGGAACCCTCCTACACTGCTGATGGGAATGTAAGCTAGTTCAACCATTGTGGAAAGCAATATGGAGTTTCCTCAAAAAACCACAAATAGAAATACCATTTGACCCGGTAATTCCACTCTGAGGAATTTACCCAAAGAATACAAGTTCTCAGATTCAAAAAGACATATGGACCCCTATGTTTATCGCTGCACTATTTACAATAACCAAAATATGGAAGCAACCTAAGTGTCCATCAGTAGATGAATGGATAAAGAAGAGGTGGTACATATACACAATGGAATATTATTCAGCCATAAGAAAGAAACAAATCCTACCATTTGCAACAACATGGATGGAGCTGAAAGATATTTTGCTCAGTGAAATAAGCCAGGTGGAGAAAGACAAGTGCCAAATGATTTCTCTCATTTGTGGAGTATAACAACGAAGCAAAACTGAAGGAACAAAACAGCAGCAGACTCACAGACTCCAAGAAGGGACTAGTGGTTACCAAAGGGGAGGGGTGTGGGAGGGTGAGTGGGGAGGGAGGGAGAAGGGGATTGAGGGGCATTATGTTTAGTACACATGGTGTGGGGGTTCACAGGGAAGACAGTGTAGCACAGAGAAGGCAAACAGTGACTCTGTGGCATCTTACTGCACTGATGGATAGTGACTGCAATGGGGTATGGGGGGACTTGATAATATGGGTTAATGTAGTAACCACATTGTTTTTACATGTGAAACCTTCATAAGAGTGTATTATCAATAATACTTAATTTAAAAAATAAAATATACATATTAAAAAATTACTTTCTTAGCTATGTACTAATTATATGTATCTGATTCAATTAATGAATAATATAAGTAATTATGCAGCTATATATATATGACTAGATAATTATGCATTCTCTCTTTATAAAACATTTTATATCTGTATCTGTTTTTTATTTTTCCTCTTTGGATATACACTTAGGTAGACCTTTGCCTCCTGCCTCTTTGGATGAGGTCTTCAATAGATTCATTTCTTTTAAAATAATATGACATTGATTATGGAAATTCTGGAATGTTCATTTGAATTACAATAAAAGCTAAGAGGCTTTTTACTGTTTAAACTTTATACAAAGAAACACCAAAATATTGGCTTAAACAGGGTAGACTTTTCCCCCTCTCTCATGAAACCATCCAGAGCAGTAGGTTGTCTCTGCTCCATTAAGTCATCCCGGAACCCAGGCTAAGGAGGCACCTCTGCTCTTCTCAACTTAGGGCTTCCATATTTGTTTTAGTCTTTTTATTTCCAGTTATGGGGGGGGGGGAAGGTAGTAGAAAATTCAGAACGAAAGCCTTTAAAAAGGTAACCAGAAGGTGCATATAGTATTTATCTTCATATCCCATTAGTGAGAACTTAGTCAACTGGCCACACCTAGGTCAAAGAACCTGGTAAATATAATTTCTTGCTGGTACCCTGGGACTAAGAAGAAAGAACAGAACTAGAAGTAGGCAGCAACCAGCCCATCTGCTACAGCCTCTCGTCCCTCTGGCTTCCCAGATAATAATCTGCACTCTCCTCCCCAAACAGACATTGTGCCCCAAGGAAGACAACACGAGGCCAACTCTAGTTATTGCCTCTATTCCAAACTCCTGGACCTTTAGGTGATATAGAGTCCATATCATCAGGTCCAGAGATATCCCCTATTGGGACATCACCTTGTGATCTAAGTGCCCCTCTCCTTCACAATATGCAATTGTGGAGTAATAAAAGAATAACTCCAGAAAACCTCCCACTGCAAATCCATGCAGACACTGATTTCAGCCATGAATAACTAGGAACTCAAGTCTCCTGGCCCTTGTGGAATAAGTTAGTAGGTTAGACACTGGCTCTGCCTCTGGGATGAACTGCTTTGCCCACTGCCCTCTATGCCTCTTAGCCATGCTCTCTGGGAGGTTCTTTCTGGTCCCTTATTCTAGTGCCCACATCTAAAATGGGCACTGGAGGTCATCCTCTCCTTGGCGACACACAGGTTTTTTTTGTAGGCTCTCAGCTGATACAGTTTTGAAAGCTTAGAAGGTTTTGTAGACCAGTCTTGCTGCCTAAAATTCCCTCAAAAACTTAGTAGGTATCTGATCTATTTAGTATTAGTCATTTCTATGTTCAAGTAATCCCACCCAGTTCTTCCCTGGATGCCTTCCGAAGTCTGCCTTATATGCAAGAATTGGTTTTCAGCCCATTTCTCTATCCCTCATTTTAATGGCGGTTACCCTACAGCAATCTGAAGCAAAAGGTCTCAGTGAGATACCAATATTAATCTGGTTTTCTTGCACAAGGCTATATCCTTTAACTCAGCTCGTTTTAATGGCAGGGCTTTGTGAAAGGCTTTATGCAAATAGCCTTAGCTCTTGTTCTTTGTGATACAGAAGTACTGGTGTTTTCAAACGTTACTTATAAACTTTCCAATTCTTGCTTACATTCATCTTTTTCTTGGTTATGTCTTATTTAATGCAGCAAGAAGGAATCAATATATCATATAAGATAGCTTTATCCAATTGCTTTCCATATAGCTACCATCTCCACAGGCACAGAGTTGGCTTTCCAAGTTGTCGTGAATAGCAGTTTATCAAAAGTTTGCTATGGCATAATAAGTACCATCACCCACCAGCCCATGATATCTATTTCTTCATCACCAACAACTAGCCTCTGAGTCAATGACTCATATTTTAGGTTTTTATGTCAGAACCCTCCTTTCAGGTACTCGTTTTTATTTTAGGTGGGGTCACATCTAAGCTTCTGTATCAAAACTGAATGGCTTAAACAAGATACAAGTTTATTTCACTTTCACAAAACATTTAGTATGGCTAGGCAGTCTTTGTTCTATGAAATGATTCAGGTACCTGGCTTATGGGTCAGTTCTACCAACTCATCAGGTATATCTAAGGTTTCTACAGTGGCTGCCATGTCTATCCAACAAAAAGGAAAGATGGGAATGAATAAAGGACTATTGGAAAATATAATATCTGAGTGGACAGGTGCCCAGAAACAAAGGGTAAACAGACTTGAGAGCAAAATCTGCATTCTACTACAGCTTTAGAAAATATGATCAAAGTCTTATATACAAAAACAGAATAATCTGATGTGACACATGACATATAATGAGATATGCTGTATGTTCAAATGAACTGCTGAAAGACCTACTGAGATTCAACAGAAGATTAATAAATCCATGTCTATAACCTAGATAAATAGTTCTTTAATGTTACAAATAATACTGCGGCATTTAAAAATATGGCACCACTTAGCATAAATTACTCAGGAAATTATGTTCCTGGATACTAATAAAAGGTAAAATAGTAACAGCTTAATAAATCTCACAATAAAATCAGTAAGTTCACTCAATTATGGAAGCTCTGTATATTATTTTCCAAGAACAAAAAGAATGGAAAATGAGATATTTTGGTATCACTGCAGAAAACAATGGTCTGGATGCTTGTCCTATGATCCAACAACAGATCTTTATAATGCCTTTGGCTAACATAACTTGAAAACGTTAATCAAAGCTACAGAATTCAAAATGATATTATTAGCTTTCCAAAGCCCTCAGAAACTAAATGGAAAATGGGTTAAGATTGTGGGGACTTAACAAATAACATTTTACTGAATCAAACACTTAAATGGTAGGTTTGTATTAAGTAATTCATTTAACTGATATTAACTGTTTTTTTGGTATTTCCATGTTTGTGGTTTCATATTTAATCTTTTTTTATTTTGCTATTATTAATGTACACTTACATGAGCAACATTATGGTTACTAGACTCCCCCTACTATCAAGTCCCAACCACATACCCCATTACAGTCACTGTCCATCAGTGTAGTAAGATGCTATATAATCACTACTTGTCTTCTCTGTGCTATACTGCCTTCCCTGTATACCCGTCCCCCTCCCAACCCCCACTACATTATGTGTGCAAATTGTAATAGCCCTTTATTCCCCTTTATCCCTCCCTTCCCACCCATCTTCCCCAGTCCCTTTTCCTTTGGTAACTGTTAGTCCATTCTTGGGTTCTGTAAGTCTGATGTTTTTTGTTCCTTCAGTTTTTTGTTTGTTCTTATACTCCGCAGATGAGTGAAATCATTTGATCCTTGTCTTTCTCCGCCTGACTTATTTCACTGAGCATAATACCCTCTAGCTCCATCCATGTTGTTGCAAATGGTAGGATTTTTTTCTTCTTATGGCTGAATAATATTCCATTGTGTATATATACCACATCTTCTTTACCCATTCATCTACTGATGGGCACTTAGGTTACTTCCATATCTTGGCTATTGTAAATAGTGCTGCGATAAACATAGGGGTGCATATGAATTTTTCAAACTGGGCTGCTGCATTCTTAGGGTAAATTCCTAGGAGTGGAATTCCTGGGTCAAATGGTATTTCTATTTTGAGTTTTTTGAGGAACCTCCATACTGCTTTCCACAATGCTTGTACTAATTTACATTCCCACCACCAGTGTAGGAGAGTTCCCCTTTCACTACATCCTCGCCAACATTTCTTGTTGTTTGTCTTTTGGATGGCAGCCATCCTAACCTGTGTGAGGTGATATCTCATTGTGGTTTTAATTTGCATTTCTCTGATGATTAATGATGTGGAGCATCTTTTCATGTGCCTGTTGGCCATCTGAATTTCTTTTTTGGAGAAGTGTCGGTTCAGCTCCTCTGCCCATTTTTTAATTGTCTTATTTGATTTTTGTTTGTTGAGGCACATGAGCTCTTTATATAATTTGGATGTCAACCCCTTATTGGACATGTCATTTATGAATATATTCTCCCATACCGTAGGATGTCTTTGTTCTATTGATGGTGTCCTTTGTTGTACAGAAGCTTTTTAGTTTGATATAGTCCCACTTGTTCATTTTTGCTTTTGCTTCTCTTGCCTGGGGAGATAGGTTCATGAAGAACTTGCTCATATTATGTCCAAGAGATTTTTGCCTATGTTTTTTTCCCTAAGAGTTTTATGGTTTCATGACTTACATTCAGGTCTTTGATCCATTTTGAGTTTACTTTTGTGTATGGGGTTAGACAATAATCCAGTTTCATTCTCTTACATGTAGCTGTCCAGTTTTGCCAACACCAGCTGTTGAAGAGGCTATTTCCCCATTGTATATCCATGGTTCCTTTATCATATATTAATTGACCATATATGCTTGGGTGTATATCTGGGTTCTCTAGTCTGTTCCATTGGTCTATGGGTCTGTTCTTGTGCCAGTACCAAATTGTCTTGATTACTGTGGCTTTGTAGTAGAGCTTGAAGTCAGGGAGTGTAATTTCCCCCACTTTATTCTTCCTTCTCAGGATTGCTTTGGCTATTCAGGGTCTTTTGTGGTTCCATAGGAATTTTAGAACTATTTGCTCTAGTTCATTGAAGAATGTTGTTGGTATTTTGAATCTGTAGATTGCTTTAGGCAGGATGGCCATTTTGACAATATTAATTCTTCCTGTCCATGAGCATAGGATGTGTTATTGGTTATTGGTATCTTCTTTAATTTCTCTCATGAGTGTCTTGTAGTTTTCAGAGTATAGGTCTTTCACTTCCTTGGTTAGGTTTATTCATAGGTATTTTATTCTTTTCGATGCAATTTATTCTTTTTTGATGGAATTGTTTTCCTGATTTCTCTTTCTGCTATTTCACCATTAGTGTATAGAAATGCCACAGATTTCTGTGTATTAATTTTGTAGCTTGTTGGGAACCATGTGGCACAAGAACAATAAGACTCCATTTTGTTTTAAAGACTCCATCTTGTTTACTTCTTGATCACTTTCGCGCCACAGCTTCCTGCCAAGTGTTCCCACTCTGGTCCACTGCTTACGTCAAGGGCTAATACGCATGCACTCTGCCTAAAAGATGGTTGGATATGCTTCCCATCCCTTATTTACATATTAGAAGTGATTGGCTGTACCCTCCTGTCTTTATTAGCATATAATATAAACAATGAGCTGTACTTCCTCATTTCTGAACTGCTTATAAGGAAGTGTTAACAAAGCAATAAATTGAGACTTGATCAGAGAATCCTGTCTTGTCTCCATTTCTCGTGCCCCTTGCCCTTTTCGTTCCCTCTCCCTCTCTCTAGGTACCCTGCGTTGCAGACCTGCAGGACGGGTCAGTAGCCCACAACGTTACTGAATTCAGATATTAGATCTAGTAGTTTTGGAGTGGATTCTTTAGGGGTTTTTTATGTACAATATCATGTCATCTGCAAACAGGGACAGTTTGACTTCTTCCTTACCAATCTGGATGCCTTCTATTTCTTTGTGTTGTCTAATTGCTGTGGCTAGGACCTCTAGAACTATGTTGTATAAAAGTGGGGAGAGTGGTCATCCTTATCTTGTTCCCAATCTTAAAGGAAAAGCTTTCCACTTCTTGCATTATCTGCTTCTTTACATATCTTTTCTTCCCCCCGCCCCCCCCATTGCCCTAGAAATGACCAATTCCTCTAGCTCTGTTGAGGTTCCTTTCACCAAAGGACTCAAACTGTTTCTTCTTCCATTTCGTCCATGTGCCCACCTCGGCCTCTCCCTCTCCCAGCGTTCTTCCTGTCAGCTAACTCCAACTACTCCTGGGGCAGCTCTCTTCTCCCAATTACAAAGTTCTTCAAAGTGTAGTCATTATTCCCTGTATCTGATTCCTTAATTTCTATTTTCCCTTCAGCTTTCTAAAATTCTCCCTTCACTTCCATCCACAGTACTTTCTGAATCTGCTCCTACAAGGTCAGCAAAAGTTCCATTTCCTTAAGTCCTGTTACCCTCTTCTGTTCTTTTACCCAATCCCCGAGTAACTTTTATCACCGTTGACCCTCACTGGCAGCTGCAGCACCTGATTTGCCTTCTAGTTCCTGATCACGCCTCCCAGGTCCTTCTGGGGCCTCATCTTCACCTACTTTTGAATAAAGATATTCCTCATGAATCAGTCCTTGGCTGCTTTAATTCTCATGCAGGACATGCCTCCTAGGCAATCTTAGCCTCTCTCACTGTTTCGGGTTCTTTCTGGGCCTTGATGACTGACAAATGCATACATCGGACCCATCTCCCTTCCCGCCTTCAGGGTCTTGTATCCATCTGCCCACATGACATATTTGGATGGATCTTTCTGTGACACCTCCGACTCAGAATGTCCCAACAGTACCGTCATCTCCCCTAAGCTTAGGCTCGTTCAGTGTCCCTCACCTCAGTAAATTTAAACTTCCTTCACCAAGCTGCTCACCTCATGAAAACTAGAAATGAGCTCCTCAGCACCACACCATGGATGTCTGACACCTGGAATAACAGTCCATTCTCAATAGAAATTATTTTTAATAATAATCATGAAAAGGGGTAATACAGGCATACCTCCTTTTATTGTGCTTCACTTCATAGCATTTCACAGACACTGCTTTTTTTTTTTTTTTTACAAATTGAGGGTTTGTGGCTACCTTAACATTGAGCAAGTCTGCTGGCACCATTTTTTTTAACTGCATTTTCTCATTTCATGTCTCTGTGTCACTTTGGTAATTCTCACAGTACGTCACCTTTTTATTATTGTTATATTTGGTATTGCGACCAGTGACCAGTAAATGTGACTCGCCAAAAGCCCAGGGGATGGTTAGCATTTTTTAGCAATAAAGTATTTAATTAAGGTATACATTGTTTTTTTAGACATAATGCTGGTGCACACTTAATAGACTACAGATAATGTAAATATAACTTACATACACAGGGAAACCAAAAAAGTTTGCTTTGAATCACTTTATTATAATCCTGGATTCACTGTGGTGGTCTAGAATCAAACCCACCCCATCTCCAAGGTGTGCCTTTCATAAAGTTCCCAACAGAACTCAGGCAGTGGAAAATGTTTCTGCTGAATTTTGCATGTAAGTAGTCATGCTAGAAATTAAATAATATATATGATTAAAAACTAAATTATGCTTACAGTAACAAAATAAAAATTATGGCTTCATACATTTAATGTACATTAATGTATTTAATGTATAATGTATGAATGTGTAAAAACAGAGGGAAAAACTACACTTACATATTGGTCATTGCAGTAATGAATAATATAGTTTGGTTCTGAGCCATAAATAGCAGAGTTGCCAAAGTCAAAATCGATCTTCACATCTTATGCATAATAAACAAGGCAGCAAATCTGTCAATCTTTCTTCATTGCTGAAGAACTTTTTTATTAATCTTAATCTTTAATTTTTCTTTGACATGAAACCACAAACAAGGAACTGAGATAAGTCTTAAAAGAAAGATTTGACAGAGATTCATAAAAAGCACATTCAAAAGATACATATCAAGAACGTGCAATCCTGGGCATGTCATGGTTTTTTCAGAATCTGTTCAAGCAGGGTTCAACAGTTCCAGAGTCAAAAGATCTCAAACACAAATAAGAACTCCAAGTGGTCACTTAGAATAACAGAATCAAAATGTTTCAAGTTCTGTTACTTCATCTTTACCATCACCACACTGTCATTTTTATTTCATATCATCTCTTATTTAAATGCAGCATGTGTAGTAACACTGGGACTTGAGATACTAAATGTGACCTGAGTGAACTAAAAGGCTCCTGAGCTTCTGGGAACTTAATGCCCAAATGAACGCATATAATTGAGTTCACACATGTGAGGTGTGAGGATCCAGATGTGTCCCTGGGAGATTTCCAAATTAACCTCATTGTAGACAGACTACAAAGGACAAGTTATAAACATGTGCTAATTTAAAGTTACACAGATATTACTAATTCAACAGTAACTACAAGAACTGCTAGAACTTAGACCAATAAAATATGTTTTCTGGGAAAAATGTTTTATCACTAACATTGGTTTGGGGTATGATGGAACTATTTGTATCCTGACTTATGTGATGGTTCCCTGAGTTGATGCAAGCCTAAAAATTCATAGAACTGTATGCCAAAAACAAAAAATAAAACACAATGAGAAACAGATATATATATATTAAATTATATATATATGTATATATGCATAAACTAGATACATAAATTCTAGTGGCCATGACATAGGTATAATGTGTTTGCCAAAGCTAACGGACACTTAAAATGAGTAAATTTTATATGTAAACTGTATCTAAAAACGTAAACTGAAAAATTTCTGTAGCATAAGAATGAAGAACAGATCACCTTTAGTGGATTGTGTTGTTGTTTTAAATGCTCTACAGACAATGCTCCTTATTGCTTACACCCAAGGGAGATGGTTCTCACAGCCCCATCCATGGCACACCACTGGATCTTCAACACCTCTTACCCTTATATGTGATATCCAAATGGCCCCAAAGATAACAAAATCTAATCTTTTAAGTGTTTTACCAAATTACCATGTGTCTCCATTCCTTTCAGGTTCATGTCATTCTAACCTTTCTATGCAAACCTTTCCCAGTAACCTTGGTCAAAAGCATAAGTTTCTGTGTCATACTCCTTAAAATCTTCCCATAGTTTTGCAATTAGTAAAGTTAGAATCAGTAAAGTTAAAATCCTAATCCTAAATATCATCCATGGTCAGGCCCCTGCCTGCTTTTTCATTTCCATCCCAGATCACGCTTTGTTATCTGAGTTCTACCCTGTGGTAGCTAATTTTCTTCCCTCTCCTTCTCCACTGTACCCCTCAAAACCCCTACCTCGGAAGCCAGAGCAGGAGAATGTGACCTTGATGGAACAAATTAAAAGTTCTCACTAGGGACTATGGATCTTGAACAGGTGGCCTAAAGAGGAGAAATAGTAACCTTAGATTCTTAGCAGCAACATTAGTCCAGCAACAACTCCAGTTTTGTTCAGCAGAGAAGGAAGTGTACAGTTGGAGTGGCTTTGGTCCCTGGTTAAATGTTGATTTAAGGTGGGAAACATCCTACTTCCTTTCAGTTTTGAGAACGGCACTAGCCTCTCCCAGTCCATTTGGGGCAAGGTATTGTTTTTGCCTTACTATGTGGGCTAGATCAGGCAGTGGGCTATTAGATGGAGTGGGCAGTTTCAGTCTTCAACTTGGCCTTTCCTATAGTAATTCCTCTTATTCTGAAGGTCAAGGAACTCTGGTGGAACTTCTGCCAGCTTCTAAGAAAAATATCCACTGGATAGATCTATGGACTCATAGGACCCATTGTGAGACAGGCCTGGGCCAGAACTGCATTCGTCACCCAGTTTCCCTATGCCCCTATTCTAATTCTACTACTGGCACAGGCCCCTACATATTCAGAATTCTGGAATCATTATTGCCTTTGGGGAGCCCAGAGTCAAACATGGCTAGCAAACTGACCTGGGCCTGCTGGTGCCCTCCTCACCAGCACACTACTGTAGCCCCAGTGAAGCGAATGTCCTACGGGCCCACCCATGGAATGCAGCCATCTAGTGTGTTTCCGAGCCTTATGTAAGGCATCCCTTTTCGCAGGTTCACTTCTAGTATTCTGATCCTTTCCTTAGCATGTGCCTAGGCAGTTTGGGCATCCCCACTTCATTTAATGAGAACCATTATTTCTGCATTTCACCAGTATATTTGCCCCCCCCCCCAGAGCGTTAGATACTGAGTCACAGTAGAGCAGTAGTTCTCAAACTTTAGCATGCCTTATAGTCACCTGGACCATTGGTTACATTACAAATGTCTGGGACTCATCTCCAGAATTTCTGATCCAGGTCTGGGTGGGGCCTAAGAATGGGCATTTCTAACAACTTCCCAAGTGACGCTGATCCTACTTATAAGGGGACCAGTTTTGAGAACTACTGTGTAGAGTGACATCATATAAACCAAGTGTTCCTTTTCCAGCCTTACACTGTCCACTATAGTTAGTACCCACAAGATCCATTCCCAGCTTCTGCCAGTGTATGCCATAGGTTCAGAGAAATGAGAAATCTGGAATGTCATTATTATTGAGCAATTGGATATCAAAACAAATGAAAGAATCAAGTGGAACATGATTCCAAATTTTCTGCCTTGGGTTTCTGCACAGAGACTAAGAAAAAGAAGGCAATGGCTGGCATTAGGAGTAAATATGGCAAGTTCAGGTTTGTGCCTGAGGAGTAACAACTTAAAGATGTGCAGCAAAATAGCAGGATATATGAGATGGGAGCTAAGCAAGAAATAGCAGGAGAGAGTAAAGAGTTGGAATAAATGGGTCCAAAGTGAAGTCATGGTAGTGAATGGCATCACCCAGTGAGACTAAAAATGTAGAGAGGAGGCGGCAAGATAAAGTCCAGGAAACACCGGGGAAATATCCCAAATTAAGATGGATAAGCCCACAAAGCAGGGTCTGTAGATTAATCAGAGTGAAAGCCTGGATGGCCAGGAGAGAGTTCACAGCAAAAAGACCAGCCAACAATGTTCAGAGCTGAAGAACAGTCAAGGAATATGCACACTGTGAAGCATCACTGGCTATACAAGAAATCATGACACTTTGATTAAACTTACCAAGAGTTTCACGAAGTCTGAGTGTTTGGGGAGGAAGGGTAGTGATGCCTGACTCTGGCATAGGTGGGACGACATGTGTGTCGGGCACTGCTTTTGTTTTGTTTAGTTTTTGCCCTTGGGATGGTTGGCTGCTAAGGAACCGGTAGGGAAATTAGAATAGTTGGAAAGTACCTTTTATTCTGAAGTCAGATGTGAGAGGAAAAGAATTCCAATGGATGGAATACATAATAAGATTGAAGAAAAAAACAGACTGACTCCTTAGAGCCCATAGAAAGGACAGGAGAAACTGGGAACCCCTCAGAGCATTAGTGGCAGTTCCAGGAACTGACACACAGTCTGAAGGAGTTCCCCATAGTTCTTTCATAAGGATGAAAACACAATATAATGTATTACCCCTATCTTAAAGGTTAACATTATACAGAAAATGTCAACTTATTAAAAAACACCAGTGACAACTTCCCTTTGAAAAATGCCAAATATAAAACCATACTGAATTTTCAAGTAGCATCAGTGGCCCAAATTCTACTGCTTGCATGTCTGTGGCCCACAAGGGCTATCCTCCTTTATACATTTGATCTGGTCCTTTTATCAATATATGGCTTGAAAGCAATTTGCCTGGATCCTATTAGTCTAGCCTCATACAGAAACCTCTCTACCAAACATTGTTTAATACCACATCCTTGCCTTTTTTGCAGGGGTCAATAATAATTAGCCATATAAATACATGTCAGCATAACCTGCAAAATCATTGCTGAAGCCAGTGAACATTATATCCTGATGTGAGGACGCAAACATTACCTTGTGATATTCATTTCTAGGAGAAGTGTTCCTCTTCCCTGAAGATGTTGTATCTCTTGTAATCAGACAATTAAAATAGAGCAGCTCTTCCAGTTTTTGTCGTAGCGGCAAATAGTTCACTGTTACTTCATGTTGACATGTCATTTCTCATTTTTTTTTCTTATGTCAACAGTGTTACTTTAAACTTTTCTTTCATTATGGGTTCTTTCAAATACTTTAAAAGTAGAGAGAATATAAAATGTGTATACATAAATGCATTAAGGATAGGTGTAGTGTTAAACTTACAGTTGAGACAGGCTGCCTATCTCTAGACTGTTGGACTTTGATGAAGTACCATCTGATAGGGATTATTAGACTTTTTGGGTGGAAAAAGTGGAACTGAAGAAATTACGTGGTCTCTCTTTAACCATGCAAAATAGACTTACCAAAAAAGACTAAATTCATAACACTTTGGGATGAATTTTCCTCCTTAGGAATTCCCAACAGCTAAAAGTGCTGTGAATATACATATTCACTCCCCAGTGACTTCAGGACCCACAGAAATCCATACAGGTCTTTCATGTAAGGAAAGAAAACTAAAGGAAGATTAAAGAAGATAAAATAACTCAAAATAAAATAATTAATTACACTCAAATGTGCATTCAGATAGAGACCTCAGATTATGCCAATCACCTCAAAGCAACATTGTAATGTCCATTTTCCTTATAGGTGCCCTGAGGGCTCAGAGAAAGGATATACCTCCCACTATTTAAAAAATAATCTCAAGGACTTCAGATGGTAGAGGGAGAAAAACTAATTGTATAAAGATAGAGCCTCTAGAGGGTTTTTGTTGATACTGCCTTCATGGAAGAGAAGTTTAAGACACAGTGATTATTAAAACAGGAAAACTCATCCACGCTCTCATTAAAGTAGATGACAAAATGATTTTGCTTAGAGCAACAAATGTGAAATCTCTTAATTTTCTCCCTAAACCACGTGCCTCCTTAGCAGCTTAGATAAAAGAAGCAGTTAGAGCAGATGAGCATCAGATCTCCCATTAATGCAAAGTAAATTGAATTCGAGAGAATCTTGGTTCTTTCAAGTTGGCTGAGGGTCCCACAGTTCAATACAAAGACCATTATGCTTACTTACCACAGTACAAAGTCCTCCAAATCATTTATAAGGGCTGAGCCTGAACGAATGGCCCCAAGCTCGCCTGCCTCATTGCCAATAAATCTAAACCCTCTTCAGACATCACTGAATTGCTCTGGCCGTCGTACATGGCACATACAGCCTGCTTTCTCTCTTTTCAAATTTACAGTTGCCTTTTCTCACAAACTTTTTTTTTCCCTTTTCCTTTACCTGTCATTCAAAAACCCGTCATTCTGGCCACCAATGTTCACATTCCTACACAGCTTGGCACATACCCTGGGGTCAAGGCAGGTTACCTTACAGTCAACTGTGATGAATATATTGGAATATACTGCTCCAGAATGTATGAAAACCCCATGGTGTCCCACTAACTTCTCATTTCACAGAATGATTTAAAATTTCACCCCATCCTGAGTACTCATAACTGTAGGACTGGTTCTCTGTTCTCATGCCAGGAGAGTGGACATGCTTGGAGTATTTTAGTTTTCCCTACCCAATCTCACCAACTAGAGTGATCCCCAAAGTAACCCCAATAGAGGACAACCCGCAAAACATTTAAACTTAGTTTTGGGGATGGTTATAAAATTCCTTCTATCATCCAAGAATTGTTATTTTAAATTTGAATTAAACCCATATCATAATCCTTAAAGGGACACCAAATGGGATAGAAGCATACTGGGGAGAAGATAGAATGATTTGGAGATTGGCCATCACAAATCTTTGAAATGAGGTATAGCCATCTCATGTACAGAAGGTAGTCTGGACTGCCTGGGTCAACCTGGTACTACCAGGAACTGTTTCCCTGAATCCCTCCTCTACATGGTTTTGGGCTAGGGCTGGTCAGTGAGGTTTTAGGGTGATCAACTACTCTGGTTTGCCCAGGAAAAAGGGGCTGCCAGGCATATAGGACTTTCAGTGCTAAAACTGTGTAAGCTTTGAGAAAGCCAGCGTGGTTGGTCACCCTAGATTTGGAAAATGGAAGTGACACCAAAATCCTTCTTGGAAGATCATGGGGCTCAGAATGATGAAGAGATGCAGGGGTTTCTAGCCATACCCACCCTGTCCTTGCTCCCCTCCTGTTCTGATTCCAGCTAGTCCACCCAACCTCTGCCCAAGCAGGAGCCGTAAGTTCAGCACCAGATGCCTGGCTACAAACTCACAGAGGTAGTATTCCCAAAGGAACACAGGGCAGGTGCTGCCCTAGAGGCAGCAGGCTCTACAGCGCTTGCTGCCACTCCAGAGCTTGCCACAGGTGTCCCTTCTGTAGTTCTGCTTCGACGGGCACACATGCACGGTGTTCCCCGCATTCCCGCAAGCTCTGACCTGCTCAGCTATGCCAGCTCTTCTGACAGATCCTCTACTGCTACTGTTGGATCCTCTGACTCCCACCTTCTAGACTTTCACTTCCCAGCTCCTCCTCCTTCTATACATAAGCTCTAATTCCTTATTAGATTCCATCTTCCCATGACGTTTGTGGTGGCTCAGGTTTCCTGGCTTGAACTCTGACACACCCGAGGACTGAGTAACCATGATGTGGCAGCAAATCAGGACCAGTCAGGAATCAGAAGCATATGTCAGGGGCCTCACTCCGCACTCAACAGCAATAACTAAACTACACAGCTTTCTCCTCAAACAAGTTAATCCCACCATCCTCTCCTCCCAGCTCTTCCCCTGCCCCCAGTTTTTTGTTTTTCCATAACAATGAAGTCCTCTTCATTGTAGCATTTATCACAACCTGGGAATTTTATATTCATTTGTGTGATGATTAACTTAAGGTCTGCTCTTCCTTGATACCTCCCTGAGGGTTCGGAATCTCATCCATGCTGTTCGACACTGCATACACTGTCTACCTAGAACTACAAAATGCCTGGCACATAGTAGGTACACAAAGGCACACAATAAAGTACAACGAATATATTTAGGTTTATACATTAAGAGAACTGTGATTTGGAACCTAGGACTCTTAAAGGAACACACAGGTTTTGTTCTTTAAGTATTGACCACAATGTGCACCTTAGAGGAAGGAAATAAACAACTTTTCCACCTCTAGACACTACGAGCCTTTTTATATTCCATCAGTAACATAACCCATGACCAGGTAAATACTTGTCTTCTTTATTTCCCCCAACAAAGAGAATCAATTACAAACTTCTCTGTTAATCCCCTAAGTACAATGTGAAGTCCATTAAAGGCTCAGAAGTTAGTAACCCTGCAATAGAGAAAGTAATGTTTATACTGTCAAATGAATAATGGCTCGACATTGCCTCAAAGAGGAGAGTTTTCCTGGGTTGCCATTTGGTTTGTTAGTTGGTTTTAAATCATTGAACAGGTCAGGAAGATACTATGCCCAGCATGAATGCTTAGTTCCAGTAAGGCTGGGCAGAAGCAGCAGGCTTTGGGAGTTAGCAGCCATTTGCTTTCTGGCTGTCAGCGTGGGATTTTTGTCTTTTATAAAGTTTTGGAAGTCATGGTAAAACTCTAATGTTGACATGTGCCAGGTGGACGTAAACAGCTGTGTCCCAATCAATAGCACACAGGGGGAAGGTACCAGCCCTGCCCAGACTTGCCTCATCTCTGAGCTGGGAGTGCAACTCTGGAGGCAAACATTTCCTAAGTCCTGTTTCTGTTCTGCTTTCCAAGCCAGCCCATTTCAGAGCGAGTATAGTTCTAGGACCAAAGCTGATAATCACTCACAGAGTACTGTCCACATAGAGTTTTCTCACTGTGTCCTGGGACCTGGGCATCAGCTCTCTTATCTGCGGTTCCCAAAGGAAGGCAGACAAACACCCAGAATGATGACAGAGACTCTACACGAGTTCCAGTCAACAAGGCAAGTTCAGCAATCACCTCACTTTCTTTACTGAGGAAGTTAGCCAACACACTTTCCCACAGAAAGTTACCAACACCTCATGGTGAATGGGGCTGTAAAACAAGCATTAGAGGAAGCCATCCAAACACCACATTCATTTTACAGATGGGAAAATGGAGACACGAGCAAAGAAAGGGTTACAGATTTTTCTTTCAAATTAAAAACAGCAGAATGAAGGTAGGACCTCTTCTTAGGTTCTTATTCTCAGAACCAGAAGGAAACCTGCTTTGGGGAAGCCACAGTTCCCTGGGGATAGAAGCACTGAAGGTAAAAATAAGGCCATGAGGGGCAACTTGGCAGGTTTCTGCTTGTTTCCTTTATGACTACCTGGACCCAGACACTTTTGCTAGATGGAGCGAGTCCGGGACACACCTACCTCTAAGAGTAGAAATGAGGATGAGGCTGGATCCTCTCCCTCTCTGGATTCCCAGAATCCAGGTTTCAGGTCTATTATCTCACCTCAGACAATCAGATGCTCCTGCCTGGGATTTTGGATCTTACAGGAGTAAAACATAAAATGCAGGACAGTTGAGAAATTACTCAGTAGGACAGCAGAATGGTGCCAGAACTGTGAGCCTGCGGGGGGAATGTGAGGTCCAGGGACAGTGCTATGAATGCCCAGTGCCAGGACAGCCTAACCAGACATTCTCAAGGCATGACTTCATTCAGACTGGGACCTGTGCCAGCCTGTCCTTCCCAATGCTTCACCATTCTTAATTCCTACTCTTTTTCCAAATCTGGTGCCCCAGCCTTCATTGGATTCAGAGACAATGTTTTCCTCTTATGTCTGATTTTGCCAGAGCAGATCTGTGATGTCGGTCTGGCAATGGTAGCTACAGTGAGGCAGGAAAAACTTCAGGATGAGATAAGTGGGGCCTCATGTTGGCTTAACTGCTCACTGGCTGTGTGGACTTGGGCAAGCCAATCACCTTCACCCCACCCTCCCTATTCTACCATAAAAGCACATTAGAATAGATGGTCCCATCACTACTATAGTGTTAGTGCCATGTTTGGTTTCAAACATTGGACTGATGCTTAAGACGACGTCCCTAAAGTTCTTAATACCACCAATAAATTCATTCAATTTAACAAATCTATGAACACATTTCTTTGTGCCAGACAGTGTGCTAAATGCTGGAAATATAACAAAGAATAGATCAGTCGCAGGTCCTGTCCTCTTGGGCTTACAAGAGGATGGTTAGATAGCGTGGGAATACAAATTGTTCCAGACCTAAGGGATGGCACTGACATCGAAGACCAAGGGGAACTGAGAGGAGGTCACAGTCACAAGAATGAGGAGGTGATGCTGACTATGTGAAAGAGGTAAGGAGGGGCAGATCAGACTGCACCAGGCAGGCTATGTCTGGGTTTTACCCTAAAACTTTGGACAATATTTTAGACATCAACGCTTCCTTCCATCCATCCATCCATGTCTGTCTGCCTTCCTTCCTTCCCTCCCTCCTCCCCCCTACCTTTACAGAGGCAAAAAAGTCATCAAATGTGTATTAGAAGGATTTGCATCAAAAATGGTTGAATGGAAACATATATTCAGAGTTAACCAGAAAAATTAAGTTCAATTCCCCATTCCTTGAGTTTCTGACTCCCCGAAGCTTCCGTGAGGGAACATGTTGAGTCTGCTCCTCAGGGGGCACACATCTGACCCTCAGTGCTACGGTTTTCAGCAGGTCACAAGGTACACTTCTCTGCTCACCTACCTCACACTTAGGTTATTTGATGCAGATCTTCAAAAGCTACTTGTAGTTTAGAAAGGCCTGAAACTGATATGAAAACCCACTGAAACAAAGTAGTTTTAACATATGCTCCCCTGGGTTCCCTGGAACATTTTTTTCCCAGAGGCTGCGTTCTAACATACGTTCATTCACCCTTTGATCCACAGAGCAGATCAGAGTTTTGCTAACGGAGAAGTAGGAATAGTTTCAACAGGGGTTACTTTTGCCAGTTTCCCTGCAATGTGCTGTAGATGGACATGGAACCCCTAAATCACTTTTAAGAATTTATAACCTTCATTTTCTTAATCAATCCCTGTGTCCTTTTCCTCATGACTCAGTCTTTTCCTTTGACCAAGACAGTCTGCCCATGTCCTTTTCAACATCTGACACTCAGAACCACTCACGTGTTAAGATCTGGTCTTGCCCAGCACCACACAGCACAACCACCTCCCTTGCCCTGGGCTCTGCCCTTGTAGGTGGTTTGCCCAGCGTTTTTGACCTTCGCCTCCCATGGTGGGCTCCCACCGAGCCTGCTGTTGATGAATCTCTAAGGCTTTATCCCATGTATTTTAGTTTGGCCACTTCTTCCCCATCTTGGGCACAATTTGACTTTTTGAACCCAAGTGCAGGAAACCTCCATTTATCCCTATTAAATTTCATCTTGTTAGATTCGGGCTATTGTTCCAGCCTGTCGAAATCATTTTAGATCTTGACCCTGTCAGCTGTCTCCTTCTTTGCTTCATGTCATCCACAAATGCGATCAGCATGCTTTCCATGTTTTCATCTAAGTCATCAATGGAAAGGCTGGGTGGCACAGAGGCAAAGGCATGGCCCTCCAGGTCACTGGAGGTCGCTCTCCAGGTTGCTGGTGGTCAATCACTCAGCTTTCATTGAGTACTGTCTTCCATCTAGGTTCCAGTTCACTGAGATATATTATCATCCAGCCCACATTTCTCCATTGCGTCCAGTGCACTATTAGGGGGTACTTTGTTAAATGTCTTGCTGATATCCAGATACACCACACTAAAGCATCCCTTTATCTCATGATACAGGGAAACTGGGTACAGAAAATCTACGAGCACTACTGCAAACATTGATAAATATGGTTCATGTAGAACAGGGTTTCTACAAGAGGGTAGTGGTAAATGACAGGAGATACTCAAGTAGTTATTAAATGACAATAAACATGGTTTGGGGTTAGCTGTAACCAATTTGAAAAGCAAAATGTCTATGTAGTTCTAAATAAAGGAACAATAAGATTCTTGATTTACACCCTCTCACCTAGACCTGTATGGCCTATTCCCTGGTTTTGTAAATAAAGTTTTATTGGAACAGACACATGTTTGTTAACATTGTCTATGGCTGCTCTCATGCCATCATGATATTTGTGACAGAGACTGTACTATCCACAGAGCTGAAAATACTTACTACCTGGCTTTGCACAGAAAAAGTTTGCCAACCAGTAACCTAAGAAATTATCTAAACCCTTGATTTTTCTAAGACTCTCCATGATCTAGCTTTTTGCTAATTTTCTTGCTGATCGATATTAATGCTCCAGAAAAATATTCCCCTATGTATCGTGCCTATTATTTTCTCTGTGCCTTTGTCCTTTTGTTGGATACAACCTGACTGTCCTGGTCCTCCTAGCCAGGTCTTTTTTAACATTGCACACATACACACAACGGAACTATATATAAAATAAACACAATTATACAGCAAATCTTGGTTGAATTCCTACTATAGGCTGAGCACCGAATTAGGCACTTCGTAATTATCTTCACAACAGTCTTGCAAGGCAAATATCTTTTTTTTCTACTGAGAAAACTGAACAATTAAGTCTCGTACCCCATGATTCATAGAGAATATGGGTTTGACTGAAGTTTGTGCTAAGGTGTGTGAGAATCCACTTATAATTTCGTTTGTTTTTGCTCAGTGCATTTTCAGCAAAAAACCAGTTTACAAAGGGGCAAATGAGACATGTCCAATTTTATAGAAATCTTGATTTGGGGCTTAAAGTATAATCAAGTTATTTTTTTTCAAATCTTCCGTTGATGTTTGAGTCAGCCGAAGTCAATTTTATTTCGAAAAGCCATTAACTAGCATGAATTTAAACAACAAAATCAATTCAGAAACTATTCATTCCGTTAAAAATCTGAGACAACCACACTAGTGCGATTGTATTTGAGCTCTCCTAAGTATACGTTCATTCATATCCAGTCCTAAATCACACTGTGCTCTCCACTCGGGCAGCTCCCTGCCCATCTGCCAATGCACAGATGGGCTGGTGTGTGCATACGAGCCTTTCTTTATATGTCATATGTAATAGCAACAAGGACGAACCCAATGTGTCTGTCAGGAGCCTCGCAGGCAGCCCGGTTCTTCCTCACAGTAACTTTAGGCCGCAGGTAAGTGAATGGCATTATCTAATCACAGTTTCTATTTATGTCCCTCCACTTCAAATCACTTCTCTAGGCCAGGCTTGTTCTTTCCTCCACTAATAACTGGATTTGAGCTTTCCCTTAAGATCATATTTCATCAGCTGCTCGTGCATCTCTTTTGTGGCTAATGCCACACTGATCTTCTGGCAAGTTTCCAGACCTTCTTTTATCATCGTAGAGGCTATGTCCTAGCCAGGCTTTCTGCTCTACCCGTGGCCCTTCCATATGCCCCTTTTCCCCATAAGCTCCAGCATCAACCCCCCAGCCAGATTTAATTTCTTACACGTGTCTATTCAAGCGCACACAACAAAAATAGTGTTTCCCTAGGCTGTACTTCATTTCCCATGGCCTAACCTAACACAGCTCTCACCAACAGGAAGCACTTCCCCAGGTTAGGCTGAACGCCTTGAGTGGACGTCAAGAAACAGTGAGACAGATGTGTAGAAAGGGAAAAAAATGTCTTATGGGGAAGCACGTTTCGGATCTTCTGGGTATTTTGTTAAATAAACACCACGGGGTAATTTGGTATTTATGTAAGGATAAAACCCAACCTTAAAGATGATAGGGCATCAATGAAATTTAATTACTCCCTGAGGTCTGTTGTGAAAGGAAGTGTTCACATGACAACTTGGGTGGCTTGTTCTTTAAGGTATTGCTTCTCTCACATGAAGGCACCACTAGAAATGGCTGGGGGATGGAGGAGAGGGTACATCGCTGATAGAACCCATCCCCCACCCACACCAGCTCTCACTTGGCACAGTTATCTATGTTGAGTTCATGTGCTTATTAGTCAATAGGCTCTAGGGAGAACTGACCAGAAAGGCAGCCAGTTGCTGTGGGGCACTGATGCCATGGCAGACCCCGTCTGAGTCCCAGAGTTTCTCAGGAAATAAACATGAAGGCTTCCTAGGGGAGGAATCTACAATCTGAATGTCCCTTCTCCTAAAATTGCAGTTTTATTTGAAGGGGACTACAAAGGATGGGTAAGGTAGGTAGAATTCTCCCTCTCCCTAACAGGGAAACCCCAGAAGAGCCTCTGTAGATCCTCAAAAGCCCTCACGATCATTTCTAGGCCATCAGATTCTCTGCCTGAGGGACTGGGAAAGGTCTGGTGCTTTTGCATGCACACACCCTTCAGTCTGAGGTCTCTAGGACCTGTCTCCAATTAGGAGTCAAGCAAGACTGCATATGATGCTACAGTCCGGCCAGTGCCTGCTTGAGTCTTCAGCAAACGCAGGTGGACCAGCTCCACACCGCACTGACCGTGCACATCTCAGGACAGAGCCTTGTGCTACTGGAGTGGATTCACAATGAGTAAGATGTTCTGTTTCCCAATATAGAGGGCAGTGACTTGCTTATATGGAGGTGCTCACACTGAATTTCAAAAACAGGTCAAGAAATAGATGTCTTTAGGGATGATGGGATTTCTGGACCATTAGTATGATCTTTCTTTGAGAGTTCAAATTCATGGAGTTAGGAAGTCAAGATCTGTATTCCAAACCGGTGACTTCACCATTCTCGACCAGTTTCTAATAGAAAGATAATGGCACAACCTGACCCCTGACAGGCGCTGCCATGCCTCATTGACTGAAGTCTCTGGATACAGGCCTCAAGTCCTGTTTTTCTCCACCCAAGCCTCGCCTCCAATCAAACCAACTACCAGTGCTACTGGGCACCCACCTGTGCATCTCCTGTACGTGCCCCTCCTCGCCAGCCCCAGGACTTCTGTCTTAGCAGACCAGACCCTTATCATGGTTCTCCTGGTTGCTGGCAATCACCCTCTCACTGGTCTCACTCTCTCTAGTCCCCCACCACCGAAACTCTAAATATACCACCATTTCAATTCATATCACATAGAAAAACCATGACTTTTCTTAAACACACATTTGACCATAATATTCTCAGCTCAAAATACTTCAAAGTCATTCTATGCTTAGAAAATGAAGTCTAAATGTCTCCTTGGATGCATTTCTCTCTGAATCCCCAGAATCTAGCTAACATATATGATTTGGACCTTCGGAGGAGGTAATACCATGATTTAAAAAAAAAAAATCTTACGGACTATCAGGCATTTTTTAACCTAAACTTTTAATTTTGTGATAATTGTAGATTCATATGTAATTTTAAGAACTCGTACAGAGAGAGACCTGGTACCCTTCACACATTTTTCCCCAGTGGTAACATCTTGTAAAACTGCGGTGCTCTATCACAGCCAAGACATTGACATTGATACAGTCTGGATGGAGAATATTTCCACCACCACGGGATCCCTTTTATTGCCCTTTCACAGCCAAATCTGCCCATGTCCTCCCCAGTCCTTGTCTCTGATCTCTGGCAAATGCTAATCTGTTTTTCATTCTTTTAATTTTATAATTTCAACAGTTACATAAATAAAATCATACAGCATGAAACCTCCTGGAACTTGCTTTTTCACAGAGCATAATTCTCTGGAGATTCACCCAAGGTGCTGCAAGCATATAATGTGTTCCTTTTTTTGCTGACATGTATTCCAAAGTATGAATGTACCAGAGATGGTTTCATCATTCATCTGTAAAGGACAGCTGAGTGGTTTACAGATTTTGGCCATAATAAATAAAACTGCTATGTGAACGCATGTACAGGTGTAAACTTAAGTTTCCATTTCTCTGGGATAACTGCCCACAAGGTACAATTTCTGAGCTGTTGGGTCTCTGCATGTTTAGTTTTATAAGAAATTGCTGAACTGCTTTCCTGAGTGGCTGTGCTATTTTAAATGGACACTGGCAACATATGAGTGAATCAGTCTCTCTGTCCTTGCCGGTATTTGGGGTTTCACTATATGTATTTTTATTTTTAGCTATTCTAATAGGTAATAGTGTTATCTCACCATGGTTTTCATTTGTATGTCCCTCACAGCAAATATTGGTGAACATATTTTCACGTGTTTGTTATTTTATATCCTCTTTGATAAAATGTTCATGTCTTTTGCCCATTTTATAATTAGACTGTTTAGGTTTTTTAACTGCTAAGTTTTGAGAGCTATTTATATATTCTAAATACCAATTCTTTGTTGGATATATGGTTTTCAAATATTACCTCTCAGACTGTAGCTTGACTTTACATTCTCTTAACAGGGTCTTTCTTTTACACAGAAAAAAATTAATTTTAATGAGGTCTCATTTATCAATTTTTTCCTTTATGGATCATGCTTTTGGTGCCACATCTAAAAGTTCTTTGCTTTGCCTGAGATCCCAAAGATTTCCTTTCTTTCCTAAAAGTTCTATAGCTTTACAGTTTACATTTAGGTCCAAGGTCCATTTTAGTTAATTTTTATAAAGTATGAGGTTTAGAAGAAGGCTCTTTTTCTCCTTTTCCTGCCAATGGATGTCCAATTGCTCCAGCACCACTCGCAGAAAAGGCCTATTCCGCGCTTTTCAGTGGCGACATCTCCATTGTCTTCTCCCTTGGTTCCCTGCTGGTTGAGGCTCCCCTTCTCTGACTTTCAAGATGACTGGCCCCCTCCCTTTTCACCCAGGCCTAACTGTGACCTACCAAGACCAGTCTCGGAGCCTCCGGACCACTTGGTATCTCTTCAAAGGGAAGATTAGTACATCCATAGGGACAGGACTGTGAATCTTAAAACGCCCTTAAGAATTCCAACTGGAACTCCCCTCTGTACTGCTGGCCCATTTGCCCTGCCTTTGCTCCCCGCCACCTGCAGTGACCCTGACCTCAGAGAACTAAAGAAATATCACCCTTACTTAGAGGTGACAACTCACTTACAGAAATGGGATTTTTAATCTAGTGTTTCTGGATTTCCCTGGACTTGGTTTCCCAGTTTCACAGCACCTCAGGCTGGGTCCTGGCTTCTTGTTACTACTTCACTGTATGGCTACCACATTGAAAGAATTTGCCATGCTCAGATATCTGGCTTATGTAACGGACGCACACTTGTTTATGTGTTAATGGAAGAGACTGCAGGTAACCACGTGGGCTCTCCTCTGCCTTCTCCATTTCCTAATGCAGCATCTATGTCACAGGTGTACTTATTTTCCAACTACAAACAACCTTGATTTAAAATCACCTGAATCTATGTGTGCTTGAGGTAACATTTCCACAAAAGAATGTCAATGGCCATTCCTTCCCTGACACATTCTTGAGGAAAGCAGTTTTACCTGAGAGACCAGGTGGAGACAAGATGGTTATTCAGAAAACCCCCTGGGAATTCATGGTCTGGTCTTAACCCAATTCATCTCTTAGCTGTAAAAACATGGCTGCTGAGGTCAATCCTGAATCGGTCTACAACTGTTCCTGGTTTTATTTCACTAAACCCTAGATGTTGTAGATAGCAGAGAATGAATGTTCTTTTTCCATGGATCCATTTTAATGGGCCCTGGTTTTTCTGTCCCTGTTCATTCTTATTCAATGTCATTGTCATCCATGAATTTGATCATACTTTGCCTGAGGCACTTTAAGCAAATTAGACTTTTTCTTAATAATAAAAAACTGACAAATGAAATGTTTAAAAATAGTATGGTGCTGACTCGGAGAATGTATGTGGAGTAGATGTGTAAAGAGAGGAATGGTCTCTGTCTTTTTATTTATGCTTTTCCATGACCTAATCATTCTCTATCCCCTAAGAGGTGGCATCTTCATTTTTTTTTCAAGCTACTCAAACAATTCATTAGTGCAGTCATGTGGATGGGCTCGAGCACCAGGTGGCTGGAGGAATAAGATACATATATGAAGTAGTCCCCATAACTAAGTTTTCAACCCTGAGATTCTTAGTCATCCTTCAGTACTTTTCCTAGGAGGTCTCCCCTCATCGCTATTTTGCATAATTTTTCTTTCTTTAAGTCCTTCTTAAAGAACTCTCCATAACAATTATCTGGCTTATGCCAGGACTTCTCCGGAACCCCTCTTGCACAATGTTTGTGTAGCATTAGTGAAATACTGTATTTTTTTTTCAGCAGCCCTAGTGGAAGTTCTATCCCCCTTTACCTGCCAAAGTCATAAATTCTCCATATGAATAATGAGAAGATTTTAGCTCCTCTGCAATTGACAGTAAAACCTGAGGCATAAAGTGTTATCAGCATTGACTCTCTGGGCAAACTTTTGGTTTGTTTAGTTCTCTTAATTTATTATGTATTGCTGGAAGGTAAACAGTTTTGTTTACCATATGGCTGGAAGTTTTCAACAAAACAGAAGTTGAGGACATTTGTGAGAATCCTTCAAAATGCAACACCTGATCACCTCACTCTCTCAAGCTTTCAAAATTATATGACCTAAAAGACTGAGCAATTTCCACTGCCTTTAATTGTACTCTCTGGTACTTGGTGAGGAATCTTTGAGTCACAGTAACTTTATTTTCAATGTTGCATCATAATATAATCTTCTGAAGGTATTTTTAATAAAAGCTATCAGTAGGGGTCCAAATTTGCATTTCAAACAATGGAGAATAATGCTACCTATGCAGATTACTTAACTAAGATAATCACCCTTAATATAGAGCTAACTTTTCATTTATTAAGGCAATTAAAAAAAAAGTCATCACAACTTACTTTTTGCTTGACCAGTGGAAACTTTTCTTGATGTAATGAGAAGATGCATCCCAGCTTCCAAATTCCTAAGATATGAAGACAAAACATGAGTCTTAGAATCAAGAAATCATTGCATAATATTTATTACTCTGGTTTTTTTAGTGATGCTCTAGACATGGGTGTAAAAAACCACACCAATTATTGCTTATAAAAAATAAAGTACAGGAATTCCCTGACAGTTGCCCTTGCAAATAGTGTCATCCTTATTCACATAGAAAGTATTTAGGTTTACAAATTTAGATAGAAAACACCCAAACAAAATACCTGCAATCGTTGTGCCATAAAACCTTTCCCTCTGTTCTAGGGCCCATTTCTGTTCTTTTTGCTTTTAATGTTACCATGTTGGAAACACCATGGTGTAGGGGAACAAGCAGTGGTTTTGGTGACTAGTTAAAAATGAAACAAAAATCTGAGATATTCACCTCTTACCAGCTCTAGGCATTTCTTTCTTTCTCTGAGATTCTGCTTCCTCAAGTATAGAATGCAGATTTAAAAAAAAACTGCCTGGAAGAGACACTATGAGTTTGAAGGCAGGTAGAAAACAAAGCTCAAAACAGTAGGTGCTCAATAAACCATAGTTCACGATAACACACATTCCCTTTCATTCTTTTTTTTCCTTTGATGACTAGAATCTAGTATAAGAATCCTAATTTGATATGAGGTTGTGGGACAATAACCAGCCATACCTAAGTTAAAGGAAACACCTTCTTGATCACTTATTTTAACTGGCCAGGTGATGTAATTAAACATGAATGATCACCTGTTCACGTAAATAAAGCTTCACTCCCTACTGGAGGAAGCACTTAATGTGTTGCATTCACATGCTCTCCCGCATCCTATGTGGTGCGCTGATCAGAGAACGTTCATGCCAGCTGGCCTCCTAACATTGCTTCTCCCTTCTCTGCAGCTCTCCAGTCAGTAGATGTTTATTTCCCAGAAGAGAGTGGCACTGTCTTGCCAAAGGGCTTCAGTCCCGGCCAAGTTCACTATGGATTCAATGTGACCAGAGAAATGACAGTAAAAAGTTCTTGGGGTGAAAAGGTATACCCAACTTTATTCCCAAGGTGGCAGGTCCATCACTAGAATCCCGTCCACTCAGAGCGAGTCTCTGTCCTCAGTTCTGCCACCACTCCAGTCTCTGCTCTCCTGCAGCCGTGCCACCACGTTGCCCAGAGCACTGGGCAGAGCTCTTTATATAGAGCCAATAACAACGTATTGCCCACACGTGTGTAGTGAGCTAGCCGACCAGAGCCAGGTGAGAAATCTGGCCACAGGAACCTTCACTTTATCCACAGGCACAAAATAGAGGACTGACAGAGACATCAAAGCCAGCACATAGGACCTCAATTACAAATGCATACGTACATCTCCCCCAGCCATTTTGTTCCCTCTTGTTAGGTCAAAGGGTTTGTCCCTATTCCTGCCTGAAGTCCATCTTTCAGCTTACACTGCCCATGTGATTTTGCATGGTATTTTTCCTTAGAGCTTTTTACATATTAGTCTTAACAATTTTAAGTTCCTAAGTCCAACATTTCTGTCATATCTGAGTCATGTTCTGAAAATTCTCTCTTCAGACAGTGTGTTATGTTGCCTTGTTGCTTCTGACACGTCTTGTAATTTTGGTTGAAAGCTAGAGCTCTTTAGGGTAACAGGCACTACAGTCAACAGGCCTTTGGTGTGTGAGGATTATGTTGATCTGCCTAGCAGCTGGGCTATGTTTAATACTAGCTGTACTCAGAGAGAAGAGGCCTCAAGTCCCCCTGGCGGAACTGTTTCTCCTCCTCTGGGCCCTGGGGCTCCCCAGTGCACCCCTCCTCAGACAGGGTATCTCTTGTGGCCTTTTTCACTTGCCACCCACTGTCATTACCGGAGCTTGCTCGTGTGATATGTGGCAGTGAGCCGCAGGGGAGGGAATGTTCTATGACCTTCTCACTGAGGCTCAGTCTTCAGTGGGCCTGTGTCCCAAGGGTGTGGACTTCAAAGCATCTGTCCCTCATCCAGGGGTCGAGCTTCTCCCCCCAGTCCCCAAATCTCCTTCTGAGCTCCAGCATTCCCAATCTAATTCCTTGAAGCCCTTTCTCCTGCTGACCAGGCTTGTATTTCTTTTTCTTTTAGGTGAGAATAGGAAGGCTAGAGCAGAAGGTATGGGGCAGAGTCCCCTGATCCAAGCTGGCTAAGGCTTCAGAATGGCCTGGAGATGAGGCCTTTGCTTGGTAGAAGGGTCTGGGAGGGTTTCTATAGCTACTTTTCCTTCCTTGCTGCCCAAGACTATGTAAGGAGCTTTTTCAGATCCTCCCCATGAGCAATGGGTGGTGTTCCTGAAGGAAAACCCTGGAAGACTATGGGGACCCCTATGACAGGAGCTTCTGACTCTCCTGCTAGTCCAGACTGAGACTCCAGCAGTTTGTCGAAATTATTATTTAAGTGCTCTCACCCGATCATGCCCAGCAGCTTCTGCTCCACGAAAGCAGGTTTGAGTTGATACGTGGTGGCAGATGCCCCTGACTCTCCGGATACTGCATGGTTTGCCCTGCAATATTAGTTCTCTGACTAGCCCGTGACAGGCAATGACTTGCAGCTGGTACAGCTTTGTCTTGTAAGGATGGCTGTTAATGACCCTCAAGCTCTTAACATTCCAGGCTGAAACCAGAATTACTTCTACCTGGGTTCTTCTCCATCCTGCCTTCTCAGTAACTTTACCCCAAACCATTAGCTCCCAATCTTGGCTGCACACTGGAATTACCTAAAAGCTTTAGAAATCACTGAGGGCCGAGCTCCAACTCCAAAGGGTCTGGTTTAATTAGTCAGGGGTTGAGGACAATTGCCCTGATGATCATACGCTTTCTAGATCAGAGTGATTTTTTTTAACGTAAATCTGATCCTATCAGTTTACCTGCGTGAAACACTCCAGTTGGCTACACATTGTTCTTTTTAAAATATCCTTATGGGATCTCCAAAATTCTGTAGTCTGGCTGCATCTAAGCCAGCACCTCCCCTCACATCAATTTCCCATGCTGGCCCTCTTTCATGTCCTCAAATGCACTAAGCTCCCTTTCACGACATTTGTTCCTTCCATAAATATTGGATACCTTCTAAGGTCTAGGCATAGACTGGGGTACTGAATATATAACAATGCACGTGGAAGACCTACTGCCTATGCAGAGGGAGCTTACATTTTTGTCGATGGGAAGATGGACACTAAACAATATTTCTCAAGATCTAAAAGATGTACATTTTTCATTAAGTTCAGGCACAATGTACAGTATGTCTCTAGAACTTATTCATCTTATGTAACTGAAACCTTATGCCTATGAATAGTAACTCATCATTTGTGCCTTCCTCCAACCCCTGGCAGCCGCCATTCTCTCATTTCTACAGCTTGGACTATTTTAGGTAACTCACCCAGGTGGAATCATGTAGCCTTAGTCCTTCTGTGACCAGCTTAGGTTACTTAGCACCATGTCCTCCAGGTGCATCTATGTTGTCACACATGGCAGGATTTCCTTTTTAAGGCTAAGTATTCCATAGTATATGGAATAATAATATTCCAAAGTATATGCATGTTTTTTGTCTCTCTTCATCTGTCAGTGGACATTTAGGTTGTTTCCAAATCTTGGCTATTGTGAGCAATGGTGCAGTGAAGATGGGGATGCAGTTATCTCTTCAAAATCCTGATTTCGATTTTTTTTTTTTTGCATATATGCCCAGTAGTGGGATTGCTGGATAATACAGTAGTTCTTTTAATTTTCTGAGAAACTTCCATACTGTTGTCCAGAATAGCTGCATGTTCACATTCCCACAGTGTACAGAGTTCCAACTTCTCTACAGTCTCCCCAACACTTGTTTTCTTTTGTTATTTTGATAATAGCCATATTCACAGGTGTGATTTCTTAATGTTGTTTGATGTTTTGATTTGCATTTCCCTGATTACTAGTGATGTTGGGCATCTTTCTATATATCTATTGACCATTTATATGTCCTCTTTGGAGACATGTCTGTTCAAGCCCTTTGCCCATATAAATGTTCTGAAATTATGAAATTAATTCTAAATAAAATGCTTTTTGTAAATGAAGTGGAAACAGACATTGTCAAGCAAACATAGAATTCTTTACCAGCAGACTTACACAATGAAAAATGCTGAAACAAGTTCTTCACATTAAAGTAATTGAGACAAGGTATAAATTTAGATCAAGAAATGGAAACAACAGTGCATGAATTTAAAAACACACCGAGAAGTAGTAAAAGAAATTTAGAAATTGCAGAGGAAGAGATGCCTGAAATTGAAAACAAAGCAATAAAAAATATCCACACTGAAATGCAGAGAGGAAAGTTTGGAAAACATTAACTCAATGGCAATTAGTATTCAGGCAACTAGAAACAGCCAAGTACACATGTAATTTGAAACCCCAGCAAAGAAAGATTTTAAAGTATTTGAAGAAACACTGGCAAAAATTTTCCAAATTTGATGAAAATTATAAACCCAAAAATTTAAGCCCAAGGAAACATAAGCACAAGAAACAGGACCGTATCAAGTCACATCATAATCAAGTTGCTTAAAACCAGAAATAAAGACTTAACACTTAAAGGCAGCCAGATTAAAAATGTCATATTAAGTACAAAGGGACAAAGGTTAAGATGAGATCAGATGTGTCTTCCGAAATCACTGAAGTGAGAAAAAAATAGAGCAAAATCTTTAATAGTATCTGCGAGAACAGAAGTGTAAACCAAGATTTCTATACCCAAGGAAAATACCTTGGGGGGGTGGGGGGGGGAGATGAAATTAATTTTTCAGGCATAAAAAACCTTGAAAAATTCTCCACCAGAAGATGTGCACTGTAAGGAATGTTAGCGGAACTCCTTCAAGCAGGAGGAAAATAATACCAGAGGGACACTTGAATTGACAAGGACTGAGATACACGGCACTAGTAACTGCATTGGTAAACACACTGTCATTCTGATCACTTACATTTCTGAAAAACTAATTGTTTAAAGTAAAAAAATACATATTTGAGAAATAAATATATATGAAAACAACAGCACTAAGGACAGGAAAAGAGAAAGGAAAGTATGTGGTTGTAAGATTTTCAAACTATCTGTACTTACAGATTCATAAATGGCTAATGTCCTAGGAAGACAACCAGACACGCCTTTCTGATGGAGGCACGCTAACATCACTTATGAAGTAGTCTTGCCAAGAAATTTGAATCTGAATCTAACCAAGGCTCTACACCTAATTACCAATTTACAAGAAATACAGAGACAGAAATACATGTCAAAGTATTCTATATGGATTCAAGCAGCCAAACACAGACTTTTGGAAACTCTACAGGATGAACAACTCAGTTTTTTGCACAAATACAACACAAAGAAAAATAAGAGATAGAGGAAGAACTGATAAAATATTTTCAAGGACGCATGAAGCAAAGACGTATGGATTTAATACTATGATGGTGTTTAATGTTTGCTTCAAATTAAAATAAGCAGTATCAGGTTACCTTTAAAACATGACTGGTTATGAGTTGATAACTGTGAAGACTGGGTGATGGGTGTGTGGGGTTCATTAAACTATTCTGTTATTTAACATTTATATTTTATAATAAAATAAAGACAAACCAAAATACAACTTACTAAGCCAAAGAATTTGTAAAATGATATTTTACTTCCAAAACACATTCACTATTATCTGCTTAAAAAGAAACAGGTTCTTCACTGCTTTAAAGTAGTTTCCTTATAAATCATCCAGTATTAAACACAGGGCAAGGGAAGGGGGATAAACAAATGTGAATTATGTGATCCTACATGAATTGGAAACTGAACATCAATGAAGTATAACTGCCTCTGAAATGGTAATTCTAGTTTATGATAAGGTGACATTAGATTAACAAACACCACCTCCAGATCAGAACTATTTTGCAAAGCTAAGTATGCCAGCAAACAAATATGTGAAAGATGTTGACCCTTTAGGAAAGACAGGCGCAGGTCACTGAGACCCAGCTTTAAGCCTGTTTGTAAGCACGGGTACTATACTTTCACAGCTTCTCAGATTGTGGCCTAAATAGTTGACATCTTTAATGTCTTTCAAAGATATTAAATGTTGCAGGCATGTGAGAAAGCACATGTATCATTTCTGATTTGTGTTGCTGATGTCGGGGCAAATGAGCATCTGTGTGCAGCTCTCTTTAGCAAACTGCTGGCTTCCTGTTTGTTACGTGGCTCCCTCACTTTGAATAATTTGTCATTGTCCCCATTATTGGCACCACTTCTGAAAGATGTGAGTGGAAAGGGGATTCTAATATACCATGTTAAAAGAATAAGTCAGAGAAAACTCTAAGTCAGAATGTTATTTTAAACAGCTTCTATTCATTAGGGAAGATAAGAGCTCAAAGTAAAAATGCTTCTCAGACCTACCCAGTGAAGTGAGGAGGAAAAACAGAAATAGGCCTGTCTGGTGTTCACCATCCTAATGCGGCTCTGCATGTATCCCAAGCTCTGTGGGCTAAGGTAAATGGCCTCCCAGTTCTTATGCCTTATTTTAATTTCATTGTGTAAGGGAGAAAAACAAATAAAAGACCCAATCTTTACATCCTCCAGACAAAGGGGTATGCATTAGTTATCAACACTGTGGATAAAGATGCCTGAGTATTGTGAAGTGGGGTCTCACCTTAACCTGCTCCTAATTAAATCAACTCTCCTGAATACAGATCTGCATCTGTCCAGTAGGGCCTAACAACAACCTCTTACTGGAGGGTTTGGGCTCAACATAACTTACGGAGAGTTAGAGCTGATGACGTGCGAGCTGGCCACACTGATGGGGAGTGAGCTCCCCATCACTATTCATTCACGACCACCTGGCAAGGATTCCATGCACCACTTGGTTTCTAAGTCTTGGGGTTTTTTTTTTTTTGCGTGCCTTTAGAAATGAAACAGAGTTATGAAACATGTCTATGTAAGAATATGTATATTGAACAAAATGTTACATAACATACTGGGAGCTCACTGACCCCAAGCCCCTCATCAACAGTTCAGAATAAATTTCTGCATTTGGAGGAGTCTTTACTTAGATAACACCCATGTTTTCTATCTGCTCTAAAGTTCTATTATTCTTCAGGAAAGATTTTTAAAATAAAGTAGGATCAGAAGCAATTTTAAATTATTCCATCCTGCTCTAATTATTCACAACCTGGTAAAATGGCCCTGATGTATTCAAGTGAAATGATTATATATGATTTTCCTTAGTTTTCATGAGAGCCGGTGATGGAGACAAACCCACAAACACCTTCCTTCCTTCATCATAAACACCCCATGCTAATTCTCTCTGGCACAGTCACTCACCTGGCTACCCACTACTTCCCATTCCATTTGTCCAAATTCAGCGCCTTTCACATGCCTGCTGAGTTTCTCCTCCCACTCAGAAATCTTACCTGGTATTTTAAGCCTTGTTCATCTTTCCCCTCATCCAAACACCAACAGAACAAAGTCTGGTGCACAGTTCCACACATACATTCTGTCAAATGCTGTTAGTTTCTCTGTGTGTATGCTTCATTTCAGAGACTAGACTGCAATATTCTAGATGATACGTACCTGGTCAAATTTTCTTCTGCTCTCCCTTCAGGCCTAGGATACACATTACTCAAATTAATAAACACCTACTGACTAAAATGTATTCTTTGACTTCTGTCTATGATGGCTTCACCACATCTTTGAGAGATGATATGATCTCAATGAGAGTTACTTAAAGGACAATGTTTTCAAAGAGAGCTAAGAAGTGAGAAGCCAGCAGTGTTCAACGTGCAAGAATGCATGTAAGTTGACAGCACTGGATTTTAAGGAGAATAATGATGAAGGGAAACTGTAAGACTGGATTACAGAGCTGAAGAATAGATCGATGAGAGAAAATAGGTAAATAAATTTTAAAAGGTTTAGGACCTTACTTTTAATCATTTTCTAAAATTGGAAAAGTGCTGTCTTATAAAAATTATTTTTAAAAACATCTCTTCAATTTGTCTGCCTCAAGGAAATCATTTGAAAAATATAGAGACTCTGTTAAATTCACTATGCTTGTTATTGTCCGGTACCCACCCCATCCACACTTAAATGGCCCATTGTCACCTTAGAAGGAAGGTTTTCCTCTCCTTATTTATGAATATACTCAGTTGATGTTGTATTAAACAAGGGGTCAGCACCACTGGAGAATTTTCGAGTCATTTGTGAATTCTCAGCCTCACTGTCTAATTAGAGGTAGTGTATGGAATGCCTTCCTTAATTACTCTGGAGTCATTGGGGTATTTCATTAGCCTCAGTTTTTATCTTGTAACTTCATTCATAAAATATGCTCCTTATCAATTAGCTCCACCAGGCACAGCTCACTGGCCCCGTGCATCCTGCTTTCTCTGTGATCTCCAAGCCCCGAAGGAGGTCAGAATTCCTCTACATAATAACACTTCCAACTCTATTGCTACACTCAGAACACCAGGAAGGGAAGAGAAGAAAAGCAAGATATTAGGTTGCTTACAAGATAAAATAAATGTCCCCACATTTTGCCAGAAATATTAGGTAAAACTGTATAATTTTCAAAGAAGTTCAGTAACAAATGTTCTTTATATAAAAATGGAGCATAGTTTCAGTCTATACTTTCCTGAATCAATAGAAGTGTGCTCCCCAGAGACGTCTTAAAAGGAGAAATTACAGAACTCTCTTTGAGTATGAAATTCTATCAACACATATTCAATCATAAGACAGATACACAGGTTATGCTGAAGAGAAAGATGGTTTGAGGGTAGAAGAACACTAAATTCAAGGTAGAAATTGGCTGAAGGACCTTAAGGCAGAAAAGAAATGTCACAGTGGTATGTGCAGGCATTGGCAGTACCATTCAGCATGCATTGTTCTCTCCCCGGGACTCAGGCACGCCAGGCCCCATTGCAGGCATTACGGAGATGATGTACCAGGCTTGATTCCTTTAAATATTTAAATCCTGCAGTAAACTCCCTGTTATTCTAATTCCATGCTCACAAAGAAATTTCTGATTAAGAACCTGCTTTCTAAGTTTCCTTAATACTGAGAAGGACATGGCCCAGATTGGCCTGTGGATCTGTACATGACCTCTGGTGACTTTGGGTAGTACAAATCCTTCACTAGGAGACAGGATATTGATCCCAGCTCTTTGTCATTTTTCTTTCTTTTCTTACTTAAAGACTATTTTCATAAGAGAATGTGGAAATAAAGGGAGGAGCTTCTGGACTCTTTGTGGCACCTGTCAGCCTCACACCATCAGATCCAAGCAGCGACCCTTCCCTGCTTCCTCGCTTGGTGTGTGTATGCTTATTCAAGGAAGGAAACATGTTTTCAAGGAATGGAATTCCACTCCAAATAGCTCTATCAAAAGGCTGAATTAGAAGGATCCAGATCTCATGGCATCTAAGAAAATGGTGACAGACCTCAGGACTTGTCATCTACTAATTAACTGTTGCTGCATAACCAACATCCACAAAACTCAGTGGCTTAAATAACACATAATTAAGTTGCTTATGAGTCTATCGGTTTGGTGAAGTCTGATTGTTCCAAGCTCCACCAGGCAGTTTTGCTTCAAGCTGAAATGGCTGGAGAAACTATTTCTTACTGCAGTGTGTCAGTTGGCAGTGAGAGCTCTGCTCCAGGTCCCTTTCACACTCCTTCAGCCAGAGACAGGGGCATGTTCTTATTGTTATAGAAAAGGTACATGAGGACAAATTGGAAGATTCAAGGTCACTTAAAGCCTGGTCTTAGAACTGGCACACTGTCAGTTCTACCCCATTCAATGGGTCAAAACGAGTCAAGTAGCCAAACACAGTATCAAGAGAAAAGGAAATATACTCTGCTTTTCTAGTAGAAGCAATTGCAAGGTTACATGGCAAAGACTTGCATAGGGAGAAATGTAGAATCAGCACCAATAATGCAATCTACCACTTGAAACCATCTGCACAGCTGTAGAAACCCCAATGGCCTCAATAGCAGCAGGGGCAGTTTTTGAACTTTTATTCTGGAATCATGATTATCTTGACTCACCTACAAACTTGCACATTGTTTGTGTCTCCTCATTCAACTTTTCAAAAGGAAGATGACTTGATCAGCCCTGGCTTATCATTGGCTCCTCTAGTGTCAAGGATTTCCTGATTCAATCAGGAGTGCATTGTCTTAAAAAGGATAAAGACAGACAGTGGTGACATACATACCCAGGATAATTTTCTTTTGGTTGCCACTGTTTTCTACTGGAAGTCTCTTGATTTCTAGTCATTGGGCTCTCCAGGGGGCAACTTCCCCTTGAGATGTGCACATCTTCTTTTCCAAGATCTTTATAGTCATTGAAATTCGTTCATTTTACAGTGTTTCATGATTACTTACTGACCACTGCACCATGGCCAGAAAATGGTCAAGCCTGTATCTCAACAACATCTTAATATCCTCCATGCAGTGAATTATGCTTATGGCCACTCACTGACTCCTAACCCAACCGCAGAGCAGGCCCTGACTTCAGCCTGCTGCTTACCTCATTAAGGGATCCCATTGGTCATACAGAGGACAGAGAAGCAAAATTTGGATGTCTCAGTTCAGCTTCTCGCCCCTTGTAGAGACACAAGCCCAAGCCTGCAGATGGTCGGGTAATGGCACCAGTTTCCCTTACATCACTGCTCAGAAGGAGCAAATTTTTCCTTCTCAAACTTACATCATTTACACATTACTTAGAGAAAACCTACAATCCAAAAGAAAAATGAGGTCAAAATCAAAAATAAAGAAGATAGTTTCTCTAATAAAATGTTTCTGCTATTGTTCAAATGCAAAACCACCCAAAAAATACAGGGAACATTTGAATGTGTTGACGGAGGGCGGAAATTATCTACCAAGTAAGTTTGCAGAATACATTTCAATCTAATGTCATTATCTTGAAGGAAATGGTACCATTTTAGTCAGCAATTTGCAGAATGAGCAATGAGATGCAGGTCCTAGTTAAGGCATGATTTTCCTTATGAGAAGACATGGGGGAGGCAACAGAGGGACCCTAAGTGTGAGCTTCCCTCCACCTGAGCCAATTATGGAAGATACAGACATAGCCTAATGCCTAAGCACTATGTACATGAGATATTATTATTTTGTTCAAGGGCCCTGAAGCAAAAGAAAAATCAAAATAATTTTTACAGTGGCACCTGTTTGAAAATAAGCAATTTATTCTATCCTTATAAAATATTTATAGATTTCAAATGGATGTCCTTGAATAAGGCCACTTCATTTCTGTTCTCCACTGAGAATAGGTTAGTTAGAGGAAACTTTAGACCTATTTTCTGTTCATTTAATGCCGTTCCAAACCTTTGTGAAAAAGCAGCCACCCAGTAACTTTATTTACTAAATTTCATTCTTAATGATTCTGACTTAGAAGTTGTACAAGCAAGAGCTCATGCATCATTTCATCCTATTGAATAGAGAGGAATCACTTCTTTGCAATAAAATAATTTGATTTCCATTGAGAAAATGTATTTCAAAAAACCCAAGAGATTGAAGGAACCTATTACTTTTTATTACCCATATCATAATGTTCATCTTAATTACTGCTAAAGCAGGTTCACAGATGTAGTCTAATTGAATGTATAACTTTTTAATTGAATAGGGAAAAAGCATGAGATTTGAGTTCTAACAATAGGTGTGACTCAAGTTAAATCCTTCCCTTCCAAAAAGCTTTCCTGAGAGAGTTGAGGTTCTTAGAAATATCCTAATTGTCAGGTATCGACATTGTACACACAAAAAAACATATCTTAGAGCTGGGAGAAATGAGTCACTGTTATGCTGTTGTTACAACCAGGGTTAGAACCATGTCAGAGTGACAGGGCATTGTAGGAATAAGGTAAGCCAGCTGAGACTGCGCCAGTCTCTGTCTCTGATATTTTGACCCATCTCCAGTCAAAGAATTTCACATTTTACATAAAGAATAAAAGATGGGGGTCCCGGTTCACCTCCCTTGAACAGTCCAACGACCATTCTCTCTTAATGAAGTCCAGTGAGAGGTTTCCCTGTGGCTCACTCTCTTCCAAGCCTCCATCAGAAGGTCCAGGCATTAGAAGAGCCCGATGCTAGGACACTTGTGTCAACAAGGCCAATACCTTGGACCCAGTGAAATGCTGCTTCGTGACAAGGGTGAGCATCAGGATTGCCTCCATCATGAAAAATAGTAGCTTCCTAGGTGTCTGTCCAAACTGGTTTTGAAGAAATGGCAATCAGTCAAGGTCTCTGGGCATTTAGTTCAGCCCCTTATAACCCAGAGCCTTGACCTCTTATTTATTATTACAAACAGTAAATAAGGATGCATCTGTTTTTCAGCGTAAACATTTACCATTCTAGTACCAGTCGAGGAGAAAACATTGCTAATAGTGCTACTCCATTATTGCTATACCTTCCATCTGTAACTGAACAGGATTTCCTACATGTCTTCACTTTCCATATGAGATCATCTGATGTTTCGCTGATGCTCTATAAGGGAGCATGCAATGGCTAAGCATACTGAAAGAACATCTGAGGTTCTCTGGAATAAAATATATGTATTTGCAATAGAATGCTTATGGTTTAGGTTCCTGTTATCTGGGTGTGCATGTGAACATGTAACTGTTTTCAGACATTTCATTTTGCCAAAACACCAATTAGTCTGACTCATCAAATCCCTTCTTTACATTCTGTATCATGTATTGGACATGTTTCTATTTATGCATCCGAGAACACCACTCAAACTTCCACCGAAAACAGCAGCCTCTGAATACATAGAAGGTAATCATATGCTTAGACAGCAAAGGAAGCCTTTCATGACTATTTTTAATGTATCTATAACCACTTCAGATGTCTTTTTGGAAACCAGCTGCAGAATCAAATGTGTTCAAAATGGTATCATTCAGCTGCTGCGATGTATCAGCACCCATTAATATCTTAAAGGCCAGGTTCTATGCTTACACCGAGACAGAAGGAGTAATATGACTTTAAGGGTGTGGGTTATAATTCAAGTGTGACTGTATTAGCATAAAAGAACATAAGCTGCTTTTTCTGAATGCAAACATGGTCCCTAAACCAAGGATGTAAATTAGTATTACAATGAAAGCCGCCAGAAGGACAGAAGTTGGAAGTGTTCTCTTCTCTGAGCAGCAGGAGACTGTTCAGGTCCTGCTGTTTTGAAAACCTTTCTCCCCCATGCAGGCTGCCCTGCTAAGAGAAATCCATTTGAATATTTTGGCAATCACAGAGACCCCCACATAAATTATGGATACAGAAATGCAGAAGACAGTCTAACAAATGGAACACGGTGGAATCTGTTTTTTTGCCGCCATATGGTGTCGACAGAATGCCACTTTGTTTCTCTGGGAAACAGCTCATCATTAAAAAATAAATAGCATCTTTTCTGTGGGGAGAGAACCTACAGTCATTATTTTGAAAAATAACAAACAGGAAACTCTGTCCTTTCATTTTACAATCTTTTATTTCTTACATTATTATTATTGCTACACACACAGACTTTTTTTCCAGGAAAACACTTGATGTCTTGTACCTTGGTGCACAGGAACTCAACATCATGTTTTTCTAGATTTGGGGAGGTAAGTCCAGACACAACACGAATCTGAAAAATTAGGGCACCTCTTAATACCCCTGCTTCCTACCTTTGGAAAAACAATTCTTTCAGCCTAGGAAATGGATTTTACGTACAGGTAGATTCTGTGCATATAGACAAAATGCACATAAACCATCCTAGTTTATGTAAAGTTTAACAATTTCCAAATTGAATTTGGGTGACTTTATTATTTATTGGACTGAAATTGTTACTGGAATTCATCCTATAATGTATTTGATAGTTTTCCCTCTCTCAGACCCAGAAACGATTTATCACATCCCATAATTAACTGAAATGCAAAGCATGTTCATGCCCTTCTCCCTCTTACTCCTCTTCTCTGGTGGTGTCCCCTTTTGCCCACAAAAAACCTTCCTCACAAGCCTCTATGTCATCCTTCTACAAAGAAGACTGCTGAAAATTTATATCTATAGTGCTATCTGTAAACAAATAGCCGTATTTTCAAATCAGCATAAATCCCAAAATGTTTTCACAAACATGATTTTATTTGATCCTCAAATAACACTGAGGTAGGAGTAGAAAATTATCATTTCTGTTTCACAAACAAAGAAATGGAAAGAGGGGAGGTTAAATAAGTAACCTAGACATTAGTGTCAGCGTTGGATCCTGGTCTTCGGCACCCAGGGGGAGGTTTTCCCGATGCACTCTGCCAGGGGAGGCCCAGGGACACAAACGAACTTCTGCATCATTGCTCTGCGTCCGTTGTTCCTTCGTTGATGGTCTCTGATCAGGAGGCTAGACTGGCCTTGTTATTGATAATGCATCACCTACCGATCTCCTCCCATATCAGTCATGTGAAGATACAGCAAGGAAGGTAAGGTTTCTAAAAGTCTGTTACCACAAGACAAAAGGGAAGCAGACATCTATAAAGGTGTTTCAAATTAAATCTTGAAGACTCTGAAGCTAGGACATCTACTTCCATTTTGTGAATTCTGGATTTGGGGTCAGAAAAAGTGTTTGCATTGATAAGCTGCTTTTTGTAATGGTACTTTCGTTTCATGTTGTTCTGACACAATTTTATAATATATTGTCCTGTTGGAATGATGACTAAGAAACTTTCACCTACACCATGTGAATGATGAACACGCAAAACCTGGTCCTCCTGTGGGCCAGAAGTCAGGAATAGAAGTGCACTCCCTCTTCTCCCCATGCTGTCTGTCAACACTAAATTCTGTTCTGCAATAGAACAGTGAGACCCTGCCAAATTGAAAGAATTCTCACAGTCTCATCTGACTGGATTCATTCCTATCACTTCTAAAGAAAGCTTATTCAAAAATATAACTGATCTCAGGGTGCATATGTTATTTTATTTCTTTTCTTCAACTCTTCCAGCTTTGTCCTTTAATACTCCCTCATGTCATATTTGGGATGGGGACTTTGCAAATGAAGAAGCAGGAAAATATTTTATATCTGCAAAGTTCCAAGGCATATGCTTTATTCGTTGTACTGAAAACGCTGTCCTTAAGAAATGGCATACAACTGGCAGATAGTTCCACAAGGCTGTTGACAGCTTGTCAATAGTGAATGCTGACGGATATGTGACATCAAGTGCATCAAAGTGAAATGACATAACATGGAGCGAGCACTAAAGTGAAGCTTCTGAAAAAGTGGTAAATCTATTGTATTGCTCAGTGTTGCTTTAAAGTTTTTCATTCTCAATTTGATGGCATGGTTTGTCCATATCATGTAAGATAACCACCCAGACAGGGGACTGAATGAATGGAATACGGCTTTGAATGTTGTATCTGCTTGGAGAGTGAGGAAAGAGCACATTTTGTATTATTATTAAATGAAAGCTACCGCCCAATCACCTGCATCCTGGATCCAGCATCGTGTGATTTTAAGCATGAGTTCCAGACCTAGAAGGAAAGATTTGGGGGGGAAATATATGAGGAAGGTGGTCTGAGGAGAAGCCAGACTGTGCGATTTAAGGTTGTCCCTTGTGAAAAGATAAACAATTGAGGTTATAGTAACTCAATTATTATTATTATTAATGGTCAATTAAAACTAATGAAATTAAAATTTTAGTTCTTTAGTTGTATTAGTCACATTTCAAGCGCTCTGTAGCCACGTGTGTCTAGTGGCTACTGTGTTAGTGAGCACAGATACAGAATATTTCCATCACCACAGAATGGTCTATGGGAAAGCCCTGCTGCGAGGAGTTAGACACTTCTTTGTGATTAATCTATCCACCAAGTCACTTAATCGAGTGTGTGATTTTCAAGTGAAACATCATGCAGATAAGAGAGATCTGGAGAACAAACTCTAGGTCTGACTTCCTTCCCTAAATTTTGCTCTTGCTTTCTTGTCTAGTAAAACAAAGGCCACAGTGACAGAGACTGTACAAGGTTTTTTCCAGAAGAAACAGCCTAAGGCATTACCTAGCTTTTAAGTAATCAGTAAGTGGTTTAATTATACTAATAGTCATGCTCACTAGATTGTGTCCATAAACTTAATTCTTAGACAACTGTTGAATTATCTTTTCTCTCATTATGTTGGAGAAGGGTTTGTACTCTTGTATTTGAGTTGCTAAGAGTAACAACCACCACAGATATGAATGTTTATTGATTATGAAGAGCCAGGTGTATGTAAGTCTAGATTCAAGCTTGCCTGTTGTTACGTGTGTCCCAGTGAGTTGTATGCCCTCGGAGTGGTTACTGCACCTCATCAACCTTAATTTTCCTCATATGAAAACTGAAAATGTTAACAGTCCTTGCAGGGATGAGATCGATGCTGTACAGAAAGCCCTCAGGATAGCAGCTAGCACATAGTAAGTACTCATGAAATGCTGTTTGTATTACCCTTTTTCCAGCACTTTGTTAAATACTTTACAGTTATTATGTTATGTTGACTCTTAAAACAACCTTGTAAGATATATACATTACCATTAGCTACATTTAACAGATAGAAAAACTGAGACGAGAAGTTAAGTAATTTCACTACTTTTACACAGGAGATAGGAGGTGAACTAGGATTTGACCCAGGTATTCTAGCCTCAGAGCCTGAGCAACAGACATCAATCATGGCACCAAGCTTGCGGGCTTATTATGAGGACTTTATGAGATAATCCAGGTGAAGTGTTTAGCACATATGTTTTCAGTGATTATGTTATTATTATGCTAAGGCTCATTAAGTAATGTTTTTCACTTTGGTAGCAATTTCAGTGTTTCATGGTGAGGGGATGATTATGGTGTTATCACAGTGGAAGTTGTGTCTAATGTATTCATATTACAGAGCATGTTAGAGCCATCTAATAATGTACCTTTTATGGTCAAAATGCCATTTTCCTCCTCTCAAATCTCTTTGTGCTTAAAATAATAACATCATTCTATTCAAATAAACCAGTAAGCAAACATACCTAAAAGAGGGGCAGAGACAATCCATATCCTTTGAAACCATGAGCTGTCCTTTGTGGAAGAGTGTTAAAGGAAATGGAAGATGACAGCTGTGTATAGGGAGCTGTCACAGAAATGAAGCTGAATTAAGAGTTCTTAACTTCAAGAACTATACCCAGCCAAGGCTGTGCAAATGCCCTGTGACCTGGCATGGAATAACATCAAAGAAAATGTGATGCAGACCACAATTTTCCAGCATGTTGTTCCAGCCTGAAGCAGCCCATTAATATTAGCATAAGGCAACACAGGTCATTTTGGAAGACATAGAAGGGTAGGCAGTAATTTTTATTGCTCCTTTTCAGAAATGTGTTAAACTACAACCCTGGATATTTAAGTTGACTATTTCTGAAGCCAGATCACAATTTACCTATGCCAAGGCAAACTCTTTACGAACTAAACTCAAATCAAAGAAGCCTTAGTCTTAGGAAGGGCGAATAAAAAGTAGTGGTAAGAGATCATATGGAAATTTGGTTTGGAGCCACCAGATTGTCATGGTGAAAAGGATAAATGGCCTTTTCGCAATAGGTAACATTTTTCTGACAGCAAGGGGAATGAATAAATATAATTTCTCAATCTTTCCAAGCAGTTTAGAATGAGATTAAAAAAAACTGTATGGATATTCTAAAGGATTTTAATAGTGGTTCCTAAGAGCTGAGAAGAGTCATTAATACATATGATGATATTACCAGATCTAAAAAATGCAGGTTAAAATGATAGGTTAAAAGAAACTGGCTGAATTTTAACAAAAATCAAAGTTAATCCTGTATAGGGATTTTAAATTTCGATTTCCCAAATTCTTTTGGGAGATGTGACATAATAAGAACTCATGTGGAAAATGAAGCATAAGCCTTAGCTGCCCATAAGCTAAAGGTAAGACTACTGTGTGATGTTGCATAACCTAATTTGATGTAATTCTGGGTTGTATTAAACGAGGTAGACGATCCAGATCATGGGTGGTAATAGTCAGAATACATTCTATGCTGGAGAGAAATAATCTAGAGTTCAAGCAGCTTATATGCAGACAGTAGAAAATGCTACAATGATGGGAAGGAGCAGCATTCTCAAGCTGAGTGCAGCGTGCCCTGGACCACTGTCTGATCTGCCTACCCCCTCTGAAAGTATACAATCCAACTGAGCTTGATTTACTTTGGGATCATGTTTGTTTCACCTTATATTGTTTAGGTGGGACTCCTCAAATCTCCTGGGAGCTTCCCCAGACCAGGGATCCTGCTTATTTAACTCTGTATTTCCCATAGTAAATGAGACTAACTTCAGGAGGCCTTCAATGACTGTTTGTTGATTTCCTCCAACATGTCACATTTTTTTTTTTGCTATTAGGTTAAACACTGTTCACAATCTGGGAGAGACTTTCTACTCCGACTTAGCTATTCCTCCTGATCTTCCATATGGGCCATCAAGATGTGTTAGAATTAGCAGCCTTTTAAATGCCTTAACTGGAGAAGTTGGTATCAAGGGGGCACAGAATTCATCTGAAATTAGATACTCCAGCATTTACCTTTTGAAATTCAGAAGAGGAAATAAAAAGGCTTTGGGGTAGCAAGAGCTATAACTTAATTGGCAACACCTGCAGGGAGCAGGTGATAAATGCGTGAGGAGGATAAGGGATATCTCCAATCTTCTTCTGTTGTCATTCCCCACACACATCCCCATTGAGCAGTATACCTTAACTGTTCAAGTCAAACCTGTTCAGGAAAAGGAAAAAAAAAATCAAATAGAAAAAGATATTCTAATATTAAAAGCACTTTTTGAAATGCAGTTGAAATTCTTAATAAAAATGATTTCAACTCCTTCTTTTCTTCCCATCACAATCTACGTTATTGAGGGTAAAAATTCAAATGAACATATCTTACCAAAATATTTATTCAAATAGGAATGCTAGTGATTTTCAGATGCTTGCCAGCAGAGTGGAAACAGAAAGATAAACGGCTTTCTCACCCTATTCGGGAGTCATTGTTATCTTCCAGCCTGTGATGTTCCCTCATTATCGAGGGGTACACAGATCCAGGCAATGTATAATTTGGGAACTAAAAGTAAAATAGTAAAACATTTCTCAAGATGCTTTCACCAGTTCACCATTTTTAAAAAGAATTTGAATGCAGGGAAAGAAAGATAACTCATATGGGCTCCTCCCAGGCATTCAAATTCCAAGCACAAAACTGCATGCATCACTTCTTGTGGGTAAAATGAGAGTTCCTGTGGCCAGGATTCTCACCTGACCCTGGTTGACTAGCTCACTGCACACGTGTGGGCAATACATTGCTGTTGACTCTATATAAAGAGCTCTCTGCCCAGTGCTCTGGGCATGACATGGTGGCATGCTGCAAGGCTGCAGGAGAGCAGGGCAGAGGCTGGAGTGGTGGCAGCACCGAGGACAGATGCCCAGAGGACAGTTGTACGGGACGACTGTGCAGGCAGAGAGGCCCAGAGGACAGTTGTGCGGGATGACTGTGCAGGTAGAGAGGCCCAGAAGAAGTCTGTGTGGGACGGCTGTGCAGGCAGAGAGGCCCAAAGGATGGCTGTGTGGACAGAGGGGCCCCGAGGCAGAGACTGGCTTGCTGCATGCAGACTCGCTCTGGGTGAACGGGATTTTAGTGATTGACCTGCCACTGTGGAAATAAAGTTGGGTATAACCCTTTCACCCCAAGAACATTCTACTGTCATTTTCTTTGGTCACTTTGGTCCCACTGAATCCATAGTGAACTTGCCCGGGGCTGAAACCCATTGGCAAGACACTTCTCCACAGGATGCTACCAACCAGTCTGCATAACTCTTGGACCTTCTGGAGCTATGCTTCTGCCACCAAAGTTCATTCACCAAATTTTACAGATTGTCAAACTGAGGTCCAAGGAAGGGAGGCAGCCATAACTTTTCTCAGACCTATCTGGCAACTGTTATGCAATGAACGTCTCCTGGTCTTCTTCCAATGGACAAAATGACCACCTGAGCTGTTCACCTTCATTTTCATCAGTCAGCCAATCAAGTCTGAAATGCAAGTTTGCTTAATCACACTCTCAGCCTGTGCTCAGCTCTGCTGTGAAGAACTAAGAGGGCAGAGTACACCTCTAGGAAACTTGCCTTACATGCACCTGAAACAATGAGAGAACAATACAGGACGCGATGCAATTAAGTGAGAAGATGTGAAAGAGAGTAATTATAAGCGCTGTGAAGGGCTCAGAGGTGTGGCTCCAGCAAAGGGAGAAAGTCACAAAGACCCCTTTCTCTCCAGCTTCTCGGTCACCCTTCCCACCTCCTCCTGGCTGCACTGCTTAGGGTTAATGGAAACGGAAGCTGCTCCAGACATGGCACCCGTGGCACAGCTGTCAGGCTCATTTACCGTCTGGCTCTGTTCTGGCCCACACTCCTGTTACTGCCTGAAATCCCCTTCCACTGGCCCATTTCCAAACCCCCTCATGACTGTGTGAACCACCCCCATCAAGGAGATTTCCTCACCTCTTCCCTTGCCAATCATCTCCATCTTACACATTTGACTAGAGTCCATCTTACTACGTCATGGGGACGGGCACACGTCTGCTCTCTTCTCAGCCAGTCTGTGGGCATCGCCAGAGAGCCACCTGGGCCTTTAACAATTTCAGATGTTTGAAAATGAAAACATATTTTAGAAGTCCTGAGGATAGTTTCAAGGGAATAAGACACATTTCTCGAATAGTACTAAATAAGGTACCATGAGATGAGGTCTGTATCTGCACAAGATAATGTGCTTGTTTTGGTACATACAGAAAATCTGAACTTTTAGTTCCAGACTGACTCTTGAATTTTTAAAAGGTTTTTTTTTCTTTAATACCTCTTCACTCACTCTCAGATTATTTCTCCTTTCCACACTCTTCCTTAGTCCACACATCAGCCAATAGCCTCATACCACCATCCTCATTTTTATAAAGTCCCTAAATGAAAAGTTCTTGCAAAAGAGAGCCTTTACAAAGGAGAAATAAAAAGAATAATTATTTAAACCTGACATTTTTTTAATGCCTTTTTTTTTCCAAACTCATATGTCAGACTAATTCAACTTATCGTGTCCATTTTTCTCCAACGGAAGACACAGATCTGAGGTAAATGAATATGCTCTAGATAAAACGGAAGCCAATGCAAATATACAGTCAAACTTAGACGATTCCAGGGCTATAATAAAACCAGAGATATAAAATTTTAATTCAGAAGTTAACAATTCATATATCACTTGTTATCTTCACCTGTCAACACTTCTGACAGCCTATTTTAATATTTGGTATTTTTTCATACATTATCTTGTAAAAAGAATTTTATCCTTTCTCACTATATTCCTCAACATGGAAAAAGAAAGGCCAGACTAGAGTTTTAAATTTCAGGCATGGAGGATAACAAAGGTTACTAGTGATAAAAAAAAAAAGTTCCTACCCTCATGGGGAAGGATTGATTTCCCTTCAGCCATCACAGCAAGTCCTCACCGGAACCAATTTTAAATCCATCCTAACTGATCAATGACAACTTTGTACTGGTCACCATGCTTCTGAAATCCAGCCTATCAGTGAGAGCCCAATATTTCTGAAAATCAGCCAATGAGTGACAATGATTTTCAAGTAACCATGCTTTCACAGCTAAAGATCAACCAATATCTAAACACTTTTGTTTCTGAAATCCTACCAATCCCTGAAATCCACAATTCCTGTACAAGGTCAGGTATCCTTGCTCGATGCAGACTCAAGAGCAAAGCTCTCCCTTGCTTAGCAAGCAGTAAATTCATATCTTTGTTTCAGAGATGGAGTGATGGTATCTCATCAAAACATCATATTTAAAGATTTATTCATTTACTTACTTATTTATACCCCATTTACTTCAAATAGAATATAAGATAGTCAAATATTATGAAAGCCAACCAATGGTCCAAGCTGCAAGGTGCAGAATGTTGGTCTATAATGAGCTAAAACCATAAAATTGTCTGTTTAGACTTGTTAGTTTATTCAGATGTAGCGTCTCCATTGGCCATCCATGTTTCTGAACCCCTCTCCCAGTGGCTACTAATATCTGAACTTCAAGCAAATTATCACACAGTAAGGAAAGAGGTTATACAATATCATGATGTTGTAACATAATGGGCAAAGTCAGGCCCTCCAGGGTTAGGCTTCATCTCAGAAGGTTCAGACACCATATACTTGAAAGATGTTCCCAATATTTTTCCAATGTGTTTACAACAAAAAGTAAGAGAATAAGACTGAATTATTTCCCTTACATATATCTGAGGTATTTTAAATTATGAAATCTCTTTTGAATAGCAATAGAACCAAAAGGCTTTCATGAGACTGTGCATAGGAAACCATATGCCATAAGTAGACATTCTGCATTTTGTTAGAGGATTTCCAATAATAAAACCATATACACAATTGTATACATTATTGTCCTTCTTATTAAGGTTATTTTAAAATGCTATATATAGATTGTCTCTACTTAAGTTTATGGCTTTAAAGACACATATATCTGTTAAAGACTCTGTAAAATAGAGTGATTTATATAATCAGCAGTCTCTCCTTATTTGTGGTTTACTTTCCCTGGTTTCAGTTACCCAAGGTCCAAAGGTAGTTGATTCCCCTTTTGATGTACAGTCAGAAGATCAGTAGTAGCCTAACACTATGTCATAATGCCTACAACATTCACCTCACTTCATCTCATCATGTAGGCATTTTGTCATCTCACATCTTCACCAGAAGGGTGAATGAAGTACAGTACGATATTTTGAGAGAGAGGGAGAGAGAGACCACACTCACATAACTTTTATGGCAGTATACTGTTATAATTATTCTATTTTCTTTTTAGTTATTTTTAATCTCTTACTGTGGCTAATTCATAAATTAAACATGATCATAATAGGCATGTACGTCTAGGGAGAACATGGTACATAGAGGGTTCAGTACTATCTGTGGTTTCAGGCATCCCTTGGGGGTCTTGGAATGTATTCCCCTTGGATAAGGGGAGGACTCCTGTAGTATGATAGTCTTACCTCTAAAACTTACTGTGTCCAGACAGAGCTCACTATCTATTTTGTAAGCAAAAATCAGGTCCCCTAGCTTGCTGTGTTTAGCCATGATAAATATCATGACTCTGCAAGGTATTTTATGTCCTCTGGGCAACCTTGCCAGCCACCTGCTGCAAACCTGTCTGCTTGCCCCCTCCCTCCTCACCAGTTTCTCTGATCCCTACCTCAATGCTTCTGCCCATGCTCTCCCCAAACAGACATGCCCTTTTTTCTGCCCAAGCCCAACTCCCCTTCTTCCTGTCCAGCTCCCTGTCTAACAGAAAGATACATCTTACCACTTCATGAGATCCCCTCTCCCTCCTCTGAGCTCACATACGCTGTCTCAGTTCACACCTTCATTTATTCATTTACTCAAAAACCTTTTACGTTGCTGGCAAATACGCAGATGTTTGGTACTTCCCACCTGTTGCCTTGTATTCTAGTCATCTGCATCCCAGTCCTAGCCTCCCTTCCTAGTTGTTAACTTCGTTGAGTGCCAAGGATGTGTGCCTTTTCCGTGGATGGTGCCTGATATGTGCTAGTGGATGAACAAGGCCGCCGTTGGCCCGGTAGGGGGGCTCACAGAAGGTGAACCAAGTAAGCGACATAGGATTCAGCTCTCAAACAAGGATGTGATCTATTCTGGTTTATTTTGTTCACCAAATTTCCCTTGAACAATTTTTAAAGTGTTCCTTCTGCAGCGGATGAATCACGAGCCCTCTTAGAAATAGAAGTTAAAGCAGCATATTCACAGAGCACATGAAGTAAGTTTTAAAACCTCCAGCTCTTGGTAATTGTCAACCATTTTTAAAAGTCTATCAATTTAGCTCATAGGCTGCTAGAACTCTGTGGGCTTGATATCCCTAAGGATGTCGTTATTCCTGTTTATAGATCTCTCAAAAGCTTAGGAGAGACCTCTCAGAGACTTGTCAAGATGACCAATGGTAACCAACATTAGACAAGAAAGGGCAGCATGTCCTAAACCCCGTCTCCCTTCAGTTTAGAGGACAGAGAGATTGGTGGTGTTTCTTCATGACTACTAAAGGCTGCAATGTGCATATTAAGAACTGGAAATTTTATTAACAGATACACCACCTGCAGTTAGGAAACAAGAGCCTTGAGCTAGAGAACAAGAAAACAAATTTGAGCAAGACAAATTTGTCCTCAAGGCATTCATATTTATAGGCTTATCCATCTTGTCATTTCGTGTATTTGTGGGTGGGGGTCCTCCCTGTGCAGGGCCCTCCCCTCCCAGGCAGCCCAGGCTCAGCAGAACCAGGGCTCCCTGGAGTTCGCCCTCCTTTGGCTCCAGCTGGCACGTGGTTGCCAACCCCCTTCCCTCTCTGGAGGTTCTCCTGAGGCTGGATGCCGTTCCTTCCCCTCTCCACCTGTTCCCTGAGAGCTCATCTGCTTGCAGCTCTTCCTTGCTCACCAGGATGTAAATGACTCCCAAATCTATTTCTCTACTTTGCATGTCTTTCTCTCTACATCACAGGGTACTTACTGCACGCTGTTGGCAGGCAATCATTACTCAGTAAATACTTGCTGCCTGATTGTAGGATAAGATGGAAGTAATCTTCTCTCAGGTAAATACATAAAGGGCTTTTCTGGGTCAAGATGGCCTTGCCCTTCCTAAATTCAAACCAGAGAGAAAAGGGATAAAATTACTACCCTCAAACTCTTTAGAGGAAAGATCATATAATTTTGGTTCAGCATCTGCTGTTCTATCTGTTCAGCACTGCCTTTGTCTTCTGGGATTGCCCCGCCTCCCTCCATGCTTCATCCACAAGAGCTAGATTACCATGTGCTTCTGCCCCATACCCTAAGTGGGCATGTGACCCAAACTAGACTGAGGGGCCCCTTCCCTGAGATTTCGAACTTGGAACTGATAGTCAGTCTCTCTGTTGATATCTGAAACTGGAAAATATAAAAATCCAAGGATGCTTCCCATCATCAAGTCACTGACTCAACAAATACTTGCTCACCGACCACTATGTGCTCAGCACAGTGAAGAACCAGAAGAAAAGTCTCTGCCTACTGGTAGCGGGACACAGATGATTAATAAATATTCAAGTAAATACATAGCATGTCAAATGTGATAAGCCAGAGCCCCACTGTCCAAAGAAAGCATTACCTGTGATGTCTCAGCTCAGTAAAGGAAGGAAAGGAAATGAAGCAACAACGGAATGTTCCCTGTGACACATGTCTATTTCCCACTGTCTTTCTGATGGTTTGTAAACATGAAAATCACAGCACTAGAAGTAACTACAGTAATGACTCCTTAATGAATGGGTTCATGTTGTCTGGCAATTTGTCCAGTTAATCTGTACATGTTCCCGTTGAGATAAGCACTAAAGATTAGCCTGATTTTATAGAGGAAGAAGTTGATGCATAGACAAGTCAAGCCATTTGGCCCGTGTCACAGCCTGAACAGCAGAACCAGCATTAAAACCCAGGTCGCCTCCCAGCAGAATCCCTGCTTCACCACCTGCCATGCCGTACCACTGCTACGCAGCCTCCATGTCCAGGGACGGTGCTGAAGGAAGTACGTCTTGCCTCAAGGAGCTCACGGCCAAACTGGGAAGGCAGATCCGTCAGGCAACAAGTGTGACCCCCTTGCTATCATTACACAGACAAAAGTAGGCGCTAATACAGGAAATTGTGTGGACTGAAATTCTCAGCTCCATTTAACCTTCCGGAGTCATCCAAACACCCAGCACACTCACTTCCAAGCAGACCAGCTCTGACCTAGTGCCCGCTGCTTCTCCATAAGGAGGGCCCTCTGGGTGAAATGCGGAAATGGCAGCCCATTTCTGCCCTGATACTTGGAATGAGTTGCCTCGGTGTTTTTTTGGAAATGGAAGAGATGAAACAGCATGTTTTCCATTTTAGCACCTCCCAACCTAACTCTTCTTTATGAATTACTCCACAGAAGGCCTATGGGAATGCTCTTAGGACTCTTCCAGCTAGATGCACCAGTACAGTGGAGGCCGAAACACACGCCACTTCAAATATTAATTCATCAATGGAAAGATGCTTTTTCACTTTCCATCAAATGCAGAATATATTCCAAACTACAAGGACTTTTCGGGGATTTTATTTTTTTTTTCCCTTTTTTTAAGACACTACTTTGCCCTTAAATCGGCTGCCAGTGAATTAAAGACGAAGAAAGCAAGAATGTATGGTTTTGTCATTCATTCATTCTGTCCTCCCTGTCAACACTTTCAACGCTCCCTGTCAGCCTTCCTCCCAGAAAAGCACAGCTCAAGAATTCCGTCTCTGAGGGCCCAGAGCAGAGTGAACTCCTTCTGAAAGAACTCTTGTCCTGCAGCCTTCGCGGCAGCCTGCAGGGAAAAGGGGGACTGGGAAATGTAGCAGAAAAGTAGGTTAGGGAAGCATCTTTAGAGTTCTCTTAGAAGCTAAAGTGCTTGGAAATTGAATGTCAAAGCCCAACCAGGTTTTTCTTCCCTAAGGGCATCTTTCCTCATCTGGAGACATATTAAGTTCATTTCAACACTGCTCTCCTGGAATTCACAATTGATACCAGTTTGGGGAGCTGCAGCAAACCCAGGACAGGCCCTCTCCTTCACGGGGCCTCCCCAAGCAAGGTTCATCCGCTCTGGCCCCACAACAGGTCTCCCACATATCCCTGAGTCCTCAAGGGGCCTACCTCCCTGTCCCGGATATTCACATGGTCGTTCCTCTGGCTAAATGGTAAAATTCTGTTCATCAAGAACCTTGTCTCATTCATCTAGAATCCCCCAGAGTTTGGAAGGCTGGGAAGTCCAGTAGAGTTAAACTCTGGCATCTAACATACAATAAGTGAGTGACTGCCTTAGGTTACTTAACCCCTCAAGGCTCCCATCTCCTTACCAGCACAGAGAGAGACAGTAATGCCTGCCTAGACAATTAGTCTGATCATGTAAAGACAAATTAAATTAACTCACATATTTTGAAGGATTGCTATGTGCTAGGCACTGTCTGAGCTATCTGCATGCACTGCTTCCTGTAACCGTTATAACAGACCATAGGTACATCCTAGTATGGGCTTCGTGTTATAGATATGGAAATGGAGGCTTAGAGAAGTTAAATAACTTGCCTCATGTGCTTAGCCTGAAAGACACATAATAATCATAACAATAGCAATGCTTTCTGGCATCCTGGCTGTATGCTAGAGAAGCACCACAGATTTTTACCCATCGTATTTCATGTACTCCCCATTTTAACTGAGGAAACCATGTCTTAAAAAGATGAAGTAACTGGCTGTGGCTATTCAGTCACGTCACAGAGCAGAGACATAACCCCAGGTCTCAGTGTCAGAGTCATGACTGACTCCCTAGCGTCTTCACCAGTAAGTATCTTCTTAATCTATTTTATTAAATCAAATTGACAGTATGGGGAGTTTTCCATTCAAATACATTAGCTTCTTCATGAAGAAAATACATGTGTCAAGTCCTACGCATAGTGGGTTTGATTTTCTTTATAGCTTCCTCACAGAGAGGGGGTCTAGGGGACAGGCCAGCGAGGCACGGCAGGGTGGTGTAGCACGCCACCACACCTGTTCACTCTCGGAAGAAAGGCCAGCTCACCACCTCCTTTACTTAAGAACCCAGATCCACAGCGTTCACTGCAGGCTCCCAAGCCGCTAGAATGCATAGCCTCATTTCTGGAAAGGGATACAAAGCACCTCTTTGGCAGGCTTCGCTGACAAAACAATGGTAGTAATACAAACAGCTAGTAAGAAAGGGTTGATTAAGTGTGATCCATCAGTTTGATGCAACATCATGCACTCTTGAAAACAGTAATTATGGAGACTAGAAAGCAGCACAGGAGAATGCTTAGAATGTTTTCCACATGATGTTCATTGATAAAATGCAACATGATGGAGAAATCCTAAGTTCACTGTGACACTGCTTTCCTGGAATTCACAACTGATAACCAGTTCAGGCGGCCACAGCAAACCCAGGACAGGCACCCTCCTCCCTGGGGTCTCCCTTGTGTGCTCTCTGATTGCATCTATTTATATCATAAATACATATGAAAATGGAAAGCAGAAGTTAACATAAAAGTAATTTAATGTTATGTTAGTAGAATTCGGGGTTGTGTCTTATACATCTAAAGACTATCTTATTGTTTTGACAGTACAACATTGGAATTAAATGTCAAAATACACTGTGGACACTGCCCCAAGAGGGGTGCTATGGCAATGCCATTTCACTGAGATTCTTCTTGCCATTATCTTCCTGTCCCACAGACGCAGGGAGACTAACAAACACAATAACATGTAGTAATAACTTGCCCTTTGGCCCCCAAGACATGTCTATGCACTACTTTTATCTGATGCTTAAGGAAGGCAGGGATATGCTGTATATGCTCCCAACAATACTTTTCAGAAGACATACAGAATATGCAGGAACCTCTTGCTCACTGGGACCCAGAGGTGAAACGACAGGTCCAAGACCTGAACCATGACTTTTCATAGCTAACCCAGGCTCTTTTCCCTGCACCAGGGATCCTTTATACTCCAGGGACAGCAAACAGCAGTTTGTGCACTGGGAAGTCCACAAACTGAAGGTTATGGGAAATAGGCTGCATGTTTTTCTTTTGACACTGTCAGTTTGGGCTGGAGTGTGAATAATGTTACACAACTAAAATGGGGAGACACTTGTAGCAGAAAAGATTTCCTTATTCACTTAGGCCTTCTTAGCAAAACCCCTTCTGGGCTTGTCCCAGGACAGCCTCTAGTTGGTCACTTCCCTCCTTTCCTCCAGAAAACACGTTTGCACATGGACCACCCTCCCCGTGTCTCTTCAAGCTCCACACCCCTTTGCCAGCTTCCTCTTCCATTCCTTGTCAGCCGCGCATCTCTGAGTTAGGAGGCTTTGTCTCTGTGCTTCCTCCCAGGCTGACTCAGAGCTTCAGCCCTGATCTCTCTGCAAAATTAGAGGCTTAATTCCTGTGTCAGAGAGCAGGACTGGGTGAAAGCATTTGGGAAATCACAAATTTACACGATTCTGTTCAACAGCCAGGATATCACTGCTCCCACCTTTGCTGTCTGCAGACCTCTGGTCCCCAGCACCACAGACCGCATGGGGGTGAGGGAGACACCTGCTCTGTGCAGAGCCTTAGGGCAGACAACAGCAAGGAGGAGGCTGTGTGCCTGAAGTCTTCATAGTGTCGCTGAGAATACATAGGTGGGTACTTTATGAAATGGGGCCAACAGTGCATGCTACCTGCTTCTCCCTGCCCAGTCCTATGACAAAGAGGCTGTGTGACTCTGTGTGTATATGTGTGTGTGAATAATTCTAACAAGTCAAGTTCAGGCCTTTTGAAATGTACCAAAAATCTACATTACCCCAACCTGGGATCTAACTTCCTGCCCACCCTCTCTGTTTAGCAAAGGAAGAGGCTGTCTATTCCACAGCACTTTTCCTTTTACCCAAGTTAAGCCTTCCCTCCTGCCTGGGTTGTAGGTCATGATCTTGGCTGTTCCCTACAGACTGAAAAGGTTGGCTCCTAGATCCATATGTGACCAGCCTAATTCTAAAGATACTGTCTGAAGTACTTCACTGTGGTTTAGTTTCCATGTCATTTGTCACTGACATTGTCTCAAGCATGAAAGTGCAAGGAGATTTAAGGAGCTGGCATTTGCTCACAAGGTCTCCTTTAGTGGAACAGCACCTAACATGCTACTTAACTGGCTCGGCCACCATAATATAACTCTGCTCTCCCCAGCACTTGTCTTCCCACAGAATAGCATAGCCCTTAGCAAGTATAGAGCTTTACTCAGAACCCTTGTCTTATTGTACTGAAATGTGCATGACACCGACAGGGTTAGGTCACAACCTGTCTTTGCACTCCAAATCCCAGGCCTCAAAAACAGCCAGAAAGAGACTGGTTTTGTAAGAACAAGTCACCTGAATGACCAAGAAATCTTCTGACACCACATAGAAGACTTAATTTAGAAAATACCACTTCTTTGGGTTTGAAGAGAACTAGGTTTTATGCCTCATTTGGATTTTTTGCTTCTTCCGTTTATTTCCATTCTTCAAACCACATACTTTTTAATAAAAGTTCAAAAAACAAAGTAAAATCAAAGGTAAAATCTTGATGAGACTATAGCTGGTTTTGCTGGATTCCTCAGTCTAGAAATAGAATTTCTAGTTTCACAAAAACAAGCCCCTAGAAGCAGCATTCTCTGGTAAGGGAGCCAATATTCAGGGTTGTACAAGTACAAGGAGTCATGCAAACTAAGTTCCCAGAATCAGAAATCACACAAAATTGACATTTTTCTCCCAAAATGCAGACACTGTATTCTGAAATATTAATATTCTGTTCCATCCACAGAATATCCTCCCACAGGCTCTGAACACCTCCTTCCTGAGTTGGACAGACCTGGTGCAGATCTACTTTGTAATACAGGCAATCTGAGCACTAGATCCAAAACACACATAGGCCATTCCTAAATCAGAAAGCAGATCAATTAAAGCTGTATTCTACCCTATTCTTCCATATACCAATGTTTTACACACACACACACACACACACACACACAAATGCACACATGTTTCTGATATATGGTCCTATATTGCCTCAATTAAGGAGATTTATTTATTTGAGCATCGGTGCCCTCTGAAATTATGATTAGCCATTGAGAGTGAGTAACTCTCTGGAAGGACATATATTAAACCGGTAAGACTTATGCTTATACCGTAGAGACAGAGCTTCTGTGACATTTATATGACATTAGACTTACTAAATTATTTTTAAACCTTTTGACAATTATAAGTGAAGATACATTCCATTTTATCTATTTGTTTCTAAGCTACAGAAGAGAAGTAATGACTCATTATGCAATTTTACCCATGTGGCTTAGATTTGGATTTCTCTCTGTTTCACTGTGGATCTGCTCATTTGTTTGTGTAAACATATACTCTGTCCATTTCTACAAACCAGGGCCTACTTGTAGGCTAAACAGAATGCAATTTGTTCAGTCAATTGCAAGTTTTTAGGAAGTGCCAATGTTTAATAATGCCTCTTCCCCCAGGTTAATTGGAATTAGTGATAAAATTCCATGATGCAAGAAAATTATTTAGGGTAAGTTAAGTTCCCTGCTAAAATGGAAATTCTCCTGGAAGGTATAATATTTTTAAGGAGTCATTATCTGGCATTCCCCCCCTCTAAGAAATTTTTGTGTGACATTCTTTATTACATGGCAATGTTATATGGATCAAGTAGGAAAGGGAAAAAATGGCTCTGAAGTGTGGGTTTACATGAAAGTTCTTATATCCATGAGGACAACAGTCACTCAGGGGAAAAAGAAAGAGAAGTGGAAAGGTAGCAGGATGCCAAAAATAACTGATTTTCTTCTTTGTATTGGTCATATTCCAAAGCTGCTGTCCATGAGCCAGGTTAGACAAGGAGGGTTCCATATAAATTGCTGGGATATTGCCCAAGAAACACTGTACCAGACAGGGTTAAACAAACAAGGAAGACTTATTTAAGACTATTGCAATAGGGGAGAAAGATTCAACTCCACCGAAACTACATTCTTCAATGGCCAGTGGCAGGAGGTTTTTAAGCACTGGGGTGAGCTAGTAGAAAATACTGGAAGATGTTGGAGGAGGTTGATCAGTGTGATTAAGCCCTTTGTGTTTGTTAATTGGCCCTTACCAAAGTCAGGCTCCTACCCTGCCACAGAGGCTGGGAGACATAGGGGCAGTATCTTTCTTGATGATCACATTTCAAAGGGATGGCCCCACGTGGAGAAAAACATTCTGGAGTGGTAAAGCTGGAAATAACTGGGAGAAGATTTATATATCAAAGGAGCAGAGAAAGAATTAACCCGTTCATGTTTTCTAGAATACATGCTTTAAGAAACAGGAGATTGGGACCAGTCTAAAGTCTAGTCACACTGATAGTAATGTTAAGGACATCTTAATCAATGTAGACCAATATTGACAAATAGGTAATGAACACTTACTAAGTTCTAGGTTCTGCACACGTATACCACCTCATCTAACAGTGATACTTAATCATCCTCATTTATGGATGAGATGCCTAAAGCACAGAGAGTCTAAGTCACCTGCCCAGGACTCAGGCCGTCTGGCTCTGGAGTTGTAACCACTCTACCTATCTTCCTTGCTGCTGGTATGGTAAATAGCTGATGGTTACACTTCCATGCCTGACCTTAAATGAATCCAGTGACAGACATACCATAAGGTGAGCCACAGTAAGGGACACCTTGTAGAGTTCCCTCCCATTGAGTACAGGCAGAACTTGAGACTGCTTCTAGATGATAGAATATGCCAAAGCTGTTGGGATAGTTCCCCACAATTGCATTATGTAATATAAGACTTGGTCTTGGCAAACTGGCCTGAGAGATTCTCCTACTGGGTTTGAAGAAGTGAGCTGCCATGCAATGAGAAGGCCTGTAAGGAGGCCACATGGCAAGGAGGGCTGGGCAGCCTCTAGAACTGAGGGCAGCCCCCAGGTTGCAGCCAGCAAAGAATGGGGACCCCAGTCTGAATTCTGACAACACCCACCTGAGCTTAGAAGAGAGCTGTGAACTTCAGATGAGAGGAGAGCCTGGCCAACACCCTGATTGCAGTCTTGTGAAGAAGGGGCCCCAGCTGAGCCTTCCCCAGAGTCCTGGCTCATGTTTGCACCTACCAAGTTGGAGGTCCTTTGCTGACATTCCTGGTGTCGTGGCCAGTGCTCTGGCTCTCATTCACTGCAGCAACCTCCTAGGAGCTTTTCCTATCTCCAGTTTTGCTGTTCTCCAAATTTACCTGCCAACAATATCTTTTGAAAAAGTCTATTTTGATATGTAATTCTTCAATGTCAAATGCAGTATTAGCACCCAGAAATCTACAAGATGAAGCCTTAGCTCACAGTATATTATGAAAAGCCCTCTCCAGTTTGGTGCCAAATTACCGTATGTTTCCTTATCTCTTGATACTTCCTTCATGCACTATTCGTTCAACCATTTTTTCAATCTAACTACAGTTACATAATGACTGCCTTTTACCAGAAATTGTTTTAGGCACTATGTATATGAAACCTAAATGATTATATTTCTTCTAATATAGTTGAAGAGACAGACCAGTAAACTATCACAGTTCTACCATAAAAAGTCCATGGCATGAAAAAATGAAATGGTATAATTCCTATTCTACCACTGATTATTTCTCAGAATTTGGAGCTGTTAACTTTTGTCTTTGCCTTTGTGTTCTCATTTTTAAAAATTGGAAAAAAATAATACCTAACATCTCATAATATGATTGAGATGGATGAAGCTAGATGATACCAATAAGGTGATTAGCATAATGTTGAATACAGAGTGAAAATCTAACAAGTATTAGCTAAATTCTGATATTCTGTTTTTGTATTTATTGACACATATATTGCACATGAAGAAACGAAGGACAAGTATCGCAGAGGGGGCAGCAAGGCAAAGCGCTCAGGGGGAGTAATCCCTGGAGTAAGACTGGAAGGATGGCAGAGCTTAGACCCAAATGTGGAAAGTTTCCAGCTGGGGAGGACAACATGCATGAAGACACAGATGCCTGAAACAGCAGGATGTGTTGCAGACACAGCAGTTGGGCTTGTCTGAGAAAAAGTTCATGCAGGAGAATTGAAGTCCCTCTCAGTTATTTTTCCAGTACCTATCTTTATGTCCCCACAAAATAGAAAGAAAAAAATTATTTACCTGGCACTTACTATATGCCAGACATCATTTTACATGCTTTACCCCCATAAATTTACTGAATCGCCAGTGACATACTAGTATCTCTATTTTGCAGATGAGGAAGGTGAAACCAAGAAGGGATACATATTTATCTCAAAGTTGTTCAGCGAAATAATTCATAGATCTGAGATTTGAACCCAAGCAATGGTAGAGCTCTTGACTTCAGTGTGCATGCTTTTCCAAAGTCCACCAAAATTAACAGCACAAATAAACATAGAAGCAAAGAAACAAATAGAGAAAATGATTGGGTTGGCTGAATCATTAAAGCTTACCTCACGCACTCTCTTTAACACAAATGAGAAAAATGAAACTCATAAGGGCTAAGTGACTCTCCCTTCATAAACAACATAGTAAATGGCAGCTAAAAGGCTAGAATCCAAGTACCTTCAGCAACATAAAAACTCACATTGTGTCAATGAATGCATATACATACATCAGACATATGCACATATCTGTATGTTTACATATATTTATGTGTATGTATGTGTAATGAGAGTATTCATTTAGTAGAGTGAGTAATTTGGTAGTTTTTATCCCATGACACTGTGCTTAGTATTTAAAATCAATCAAATATTGATTAGTTTGCTTCCAGTTGAAAACAGCATTGAGAAAACAGCTTCTCATACCACTTTGGAACATATATACAGGTAGTATCAGATACATTAGTTCTTACAACTATCTTGAAGTCTTAGGAGGAAAAAAGAGTATTTGAAATGAAAAAAATAGAGACTTGTACTGTATATAGGAAAAGTGCTCATTTCAGAATACAGAGTAATTCAAAAGATTATAGTCATATATATATGAGTAGTTTTTTATATATTTACAAAACATTTATATATTATAATTGTATATACATATATATATATACATTTTTATTTTCCAAAACACACTTCTAAATTAGCTTTCACATATAATTTCCTCATGCCATCATTTAAAAATATTTCTTGAATGCCTAATAAATTCCATGTACTATTCCTGGCCATTTTGGATACAAAACAGACATGATCCCAGCCCTGGTGTAACTTATGTTGTAGCTAACAATTTAATAGATTCTATTGTTAATTAAAAAAAATTCTGTTCCTAATTCCATGTCATTTTTAAAATCATGTGTTAAGTTTATGGTATGCTTCTTTTGACTCTGGGTTGCCATTAATTCTGAATTAAACTTAAATGTAATGAATTACATTGACTGATTTTTCTAATACTAAAATAATCTTGCATGCCTAGAGTGAACCCTCATGATATTTTCTTTCTTTGATGCTCACTTTTGACTGTGTACTGTGCTTTGTCATTTAAAAAAAATATTTACAGTAATTATGCCAGTCATAGGACAAAGGTTGTGTTTTCAGAGAAATTATGCTGGCTTGTCAACACTTCATATTGTCAAGTTCTGATTTTTTGCCATAAATGTAGTTCCTGATATTGAGGTGGCCTCATATTATTGACATAAAATCTATTTTGTCATAGTTCATTATTATTTAAGATAACCACTGAATTCTATTCCTTGACATCTACTTCATTCATCAGGATATAGATTTTTCGATCTATAAGCAAAAGTGAAATTAGTCTTTTTTCTTATTCTTGCCTTTTTTTGTTTTATAAAAGTTACAAAAGTCTCATAGAATAAGTTGGATGAATTTTTCTCTTTCTTATTTTCTGAAATAAATTATGTATCATAGGAACTTTTAAGTTGATTTCTTTACCATTTCTTTGTTTCCATTTTTCTTTTTCCTGATTTGTATGACTAAAGATTTCTATAATCCATTTTTTTCTCCCCTGGTTTGAAGCTATAAGATATGCCATTAATCTTCAAATAATTTACCCAAATTTAACTTCACATTTTTCTAAAAAATCTAAAGTTATTCAATGTTTTTCTCCTTTGCAAAACTTATCAAAATCTTAGCATGCCTTAAAAACATATAGCTGTCCCATTATGTTATTGTTGTCTACATTGTTAGTTTTACCTTTGTTAACACAAAAAATCCTTTTATATTTTCTGTGCTCCCAGTTTTCCTCTTGTCCATGCTCTGAGTTCATATCTCCTCCACCTGAAGTAAACACTATAATAAACCTTTTAGTATTATGCTGTAAATGGTAAGCCATCTTCACAAAACTGAAAAATACCTTTACTTTACCCTCACACAAGAACGAAGATTTAGCTGAGTATAAAAGTCTAGGATACAGTGAGTTTCCCTCAGGATTTGAGTATATAATTCTATTGTCTTCTGGACATTCTTCTGCATGATTACTCTGCTTTCAGACAAATTACAGTTCATGTATAGGTGACCTCTCTTTTCTCTCTGCTAACTTTTAAGATTTTTCTCTTTCTCTTTAGTATTTTATAATTTCACTCTCCAATGTGTTAAATCAAGGATCTGTTTTAACTTTCTTGCATGGCATTTGTTGTGTATTTTTTTCACTAAGGACTTAGAGTTTCCTAAAATCTGAAAAATCCCACCTCCTGTGTCTTTATATGTTGATTCTCCACCACTCTATTCATCTTTTCTTCCAAGTTTCCTCCAGGACATATGGTGGGGCTTATCACTCTGCACTCAACTTAGTGACTTTCCAGTTTTTACTTTTCTCCTGTCATTATTTGATTCTGGGTGAATTTTTCAGTATCATCTTCAAATGACTGTTTTCCTTTGGGTCCATTCCCTATTTCATTTATTCTACTATGTTCTTTAATTTCAATATTCATAAATTTCAAGGTTTTAATTTGACCCTTTTACACTTTTTTGTTTACTTTTGTTATAATTTCTCATTTGCTTCAGTGGATGTTACCCAACTGTTTACTTTTTGACATCCTAACTATACGTGTATTGATTATCTGAAATAATTTAAAATTCATTTCATAAGAATGAATTGATATGAGAATAATTAGTTATGTTAGCCTTCTTTCTTTAAGTCTGATTTCTTTCTGTGGAGGAAAATTGCATATGCAACCTCATTTGAGGCACAGGGACCCTCTCCTCCATACTCAGTCTTTGCAATGTAAAAAGTCAGAGTTTGCCTGATGCTAGGGCCCAGAGTAGGTTTCATATGGTATGCCTAGACTTTGCTGCATAGTGATTCTTGAAAGTATTATAGTTCAGCGGGTGGCTTTACTAATTTCCTTGTCATGAGGTTCTTTCTTTTTTCCACTTAGTCTGTAGCCCACATCTTCCTCGAAAGCCATGGATCAAGCAGACTTTCTGCAAACTATTTTTCTTAGCTTCTTTTTACTGGCTGTGAAGGTGGTGCTGAGCTTGCTTCCTATCTCCAATCCACTATGGGACCCTTTTCTTCACAGTTACCCCTCTGAGCTGAACTTCTGTCTACCACTTCTGGCATTCTCATCACCCAGGTGGTCTGTGGCCTCTAGCTATAAAATGGTAACTTGTAGAGCCAATGCTCAGGCCAAGAACAATTGGAAAAAACTAGATGCAATTTTCAAAGCTTTGTTTGAAGACTTGGGAGATGCGAGGAGACAGCTTGGACTTGAGGAGCATGATCATAGGATAAAGGAAGCACACTGAAGTGAGCACAGTTTTCTGTAAGCCATGTTTACCCTTAGGGATTTGCCTATTCTTGGCACAGGAGGTGAAGCTGAGATGCTTGGCAGAGCCACACTGTTATAAGACAGAAAACTAGCAAAGATATTTAATACCTCATAAGGCTGAGGATTTTTTTAAATATGGAGTTTTGCAGCTGCCAAGGCAGTCAAGTCTGGAGGAAATAAGATCTATGAGAGAAGAGATGTAGAGGGAAGTAAACTTGACTCAGTGGTTTAGACAAAGGCTTCTCATCCTCTGCCCTAGGGACATGTCAGGCCAGGGAGAGAATACTTCATCACGGGGGCTGTCCTGTCATTGTACGATGTTCACCAGCACCCCTGTCCTCTACCCCGCAGATGCCATGAGCAACCCAGCCCCTTCCCCTAGAGCTGTGAGAACCAAAAATGTCTTCAGACATTGTCCAGTGTCCTCTGAGGAGCAAAATCACCACTAGTTTAGGCTCTTGCAGTATTTGCCATATCTTTAGGTATGCAGAGTAAGAGGCTAAGAAACCAAGCAGGAAAAAAAAAAAGCTGGATAACAGAGCAGAATGTTCAGGTTACAAGGTACTAAGGAGATAGAAATGAGAGTTTCCTAGGGAAAGGGATCCTAAGACACAATCCAGGCTTACATTGATGGCTCTGGAAAGCTGTACCTTAGAAGTGGGATGATCTATTCTAGTCTGAGCTGAAGACAACGGCCACCCAGACTTTAACCCAGAGTTCAAGTCTTGATTAGAGGTGTTTTGCTCTACTATAGCTCTCTGCCAGAAAACAAAAAGAATGGTCCCCAGAGGAAGATAACGTCAGCCAAAAACACTCTATCTTTTTAACACAATGTCTTGCATTCAATCAAAACTTTCCATGCATAGCAAGAAAACAGAACCAACAGAAAATAAAACCTAATAAAACAGATCCATTGGTGAGTGAGCTATTGAGGTTATCAAATACAGACTTGAAAATACATATTATTCAACAAGCCAATTATATTAGGTCACGAAAAGTGATGACAAGTTTGAAATTATAAAGCTTAAATCTTCAAATGTAACTTTTAGAACTACAAAATGTAACTATTAACAGGAAATCGAAAGACAGGTTTAACAGTAGATGAGACATTTCTTGGCTTATGGCCCTACATCTCTCTTACCATTGTGTCCACTGTCACATCTCCTTTTACTCTGATACTCTTGCTTCCCTCCTAAAAGGCTCCTTGTGAATACACTGAACTCACCCAGGTAATCCAGGATACTATTCCATTATAATTTCCTTAATTTAATCATAGCTTCAAAATTCAACAAAATTTTGTTAAATTTAATGAAAGTATGCAGAACTATACACTGAAAACCACAACATTCTGTTGAAATTGAGCACCTCAAAAAAATGGAGAGAGATGCCATGTTCATGGATCAGAAGATTCAATATTTTTAAGGTACCATCTCCCTAAATTGGTCTAAGGTTTTTGGATTTTTGTTTGATTTTCTTTTTTGCATAGAAATTGGCATGTGGATTCTACTATTTATATAGAAATGCCAAGAAACTAGAATAGCCAAAACAATTTTTGAAAATAACAAAGTTGGACCACTTACATAATCTGATTGCAAAAATTTCTATAAAGGTAACATAATCAAGAGATTATTGAGAGTGATTGGATTAAAGATGGTGGCTTGAGAGGTGAGACAGAGGCTTCCTCCTAAAACCTCATACAATATGAAAATAAAGCTGCATTAACTACTCTTGAAAGAGCAATGGGAAAGAGGACAGCAACAAACTGCATACACCTGGAGACAAGAGCAGCCCTCACAGAAAAGGGTAACTACTAAAGCTGTGGTCCTGCAGGATCCAAGCACTTTCCCCACCCCAGCTCACCAGTGGGAGGAACAGGAACAGAGCAGGGAGGGAGTGGAGATGTGGGACTGCTGAATACCTAACTCTGGAGATCTGCTCTGGGAGCACAAACCTACATTACATGGTACTTGCATGATACTCTTGTAATTAGGGGGTTGGAAAGCTAAGACAGGCAGAATTACTGGAGAGACTAAGAATCCAGCTGCTTGTGAAAGCAGGGATCCATACCCAGCTGCTCAGGGACAAAAGAAGGGCGGGCAGTCTGAGAGACTTCCTAACAAAGAAGCCCTTAGCAAGAGAGCTGCTAAAGGGGCAAGGATTGCACAGAGCTTACTGCTCAGGAGAAAGGACAGGCAGACAAAATTGTCTGGGTGCACTCTGCCGAGCAGGTGGGGAGCTTTCACGATCTTCAGGTGCTCCAGCTCCCTGGCTGCCTACACAGCTCCAAGAACCTCTTCTGTGACAGACAGACTTGTGCGCCTTTCTTCTGGCCAGCCCCACTGGGCTTGCAAACTGGGAAATCCTTCCCTGGTGTTAGGCCAGCCAGAGGGAAGATCTGTCTATAGCAACTAAAAACGCAAAGCTAGGAGGCTTATACCTGTGTGCTCAGCCCACTGGTTCAGGCAGTGGAGACAGGCATAGTAGCCAGGAACCAGCAAACACCCCTTTCCTCCCTGGAGGCACCAATACCATTCCCCTACAATCCCCGCATTGCTTCAGGGGCTGAGCAGCTCCAGAGAGTAGAGCTTCTGGGCATTAGAGGGCACCATACACAAATATGAAATGCCAAAGGAAGCTGGTCCAGAGTAAAATTATGAACACAACTCCTGAGAAAGATTTAAATGATATGGACCTTATGACTCTCCCTGAAAGGAAGTTCAAAATAAAAATCATTAAAATGCTCATGGAGGTACAGAAAGATATTCAAGAACTCAGGAATGAATTCCGGTCAGAGATCCAATCATTGAAGAACACAATGGATGGTATTAAAAGCAGATTGTATACGGTGGAGGAGACAATAAATGAAATAGGAACTAGAGAAGAGGAATATAAAGAAGCTGAGGCACAGAGAGAAAAAAGGATCTCTAAGAATCAAAGAATATTGAGAGAACTGTGTGACCAATCCAAACGGAACAATATTCGCATTATAGGGGTACCAGAGGAAGAAGGGAGAGAAAAAGGGATAGAAAGCATCTTTGAGGAGGTGATTGCTGAAAACTTCCCCAGTCTGGGGAAGGAGATAGTCTCTCAGGCCATGGAGGTGTGCAGATCTCCCAACACAAGGGACCCAAGAAAGACAACAGCAAGACATATAGTAATTAAAATGGCAAAGATCAAGGATAAGGACAGACTATTAAAAGCAGCCAGAGAGAGAAATAGGATCACATACAAAGGAAAACCCATCAGGCTATCATCAGACTTCTCAGCAGAAACCTTACAGGCCAGAAGGGAGTGGCATGATGTATTTAATGCAATGAAGCAGAAGGGCCTTGAACCAAGATTACTTTATCCGGCAAGATTATCATTTAAATTTGAAGGAGGGATTAAACAATTCCCAGATAAGCAAAAGCTGAGAGAATTTGCCTCTCACAAACCATCTCTACAGTGTACTTTGGAGGGACTGCTATAGATGGAAGGGTTCCTATGGTTTAATAGCAGTCACCAGAGGTAATAAAACCGCAGTAAAGAAAATAGAACAGCTAATTACTAGGAAAATGCAAAATTAAATTACTATTCCCAAAGTCAATCAAGGGATAGACAAACAGTACAGAATATGATACCTAATATATAAAGAATGGAATAGAAAGAAAAAGGAGGAAACAAACAAACAAACAAAAAACCTTTAGATTGTGTTTGTAATAGCATATTAAGTTGGTTGTTAGACTTTTAGATAGAAGAGAAGTTAACCTTGAACCTTTTTGGTAACCACGAATCTGAAGCCTGCAATACCAATAAGTACATACCTATCCATAATCACCCTAAATGTAAATGGACTGAATGCACCAGTCAAAAGACATAGAGTCACTGAATGGATAAAAAAACAAGACCCATCTATATGCTGCCTTCAAGAGACTCACCTTAAACCCAAAGACATACACAGATTAAAAGTGAAGGGATGGAAAAAGATATTTCATGCAAACAACAAGGAGAAAAAAGCAGGTGTTGCAGTACTTGTATAAGACAAAATAGACTTCAAAACGAAGAAAGTAGCAAGAGATAAAGAAGGACATTACATAATGATAAAGGGGTCAGTCCAACAAGAAGATATAACCATTATAAATATATACGCACCCAACACAGGAGCGCCAGCATATGTGAAACAAATACTAACAGAATTAAAGGAGGAAATAGACAGCAATGCATTCATTTTAGGAGACTTCAACACACCACTCACTCCAAAGGACAGATCAACCAGACACAGAATAAGTAAAGACACAGAGGCACTGAACAACACACTAGAACAGATGGACCTAACAGATATCTACAGAACTCTGCACCCAAAAGAAGCAGGATACACATTTTTCTCAGGTGCACATGGAACATTTTCCAGAATAGACCACCTACTAGGCCACAAAAAGAACCTCAGTAAAGTCAAAAATATTGAAATTCTACCAGCCAACTTCTCAGATCACAAAGGTATAAAACTAGAAATAAATTTTAGAAAGAAATCAAAAAATCTCACAAATACATGGAGACTTAACAACATTCTCCTAACTAATCAATGGGTTAATGACCAAATCAAAACAGAAATCAAAGAGTATATGGAGACTAATGACAACAACAACACAAAGCCACAACTTCTGTGGGACGCAGCAAAGGCAGTTCTAAGAGGAAACCATATTGCAATCCAGGCCTATTTAAAGAAGGAAGAACATTCCCAAATGAATAGTCTAAAGACACAATTACTGAAATTGGAAAAATAAGAACAAATGAGACCCAAAGTCATCAGAAGGAGGGACATAATAAAGATCAGAGAAGAAATAAATAAAATCAAAAAGAATAAAACAATAGAAAAAATCAATGAAACCAAGAGCTGGTTCTTCGAAAAAATAAACAAAATAGATAAACCCCTAGCCAGACTCATTAAGAGAAAAAGAGAATCTACACACATAAACAGAATCAGAAATGAGAAAGGAAAAATAATGACGGACCGCACAGAAATACAAAGAATTATAAGAGATTATTATGAGAATCTATATGCTAACAAGCTGGAAAACCTAGAAGAAATGGACGACTTCTTAGAAAAATACAACCTTCCAAGACTGACCAAGCAAGAAATAGAAAAACTAAACAGACCAATCACCAGCAATGAAATTGAATCAGTAATCAAAAAACTACCCAAGAACAAAACCCCCGGACCACATGGATTCATCTCTGAATTCTACCAGACATATAGAGAAGAAATAACACCCATTCTCCTTAAAGTTTTTCAAAAAATAGAAGAGGAGGGAATACTTCCAAACTCATTCTATGAAGCCAGCATCACTCTAATACCAAAACCTGGCAAAGACCTCACCAAAAAAGAAAATTACAGACCAATATCCCTGATGAACGTAGATGCAAAAATACTCAACAAAATATTAGCAAACCGAATTCAAAAATACATCAAGAGGATCATACACCATGATCAAGTGGGATTCATCCCAGGGATGCAAGGATGGTACAACATTCGAAAATCCATCAACATCATCCACCACATCAACAAAAAGAAGAACAAAAACCACATGATCATCTCCATAGATGCTGAAAAAGCATTTGACAAAATTCAGCATCCATTCATGATTAAAACTCTCAACAAAATGGGTATAGACGGCAAGTACCTCAACATCATAAAGGCCATATATGACAAACCCACAGCTAACATCATACTTAACGGTGAGACGCTGAAAGCTTTTCATCTAAGATCGGGAACAAGACAGGGATGCCCACTCTCTCCACTGATATTCAACATGGTACTGGAGGTCCTACTCACGGCAATCAGACAAAAAAAGGATATACGAGGCATTCAGATTGGTAAAGAAGAAGTCAAATTGTCACTATTTGCAGATGACATGATATTGTACATTAAAAGCCTTAAAGACTCCACTCCAAAACTACTAGAACTAATATCTGAATTCAGCAAAGTTGCAGGATACAAAATTAACACACAGAAATCTGTTGCTTTCCTATACACTAACGATGAACTAACAGAAAGAGAAATCAGAAAAACAATTCCATTCACAATTGCATCAAAAAGAATAAAATACCTAGGAATAAACCTAATGAAGGAAGTGAAAGACCTGTACTCTGAAAACTACAAGACACTCCTATGAGAAATTAAAGAGGACACTAACAAATGAAAATGCATCCCATGCTCTTGGCTAGGAAGAATAAATATTGTCAAAATGGCTATACTACCTAAAGCAATCTACAGATTCAATGCAATCCCTATCAAAATACCCACAGCTTTCTTCAATGAACTGGAACAAATAATTCTAAAATTCATATGGAACCGCGAAAGACCCCGAATAGCCAAAGCAATCCTGAGAAGGAGGAATAAAACAGGGGGAATCATGCTCCCTGACTTCAAGCTCTACTACAAAGCCACAGTAATCAAGACAATTTGGTATTGGCACAAAAACAGACCCACAGACCAGTGGAACAGAATAGAAAATCCAAACATTAACCCAAACATATACAGTCAATTAATATTTGATAAAGGAGCCTTGGATATACAATGGGGAGATGACAGGCTCTTCAGCAGCTGATGTTGGAAAAACTGGACAGCTACATGTAAGAGAGTGAAACTGGACTACAGTCTCACCCCATGCACAAAGGTAAACTCAAGGTGGATCAAAGACCTGAATGTAAGTCATGAAACCATAAAACTCTTAGAAAAAAACATAGGCAAAAATCTCTTGTACATAAACATGGGTGACTTCTTAATGAACATATCTCCCTGGGCAAGGGAAACAAAAGCAAAAATGAACAAGTGGGACTATATCAAGCTGAAAAGCTTCTGTACAGCAAAGGACACCATCAGTAGAACAAAAAGACATCCTACAGTATGGGAGAATATATTCATAAAAAACGTATCTGATAAAGGGTTGACATCCAAAATATATAAAGAACTCATGCACCTTAACAAACAAAAGCAAATAATCCAATTAAGAAATGGGCAGAGGACATGAATAGACACTTCTCCAAAGAAGAAATTCAGATGGCCAACAGGCACATGAAAAGATGCTCCACATCGCTAATCATCAGAGAAATGCAGATTAAAACCACAATGAGATATCACCTCACACCAGTGAGGATGGCCAACATCCAAAACACAAACAACAACAAATGTTGGCGAGGATGTGGAGAAAAGGGAACCCTCCTACACAGCTGGTGGGAATGCAAATTAGTTCAACCATTGTGGAAAGCAGTATGGAGGTTCCTCAAAAAACTCAAAATAGAAATACCATTTGACCCAGGAATTCCACTCCTAGGAATTTACCCTAAGAATACAGCAGCCCAGTTTGAAAAAGACAGATGCACCCCTATGTTTATCACAGCACTATTTACAATAGCCAAGAAATGGAAGCAACCTAAGTGTCCATCAGTAGATGAATGGATAAAGAAGATGTGGTACATATACACAATGGAATATTATTCAGACATAAGAAGAAAACAAATCCTACCATTTGCAACAACATGGATGGAGCTAGACGGTATTATGCTCAGTGAAATAAGCCAAGCCGAAAAAGACAAGTATCAAATGATTTCACTCATATGCGGAGTATAAGAACAAAGAAAAAAACTGAAGGAACAAAACAGCAGCAGACTCACAGAACCCAAGAACGGACTAATAGTTACCAAAGGGAAAGGGACTGGGGAAGATGGGTGGGAAGGGAGGGATAAGAGGGGAAAAGAGGCATTTCTATTAGCAGATGTAATGTTGGGGGGGCATGGGGAGGGCTGTACAACTCAGAGAAGACAACTAGTGACTCTATAGCATCTCACTACGCTGATGGACAGTGACTGTAATGGGGTTGGTGGGGGGGACTTGATGAAGGGGGTAGTTTAATAATCATAATATTGCACATGTAATTGTAGATTAATGATCCAAAATAAATTATAAAAAAAAGAATACTTAGGAGAAGCTAACAAAAGAATAAGTGATTAAAAAAAAAAGAACATATGGGATGTGAACAATTTCCAGGGATGTTTTGTTTTAATTTGTCTGATTTTTTGCATAGTATTCAAGATCAAACAGACAACATTCACCATTTTATTGATAAGTTTTCACAAATGCCTGGATTGTTAAATTGGTTTTCTTTGTTTCATAGATATGGCCTATAATTGTAGGTCTAATACTGTTATGCATTTGTATTCCTGTTCTCCTAGTGTGTGTGCGGAAGGCAGTTGTTGGTCTTTTAAAGCCAATACAAGCATATGCTACTTTTCAAGAATTAACTTCAAGAAATAAGTGATTCCTTTTAAACAACTTTGTGAAATCATATACTGATTCCCCACCTGCATTTGCTGCAAGAAAATAATCATGTATATTGTGATTTTATCCAGAATTATATCTGCTGGCTGTCCTCTCTTTCGTATTTTATCTCCCTGTTTGGTCCCAGGAGATGACTGGTTAGCCAGAGATGGGTAAGATTCCTCATGGGAGGAACAACCTAAGACAGGCACAGTCGCAAGGGACCTCAGGTGAGCAACGTGGGGGCCAACTGAGGTGAGGCATAGAACCTCACCCCTCCAGACGAGAGAGACATTGCCTGTGACAAGCTATGTCACAGGCCAAGCCCGCTAATCATTATTCTGGTACCTTCCACAAATATATGCATATGCATTTGCATCAATTAAAACAAAAAAGGGGGAAATGTGGGATTCACTTATAATTTAAGTATAAAAATCATATGAATAATCATAGTTGACTTGATTGATTATAGTAAGTGAATGAGTTTCTCTGATATGACTGCCTTTGCATTGTTCACCTTGTGAGAACTTGTTCACTCTGTTCCTTGCATTGTTCACCTTGTGGGAGCTTGTTCACTGTATTGGAACTTGTTCGTTGCATGGTGAGCAATAATGTCTTGTGTATTGAAAAGTTGTTAAGAGAAAAAACTTCAAAAGTTCACATTGCAAGGAAAAATAATTTGTAACTATGTATGTTGAAGGATGTTAACTAAACTTACTGTGATAATCATTTCACAATAAAAAATGTAAAAAAAAAGAGATTATTATGCTAGTATGATTATTTGTATATAATTCCAAGAAGAGAATAGAGAGACCAGAAATGGAGCGACACACATATGGTCAATAAATTTTTAACAAAGACAGCAAGGCAGTTCTGGGGGGAAAATGATTCTGAGACAATTGGATATGTGAAAAAAATGAACCTTCACTCTTTTTCCTTATAATATGTAAACATTAGCCTGAAATGGATTATAGGCCTAAACGTAAGAGCAAAGACTATAACATTCTAAAGAACATAAAGGAGAAAATATTTGTAATTTTGGTAAGCAAAGATTTAGAGTACACAAAAGGCACAAACCACAAAAATACGATGAACAGGACTTTACCAAAATTAAAACTTTTGCTCCTCAAAAGACACTTAAAAAAAAAAAAGACAAGTCACAGATTAGAATATTTCAAAATATGTACCTCACATAAGATTGTATACAGAATATATAAAGAGCTCACTCATGTCAATAATAAAAATCCAAATAATTAAATTTTTTAAATAGGTAAAAGATTTGAGCAAAAACTTTACCAAAGACAGATGAATGATAAATAAGCACTTGAAAAAATGCTTAATGTCATTAGTCACCAAGGAAATGCAAATTTAAGACCATAATGAGATATCACTATACACCCACAAAAATAGCTAAAATTAAAAAGACTAAGAATAGCAGGTGCTAGGAAAGATTTGGAGAAACTAAAACTCTATGCTTTGATGGGATACATTGTTGATGGGAAAGCAAATTATACAATCACTTTGGAAAATACATTTTACCCTTGAACAGAGATTAGGGGTACCAGCACCCATGCACTAAGAAATATAGGTATAACTTTTGACACCTCAAAAACTTACCTACTTTGTTCTTATACTCCACAGATGAGTGAAATCATTTGGTACTTGTCTTTCTCCGTCTGGCTTATTTCACTGAGCATAATACCCTCTAGCTCCATCCATGTTGTTGCAAATGCTAGGATTTGTTTTCTTCTTATGGCTGAATAGACTCTAGCATCTTACTATGCTGATGGACAGTGACTGTAATGGGGTATGTGGTGGGGACTTGATAATGGGGGTATCTAGTAACCACAATGTTGCTCATGTGATTGTGTATTAATGATACCAAAATAAAAAAAATTAAATTAAAAAAACTTACCTACTAATAGCTAGTATTGACTGAAAGCCTTATTGATAACATAAATACTTGATTAACACATATTTTATATGTGATATAATATTATATACTGCATTCTTAGAATAAAGTAAAGGTTTTTTCAAACTGTTGGAAATCTCCAAAATTTTTTCCAATATATTTATTGAAAAAAATCTACATATAAGTGGACCCCCCCACAGCTCCAACCCATGTTGTTCAAGGGTCATCTATACTTCAGCAGTTCTCGATTTAAGTATCAGTCGGTATTTGAACATATAAATACATATATGCCCACACAAAGATTTTTACTAGAGTGTTCACAGAAGTTTGTTCCTTAATAACCAACATTTAGAAACAACCTATGTATACATCTACTGGTGAATTAAGAAACTGTGTTACATACATATAATTGAACACCCACTCAGTAATAAAAAAGAACAGACTATTTATATATGTTACAACCTGGATGAATCACAAAACATTATACTAAGTCAAATACACCAGATACAAATGATGACTTACTGTCTGATTCAATTTTTATGAAATTCTAGAAAAGTCAAATCTATAGGAACAGCAAACATTATATTTGCCTAGGATCCTATGGGTGATTTTGACCGAGCAAGACCACAAGAGAATAATTGGGGGTAAAAAAATATTTTGTGTATATCCTGATTGTGGTAGTAGTTACATGATCATGGATCATTATGAAAATGAATCAGAGTGTATACTTTAATATGAATAATTTTATTAGATGTAAACTTTACCTCAATTTTTAAAAAGGTATAATTTAAATAAATGATATTCCTGAGGTTTACAAATAACTTGGATTGTTTTCTGCACAAGTGTTTGCTTGTTTTTTAGTTGTGAGAAGTCCTCATAAATTCTTTAGTAAAGGGAACTTAAGAATATATTTATTGTACTTATACAGTAAAACTGGTTAATAATGCAGAGGGATGGAATCAGGTGGAAGTAATTCTCCAAGGTTAGTAATGAGTTAATAGATTCCCTTAAAGGTGACGTAAGTTGGCTACATTTCTGCATATGATGCACAAATCAAATAAGAGCAAAAGAAAATGAGCATGTAAATATAACAAATATCCTTTGACCTAGCAGTCTGAATCAAAAATTAAATGGAAAACTTCAACCCTATATATTACTCTAAAGAGAAGTTACCTGCTATAGAATAATGAGAGTTTTCTGATGATGCCAGATCAGACACAAGCACAATTTGCAGGTGTGTGGTTTCTCTCTTGAAAGAAGTTGTTAAACCATGAAGGGCATGTCAGAATCACTTTTCAGAACACTAAGGAGCTCACCAGGAAGACAGTAGCATGTGCATATCCTATCAGTAGAACCTGTAGCCCAATTTCATTAAATATTCAACATCATGAGGGACTCCTTGTTTTATATATAGGATCTGACTCCCTTTGGGACTGAACTGGCGTGAAATCCTTGTCATATAGCACCATTGGGGATTGGGAAGCTCTGGCTAATTCTTGTTGACACAGAAGTACTGTGCAAATGACACCTGGATCAGCAATTGTAAAGAAATTAGATTTCATTGAACAGTGGAACTTTGTAGGAATTTTATCCTAAGTCCTAGTAAGTGACTGGGAGAAATTGTTTACTGCATATGCAAGAGACACAAAGGTCAGTCTTTAATAACACTTGACGCATATAAATAAATGAGAGGAACAAAGAAATTCCAAGGAAACATGAATATGTATAAAATGCTATTCCACCTCACTGGTAATTCTGTAAATGCAAATTAAAATAAAAATTAAACATATTTTTCCATAAAATCGACCCAGAAAAAAAGTTGAGGTTGAAAATGTCCAATGTTGTCAATGGTGGGGGAAATGTCCCTCTGACTGTGGAAGACATTTTGGCAGGTTTTAGCAAATGGTTAAAACACATTTGCTTGGGTCCATCAGTTTCTCTTCTAAGAATTAGTTTTACATAAATACTGATTCATTTGTGCAAAGACATTTTTTGCAGTAATGTTTGAAAATGAAAATACTGGAAACCATTTTCCTAACCGTTGACAGACAAGAGGAAATTTAATTTATGCTCCACCCAAACCAAAGAATGGCTCTGCTGCTTTGCAAAAACAAATGAATAGATCGACATGTAGGGCTACTGCATTAGACCCAGCATGTATTTTTAAAGGAAAAAACCAAAACATAATCCCATTGTCTAAATTTTAACTCTTTATAATTCTATTGGCTATTTTACAATAATATTTTACTTATTTATTGTTTTAAATCCAAAGAAAAAAGAAAAGAAGGAAAAAAAATTACTTGATATGATTTGACCAAGGTTATTTTCTCGCTTGTTCTTTTTATTCTTCTTTTCCTTTGTTTCTTAGTCCTTTTAACCCTCTTTCTCTCCCTCTCTTCCTTCAACATTTATTGCATGGTTTCTATGAACCAGTTATTTGTTCTAGGTAGAGAGGACATATATATTTAGAGAGGATATATTCATTTAGCACAATGGGACATATATATTTAAATACAAATAAACAATTACAATAGATCATTGCAGTGCCATAGTAGAGATGCATACAAAGTCTGATGTGAACACAGAGAAATGAATGTTTACATTTGACTAAGGAAGAGAGGGAAGAAATCAGAAAAAAGGTAATAAGGATGTAAAAGGTAAGCAGAGGTTTTCCAGATAATTAGACAAAGGTCCCTCATGCAGGGGCAGTCAGAATTTTAGTATCAAACAGTCAAGCTTTCTGGATTCTATTTGAGTAGAGGGAAAAGAGAAAGAAAACAATTCTCTATAAATTCAGATGAATACTATCAGCATTCATTACACAGAGTGCTAAAAATCTGACCCCACAGTTGGCAAGCACGTGAATTCCTTACATTTTCAATTTGCCACTATAAAGATCCTAAGCATCTAAAATGTTTTAATTTCCCTAGGGTAATGGAGATGCTGTGTGTTGTATTTTTACCTGTATCTGTTTGTTTGCGAATATTTCACAATACTTTCATAGCTGAGCCATCGTGGGATCCACAGGTTGGGACAGCTTCATAAGGCGGCCATCAGGCTGGAGTCTCCTAATTCAGAATGCATGCTAGTCCCAGCAATGACATGGTCTCAAAGAACAGCAGAAGAATTCCATGAGGAAGACACTATTTTCCCTACTTTCAGACAAGAAAAAGAAGAGGTGTTAAGTAATTTTTTTCAATGTGAAACTATTCGTGGTCTGAACTGAATTGTCTCCTAGCTGTGTGCTTCTCAGCTGGCCCTGCTCTAACATGAGTTCTTTGAGCATCACAGTAGTGTCTTTTTCCACTACAAATAATAATTTATAGAGTAAATTAATGGAAAAGTATATATCAGTGAATTAAACAAGCTAGACTTTCATACTTGATGTGTGTATGGCAGGCTTTGAGGAGCTCAAACATGCTGGTTGACTTTTAAAGAGAATTATGTTTTTACATAACGGTGTCATCTCTCTGTGTTCATATCAGGCTTTGTATATTTCATTATGTAGCACTACGGTAATCTGTGGTAATTGTTTACTTGTTAATTAAATATATTTGTCCCATTGGGTACTAAATATATATGTCCTCTCTACCTAGAACAAAAAGCAGTTCATAGAAACCATGCAATAAATGCTGAAGGGGGAGAGGGAGAAAAAAAGAGATAAAAGAACTAAGAATGGAAAAGAAGATGTTTAATAGCACAGAGAAGGAAAACAATTCTTGACTGAGTAAATTGATAAGGTGTCATGGAAACAATGATCCCTGGCCACTAGTTAAGCCTACATTTATATTAAAATGGTTCGTTCTAAAATTATTTCCCTGCTAAAAGACATGCAGTCTTTATATTAAAAATGAGTTTATAAAAATGAATTGCATAGGCAAGCAATAATATTAGTAAGAAAAATGGGATGATTTCTCTTTATCTTAAAAACAAAGGAAATATTAATTGTGCCACTCTCTCCATAATTTTTAAAAATATCTCTCTTTGAGCATTTGTCATAGTCAGCTTTAAATTATACTTACTTTTATACTGCATGTCTCTTGTCATACAGTACAAGATTTGTTTGATTATCTTTCTAATCTCATATTGCTTAGCATCACGCCTTACTTGATGTACAATAATAATTTGCAGAATGAATTAATGGAAGATTACATATCAATGAATTAAACAAGCTAGACTTTCATATTTGATGTGTGTACAGCAGACTTTGAGGAGCTCAAACATGCTTGTTGACTTTTGAAGAGAATTATGTTTTTATGCAATGAAATAAACACAATATTCATCTAAATATCAAACTAAGTCTACATCAAAGGGACATGGAAAAACCTGGGGCAGTACAAGAACACAGACACACAATTATCTCAAGAAAAGAGAAAAGGATGGGAAAGTATTTGATATCCAGGGGGAGGAAAAAATAGGAACTATTTTGGGCAAATATTTTAACATATGTTAAGTATCTATTGATTTTGTGGTTTAAAATATTTAAAAAATATTTTAAGAGAAGTTGCATCCACATTTTCAATCTCTGCAGCTTACTGCCCTTGCAGGGAGATTTCTTACATGATGTGGGAAGTCAATGCAGATGGAAAAAGCAGCAATGAGTTTACATGGACCAAACTTTGACTTGTCAGATACTGGGACTGGCTGACAACCTGAGGGCAGCAGCTCTCGAAAAAGGCTGCAAGAAACAGAATTCTGGATCTATTTGTGCTTCTCCCTTGCCAGATGGGGCTCCAGCCTGGAGAACAAAGGTGGGGGTTGGACCAGCCGTGGGACTGACATTTTGAATGATGTGCCTGTAGGTCACTAGATCACAATCTGTTCAAGAATATGTTGCCAGGAAGATGACACTACCATTTGACATCCCAATAATTGCCCTGATAACATATGCAATCAGTTCACAAACCCAGCCCCAGCACAGTTGGCCAGAGTTGGGGAAATGGGTGGGGACTTATTGGCAGTCCCAGTAAGACAGGTGGAGAAGCTGAGGATTCAGCTGTTTGTTCAGCCAGCAAAAAAGGGAGATGCATCAGAAGCTTCTTTGGCCATTCTCGCTCTGGTCTAGATGTATTTTCTATTAAGGAGCCCTAGGTCAACTATACAAGAATGGTAATGCCAAAGACACAATTGTGAGTTCATTCATTTAACACCATCTTTATCCCACCAGAGAGGAAACTCCATGAAGGGAGGGAACTAATATATTTTTGGGAAGATTTCTGTGTTGTAAATAATTGTTAGAATAATAGAATAAATGTATATTACAAGCCATAAAGTGCTGTTTAAATGCCTCTGTTTGTTTACAAAAGAATTAAATAGAAAGGAGGAAAAAACAGGGAATTTCAGCATGTCAATGTTACATCCTAGAAATAAACTTTTGCACTCCATAAAAATTCTTAATGCTGTCATGTTTCTCAGAGGACCCTTTTTTATCTTCTTTTTTAATAAAAATTGAGTGTGCATTAGTACTCTTGAGTCCTCTTTGGAATGCATCTAGAATACAAGTGCCATTCTCAGGAAGTTATGAAAATGTGAAAAAGGAAAAATATAATAATGCAGTGTTATTATCATGGGTGAACCCCCAAGGCCTGGGAGGTTCACAGTATATTTCATAAGCATATGATTAAAAGGATCACACCCAGCTTTAGGAACTGCAAATTCATCAGAGTAATATAGGCCCCAAGGAGCAGAAATGTGCAAGGGGCCATCGGATCCAGGCAGAGTACAGCCCTGAGTCAGCACTTCCGTTTGCTTCTCTCATCAAGGAAGGAGCTGGGCCTCATCAGGCCATACCCAGGACTGAGCAACCTCCTCATTGGTACAAGGAGAAACCTAGCGGGCACAGACATGCTTGACATGCTCCTTCTCCCAGGCACCCACCCTCAAAGTACCCACACTTAACAACTTAACAGCTAAGAAGTAGCGAAAGGGCACTGCACCCAGAACTTGAAAGAAAGAGACAAAACAGGGATTGCACTGGCAGCCAGTGAGCAGGACATGGCAGGAGGCAGCCCGCAAGGCTCTAGCAGCCTCTTTGGACAGAAGCAAAGAGAGAGAAGCAGAGAAGAGGGAGGTTAGGAAAGAGTAAAGGATAGAGAAGAGACATTAGTAAAACTGTAAGTAGACACAAGGATCTAATGAGTATTCCTCAGAGGCAGGCTTTGTTGGCATGGGTTTGAAATCTAGGCAATAAAAGCAGCTTCCAGATAGACCTCAGAAATGAAAGAAAGAGAAGCAACCTTTGATTAAAAGAAAAACTACTGGGGAGCTTGAGAAAGTGAGAGAGAGAGAGAGAGGACCACTCAGAAGGTATGGGAAAGGAGAATGGGGAGGCTGCAATCCAGAGGTGCTTGGAGCAAAGTATTTGAGACGTAGGTCTAGCAGAGCTACACTGCCTGAGAATCTGGGAAAGCAAGCTTCAGGGTGCAAAGGAGAAGAGTAGAACATGCTAGACCTTCACTGAGGACTTGCAAGTGAGAGTGTGCATAGGACAGCAACAGCCATCATTTAAAATAATTTAAATATAATAGCTAGCATTTATTGAATTCTGCCTATATGCCAGTCACTGTGTTAAGTACTTTCCATAAATTTATCTCACTCAATCTTCACTGCAACCTAAGGGATGGATGCACTGTTATCTCCATTTTACAGATGAAGAAACTGAGACTAAGGAGGGTCAGTAACTTCCCCCACAATCACATATCCATCGAGCCAGGATTCAGCTTAAAACTGTCAGTCACCCACCTCCTTTCCTCTTTCCCTATGGTAGCACACAGCTTTTGACCTGAGACAGGAGAGTACAGGACATCTAAAAGACCAGAAACTTCTTTGATGGATATAAGAATTCCAGGAGGTGGAAAAGTTTAGAACATTGGCAAAAACCAATTTCAAGCTTTCCTAAAAGAGAATCACTATAACATACATTCAGATCCAACTGGTTTTTCCACCTCCATTATTTCTGCCCAATGTAATCCATGACCATCTTTCTCATAGGTTACTGCGATTGCCTCCCAACTTCCTCCCTTACCCTCAATAGTGCCTATTCTTATCTCAGCAGCTACAGTGATTCTTTTAAAATGAAATTCAGATTATGTCACTCTTCATCTAAAAACCCATCCAGAGGCTTCATATAGCACTTGCCGTAAAAGCCCAAGCCCAAGCCCTTATAATGTTCTACAAGTCCCTACATGATCTAGCTTTCTGCCTCGCCTCACCTCCAAGTTGGCTCCCCCTTGCTCATTGGCCTGTGGGCACAGTGACTTCCTTCCTGTTCCCAGGCCCTTCGTACTTGCTGGTCTTTCTGCCAGGGACTCTCTTCCCCCAGGCATCCCCATGAATTCCCCCTCCCTTCCTTCAGGTTTCTGCTCGAGTGTCTCTTTCTTTCTCACAAAATGGCACCTCACCAGGCACCTCCATCGTCTCTCTGCTTCCTTTCTCGAGGGCGCTTGTCACAGTCTGACCTCATTATTTACTGGTTTGTAATCTCACCCCACTCCAGGAACATGAGCTCAGGGGCTCTGTCTTCACTGATTTAGCTCTGATGGCTGTAACAGTGCCTACTGTGGGTTCGATAAATACTTGTTTAATGAATCAGAGCAGAATGGTTTCTGCTTCAGCGTTGGAATATCTTTGATAGTTTATTATGAATAGTGAAAAACCTAACTAATCACTGTGAGAGAAGGAAGCAGGACCTCTGGTGGGAAAAGCAGAGAAGAGGATTCTAAGTTAGGAAACTGAAGGACAGCAACAGATGGAGCAGGTCGATAAGCAACAAAGGAGATGCTAAAACCATCTTCTTCCATTATGAGAAAGTGCGCGTATAATTCTCAGGAACAAGAGAGAAGCTGAGAGTAAAACTCTCAAGCCTCTTTGGGGCCTGTTCCTTCTGCTATTGACATATGGAAGCCTAGGGACACACTTTCCGAGAAAATCCTTGTAACCCATCGCCGTCCAATCAATCAGAGCTCTTGAGTAGAGGGAGGTGATGAGGAGTCTGAACAGCCCTGGATTAGAAGTCATCCAATTAGATTGCAGAGTGTTCATAAAAGGCCTGATGGCCACAGCACAGGCGCTTATGTTAATAAATCTCATCATGGCCGGGGGTGGATGGGAGAAACACACTCTTTTAAATTGCCGCATTACTTCTGAGAATTTAGCCACTCGTGTCAAATCTCCTTTAGTAAATCTCATCAGCACACACTATCGGGTGTAAGTTTTCAAGTACATCTGACAACTTCAAGGTGACTTTGGGGTCAAATGTAACGTGATTAAATACGTCTGTTATTTAAAGTCCCATTAAATCCATCAAAAATGGCAATTTTTTTTTTCAAGAATACCAGGTGTGCTTGTTATGGGTTTCACTGTACTAGAAGGCCCTGCTATTTTGGGTGAATTTCATTTTCGAGGTGTTGATTGTTTGCAGATGCTCAGGATGAAGCCACAGAAAATAGTTTTTAAAAGTCCTTAAGAAAGTTTTAAAAAGTAGGAATAATGAGCTCAAAGCAACATAAGGACATGGAATCTAATAAAGTTAAAGTCTAGACCGGTGTGGTGTTTAAGAAAAATGGATTCTGGACTCAGGGTTTGAAAGCTCATTGTGAAACATCATTTCAGGCAAATGATCAAATCTCTGTATGCTTGTATTTATTTCTTCATCTGTGAAGATGAGAAATGACCACATCTTAAAAGACTGTTTGTGAGCAGTAAAGAAGACGGAGTTTGTGGAACACAAAGCCATCCATCGGCCAGCACTCAGCAGGGTGATACCTACCACCCATTCCTTCTGTCACCACACAGTTTCCCCCGCCATCTCTCTGGCTTTGTCGGCATGAGGGCCCCTGACGGAAGCATCAAACACTTGATACCAACCTCCCAGTAAGATGTCTTCAGGTCTCTGATATCTACCTTTTGTTATTTATTTACCAGTAGGAGACACATCAGAGACATCAGCTACTTTAAATACTGAGCGAACTCTCTTGATGCTTCAACAATCTTGCTTCACAGTCTTGTTTTCCCAGCTGAGCCTTGGTGATACCAAAGACATAAGCATTTTTATGCCAAGCTGCCCCAATAATGACCTTCTACAGAAGCATGCAATCACAGACCACTGCTGTAACGATCTCATTGCTTTTAATTAGTCGCTGGAATCTATTACAGCCTTTGAATACACACTATCTTCTTCAAGTTTAAATAAAACAAGTATTGAAACTATATCTACATGTAGCCTGAAGGGAAAAAAAAAAGAGGGGGGAGGATCCTGGAACCATTTAACAGCATTTTTAATTTTACAAAACTTAACATATTAATGATATGCAGTTTAACTCATGCACACTGGGCCACTGGATAATCGTATGTTGACTAATCCTTCTGCTTTATTAAAAATATTAATAAAGGGAAAGTATTATGAAGCCTGAAGCCTTCTTTCTTTTCCCTTCCAAATTATAACTGTGTGGCAATTGAAACATGTTTGGAAATAAAACTGATCAATCCAAGCTTCATCAAGGACAAATCGTACCTCTCAGAGGACCGCTGTCTACACACAGGTGAGGGTGGACAGCCCAAATCTGGCCCGGGGAAGACTGCTCTTTAGAAATTGTGACTGCAGAGGTCAGAGGCTCAGAAAATGGAACAGTTGGCCTCTCACTGGGCTCCCCAGTGCCTTCTCATCCTAGCGTATCTCATTTTCTTGGCAAATGATGGTAGCATATCACTAAGTCTTTTTAACACTTCTTCATTCCTTAGTATTTCAGTTTCAAGTTCATTAATAAAACAGCAGTCTGAGAAGGCAAACACCCCAGGCAATCCACAAGGAGAGTAGGTAGGGTGGCAGCCTGATTTTCGCAGCCATTAGCATAGATGAAGTTGAATTTCACAAATAAGGTGTAAACTCCATGCAAAGATAACTAGGAATATGCACTATTTTTTGCCCCTCTTGAATATTAAAGCAAAAATAAATTTATAAAGGTTCCAGTTTCTTCTATTATCATTAAAGTTTACTCTTCTGTTCCAAAGCAATTAAGCAATTATACTCATATTAGAAAAAAAAGGGAAAATATGGAAAATTAGAGAGAAGAAATTAGAACATTTCTTACATTCCTCTTCTTCTGTTTCATATATATATATGGATTTTCTTAAACTTTTTTCGTTTTGCTTAATGCCCTATATTTAATATAATTTTGTATTCTATTCTTCTCACTTTACTGTATTCTCCTCCTCTATTTTTGCTCAACCTGACCATCTGGTTAGTGATGTTTTTGTGACACAGAGTAGGTTCTCAACTGGTCAAATGAATCTTGAATGTTCTCCCCAAACAGATAACTTATTCACAATCAGAGTGTATTGTCTTCATTTATCCTTAAGTTTGCCTGAGCTGACGTTAACCCTCTCTTGGGAACTGCCTCCAGAAACAGCCCCAGTTGGAGGTACCTAATGTTATCAGAACTCGCACTCCATCTGGGACACCAGCCCCGGATGGTGGGTGTGAGACAACTGTTTCAAATCTCTGCTGAAAGCGAAGCATGCTTGGGAATTAAATCAATCAACTCAAACTTTGTCAAGGATCAGGCATAACTCCCTGGAAAGGAAGCTAAATGCTCAAAGGCTTTTTAGCCATTCTCCTCTCATTTCCAGGTACAAATCTGGTTTCCACTTAAGCCAGGGGAAATGCCTGTAACACCAATATTACCTTCCTAATAATGGAAATCTTTGCTTAATAATATGTAGAAAATTCTAAAGCCTTTTAGCCATAGTGACACCAGAGATAAGGGATATTAAATATCAACCTATCTGATATTAACCTAATATTTATTTGATTTGGCATTAATTACACTAGTACTGATTAGTCTTTAGATATTAATACCTTCATTCTTGGTTCCTGAGCCACTGTTCTTTCTTGCTTCTCTGGTCTCACTAACTCCTTCCAAGTCTCCTTTAGGCCTCTCCTCTCACATCCCCAACATCAACATTTGGAGTTTCTCGGGGCTCAGTGCCTGGACCTCTTCTATCTGTACCTCTCTTCTTAATGACTCAGTCTCACAGCTCTAATTGCCTCCTGCAGGCAGGCCATTCCAAACTATCTATCTCCAGTCCTGAACTCCAGGTTGCAATATTTAGCTGCTTTACTCAATGTCTTTATTTGAATATCTAATTTATCTTTCAATTCACCTGCTCCAATTACTGATCCCCTGAAAGCCCATGAAGCTTGCTTCTCACTTCTTCAGGTAGCTATGCAAGTAGTGATGTACTAGAAAGATCTTTCCCTTAAGGAGTAAGCCTTTCCTGAACCCCCACACCCTCTTCCCTTTGCATAGCATTTGTTGTTCTGCATAGTATTTTTTCATTAGTTGACATACTATATCTTCACTTGTTTACTTGATTTTGTTCTCTTCCTCCAACAAGAATATAAGCTCCCGGAGCAGAGACTAGGGTAGGTTTGTTCACTGCTATATCCTAGCACCCAGAACAGAACAATGCCTGGCCCATAGGAGGCACTCAGTAACTTTTATGAATGAGCAAATGGGCAAATGAATGGATGAATGCAATACAGCAGGTATCTACACAGAAGTTCCAACCCTTAGTCCCACCGAGGCCCACTGGGTTGCACAGGTTGCTTTTCTTTTTGTCACACTCTGGATCATTCTTCACAGTACTGCTCAAGATCAAACAAAGATGGACCAGCTAAGGCTTGAACCCTAATCACCTGCACACTGGTCCACTAATACCATGGGGTTTTATACTGAAAACAGAAGGCATCAAGGAAAATGTTTCCAAGTTTCTATGTGATTGTGTGGGTTCTACTTCAAGTGAGAACCTCAAGAAAAATCTAAGAAAAGTTCTAAAAGTATTAATGCATTTGTTTTGTTCATTCGTTCTTCCATAAGAATGTAAAAAGTACCTCTGTGTGCAAAGTTCTACAGCTACGATCTTAGAGAGGTGGCTTAAACATGAAGCAAGTTTGTCCAAATTCAAAAATGATGATGTAGGGACAAGAACCCAGACTGTCTATCTCCTGTGTCTTCTGTCTCTGGATTCTTTCCAATAATACTAACATTGAGTCTTCATAGCTTCCATCATCTTAGCAACTGCCGACCCATGCCTGTCACTGTGCTCCGCCCAGAGTCCTGTGTGATTCTAAGACATGGTGCCTGTTCTCACAGAACTCACAGTTTTACTGGAGAGGTACAGCTAAGAGGCCTGAGAGAATTTGGATTTTCCATCCTTTACAGTAGGGGTTTGCAGAAAGGAGAGAGCAGGGACTGGACCAAGTGGGGTGCTTCTGACATTCCTGTATATTCAGCATTCGATTCCCTTGCTGAAACTCACTCTGGGTGTGTCTACTTACTTGTCCTTTCGTGGTCACCAGCTGCAAGACAGGGGAGTCACTAGGAGAGCTTAATCAGCTGGAAGAAGGTATGCCCACTGGTCAAGTTTTAGACATTTCTGACTGGAGCATGAACTACTTTGCAAACCTGGATCCATGTTTCCTAAATTGCTGTCTATTGGAGTTTTTTTCAAGCCTCCAATATGTTTGAATGAAAGACTGAAGAGACACCATCCTGAAATTTCTAAGGTTATTTGTTTCTTCAGGGTGCTGGCAAATATAAAAGCAATCCTTTTCCATAGCCTACAAATCACCCAGTTCATGAAATTACATCATTCTCCAGTATGACCATAATGTAAATTTTAATATTATCAGCTTCCAAATACCCTAAAGTGAGATAAGAGTCACTAGGCGAAGACAAGGACTAATACTAACAGACCATTATTACATATGAGGTACAACGGCAGATACTTCATATGTTTACTAACTTAATCTCTACAATATATCAGAGCAGACTTGTCGTGAGCTTGGAACTCTGTGCTAACCCCCAGGAATCTCATTCATTTAGGCTGTCTTCCAAACACACTGACATCTAAGAGTTTTAGGGAAAATTTCTAACATTGTAGTTGTCAAGAACATTTTGGGCCATACTTAACAGCAGAATGCCTCCAGTCAGTCATTAATTATTCCAACTGCACTAATTTTTAAACCAGCTGTGTGATCCCACAGTACAACTTGTGAACTCTGAAATTTCTGTGTCTCTTTCCAACAAATAGGGCATGCTCCAGAGAGAAGACATTCGCTATTGAGTGTGTTTAGATGAAAACTGACATTTCTTATGGGACTGCGTTAGCCTGGGCGAGTATGGTATGAAATGAGACCACAAATTCATAATTTAACAGATTGGTTTTCAGCAGAGGTGGTGACAAAAACACTGCCTGTTCACACTCAAAATCATTTCCAGTTCCATAAAGAGATGCTGAAGATGGAGAAGGAAACAGTTCAGAAGGAACAGTTCAGTTTTGAAATAGAGAGGAAAAATAATTATTGACTAATAAAAAAAATGAAGAGTAGCAATTTCAGTGATGGCTGTTCTTTAGAATAAGCATCTCTTGAGCAGACAATGTTTCAAGCACATAACAGCTTTAATTTTATGCAAATTATATATTTACACAATAATAAAATGGAAACTGGCTTGGTGGGGATACTTACTGAGGGGCAAAAAATTATTAATCAATTTGTCTGTCTAGTTGAAGCCACACAGAAAGTCAGATCTGCGCATTGTCATCCAAATTCTCATCAGACCTATATTTTACATTAAAAAAAAAATGGACGCAGTATAGCCAAAACCCAGTAGGAAGGAAGGGAGAAAAAAAAGGAAGAAATAAAAGAGAAAGTAACTCTTTAAATCGCGTCACAGAGCGGATACACAAACACGCGTCCCTTGAACTCTATCTGTCCACACTGCTGGGTGGGCAGCCTGCCTCACAGCTCAACCATTTTTGGAAGGCTGGCTTGACTTGTCATCTAAAACAATGCTCCCAGCAGGCAACTCTGGAGTAGTATTTTCTTACACCCTGACTGATTTCCTTTAGGCCAGTTCTGATTTTTTTCTATTAGGATAAGACACATCACCAGAAAGAAAGTAGGATTTCTACTGCAACCTGGCAAATTTTAAAACAGATTGGCTTTGAAGATTGATCTATGACACGACCGTCAGGACCTCTAAGTTGCTATCAGACCTCTCCTCCAGCTTCATACCTTTCTAGAGATTTTTTTTTTAAAGGCTTTATCTACACATTTTAGTAGGAGGAATAAAAAAGCTGACCTCTAAATCTCCTTGAAACTCTCAAACTTGGAAACAAGTTCTCTTTCATTCTGTGTAGGAGCTAGAATTTTTCTGCCTTGCACGGGAACTTGACCCTTTTCCACATGAGATTTGGCACCTTCAGTACCAATTTCTTTCAGATACACCTTTCCTCCATGCCCCGGCCCGAATAAGAAAAGACAAACCTCAAAGGAAGCTTAAGCTATTTAATGACTTTGACTTTTAAATATAACGCAGATTAGGTAATAATCTCAAGTGATAATTCAATACAGCAAAATATAAAATGGGACAATCTGTACTGTTTTATACAATTTAACTCCAGCAAACTCTCACAGATTTAGGACATTAGTTGTGAGAAGGAAAAGGAAACTGTAAAATTAGAGATTACTTAGAAGTCATTCCGTTATGTTCAAGTAGAGACAACACATAAATGCAACGATTTTACCAAGTAAAATAGAATAAAAATGCATGGATTAAAAACTGCATTAAATATTTAAGAACATCTATATTATGTGACATATATCACATAAAAGGTAACATGTGGGGGAATTGACTGAAATTATATAAATTGACCAAAAAAGGTCATGAGATAATATTTTAAATAATCTGTTTAAGAACTCTTCTTAGCTAAATTAAGAGACTAGAGAGAGCAGAAGTCAAGGCTGAAATCAAGGCACAGGGAAAGTATGATTAGGACCCCCTAGTTGATACCTCTCTGGCTGACACTGGATGTCACCACCATGAAAATGAATTCTAAATAGTCTTTGCGTCTGTGTCTTGGGGCAGCAGCAGTCAATTGGCAAAGCTTCATACATAAGACTGCCCATTTTCAGCAAGGGGAAGGGACAACGGAGCCTCTGGCTTCCTTTAAATTCCAGTGTCGGGCTTTCTGCTACAACTCACAAAAGCGGAATATCCCCCAAAATAGGAAGGGGACTGAGATATTTAGGCAGACTAAATATGGCATATGTCCCCTACATGAAATCAGTTTGAGTGTTCAGTGTGAAATCTGAGATTATTTAAAAGAGAGATTTCATTATATTCAAGTACAGATGAGTCATCAGAAGTGTCCCTTAGCAGAAATTTACTTGAACTTGCTTTAATGAGTATGAAAGATATGCCTTCTTGCACACACAGATAATTCAGTCCAAGTCCTTAAAACTAATGTGGTTTTTAGTTGAAACATGCCTCCTTTCACTCTCAATGGTGCTATTAAATTTGTAGAACAGTTCTTTCAAGATTTGTACAGAAGAAAATGCAAACAACTTAAGATGAAGTTATTTACTGTAGATTTTAGTGATCTACACTCTGTATGAATGTTTATCTGTGTGAGATCGAGATAGAGGTTGGGGGTTGGGGTTGGTTTTGTTTGAGAATGAATGGATGTGGTTAATAGTTTCCTTATGATTAACACTAACTAGTCATACCTACATCAATGAATATAATTCTAAGGCAATTAACATTAAGTTTTTTTCATTAGAATGTTTTAGGAATTATTATCAATACCAGACACTTTATTCTTGGATTGCTTTCTGGTGAATAAAACTTTTGACTCCTGATTCAACCCCAAATGCCTGAACTTGATTTGACAATCCTTAAATGGATGCTCTGTTTGCAACTGAAACTCCGTGGCTATCCAGTGTTTTATAATAACAAGTAGGAGAGAAGGAAATATGAGAGTGGTTAAGACTGGTTGTTATTTAAATATTGAGAAGCAGGGCACTAACTCTTTCAAGATAGCACTGTTAGATCAGCCACAAGAATCCAGGCCTTCCAGTGTCTAGCCCGAAAGCACCCTCACCCTTGCCTTATCATTACCCTTGCTTAATGCTTCCTTATCCCCTTAATCTACTCTCACCAATTACCAGTTACAAGAGAGAGTTGCATAATAGATATTTTATCAAAATAAAATAAGAGCAACATGCCTATAGTAAAAAACATGAATAAAAATCTCTTTTTCAACTACCCCCTTTTTTTCCTTCCCCGACCATAATTATCAGCTAACCATATTGTTTCCTTAAAGTTTAGGATCTAGTTCTCCAAGCCCTCCTCTCTCAGGGTCCTTATCTAAAACAGTATCAAATGAACTTCCCATTAGTAAACAACATATTACTTAAGGAACTATGTCATATTACAGACGTAGCTTCCGCAAGAAGGTAATTTGAGACTCTGAATTCTGGTATGATAGGACTCAGCAAGCTGAAAAAGCGCATTTGGTATCAAGCAGCCTCCCTGGGCAACTTATTTTATTCATTAAAATGTGTCACTGTTTATACATTTCAAGATGTGTCCTCAGTTTTTGGAAACAGAAAAACATATGTCCATGTACACAGTGCAGAAATATATATATCAATATATTTACTTACTTATTTATCTGTAATAGCTAGAGACTCTACACAGAGGAACTAAGAAGTTCTGAGCCATAAGATCATACAGGTCTTAGGTACCTATAGGCTCATTTCTATGGTATAGATATCACTGTATGGATGGAGCACTCAAATATTCAGCATAATATTTTGTACTCTGACATGGCTTTGACCTCTCTAATTTGACACTATACAGTTATTCTGCTTAAGCTTCTTTCTTCTTTCACCAAAAATCAAATCTACTGTTCACCTTGTTGCATCCAATTACAGTCAATAGTCATTTATGGAGCACCCTAGTACAATGCCATCTTTCAGCAAATGATGCAGCATACAAAAACTTAAAAGAAAAACAAACCAAAGGCTCTACCTCCAAAGGCTGACGATTATTAGAGAGATGGGGAAACAAGCAATTACAGGTTATGTATCTTATTATGACAGAGAGACTCAACAGGCTCCGTGGAGGTGGAGAGGAGAGAATAATCTTACTCTGAGTAAAGATCAGAAACTTGCTATGGAGAAAGATCTGGGCAGCTGAAAAGGAAGAACAACTTTTTAAAGCATTTGAAATTTATCCCGGCGATTTTAAGCAGGATATTGATGTAGTCGGACTTCAAGTGAAGGATGGATTAGGAGAGAATGAGATAGAAGACAGGAAAGTCAGTTCGAAGCTGAGGAGACAGAACAGGCAAAAATTGGTGAGCTAAGGGTATGGGGATAGAGGGGAAGAGTTTTCCGAGTTCACTGAGATGGGAAGTAAAGAGAGGGAGATGGTCCATTCAGGATATGCCTTGTTTCTGAGCTTAGCCTGAGATGAAATATGGCATGAGGAGGCATATTAAAATTGAAAGGCATAGGAATGAAGTGAAGATGTTCAGACATACAAAGGGTATGTCGGCTTTAGTGGACAGGTAGGGTCCTATTTTCCTTCTGGCCCTATGAATGATTACATGAGAAGTAATTATATTTTGCAAGGGGCCAAATCATCTCTTTCAAAGTTTGTTCTTTTTCAGAATGTCTAACCAACAATTCCACATGCCCAGCAACTAAATCAAACATGTACCCCCTTGACTTTGTACACCTCTAGCTTGGTCTGAAGTATAGTGGATTTTCTTTCCATTCAATCTACAGAATACTTATGTCCATTTGAATTCGATTCAACAAAAATTTACTGTCTACTTGTGATGGCTCCTTGAAATAAAGGCAAGAGAAAGAAAGCGAAGAAAACAGAAGATGAGATAAGGAAAAGATAAAATAAGTAATTTTGTCATAACTGTTTCTGTAATAGGTACTATATACAATATCTGATTAAAGTCAGGATCTGTCTTTAAGGATATTAAGGTTGAGAGGGAGAAGAGATAAGAAAGAAGAGACAAGATCATTTTCAATTTCTATTTAAAATATTTTAAATAAAATATTTAATTATCTCCTAAACAAAAACATGACCAATAATAACTGACACCAAAGGTACACTGCACTTAAAAGCACAATCAGATTGATGTGTATTGCAGGGATCATGCAGATTTAATACAGATGCCATCAGAAGCCAGCTGGTCTTTACCAAAGGTAGAACCCAAACTAAAAACATGAATAAATCACACCTGGACAGCAATCAGCAGGGCTGAGAAATAATTTGAAAGCATCCAGTTGTTTCCTATTTTCTTGAGGGAAACTATTTCCTCCCTGAAAAGTTCAATAGCTCCTGACATAAAGAATAACTTCTTTACCTTCTCACAACGGTTCCAGGAGGCCCTTCTCCCTCATATTTAATGCCACTTGTCTGCTTGAAATGGAGACAACCTAACTCCCTGGCCCATCGGTAGCAACTCATGCCTTTGTAACCTGGGTCTCACTTGTCTTTCCTCTAAGTAGACTTCAACTGTTCCCAAAACAGTTCTGGACACCAAACTGACCTTAGCCCTCAGAAGATAATTCAGTGACAATTTATGTAAAGCATCTTGCTCCTGCCTCACTCAAGTAAGGGAAATCATCAGAGGTCCCACTCACTGGAGGAAGATCTGGAACTTCAGACGACTGTTACCTAATAACAAGTTGATAACTTAGCCATAGCACTATAAGCAATCATCCATTAGCACTATAATGCTCATGTCCATTAACTGAAGAAACTTACTCCACCAAAACAAACTGAGAATTCCTAATAGGTGATCAATCTGTATTTTTTTTTCCCCACAGAAGCAAACTCCTTATGTATTCTTAGCATAACTGCTCCATTTTCGTTGGTAAATACTGGAGAAGTGTGTTTCAGGATCAATATGCCTATAAAGGCATGAAATACAATTTAAGGAAGGTCAGTGGGCAGAATGATTCTAAGGGAAAAATCCTTCCTTCAAAGGTGCAACATTTAGTCACACAGTCTCTTGAAAGAACAGATTCCATAGCCATCCCTCTAGGAAATGAGTTTAGGTAAACGAGAACATTCGGCTTTGTGCTGCTGAAGTCACAGAGTATACCAGATGTTCACAGTCCCAAGGCTCAGTTGCGTGATGTTGGTGAGTATTTCATAAACCCTGATATTGGAAGGATTCGGCACATACTATGCTTTCTTTTCCTCACACTGAGAAAAATTTACACATTATATTTCATTTTACCAAATTTATTTCTTACATGTAGCTGCCTTTATTTAAATGCCACAATTCATCTTACAGTGGTATTTAAGGGGCTTTGTGGCACTGTGCCAGATTTATATTAGAACCTCGGTGTTTGCAAATGAACCTCTTTCAATTAGTGTTTCAGGAAGCAATTAAACTGTCTAAAGTGTATTAATGAATACACTGGAATTGGGAAGCCAATCCTCCTAATACCACTATTATTAATGCACCATCTGCTTTGCTGCTCAGGAACATCCAGGATCTCTAACCTCAGGACCACACAACCCAGCCCTTGATTCAGAAAGGTCACAGGTGCATACGTTTGCAATCAGGCTCAATATTCTATATAACAGGAAAATATTACAGATTAAGTACACATATTTTTCTTGGATTTTTCATGGATGCAAATAAAGATGCATATTTTTTTTTCTTTTTCATTCTGCATTCTGTGTCCAAACACAAACAGCACTGGGACTGTATTCCTGGATCTGCTATTCTTGCAAAAAGTGTGCTATATGTACACCCTGCTATCTGTGAGGGTATCAGTGGGATCTCTGATGAGGCTGTCTTTTTGCATTGATGGAGGATATCATCTGCTGCTGTGTAGCAGCTTTTTTACAGGGAATGGGCCAGGTGCTGAGACACTTGCTGGTGACTCTTTCCACCACCCTCCTAAGTGTCTCTGCCACAGGATTGGGTTCTGGAGAAGCCTATGCCTCCTGAGCTATTTCCTGTTGGCATAATGACCAAGAGGAACCCAGGGCTGTGGGGTATAGACTGGTGAGAGGATGCAGGCGAAGGCAGCTGCTCCATGCTGGAAAGTCACCAAGTCACCAACTCCACTAAGTACACTGGCTTTCCTGCTGAATTGCTGCTGAGGCCGTCAAGAGGAAAGAGAAGACACATTCTTTGCTTTTACAGAATATAGAATCTAGTACAGGAAGGAAGATCCAGGCCCAATTAAAGGCCACCTGAAGTGGGGAGATAGCCGTGGAGTGGAGGAACCAATCAGGAATTTGAGGAGGAAGCCCCTATGAAACATGTAGGATTTAGGACAACAGAGAGAACAGATAAATTTCCTACAGAACCCTGGACTTCTCCTACTCTAATTTCCATCAAGGACTGTTATGGATTGAATGGTGTCTCCCCAAATTCATATATTGAAGTCCCAACCTCCAGCACCCAGGATGTGACCTTATTTGGAAAAAAAGGTTGGGGCAGATGTATTTAGTTAAGCTGAGGTCATACTGAAGTAAGGTGGGCCCCTGATCCAGTATGACTTGTGTCTTTGTAAAAGGAGGCCATTCAGACACAGAGGCACACACAGGGAGCATGCCATGGGAAGCTGGAGGCAGAGACGATAGGAGTGGGACAGAAGATACCAGGGAACACGAAGATGGCCAGCTAGCAACCAGCAGAAGCCAGGAAAGGCATGAACAGATCCATCCTCTGTGTCATTAGAGGGAGGCTGGTCCTGGAGATAAATCCCTGGCTTATAGCCTTTACAACTGTGAGAAAATAAATTTCTGTTGTTTAAGCCACTCCGTTTGTGGTATTTTGTTACCACCACTCTACAAACTAATGTAAGTGCTGTCAGGATGAATCATGAAATGCCTGGCTTTCCTCCTGGATTATAAACTCTTTGAAAATGAACAATATTGTTTTTGTTGATTTTTTTTTTATTTCAAGTCCCTTATACTGGACTTACAATGGGTGTTCAATAATTTTGGGCTGCATGACTAAATTAGGATGAGCAAGTCATGGAGAAATTTGGAAAGTTCAGGTGATCGAGAGAAATTTAGTAATCCTGAGATAGAAGGGCAAATCTGGCCACCACTAGGGTGGGCATGAAGGGGCTTTAGAAAAATCTGTAGGATCTTGGAACTCCACGGTGTCTTCTTCAGCAGGACAGATGGAGGGGGTAGGAAAGCGAATCTGGTCCCAGACCACCATGTCCTCTGCAGAGACTTTCTCCACACAGGGCAGGCTCTTCAAGACCCAATCCCTAGGACACAACAAGCTCACACACACTCACACATGGGCACAGGTCCTTCCCCGCTTACAGGTGAACACAATCAGGACCCTCTGCCATTTCCTCCCTCTGATGGCTCATCGCTGAAAGTCACAGTGACTCCTTTTAGTATGAGAGATCCTCACTAGCTGCCTGTTCTTTCGACCTGTACATTGCAGAGATGGCAGGTGTGTAGAAGAGAGGGCGACAAAGTGAGAAAGCAAGAGAAAAGATGTGTGAAGATAAAGAAACTTGCCTTTGCTGAACTGAAGTCTTATGTGTTGGGCTCTGTGCTGGGGACTTCAACTACATAAGCTCACCCAGGTGGGTGCCATCCACCCCAGTTTACAGAGGAGAGAAGGAGGCTCAGAGAGGCACAATCATTTGCTCAGAACCACACATCAAACAAGCCAAGTGACTGAGGTTTCACCCAGGTCTATTTGACTCCAAAGTCTGTGTTCCCTTTCTACTTTATCAAATTGCCTCTTATTCTGGAAGCAATTTAAAATCAACACTCCCTTCTGTGCCCATGCATTTTATTCTTGTCTGTGCCAGACTGGCCCTTTCAGTGAGCTGGCCTACTCATCCTCTGCCTAGCAGGCCAGCACAAAAAAGCTGGCTTCAGACAACAGCAGTTTGCCAAGCAATCTCCCAGGTTATTTCTGCTTTGTGTATTGTCTATTAATCTGATTACTGCTCCCTAGTACCTCAGATTTTTGGCCCTGGACCCTCCGCTCTACCTTATTAGAATTTATTTACGGACCACTGGCTCCCCATTCTGCCCTGACCTTCACTTGCTCCTCTCGTTTTTGTGCCCCAACAGCCGTGGGATGGAGAACCCCCCTCCAACTCCATTCCTAGTTTTTTGAATAAGTCTCCTTCATCCGCACCAACTAAGCCTATCTTCCCTTAAAGAGATGAGGGGAATTTGAAGGCTCCCCCAAAATAGGATGATGGCTGTGTAAAAGAACAAGGGTCCTGGAACAGAACCCCCATTTAATACTGGCCTTACCACCAAGCAGACATGTCATTTGGGGGAACATACTAGTTTTGCATCATTATAAAAACAAGAGTTGTTGTACCAGGACCTTGTGAGGTTCCCTGTGGAGTTGATAATCTTTGTTAAGATGTACAAAACAGGACCTTTATAAAACCTTAACAACCTTATTTGCACCTGGCCATCATTTTTTAAAAAGACACTGGCCACTTAGAAAAGCATCTCTTCCATGCATTTGTTTAAAAAAAAAACAACTTTGGGGCCATAAACCATCTGTTCTGACTGTTACAAGATTGTGCATCAGGAAATAAAATAAAGTCTAGCCTGGAAACATTCGGGAAAAAAACAGGTAAGGCAGGAGAGAGACATCTGCCAAAATTGTGACTTACTGAATGCACCCAAGGTGGACACAGTCCCTAGTTCCACTTTTGCATATAGTTCCTGTCAAGTTGGCTTTGTATGGAATATGAAACATTTTTATATCTTTTTGGCAACTGTTTATTTGCAGTACCTACTCCATGCATGCACTGAAAATAAACTAGAGATAAATAAGACCTCAAGGACCTTAAAATCTAGAAACTACAGGGGTCCTGCTCTTAGAAGCTTTATAATTGACTTGGTGGTCACTACACTTACATGTATGATAAGAAATAACTCATTTCTTAGAATATTAGCAAACTGTTCATGATATAGTATTTTGCCTCATCGGTAGTAGGTTTATAGCATTTTTTCAAAAATGTTTTATATAAATTTTTAAATAGGGCTGGTCCAGGGAAAAGGCAGAGAAAGAGTAGGTAAAAAATACTTTACTTCCTTGATTTCAGTGGAACCAGTTCTTTGATCACTGGGTTAGTATAACAATTCAGTCATTGCTCTGGAAGGCCTTGGGAAAAGAACACATAACTGCTCTGGGGTTATGTCCTAATAGCTTTTCATTAATAGACTTGAAGGGGATTAATGTTCCTGGCATTCATGCTGGCAACTTGTATCACTTACCCTTTTCTCAGTTCAACACCATTTGCAATTATTTCCTATCCTTTCAATAACCATTGAAATTTCACTTCTTCCATGAGGCTTCTCCTGAATACTGGGGAAAAAAATGATTTCCTTTCCATGCAAGGCGACTGAGGATTCTGCTTTGCCAGGATTGTCCCAATTTTGGCACTGAAAGTCCACGTTCCAGGAAACTCGTCAGCCTTAGGAACTGTTTGTCACTGATATGGACTAAACTGTGTCCCCTCAAAATTCTTAAGTTGAAACCTTAATTCCCAATGGGATGATGTTTGGAGATGGGTCCCCTTGGGAGGTGATTAGGTTTAGATGACGTCATGAAGGTGGGGCTCTCATGATGGGATTTATGTGCTACAGGAGATGCCAGAGACCTCTCCCTCTCTATCATTCTCTCTCCCACACTCCATCTCTTTCCCCACATTTCTCTCTCTCTCTCTCTCTGCCAAGCGAGGACACAATGAGAAGGTGGAAATCTATAAGCCAAGGAGAGAGCCTTCATCAGACCATCCTGGCACCCCTGATCTCAGATTTCCAGCCCTCAGAATTGTAAGAAATCAATTTACGTTGCTTAAGCTAGCCTGTCTATGGTATTTTGTTATGGCACATAAGCCAAATAATACAGTTGTTTATCTCCATGTTCCCTCCTTTGAACACAAAACCTCCAAGAAATGTTCTTTTCATGTGAATTTTTATTACTTCAAATACGCTTGGCATCACACATTTGTGCTTCGTGAAGGTGGGAGAGGTGCATGGTTGCTTGTGTGTTCTTTTCAACAGTTTTAGATCCCAGGACCACCTAGTTGTTGGTTATGTCGGCCAGAACACAACTGATATGCTCTGCACAACTTCCTCATCCACAGACAGGAGCCTGCACTGGGTGGACCCAAGAATGAGGCTCCTTTCACAGCGAGTGATCAGAAAAATGGGAAATCAGTAACGTTTACTAGTTCTCAGACACTCCATTTATCTGGCATCTATCGATCAACAAATAAGTATTTACGAAATCTCCTTTGCTTGGCTTTTATAGACAGGGTCTCAGAATGGATGTTTGGAAAAAGAAAAAACTGGTATCTATTAGCACTTGAGTTGAATATTTGCTTAATCCTTCTGAATTTCAGTTTCTTTATCCCTACAATGGAAATAATCATATCCGTATCATAGGAAAGCTATGAAAATTAAAAAAAGACTGGTGAATGCTGGATAGTGTCTTATAAATACTAAAATATTGTAAAATAACTAATAAACATTATAAAAATAGTCATAGACTAGCATAGTGTCTATAAGCCAAGGATGAATTAACCCAGGTTTATGCTTGGCATAATAAAGGACACAAAAAAAACCAATCAAATAGGGTTCCGGGAAGATGGCGGTGTGAGCAGGGCGGCAGAAATCTCCTCCCAAAACTATATAAATCTACGAAAATACAGCAAATACAACTATTCCTAAAAGAAAGACCAGAACACACAGGAAAGCGCACAGCGTGCAGCCACACCTGAGAGGACTCAGCACCCCGCGAGGCGGGTAAGATACGGAGCCACGACCCAGCAGCACCTGAGCACTCACCCAGCACAGCGCACCAGCGGGAGGAGAGGATTTGGAGCCGGGAGGGAGTGGAAGAGCAGGTCCGCGAAATAACCAGCCCCGGTGGTCTGCACCGGGAGCACTGACACACATCGCACGGTGCATCGGACACTGGAGAGGCAGAAGGTGCAGGTTTTGAGCTGGGAACACGCTGGGACTGTGCAGCCAGCGCCCCGAGACAAGAGAAAAGCGGGTGCGGTTTGTAGCTGTCTCGGAGAGACGGGGGGCCCAGCGACGGAACACCATCGCCCCGGTATGCTCAGCCATGCAGGCTGGAAGTCCTGGGGAACTTCAGACCCCTTTGCTGGTAACTGAGAAAAGGGAGCAGCCACGCTGGAACTTTATATAGAAAACAATAACCCTCCCATTCGATCCTGCCCCGGCCAGGGCTACAAAAAGCAGCGTGGCCGCGGCTGTGGATTAGTGGAGCAACAGCGACACCTACAGCACGCTTAGAGAATCCACTCCAGGTGGGCTTTTTCTTTTCTTTTCTTTTTCTTTTTCCCTTTCCTTTTTCTTTCTTTTCTTTCTTCTTTCACTCTTTTCTTTCTCTTGCTTCTTTTTTTTGCTTGTTTGGTTTTTTTCGTCTTGTTGTTTTTTTCCTTTTCCCTTTCCTTTCTCTATCTTTTCTTTCTTTCTTCTTGCTCTCCTTTCTTTATCTTCCTTCGTTTTTTCATTTTTTTTGCGTTTTTTTTTAAGTTTTAAAGAGCCCAGCTGACATACGTGGCAATTACCAGCAACCACTCCTATCAACATGACAAGACAGAGGAATATGATACAGACAAAAATCATCAAGACCCAGACAACCCCTGAGAGGACCCTGAAGGGATGGAAATGCAGAATCTTCCTGAAAAAGAATTCAGAATAAAAGTCATAACCATGCTGATGGATCTACAGAGAAATATGCAAGAGCTAAGGTAGGAAGTGAGGGAAGTCAGGAAAGACAATGCAGAAATGAGACAAGCCATCAACGGGCTGGGCAGCAGACTGGACGAGATGCAAAAGACTGTTAATGCAATAGAAATCAGAGAACAGGAACACAGAGCAGCTGAGGGAGAGAGAGATAAAAGGATCGCTAGGAATAAAAGAATATTAAGAGAACTGTGTGACCAATCCAAACGGAACAATATTCGCATTATAGGAATACCAGGGGAAGAAGAGAGAGAAAAGGGGATAGAAAGTGTCTTTGAAGAAATAATTGCTGAAAATTTCCCAATGCTGGGGAAGGAAATAGTCTCGCAGTACATGGAAGCCCACAGAGGTCCTAACACAAGGGACCCCAGGACGACAACACCAAGATACATAATAATTAAAATGGCAAAGATCAAAGATAAGGACAGAGTATTAAAGGCAGCTAGAGAAAGAAAAAAGATCACCTTCAAAGGAAAACCCATCAGACTAACATCAGACTTCTCAACAGAAACCTTACAGGCTAGAAGAGAATGGCATGATATATTCAACGCAATGAAACAGAAGGGCCTCAAACCAAGCATACTGTATCCAGCACAATTATCATTTAAATATGACGGAGGGATTAAACAATTTCCAGACAAGCAAAAGCTGAGAGAATTTGCCTCCCATAAACCACCTCTACAGGACTTCTTAAAGGAACTGCTCTAGAGGGAAGCACTCTTAAAGCTAAAAAGCTGTCACCAGAGAAAATAAAATCATAGCAAAGAAAGCAGACCATCCAAATACTAACTAAAGGTAAAGAATAAAACACCTAGTATATAAAGAATGAAGGAGGAAGAATAAGAAGGGAGAGAAATAAAGAAATATCAGACTGTGTTTACAATAACTTAACAAGACAGTTAAGTTAGATTGTCAGATAGTTAAGAAGGAACCCCTGAACGTTTGGTAACCATGAATCTAAAGCCAGCAATGCCAATAAGTACATATCTATCGATAATCACCCAAAATGTAAATGGACTGAATGCACCAATCAAAAGACACAGAGTAACAGAATGTATAAAAAAGCAAGACCCATCTATATGATGCCTACAAGAAACTCACCTCAAATGCAAAGATATCCCCAGATTAAAAATGAAGGGATGGAAAAAGATATTTCATACAAACAAAAAGGAGAAAAAAGCAGGTGTTGCAGTACTTGTACCAGACAAAATAGACTTCAAAACGAAGAAAGTAGCAAGAGATAAAGAAGGACATCACATAATGACAAAGGGGTCAGTCCAACAAGAGGATATAACCATTTTAAATATATATTCACCCAACACAGGAGCGCCAGCATATGTGAAACAAATACTAACAGATTTAAAGGAGGAAATAGACAGCAATGCATTCATTTAAGGTGCCTTCAACACACCAGTCACTCCAAAGGACAGATCAACCAGACAGAAAATAAGTAAAGACACAGAGGCACTGAACAACACACTAGAACAGATGGACCTAACAGACATCTACAGAACTCTACATCCAAAAGCAACAGGACACACATTCTTCTCAAGTGCACATGGAACAGTCTCCAGAATAGACCACATACTAGGCCACAAAAAGAACCTCAGTAAAGTCGAAAACATTGAAATTCTACCAACCAACTTCTCAGATCATAAAGGTACTAAACTAGAATTAAATTTTAGAAAGAAAACAAAAAGGCTCACAAATACATGGAGACTTAACAACATTCTCCTAATTAATCAATGGGTCAATGACCAAATCAAAACAGAAATCAAAGAGTATATGGAGACTAATGACAACAACAACACAAAGCCACAGCTTCTGTGGGACACAGCAAAGGCAGTTCTAAGAGGAAAGTATATTGCAATCCAGGCCTATCTAAAGAAAGAACATTCCCAAATGAATAGTCTAAAGACACAATTACTGAAATTGGAAAAAGAAGAACAAATGAGACCCAAAGTCACCAGAAGGAGGGACATAATAAAGATTAGAGAAGAAATAAATAAAATTGAGAAGAATAAAACAATAGAAAAATCAATGAAACCAAGAGCTGGTTCTTTGAAAAAATAAACAAAATAGATAAACCCCTAGCCAGACTCATTAAGAGAAAAAGAGAATCTACACACATAAACAGAATCAGAAATAAGACAGGAAAAATCACGACGGATCCCACAGAAATACAAAGAATCATAAGAGAATACTATGAGAATCTATATGCTAGCAAGCTTGAAAACCTAGAAGAAATGGACAACTTCTTAGAAAAATACAACCTTCCAAACTGACCAAACAAGAAACAGAAAAACTAAACAGGCCAATCACCAGCAAAGAAATTGAATCAGTAATCAAAAAACTACCCAAGAACAAAACCGCCGGACCAGATGGATTCAGCTCTGAATTCTACCAGACATATAGAGAAGAAATAACACCCATTCTCCTTAAAGTTTTTCAAAAAATAGAAGAGGAGGAATACTTCCAAACTCATTCTATGAAGCCAGCATCACTCTAATACCAAAACCGGGCAAAGACCTCACCAAAAAAGAAAACTACAGACCAATATAGCTGATGAACATGAATGCAAAAATACTCAACAAAATATTAGCAAACCGAATTCAAAAGTACATCAAGAGGATCATACACCATGATCAAGTTGGATTCATCCCAGGGATGCAAGGATGGTACAACATTCGAAAATCCATCAAAATCATCCACCACATCAATAAAAAGAAGAACAAAAACCACCTGATCATCTCCATAGGTGCTGAAAGAGCATTTGAAAAAATTCAGCATCCATTCATGATTAAAATTCTTAATTAAATGGGTATAGACGGCAAGTACCTCAACATCATAAAGGCCATATATGACAAACCCACAGCTAACATCATACTTAACAGCGAGAAGCTAAAAGCTTTTCACCTAAGATCAGGAACAAGACAGGGATGCCCACTCTCTCCACTGTTATTCAACATAGTACTGGAGGTCCTAGCCACGGAAATCAGACAAAACTAACACATACAAGGCATCTGGATTGGTAAAGAAGAAGTCAAATTGTCACTATTTGCAGATGACATGATATTGTACATAAAAAACCCTACAGACTCCATTCCAAAACTGCTAGAACTAATATCTGAATTCAGCAACGTTGCAGGATACAAAATTAACACACAGAAATCTGTTGCTTTCCTATACACTAACAATGAACTAACAGAAAGAGAAATCAGAAAAACAATTCCATTCACAATTGCATCAAAAAGAATGAAATACCTAGGAATAAACCTAACGAAGGAAGTGAAAGACCTGTACTCTGAAAACTACAAGACACTCCTAAGAGAAATTAAAGAGGACACTAACAAATGGAAATGCATCCCATGCTCTTGGCTAGGAAGAATAAATATTGTCAAAATGGCTATACTACCTAAAGCAATGTACAGATTCAGTGCAATCCCTATCAAATTACCAACAGCTTTCTTCAATGAACTGGAATAAATAATTCTAAAATTCATATGGAACCACAAAAGACCCTGAATAGCCAAAGCAATCCTGAGAAGGAGGAAAGAAACAGGGGGAATTACGCTCCCTGATTTCAAGCTCTACTATAAAGGCACAGTAATCAAGACAATTCGGTATTGGCACAAAAACAGACCCACAGACCAGTGGAATAGAATCAAAAATCCAAACATCAACCCAAAAATATACAGTCAATTAATATTTGATAAGGGAGCCTTGGATATACATTGGGGAGATGACGGCCTCTTCGGCAGCTGATGTTGGAAAAACTGGACAGCTACATGTAAGAGAATGAAACTGGACTACTGTCTAACCCCATACACAAAGGTAAACTCAAGGTGGATCAAAGACCTGAATGTAAGTCATGAAACCATAAAACTCTTAGAAAAAAACATAGGCAAAAATCTCTTAGACATAAACATGAGCGACTTCTTCATGAACATATCTCCCCGGACAAGGGAAACAAAAGCAAAAATGAACAAGTGGGACTATATCAAGCTGAAAAGCTTCTGTACAGCAAAGGACACCATCAGTAGAAAAAAAAGACATCCTACACTATGGGAGAATATATTCATAAATGACATATCCGATAAGGGGTTGACATCCAAAATATATAAAGAACTCACGCATCTCAACAAACAAAACGCAAATAGTCCAAGTGAGAAATGTGCAGAGGACATGAATAGACACTTTTCCAAAGAAGAAATTCAGATGGCCAACAGGCACATGAAAAGATGCTCCACATCACTAATCATCAGAGAAATGCAGATTAAAACCACAATGAGATATCACCTCACACCAGTGAGGATGGCCAACATCCAAAGACAAACAACAACAAATGTTGGCAAGGATGTGCAGAAAAGGGAACCCTTCTACACTGCTGGTGGGAATGCAAATTAGTTCAACCACTATGGAAAGCAGTATGGAGGTTCCTCAAAAAACTCAAAATAGAAATACCATTTGACCCAGGAATTCCACTCCTAGGAATTTACCCTAAGAATGCAGCAGCCCAATTTGAAAAAGACAGATGCACCCCTATGTTTATCGCAGCACTATTTACAATAGCCAAGAAATGGAAGCAACCTAAGTGTCCATCAGTAGATGAATGGATAAAGAAGATGTGGTACATATACACAATGGAATATTATTCAGCCATAAGAAGAAAACAAATCCTACCATTTGCAACAACATGGATGGAGCTAGAGGGTATTATGCTCAGTGAAATAAGCCAAGCCGAAAAAGACAAGTATCAAATGATTTCACTCATATGTGGAGTATAAGAACTAAGAAAAAAACTGAAGGAACAAAACAGCAGCAGACTCACAGAACCCAAGAACGGACTAATAGTTACCAAAGGGAAAGGGACTGGGGAGGACGGGTGGGAAGGGAGGGACAAGGGGGGAAAAGGGGCATTACGATTAGCAGGTGTAATGTTAGGGGGGCACGGGGAGGGCTGTACAACCCAGAGAAGACAAGTAGTGACTCTAAAGCTTCTCACCATGCTGATGGACAGTGACTGTAATGGGTTTGGTGGGGGGGACCTGATGAAGGGGGTAGTGTAATCACCATAATATTGCTCATTTAATTGTAGATTAATGATATCAAAATAAACTTAAAAAAACAATCAAATAGAATTCTGTAGTATTTAATTAGACCTGCAAGCATTTCACGCTCTTTTGCATTGTTATCCACATCCGGAGATTCAATTAGCTTCTACACATCTAAGCTTCCCATGTTGATAGCTCTTGTCCAGGTCTCTCCTTGGAACTCCTGACCCATATGTTGAGCTCCAGTTGCATGACTGAAAAATACGTTTAAACTCAACAGCATCAAGATAAAACCCATGATCTCCCCTTGCCCAGTATGTTTGTCTTTTTAGTCTCTTCCATGGATAACATCACCTTCCAACTACTTTGCATGCCAGAAACCTTGGAGCAACCCTTGGCTTCTTCCTCTCCTTAAGTTCATGCCCACGCCATCACAGTCTTATGCACCGAACCTATATCATCCTATATCATCCCACCCCTCTCTGACTCCACCATTACCCTGTCTGGAGCTGCCAACATCTCTGTCCTGGATTATTGCAACAATTTACTGAATGATCTTCCTAAACTCTTCTCCAAACTCTTGGTCTTGTCTAATCTTTTCTCAGCTAGCCCCAGAGTGAAATTTTCTAAACAAAACTAAGGCCATGGCCCTGCCCTCCTACAAAGTCCACCATTGTTCCCTATTTTCTCACAGAATAAAGCCCAAAATTCTCTGCAAGGTCTACAAGATGCAATCTGTCTCATTCCTGCCACCTCTTCAGCCTCATCTCCTAGCACACATGCCTTACTGTCCACATTACACTGATCTTCTGGTTTCCATTATGGAACTTTATGTTCCCCATGGCAAGAATATTCTACCTTTCCCCTACTTTATTTTTAAATCATTCTGATTATTCTTCCAATTTCAACTCAAAAATTACTTTGTTAGAGGGAAGTATCCTATGAGGTCTCAAACTGTCCTATGCTTATCCTTGGAAAAGCATTTAGAATAGCTGTTAATTTTATATTATTTGCAGTCACTTATGTCTGTGTGTTCCACCAGACTATAAGTTATGTGAGGATAGGTGCACATCTGTTTTTGCTCACCACCAAGCCATGTATCCTATTACAATCTTTGGCATAGAATGGGTGCTCAATAATAATATGTTGATGAGTGAGTGAATGAACAAACAGAAAATGTTACAGGCAGATCATCACTAAGTGTCTGGCAAAGAAGAGGAAGTAGAGGAAAGCTATGGAGGGTAGGAAGGTTTCCCTGAGGAGGCAGTGATCGGAGTAGGAGGATGGAGAATGGAATAGGGAGTAGAATTTAGATAGTTACAGAGATGTGGGTGGGGGGCTGCTTTTCAGGAACTAATATTAACAGGTAAAAAGTTTCGGAGGCTGCAGTAAGCATTTCATATACAGAAAATAGTGAAGAGATTCATAGGAGAATGAGTATGCATAGTTAAGGCCCCAGAGAAAAGTCAGGGTGCCCATTTCAATGTCTGGAGGGATGCACATCATTTGTCTTTATTTCTAGCTATGACTGGTGTTTCAAATGGGTGGTTGAAATTAAAGCAAAAACTTAATGTTTCCTGGGTGAACAGTGATGAGCAAACGTTCTTTTGTGGGAAAAGGACTGTCATCTGTTTGTTCAGGTTGATATGAGCTTTTGTTTCACTCTTATAGAGACAAATGACTCTATGTCTCTCCGCCAGTTACATTATTAACTCTACTGGCATTTTATTTCTACGTCAAGGGATAATCGGAGGCCAAACAAAGAGGATGCATGCACTGAGAAGACTTGCCACAGGCTGCAGACTGCCTGACATTTCAGAATGAAGAATCATTGCCTCAGAAATCTCCCAAGCACTTCTGTACCCCAATCAGGGAACTGTTATGGTAAAATTCAAAAGTAAGTTTGCTCCATCTGCTATCTCACCACCGGTATAAAGAATATATTCCAAGCATTTAAGATAATTAAAGCCCACTCCTTTCTTGGTTATTGGCAAGCCTCCTTACATCTACCAATATCAAAACAGCACCTGTACTCTTCTCCAAATGTGCCACAAGGACTCAATTTTACGATATGAAGGGAAGCATGAATTGGGGAGGAGGAAATGTTATGGTGGAAACAGTCATGGATAAAAATCGTTAAGATATCAAGGACAAGATGCAGATGTGTTGACACCAACATGGTCTAGAGCCCAAGTTTCCAGTAAAAACTAAGACCTAGTCAACTGAGTAGGATGAAAATGAAGGACGGGAGGCTCCAGTGGGAGTGGTTGGAAGCACATGATATGTTGGAAGAGCAGAGACTGGCGGACTGGTTGACATGGGTGCTAATAACATTTGAAGTTTTCCATGTAAGTAAAATCCCCATGAGCTTGATGTCTGATTCCAAGAAAGTATCAGTTCAAACAGCAGGATTGCTTGGGTCACAAGAGTTGTTGTAAACACCCATGCCTTTGTCTCAGAGTATGACAGGATTCAATATCTTTATTGCCTATTCAATATCTTTATTGATGGCTGAGATGAAGGAACTGACAATGTGCTCATCAAATTCGTGGACTACACTAAGTTAGGCAGATTTGCTAACACCTTCGTAGGACAGGAATAAAATATGAACTGATCTTGGCAAGATGAGTGACTCTAGAGTGGGTCCCTTTGGGACAAGGAAAAATAAACAAGGGTTCCAACCTGTCTAAAGCTAAATACAAACATCCTAAGCACAGAAGTCAAACCTCCCTTTCTCTTTTCCAGACCTTCATTAAAGTTCTGGATATCCTTTTCAACACAAAACTTTCAAAGGAATGTAAGTAAACAAGAAAGGTTCAGAAAGGCATAATGAATGCATAACCAAGGGAAAACGACAAACTATGTCCAAGCCTACAGAGGTTGCTTAATAATTGTGCAAACGAGAAGACAGATGGAATAGAGGGAAGGGGTTTTAAAAATGGTAGCATTGGAGAGAACAAACGAGACAGTTATGGGTAATATCTTTGTAACCTTTATGGGAAGAATCATTACCCACAGCTGGAAAGAGTAAATATTCATCAACTTAAAACAGAAACTGCATCAAATAGTTTCCCTGTGCCCCTCTCAACTTTGAAATTTTATGATACCTGACTTCATAACTGGTATTTCCCGCCATTGGGCTAACCAAGAATCACACCTGAGACGTGAGCAGGTGGTCACAGAGGAAAACCAGGATTGGGCATCATTTTCCTAGGCTTCCCCACTTATGCCTCTTTCCTTCATTGTGTTCCTGCACACTTTCTCCCATAGCTCCACAAGCTGCCCACACTGCCTCAGGATATATCCTAAAGATTATCTCAGAATTAAGAAAAACACAAACATTCAAAAGGTACACTTCTGATTTGACTCAGAATTGGAGCTGGACTGAAGAAGGGCTTCCAGGCTGCATTTAATGGCATGGTTTCCAAGCTGGGATTCATGTTACTCATCTGTGAAGGTTGGAGACCTCTCCCAGACCACGTCAGACCTAAGGCCAATGAAGTCAGATTATCAGGGAGTGGGTCCCGGGTATTAGGCTTCTTTTAAAGCTCTGCAAAAGGTGCCAGTGTGCTGCCAAGCCTGAGAACCACTGCTTTATAGGGTGTTTGGTTGGTTTTCTTCACCTCAGAGCATGAGCACAGGAATCCCCCTGTGGGGAAAATAGGAGTTCCTATGACCAGGATCCTCACCTGACCCTAAACTACTTGATGATGTAACTGGCCTGCTGTTAGGCTATTGCTTCCACACCCTCAGCAATGAGCTATTATCGACTGAGTCACTATGTAAGAGCTCTGCCCAGTGTTCTGGGCAGAAGCAGAGATGGAGGTGGATTATAGACCTGCAGACTGCTGGATGCAGACATGATTCTAGTGCTCGACCTACCACTGGGAGAATAAAGCCAGGTATAAACCCTTTTACCCCAAGAACATTCCATCGTCATTCGCTCAGTTTCACCAAATCCATAGTGAATTTGCCCAGAGCTGAAACCCTCAGGCAAGACACCATCCCCAAAACAGCCTGTGAGTGAACCTCACACGTTCTCCTCACTTAGTTAAGAGACAGGGGCAGACCTTCTAGATGGATCGAACAGCAGCAGTTCCTCTCACATTTTAATGCACATACAAACTATCTGAGGAGTTTGCTTAAGTGCAGGTTCTAATGTAGTAGGACTGAGGTGGGCTTGAAATTCTGCACAACAACCTCCTATGTGATGGCATGTAGACCTCAGGGACAGTTGGGACTTAACTTCAAACTTACATTAACTCATGAGCACACCTCCCGTCAGCTTTACTACCCACTTAGCAATGTCCATGGCTCTAAATAAATGGAGGCTGATAGCTTGATCTCCTTGTTCTGTAAGAGCAACAGTGGGATTCTCAATCCAAAGCATGTAGAGTTAAGTATCTAAGTGTCTTGGTGTCTTGTGATGGTTAATGCTCTGTGTCAACTTGACTGGATCAGAGTGCCCAGATATTTTATTTGGCTAAACATTACTTGTGTGTGTGTGTGTGTGTGTGTGTGTGTGTATACATATATGTGTGTGTGTGTGTGTGTGTGTGTGAATGATTCTGGAACCCAATTACAATGTGAGGAGGGTTTTCTCCCACACCACCAATTCTTAGGCACCACCTGGGTGTCCTGCAATTCAACTCAATTCTGACACTGTCTACCAGGAGATACAATCAAATTCTACAAGTGAAGGGCTCAGCCAGCAGACTGCAACCCCCCCCCCCCACTTCAGATGCAATCACAAGTCCAGGTTGTCACCTGTGCTTCTGACCAATTGATTAGCTATAAATCAGAGGTTCCCATGAGCCCCTCCTCAGTTCAATTAATTAGTTAGGGCAGCTCACAGAACACAGCAAAAACAGTTTACTTACATTTGTCACTTTATTATAAAAGGATATGGTAAAGGACACTGATGAACACCCAGATGGGAGAGGCAGGTGTATATGCATGAATGGCAGAGCTTCCATACCCTCTCCAGGTGCATCACTCTCCCAGCATCTATACTTGTTCACCAACCTAGAAGCTCTCAGAAGCCCTTCCATTTGGGTTTTTATGTAGGCCTCTTTACAGAGGCATGACTGATTAAATCATTAGCCATTAGTAATTTATTCGACTTTCACCCCCTCTCCCCACCTCAGAAGTAGGGAGGTGGGATAAAAGTTCCTATAATTACTTGGTTGGCTCAACTGGCAACCAGCCCCCATCCTTAGGTGCTTTTCAAATGTCACCCCATTAACACAGCAAAAGACACCTTAATCACTCTCTACACCAGAAATTCCAAGAGTTTTAAGGGCTCTGTGGCAGAAACTGGGGAAAAAGACCAAATGTGTATTTCTTATTATATATCACAGGAAGTATTTCTCAAACTGCAATAAGCATATTGATCACCTAGGAATCTCTCTAAAGGGCAGATTCTGATATAGCAGTCCTGAGAGGGCCATTAGAGTCTACATTTTGAACAAATCCCCAGGTGATGGAATTCTGCTGGTCTAAGAATGAAGCTTTGTGTAAAAAGGATCCAAGGGAAGTTTTATTGACTTTAAACATGGTGGCCTCTGAACTTGGGAGTCCCCAACCTAATAATTACCTATGTTGAGATCAGCTAACTTGGGTCCCCAAACTGTGGCTCTTGATGTCTTTTAGGTAATAATTCCCAGGTACATAATCACCTCAGACCATAATTTTCCTGCATTGCTACAAACTTTTGAATAATCCTAAAATTACAAACAGAAAAGGGCAACCAGCCCTTCCCCAAGTCCTAAAAATACCCATTTTTAAGGACAGCATTATCTGTATTTGGGAACGAGCCATATTTAGGATATCCAAAATAAAATCGCATGGAAAGTATGTGCTCCAAGCCCATGATTGCAGAGCTCAAGGATGGACTAAGATTGACCTCATCTCAGACACAGAGGAAATCAACTGTCAGGAGAGTTCTGATATACATTAATTGTTCAACACAGAGCTATCTGACATTATAATTCTCATTTACACCAGTCTTTCTTTTTTAGAAGAGAACTCAGCACATGGACAAATATTGGCTTTTTCAAGTCAAGATATTTAGAGACCAATTGGAAATGTTCAGAAAGAACTAAGGACAAGCACATTGTACCATTGACTTATGCTATGAATTTGGAATAGTCTCAAGTCTTCTTGAAGCTAGGTTGTCTCCTTGGCAGAGTATGGATATTTCCATAGATGTTGGATGAAGTTCACGTAAGATAATGGATATGCAAGTACTTAGAAAAGCTAAAGTAGAAGAACACAAATTGGGATTTCCGGGAAGATGGCGGCATGAGCAGGGTGGCAGAAATCTCCTCCCAAAACTATATATATCTATGAAAACACAGCAAATACGACTATTCCTAAAAGAGAGACCAGAATACACAGGAAAGTGTATAGCGTGCAGCTACACCTGAGAGGACACAGCACCCTGCGAGGCGGGTAAGATACAGAGCTGCGACCTGGCAAGACCCGAGCACTCACCCACCCCAGCGCACCGGCAGGAGGAGAGGATTCAGAGTCGGGAGGGAGTGGAAGTACACCCTGGATAAATAACCAGCCCCAGTGATCTGCGCGGGGAGCGCTGACACACATCACATGGTGTAGCGGAGATTGGAGAGACAGAGGGTGCAGGATCTGAGCGGGGAACATGCCAGGGTGCTTGCAGCCGGCTCCCGGGAAGGAAAAAAAAGGAAAGTGCCCGCTTTTTCAGCAGTCTTAAAGAGACAGGAGGCCAGTGGAGGACCCAGATCACCCCGGCACACTCAGCCCAGCAGGCTGGGAGTCCTGCGGAGTTTCGGACCCCTTAGCATGCAACTGGGAAAGGGTGGCCGAACTTAGACTTCCCACAGAGATCGACAGCCTCCCATTCGTTCCCACCATGGCCAGATCTATAAAGGGCCCTGTGGAGCGGCACGGCTACAGCTGCAGAATAGTGGAGCAACACCGCCACCTACATCATCCCCACAGAATCTTCTCCGGGGTGGGCTTTTTTTTTTTGGTTGTTTTGTTTTGATTTTGGTTTTTTCTTCTCTTTCTTTTTTCTTTTCTTTTCTTTTTTTTTTTAAGTTTTAAAGAGCCCAGCTGACATATGTGGCAAATACCAGCAACTACTTCTATAGCCATGAAAAGACAGAGGAATATGGTCCAGACTAAGATCAACCAGACAACCCCAGAGAGGGAGACTGAAGGGATGGAAATGCACAATTCTCCAGAAAAAGAATTCAGAATAAAAGTCATAACCATGCTGATGGATCTACAGAGAAATGTGCAAGAGCTGAGGGAGTAGGTGAGGGAACTGAGGAAAGACAATACAGAAATCAGACAAGTGATTGACGGGCTTAACAGCAGACTGGATGAGATGCAAGAGACTGTTAATGGAATAGAAATCAGAGAACAGAAATACAGAGAAGCTGAGGCAGAGAGAGATAAAAGGATCTCTAGGAATGAAAAAATATTAAGAGAACTGTGTGACCAATCCAAACGGAACAATATTCGCATTATAGGAGTACCAGAGGAAGAAGAGAGAGAAAAAGGGATAGAAAGTGTCTTTGAAGAAATAATTGCTGAAAACTTCCCATGCTGGGGAAGGAAATAGTCTCGCAGTCCACAGAAGCCCAAAGATCTCCCAACACAAGGGACCCAAGGACGACAACACCAAGACACATAATAATTAAAATGGCAAAGATCAAAGGTAAGGACAGACTATTAAAAGCAGCCAGAGAGAGAAATAGGATCACATACAAAGGAAAACCCATCAGACTATCATCAGACTTCTCAACAGAAACCTTACAGGCCAGAAGAAAATGGCATGACATATTTAACATTATGAAACAGAAGGGCCTTGAACCAAGAATATTGTATCCAGCACGATTATCATTTAAATATGATGGAGGGATTAAACAATTTTCAGACAAACAAAAGTTGAGAGAGTTTGCCTCTCATAAACCACCTCTACAGGATATCTTAAATGGACTGCTCTAGAGGGAAGCACCCCTAAGGCTAAAAAGATGTCAGCAGAGAAAATAAAATCATAGCAAAGAAAGCAGACCATCCAAATACTAACTAAAGGCAAAGAATAAAACACCTAGTATATAAAGAATAGAGGAGGAATAATAAGAAGGGAGAAAAATAAAGAAACATCAGACTGTGTTTACAATAACTTAACAAGAAAGTTAAGTTAGATTGTTAGATAGTAAAGAAGCAACCCTTGAACCTTTGGTAACCACGAATCTAAAGCCAACAATGCCAATAAGTACATATCTACCGATAATCACCCTAAATGTAAATGGACTGAATGCACCAAACAAAAGACACAGAGTAACAGAATGGATGAAAAAGCAAGACCCATCTATATGCTGCTTACAAGAGACTCACCTCAAACCCAAAGATATACACAGACTAAAAGTGATGGGGTAGAAAAAGATATTTCATGCAAACAACAAAGAGAAAAAAGCAGGTGTTGCAGTACTTGTATCAGACAAAATAAACTTCAAAACGAAGAAAGTAGCAAGAGATAAAGAAGGACATTACATAATGATAAACGGGTCAATCCAACAAGGGGATATAACCATTATAAATATATATGCACCCAACACAGGAGCGCCAGCATATGTGAAACAAATACTAACAGAATTAAAGGAGGAAATAGACAGCAATGCATTCATTTTAGAAGACTTCAACATACCACTCACTCCAAAAGACAGATCAACCAGACAGAAAATAAGTAAAGACACAGAGGCACTGAACAACACACTAGAACAGATGGACCTAACAGACATCTACAGAAATCTGCACCCAAAAGCAACAGGATACACATTCTTCTCAAGTGCACATGGAACATTTTCCAGAATAGACCACATACTAGGTCACAAAAAGAACCTCAGTAAATTCAAAAATATTGAAATTCTACCAACCAACTTCTCAGATCACAAAGGTATAAAACTAGAAATAAATTTTAGAAAGAAATAAAAAAGGCTCACAAATACATGAAGACTTAACAACATTCTCCTCATTAATAAATGGGTTAATGACCAAATCAAAACAGAAATCAAAGAATATATGGAGACTAATGACAACAACAACACAAAGCCACAACTTCTGTGGGACACAGCAAAGGCAGTTCTAAGAGGAAAATATATTGCAATCCAGGCCTATTTAAAGAAGGAAGAACATTTCCAAGTGAATAGTCTAAAGACACAATTACTGAAATTGGCAAAAAGAAGAACAAATGAGGCCCAAAGTCACCAGAAGGAGGGACATGATAAAGATCAGAGAAGAAATAAATAAAATTGAGAAGAATAAACCAACAGAAAAAAAATCAATAAAACCAAGAGCTGGTTCTTTGAGAAAATAAACAAAATAGATAAACCCCAAGCCAGACTTATTAAGAGAAATAGAGAATCTACACAGATAAACAGAATCAGAAATGAGAAAGGAAACATCATGACAGACCCCACAGAAATACAAAGAATTATTAGAGAATATTATGAGAATCTATATGCTAACAAGCTTGAAAACCTAGAAGAAATGGACAATTTCTTAGAAAAATACAACCTTCCAAGACTGACCAAGCAAGAAACAGAAAAACTAAACAGACCAATCACCAGCAATGAAATTGAATCAGTAACCAAAAAACTACCCTAGAACAAAACCCCCAGACCAGATGGATTCACCTCTGAATTCTACCAGACTTATAGAGAAGAAATAACACCCATTCACCTTAAAGTTTTTCAAAAAATAGAAGAGGAGGGAATACTTCCAAACTCATTCTAGGAAGCCAGCATCACTCTAATACCAAAACCTGGCAAAGACCTCATCAAAAAAGAAAATTACAGACAAATATCCCTGATGAACATAGATGCAAAAATACTCAACAAAATATTAGCAAACCGAATTCAAAAATACATCAAGAGAATCATACACCATGATCAAGTGGGATTCATCTCAGGGATGCAAGGATGGTACAACACTCGAAAATCCATCAACATCATCCACCACATCAACAAAAAGAAGAACAAAAACCACATGATCTCCATAGATGCTGAAAGAGCATTTGACAAAATTCAACATCCATTCCTGATTAAAACTCTCAACAAAATGGGTATAGACGGCAAGTACCTCAACATCATAAAGGCCATATATGACAAACCCACAGCTAACATCATACTTAATGGAGAGAAGCTGTAAGCTTTTCATCTAAGATCGGGAACAAGACAGGAATGCCCACTCTCTCCACTGTTATTAAACATGGTACTGGAGGTCCTACTCACGGCAATCAGACAAAAAAAGGATATACGAGGCATTCAGATTGGTAAAGAAGAAGTCAAATTGTCACTATTTGCAGATGACATGATATTGTACATAAAAAACCCTAAAGACTCCACTCCAAAACTACTAGAACTAATATCTGAATTCAGCAAAGTTGTAGGATACAAAATTAACACACAGAAATCTGTTGCTTTTCGATACACTAATGATGAACTAACAGAAAGAGAAATCAGAAAAACAATTCCATTCATAATTGCATCAAAAAGAATAAAATACCTAGGAATAAACCTAACGAAGGAAGTGAAAGACCTGTACTCTGAAAACTACAAGACACTCCTAAGAGAAATTAAAGAGGACACTAACAAATGGAAATGCATCCCATGCTCTTGGCTAGGAAGAATAAATATTGTCAAAATGGCTATACTACCTAAAGCAATGTACAGATTCAGTGCAATCCCTATCAAATTACCAACAGCTTTCTTCAATGAACTGGAACAAATAATTCTAAAATTCATATGGAACCACAAAGACCCCGAATAGCCAAAGCAATCCTGAGAAGGAGGAATAAAACAGGGGGAATTATGCTCCCTGACTTAAACCGTACTACAAAGCCACAGTAATCAAGACAATTTGGTATTGGTACAAAAACAGACCCACAGACCAGTGGAACAGAATAGAAAACCCAAACATTAACCCAAACATATACAGTCAATTAATATATGATAAAGGAGCCTTGGATATACAATGAGGAGATGACAGCCTCTTCAGCAGCTGGTGTTGGAAAAACTGGACAGCTACATATAAGAGAATGAAACTGGACTACTCTCTAGCCCCATACACAAAGGTAAACTCAAGGTGGATCAAAGACCTGAATGTAAGTCATGAAACCATAAAACTCTTAGAGAAAAACAGGCAAAAATCTCTTGTACATGAACATGAGCGACTTCTTCATGAACATATCTCCCCGGGCAAGGCAAACAAAAGCAAAAATGAACAAGTGGGACTATATCAGGCTGAAAAGCTTCTGTACAGCAAAGGACACCATCAGTAGAACAAAAAGACATCCTGCAGTATGGGAGAATATATTCATAAATGACTTATCCGATAAGGGGTTGACATCCAAAATATATAAAGAACTCATGCACCTTCACAAACAAAAAGCAAATAATCCAATTAAGAAATGGGCAGAGGACATGAATAGACACTTCTCCAAAGAAGAAATTCAGATGGCCAACAGGCACATGAAAAGATGCTCCACATCGCTAATCATCAGAGAAATGCAGATTAAAACCACAATGAGATATCACCTCACACCAGTGAGGATGGCCAACATCCAAAACACAAACAACAACAAATGTTGGCGAGGATGTGGAGAAAAGGGAACCCTCCTACACTGCTGGTGGGACTGCAAATTAGTTCAACCATTGTGGAAAGCAGTATGGAGGTTCCTCAAAAAACTCAAAATAGAAATACCATTTGACCCAGGAATTCCACTCCTAGGAATTTACCCTAAGAATGCAGCAGCCCAGTTTGAAAAAGACAGATGCACCCCTATGTTTATCGCAGCACTATTTACAATAGCCAAGAAATGGAAGCAACCTAAGTGTCCATCAGTAGATGAATGGATAAAGAAGATGTGGTACATATACACAATGGAATATTATTCAGCCATAAGAAGAAAACAAATCCTACCATTTGCAACAACATGGATGGAGCTAGAGGGTATTATGCTCAGTGAAATAAGCCAAGCCGAAAAAGACAAGTATCAAATGATTTCACTCATATGTGGAGTATCAGAACAAAGAAAAAAACTGAAGGAACAAAACAGCAGCAGACTCACAGAACCCAAGAACGGACTAATAGTTACCAAAGGGAAAGGGACTGGGGAAGATTGGTGGGAAGGGAGGGATAAGAGGGAAAAAGGGGCATTACTATTAGCAGATGTAATATTGGGGGGGCACGGGGAGGGCAGTACAACTCAGAGAAGACAAGTAGTGATTCTATAGCATCTCACTACACTGATGGACAGTGACTGTAATGTGGTTGGTGGGGAGGACCTGATGAAGGGGTAGTTTAATAACCATTATATTGCACATGTAGTTGTAGATTAATGATACCAAAATAAAGAAAGAAAGAAGAAAGAAGAAGAGAAGAGAAGAAAAGAAAGAAAGAAAAAGAATAAGAAAGAAAGAAAGAAAGAAAGAAAGAAAGAAAGAAAGGAAGGAAGGAAGGAAGGAAGAAAGAAAGAAAGAAGAAAAGCTAAAGTACTATGCACATGTAAGACCTTCCTCAGATTCACCCCAAACTTGGAATCTTTTATTCAATTCAATAAACATTCACTAAGTACCAACTGTGAGCCAGAAATCATTTACAAGGATGACTTTTCTGGCTTACCAGAAAATACTGTCATACCTGCAGAGCTTTGATCCTTAGGACATACATCTGTCTAAAGTCATGGAGACAAGGCTCTCTGTTTGGCAGCATGCCAGTCACTGCCTTGACCACGGTGAGCATAGTGAGTAACCTCTTCTGTGTAGTTTACATGTGTGTGTGGTATGAGGCTGTTGGATAATGAGACCAATCCTAGTTAGAGCCTCTCCTCTAAGGCATGAAAGGTTATTATCATGCTTGGGCCTTGTAAGACTAATACGGGTCCCAATTCCATCATCATTTTTACTCAGTTGCCTTGTTACTATAGAATGGTGGAATGACATTCTCTCTAAACTTCAGTTTCCTCATGTGTGATAGATGAATATTTCTCTTTCCTGTACTTTCTATTATTAATACAATGAGGACCAGGACTTCCTAAGGACAATTCCCTAAGGACAGTTTCCTAAGATGATTTCCAAAGGAGTATATGGAACAGCAGCCCAAAACACTGTTCTTTGGTATTCTTTCCTGAAACTGTTGATATGATTAAACTGGCTTCAAAAAGGCATGGTTTCTGCTGGCCCAATGTGTAAGCCAAATCATATCTTTAATAATCTATTGTATAATTTGGGGATAGTTAAAAAAAAAATATATATATATATATATATATATATATATATATATATATAGGCCAAGAATCTCAAATTGCAAGAGAGAGAAGAAAAGAGAGAAAGAGGAAAAAAACAAGCAAAATTCCACAAAGCACACACCTTGACTGTCCACTTACAGGGTACAGCTTGCCTTCTATGGCACCCAGAACCTGAGTCCCATCCTACCTATAAGCAGAGGACCATGAAGAGCTATCTTACCATTTTCAAAGTCTAAATCCCAGAGGATAAAGTTGGGAGAGAGTCTTCAAATCTTCCCACTCCAATCTATCCAGCATCTCCCTTCCAAGTTCTGGTTGTTCTAGTTAAAATCAGGCTCTTCCACTGATGATGTTCAACTTCTTCCAGAGATACCAAAACAAGCCTTGGAATATTGTAACTAAATAATATGACCCATCTTTTAAAGAGGAAGCTCTCCTTCCTCTAATGTCCTATATATATAATCTATATATAGTATCAGGAGATCATTTAATTATAATCATGTAGTTATACTCAGAAAATAGAAGCTCCTGCTCTTGTTGTTGTTATGAGTTATATGTTTTAACTTCCAGGTTAAAATATTTATGGAGAGGATGTGAGTGGTAACAGGTGAGCCACACAGAGTTGCTTATCATCTTGGCACCTACTCAGTATTCCCCCTTGGCCATGAGGCGGCTTCTTGATGGCACCTACCTGAAGACAATAAGAAACAAAGACCCACAACACTGTCAGCATCATGTACTTTTCATTCAGCACAACTTAAGTCAAAAGGGATTCAGGATCCAATTACTAGTCAGAAGGAGCTCCTACAGAAGATGTCACCATCCTGGGCTGCAGACAACACTAGCCCCAGAGGCTGTATTTCTCATACACCAGACAGTAATACACAACTTGTGATGCCCCAATTCAGAAGAGGATTATTAATTGCACAGTACAGGGAGCCTCTGCAACTTGTAATGAGTTTTGTAACTGCGATTTGTGGCAATGATCCTAAACTGAAGCAGAAAATATCAAAGTTGGGTCAATAGTGTAGATTTCTCCCTTTTTAATATTGTCTTAATGGTCACAAAGAGGGCTGTTCTATTCTGCCATCTTTTTGTTACATTCCAGTTGGTGTTTCATGCTGACCTCAAACAATTCATGTAAAAGGAATAGCCATAGAAGTACTGCTAATAAGTACAAGGGATGATGTTCTCATAGGCTGTCTATTTCCAAAGGAGATGTAAAGGGTGTATGAAGAAATGGTGGCCTTTCATCTTTCTCAATGAAAACAACCCAATGTTTTTTATCCTAAGTCAAATCAACATAATTTTGTCTCCAAATCTTCTTGAAAATGCTCCGTAACCACTTAGGAAAGAGAGCAAGCGCTCCTTTGTTCCACTTTTGGAATGCAAGCTGTATGCTTAGGCTCCACTGCACACTGGGTGGTCTGAACATGAGCGGCTTCAGTTGTGTTTTCCACTTAAATGGTTTCGCATAAACTAAAGTTTGGCAGGTTCCTGGGCTGAAACCTACAGCAGTGTTTGAGGTCAAGTGACATACAGAAATCACCTAGTAGCTTTTGACTAACTGTAACCAGGAAGTTGGAAGGAATTCCCAATCTATCTCATCTTTCCCAAAGATGCTACCCCCACACCTTATGGCAGAACGCTGTTTGAGAGGACTGGGAACCCAAAGGGCCACTGCCTCATTGTGTATCACATGCTTAATTGCAAAGCTCTCATTTTTTTCTGCAATCAGGAAAAGCAAAACATCGTTTACAAGAGGCACTACCATAAAAGGTCAGTCCTGAGAAGTGATTGATGCATTCCCGCAAGGAGCAGACTCTCATTCCCAGCCTGGTGGTTGATAAACACACTTGTCTTACTCCCCATGGTGGAAACACACAGCTTTCTGGAATCAGTAAAGTGGCACAAGCCCGGGGCTGGGCTCACCTGAGGCTGTGGGGAAGGCCAGCAGTGCAGCTGTGTGGCAGCTGCTGAGCAGAAGCCAAACCTCCAGGCAGGGCTGTAGCTATTCTGGCCCCATTATAGCAAACTCATCACTAGCTGTTAGAGGGTGAGTGCCCCCCAGAGGGACTGACATGCTCAATGCACACACACACACACACACACACACACACACACACACACACACACACACACACACACACACACAAACCAGGAGACCCCAGACAGGAGGTGGCAAAACAGTGGAACCACCATGAAATCTCAGCCATTTTCCAGACCCAAGGGATATATGTGTGCACTGAAGTTTCTGATTATAGGAAGGACAGGGCATCCCCCTTGCACTTCCATTCTCAGAGTTTGGAAAGTTCTCATCTCTAAAAATTTCTTGGCAAGATCAGGACCCAGAAAAATTATAAAAAGAAGCAGCAGCTGCCTAAGGCCACTCTCTCTCCTCTATCCTGGGTCCCCAGCACTTGTGATACCAATGCAGCCACTATAGGCCACATAACAGAAGGCGTACACAATCTATTCAGTTACATCCCATATGTATTACAAATTCTTTCATGTCCAATCTCCAAATGTCCAGAAAGTTTCTCTCTGAGATCTCCAGCACAACTGAACACCTCAACCCCCAAAAGTTAAAAAAAAACAACAACAAGCTAACTCATAGGCAGCTGAAAATCTATACTAAGATCCTATTTTCAGAAGTGAAAAATCGGGTAGAGGGAGAAAGACTACTCCAAAGCTTGTTCCGGAATCTCACACTCTAAAAAATTTAACATGGAAGTTTGGCGAATGAACAGATTTGGCCTCCCAATTCCCCACTGACTCCATCATACCCAGCATGATCTAAATCACTCAAGATTTATTAGGCGCAAGATAATCAAATTTGAATAAAAGACAGATTCTTCTTTCCCCCATCCCCCCATCAGGTTTCTTGGTTGCAAATAACAGAAATGGTCTGTTAGAAGAGTCTGCAGTCTCAACATGTAAATGAAGAGGCAGCCTCACTAGGGCAGGAACCAGAATCAGAGACAAGATCCTAGTACAGGAATGGGTCTGGCTGGGACACTACTGATGTTCCCACTGGACACCATCAGCCGCTGCTGAACCACAGCCATGATCTCCACCCAACAAGGGCTCCTGTCCTCCCCACAGCTGGAATCCATTCTCAAGAGCCCTAGTGCAGCGCATCAGTGCTCCAAATTAAGGTCCTAAAGGACTGTGCTATTGGCTGATTTAAGTCATACGCCCATGCCCCAGTGATGAGCGTTGGGAAAAGACTATTTTCCAGACTTTTTGGCCTCTGTAGTTCGAAGCAGGGCCTCTCACTGTTTTCTGCCAGAGTAAGAGTGTTGAGATCCCTGGCAGTCAAGACAAAAAGAAAACAGACAAATGTCTACCAGAAGCTTTCATTATGAGGTAGGAGTTGGAAATGGATCATGTGTAGATGAATATAACTAAGACACCACAGCATAGGATAGAATTCACAGGTAAGGTACTAGGGGGATCTTGACACCCAAAGAAGGAAAATGCTACTCTGCTGAGGGCTACGAGGAATTTCATGTTGAAATAATATTCAGCTGAATATTTGAAGATAGATGGGATTTCAAAAGATGCAAAAAGCTACTCCAAGGGAGAAATACCCCCATAATGTTAGAAGTTCTTCTCAATATAAAATGAAACTTTGTTAGGAAGAGGTTTGGATGAATGGACAGATGCTTTATATACATAGTTTGAGAGCTTCTGACAACCTAACTTTTCAATAAATCAAGCAAGGGTTTTCCGAAACAAGACAACTTCCCATGACCCTTGGGGAAGGGATATTCATCACCAGGGCAAAAGCAGAGCAGGAGAAGTTACGTCTCATCAGGTTCATCTTAACTTCACACCACATCACAAATAGGAAATTAACCTAAGGGAAACGTCTAGGCCCTTGCTCAACACCAGGAGTCATGCTAGTTATAAACAGAGGTGGAACCAAATGGAAAGATGTTGACTCCTGGCCAAGTTTGGTTTCTAGGAGCTTGAACAGGTTGAGAAATGGCAAACAATTAACTAAGATGAAGTAACTATTCAATTTTACTAGGGCTGAAGAAGATCTATTATAGAACTTCTGAGAGAGAGAAACTCTTCCCACAATGTGCCAAAATACTTAACATGACCATCACTGCTGGGATCTAACTGATTTGCTTTCATCATATTTTTTGTTCATAAGCACTTTTTTTGTTTTACTTAGGAGAAAAGAAGTAAAAATTCAAATTCTAGAATAGAAATTTTTCTTACATAGAAATACAAGAATCATAATGTCCTTGTCTAAAAGAGGGTGAACTAATGAGAACTATGAGGAACAGTAGAAAGTGCTAGAAAGCAAGGGCCACAGAAGATACGACTCCAGGGAGAGACTGGGACCTCCTTTAAATATCTGATAGATTGCAAGATAAAATTGGTAAAAACTGAAGTGATCCAGTGATAGATTCGGCTATAAACACAAAGGATGGAATTGTTCAAGCAGAATTTGGAAAATGTTCTGTTGTAATGGGGATACTGTTGAAGTCCTCAAATTTCTAAGATGAAATGAGATGGCTGCATGCTGTGATTTGCCTAACTCTCCTAGAAGCCAACCTAAGACGGTTCATGTAATAAATTTTGAAACAAATAACTATTTGTTGACTAACTGAATGAATGATTCCTTTATAAAGATCAGATTTTAAGAGAGCAATAGCTTGATTAGAAAGGTGATGATATAAAAAAATAATTGGCAGTCTTTCATTTGTCATTTGGATCTCTAATTCAGAATCTTTTTCTCAATGTGCTGAAATACAGGCTGTGTATCCCAGGTACAAATTGAACCTGCTTTGTTTCAAGTAGCTACTCCTCAGCAAACGTCGCCCTTTTCCCAGAACGGACAATTCTCCTGAGGCAAACCCTAACTCCCACTATTGTGTGGGGCTCTGAGAGAACACAATGACCACTCTGTGGCAGAGACTACTAACAATGGTGATAGTATTTACAAGTTTTTCATTTACTACCAAGAAAATTGCTAAAGTCTTCCTCTCCCATGCACAGAAGCAGAGTTGCACAAAGCATACAAAGAGCAATTTCAATATAAAAATAATTGAATAACTGATTTTTATCATTTAAACTCCAATTTAATAGCTAGAGTAAATTTTCTTCATATTAGGGAAGAGCAATAAAAACTAACCAGTGGTCAATATTATCTCAAGCTTCACTTCATTTCTCCTTTGGTCTATGAATTGTGACTGATCTGTATTCAGTATGCTTTAAAAATCACCGCGTTGTGCGGAACAGGAACTATATGAAATTCCAAAGAAAGAGAAATTCTAAGAAAATATAACATTTTTTTTCAAGCTTATCTTTCAGTGATAGAACGTCTGATTTTCTTGTTCTTTGTGATTTATATATATTCCAAATTTTCTACATTTCTTTTTATATTAGGAAATACTAATGTTTTAAAATATCACAAGCAGACAAAACTATGCAAATAAAATTTAAATACAATAAAAAATTGTAAAATTTTTGACAATTCACTAAAATGTTAACAGTGGCTATCCAGTGTCATTGCAGTTAGGGATGAACATTTTCCTTTCTCTAGGTTTCTGGAGTGTCTAAATTTCTATGAGTAAACTGTTTCATAATATTTTCTTTGTTTACCTTCACAACATGTAATTAATTTGATTCATATTTTCACAATGAAAGAATAATTTTATCTAGGTTAGGAAGGGTCCCAGAAGAAATAGAAGATAGCCTCACAAATGTTTTCCTGAAAAAGAACCTAAGGAAGGGATTATTTAAAGAACTTTGGGCAGGGTTAAGGGAACTAACCAGGAATAGTGAGACATGTAGGGATGGGCAACAGAAGAAAACTGAACGCTCGTGATCCTGAAGGAGTAAGGGGAGGAAATGGTGTGTCCAAAGCTCAGGGTGAACTGAAACTCTACAGTAAGGACAATCTGACATGAGCTGTAACTGGAAAACAAACACTGCCAGATGTGTGGTGGGGCTGAGACCCAGGTAAGTAAGGCTCTGGCTTTCTATTGTCTTACCCTCTGGGGTTACTCAGCCTTTTCTTCCATTGCCTGAATCCCAACAGAGCAGAAAAACCTAAAGCCTATGAGATGTAGTGCAGAGAAGTCAACTTTCTGGAGCCCAGACCAAGACACAAAACAGTGGAAAATGGACCTGTGGTGGACAGAGGGACAGTGGGATAGAAATAACTGGCATAATCCTGTGTGTGTGCATCACCCCTCCTGAGGCCATCCACATACTTTTCACTTCATTCTCTAAACACCAAACCAGCAATCTAAGTTATCTTCTGGATTCTAGACTCCTTCATCTCTAACCTGCCTGGTCCTGGCTATTTTCTGCTATTCAGAGAATGAACTGTAATATGATAGGCTACACCCAAGATAATGGCTTGGACCAGAATGGCAGCAGTGGTGTGGATAAGAAGTGATATGATTCTGGATATATTTCCAAAGCAAAGTCATTAGGACTTGCTGTTAATTGGGTGAGGGCCATGAAAGGATGCCAACAAGCCTGTGGCCTCTACCACGGAGATAGTTTCAGCACTAACAAAAGGAAGATTTGGAGCCAGGGGAGCCACATTTTGGAAAAAAGATCAGAAACTCAGTCTTTAACATACTAAGTTTGAAATTTCTATCAAACATCCAAGTAGAAATATTGAATAGTTGGATATATACGTAAGGATGGAATTCGGGGAGGAGGTTTGGGATTAAAGTATAAATTTGAGAGTCTTTTTTGTAGATGGTTTGGGAAACCATGGAATTGAATGAGCTCATGAAGAAATAAGTGAAGATACAGTGATAAAAGGAACCAAGGGCTAAGGCCTGTAACACTCCAACATTAAGAAGTCAGGGAGATAAAAAGGAAGCAATAATGAAGACTGACAAGGAGCAGCCTGTGAGATGGAGGGAAGCTGGGCATGCTTTACCTGGAAGCCATATTAAGTTAGGACTTATGCAGTATCCAGCAGGAAAAGGTCACCAGCTGTGTCAGATGTTGCTGATACATCCAGTAGGGGAAGGACTAGAAAGGGATTATTGGCTTTATCAAGCAGGTGTTCTGGGTGATCTTGCCAAAACCATTTTTGTTGGAATGGTGGAGGAGAAAGCCTGATTTGCATGGACTCAGAGAATAGGAAGAGAAAAATCTGGGGTAGACAATTCTTTTAAGAAGATTTGCTTTTAAAGGAACAAAAAGAGATGGTTGTTGATATGGCAAACAGAGATCATGATATATATATTTATTTGTTTCAAAGATAAGAATAATAGGGGATGTTTATATGCTGATATAAAATACCCTATTCTTGGAGATTGGATTAAAGATGGCGACGTGAGAGGTGAGACAGAGGCTTCCTCCTAAAACCACATATAATATAAAAATATAACTAATACAACTACTCTTGAAAGAGCAACAGGAAAGAGGACGGCAACAAACTGCATACCCCTGGAGACAAGAGCAGCCCTCAGGGAAAAGGGTAACATACTAAAGCTGTGGTCCTGCGGGATCCAAGCCCTTCCCCCACCCCGGCTCATGGCAGGAGAAAGAGGAATGGGGCAGGGAGGGAGTGGAGATCTGGGACTTCTGAATACCTAACTCTGGAGATCTGCTCTGGGAGCACAAACCTACATTTCATGGTACTTGCATGATACTCTTGTAATTAGGAGGTTGGAAAGCTAAGACAAGCAGAATTCCTGGAGAGACTAAGATTCCACCTGCTTGTGGAAAGCAGGGATCCATATCCAGCTGCTTTGGGACAAAAGAAAGGCAGGCAGTCTAAGAGACTTCCTAACAAAGAAGCCCTTAGCAAGAGGGCTGCTAAAGGGGCAAGGATTGCACAGAGCTTATTGCTCAGGAGAAAGGACAGGCAGACAAAATTGCCCAGGTGCCCTCTGCCCAGCAGATTGGAAGCATTCCCAATCTTCAGGTGCTCCAGCTCCCTGGCTGCCTATACAGCTCCAAGAACCCCTTCTGTGACAGGCAGACTAGTGCACCTTTCTCCTGGCCACCCCCACCGGGCTTGCAAACCGGGAAACCCTTCCCTGGTGTTAAGCCAGCCAGAGGGAAGATCTGTCTGCAGCAACTAAAAACGCAAACCACAGAGGCTTATACCTGTGTGCTCAGCCCACTGGTTCAGGCAGTGGAGACAGGCATAGCAGCCAGGAACCAGGAAACAGCTCTTTCCTCCCTGGAGGCACCAATGCCACTCCCCTATAATCCCCAACATTGCTTCAGGGGTTGAGCAGCTCCAGAGAGTAGAGCTTCTGGGCACTAGAGGACGCCATACACAAATATGAAATGCCAAAGGAACCTGGTCCAGAGGAAAATTATGAACACAACTCCTGAGAAAGATTTAAATGATATGGACCTCATGACTCTCCCTGAAAGGAAGTTCAAAACAAAAATCATTAACATGCTCATGGAGGTATGGAAAGATATTCAAGAACTCAGGAATGAATTACGGTTGGACACCCAATCATTGAAGAACACAATGGATGGTATTAAAAGTAATTGGATACGGTGGAGGAGATGATAAATGAAATAGAAACTAGAGAAGAGGAATACAAAGAAGATGAGGCACAGAGAGACAAAAGGATCTCTAGGAATGAAAGAATATTGAGAGAACTGTGTGATCAATCCAAACGGAACAATATTCGCATTATAGGGGTACCAGAAGAAGAAGAGAGAGAAAAAGGGATAGAAAGTGACTGTGGAGTTCCGGGAAGATGGCGGTGTGAGCAGGGCGGCAGAAATCTCCTCCCAACACTATATTTATCTACGAAAATACAGAAAATACATCTATTCCTAAAAGAGAGACGAGAATAAACAGGAAAGCGCACAGCGTGCAGCTACACCCGAGAGGACTCGGCACCCCAAGAGGCGGGTAAGATCCGGAGCCGCGACCCGGCGGGACCCGAGCACTCCCCCACCCCAGCGCACCAGCGGGAGGAGAGGAGTCAGAGCCGGGAGGGAGTGGAAGTGCACCCCGCGAAGTAGCCAGCCCCGGTGATCTGTGCGGGGAGCGCTGACCCACATTGCGCAGTGCAGCAGAGATTGGAGAGACAGAGGGGCAGGATCTGAGCGGGGAACGCGCCAGGGTGCTTGCAGCTGGCTCCCGGGAAGGAAAAAAAAAAAAAAGCGCGTGCTTTCTTCAGCGGTCTTAAAGAGACAGGAGCCCAGCGGAGGAGCCGGATCGCCCCAGCACACTCAGCCCAGCAGGCTGGGAGTCCTGGGGAGTTTCAGACGCCTTAGCTGGCAACTGAGGAAGCGTAGCCATACTTAACACTTCTCACTGAGATCAACAGCCTCCTATTCGTTCCCACCCCTGCCAGAGCGATAAAGGGCCCTGCGGAGCGGCACAGTCACAGCTGTGGAATAGTGGGGCAATAGCGCCACCTAGAGCATTCCCACAGAATCTATGTCCAGTGGGCATTTTTTTTTTGTTTTTTTGTTTTGTTTTGTTTTTGTTTTTCCTTTTCTTTCTTTTTTTCTTTCTTTCTGTTTTTCCCTTTTTTTTCTTTTTTTCTCTTTTTTTTCTTCTCTTTTTAAAGTCTTAAAGAGCCCAGCTGACATACGTGGCAACTATCAGTGACCAAATTATACAGCCATGAAAAGACAGAGGAATATGGTTCAGACCAAAATCAACCAGACAACCCCAGAGAGGGAGTCTGAAGGGATGGAAATGCACAGCCTCCCTGAAAAAGAATTTAGAATAAAAGTCATAACCATGCTGATGGACCTACAGAGAAATGTGCAAGAGCTGAGGGAGGAAGTGAGGGAACTGAGGAAAGACAATACAGAAATCAGACAAGCGATTGACAGGCTTAACAGCAGAATGGATGAGATGCAAGAGACTGTTAATGGAATAGAAAACAGAGAACAGGAGTACAGAGCAGCTGAGGCAGAGAGAGATAAAAGGATTTCTAGGAATGAAAGAATATTAAGAGAACTGTGTGACCAATCCAAACGGAACAATATTCGCATTATAGGAGTACCAGAGGAAGAAGAGAGAGAAAAAGGGATAGAAAGTGTCTTTGAAGAAATAATTGCTGAAAACTTTCCCTCGCTGGGGAAGGAAGTAGTCTCGCAGTCCACCGAAGCTCATAGATCTCCCAACACAAGGGACCCAAGGAAGACAACACCAAGACACATAATAATTAAGATGGCAAAGATCAAAGATAAAGACAGGGTATTAAAGGCAGCTAGAGAGAGAAAAAAGATCACCTACAAAGGAAAACCCATCAGACTATCATCAGACTTCTCAACAGAAACCTTACAGGCCAGAAGAGAATGGCATGATATATTTAACGTTATGAAACAGAAGGGCCTCGAACCAAGAATATTGTATCCAGCACGATTATCATTTAAATATGATGGAGGGATTAAACAATTTCCAGATAAACGAAAGTTAAGAGAATTTGCGTCTCATAAACCACCACTACAGGATATCTTAAATGGACTGCTCTAGAGGGAAGCACACCTAAGGCTAAAAAGATGTCACCAGAGAAAATAAAATCATAGCAAAGAAAGCAGACCATCCAAATACTAACTAAAGGCAAAGAATAAAACACCTATTATAGAAAGAATGGAGGAGGAGGAATAAGAAGGGAGAGAAATAAAGAAACATCAGACTGTGTTTACAATAACTTAACAAGAAAGTTAAGTTAGATTGTTAGATAGTAAAGAAGCAACCCTTGAACCCTTGGTAACCACGAATCTAAAGCCAGCAATGGCAATAAGTACATACCTATCAATAATCACCCTAAATGTAAATGGACTGAATGCACCAATCAAAAGACACAGAGTAACAGAATGGATAAAAAAGCAAGACCCATCTATATGCTGCCTACAAGAAACTCACCTCAAATCCAAAGATATACACAGACTAAAAGTGAAGGGATGGAAAAAGATATTTCATGCAAACAACAAAGAGAAAAAAGCAGGTGTTGCAGTACTTGTATCAGACAAAATAGACTTCAAAACGAAGAAAGTAGCAAAAGATAAAGAAGGACATTACATAATGATAAAGGGGTCAGTCCAACAAGAAGATATAACCATTATAAATATATATGCACCCAACACAGGAGCGCCAGCATATGTGAGACAAATACTAACAGAATTAAAGGAGGAAATAGACAGCAATGCATTCATCTTAGGAGACTTCAACACACCACTCACTCCAGAGGACAGATCAACCAGACAGAAAATAAGTAAAGACACAGAGGCACTGAACAACACACTAGAACAGATGGACCTAACAGACATCTACAGAACTCTACACCCAAAAGCAACAGGATACACATTCTTCTCAAGTGCACATGGAACATTTTCCAGAATAGACCACATACTAGGCCACAAAAAGAACCTCAGTAATTTCAAAAATATTGAAATCCTACCAACCAACTTCTCAGATCACAAAGGTATAGAACTAGAAATAAATTTTAGAAAGAAATCAAAAAGGCTCACAAATACATGGAGACTTAACAACACTCTCCTAATTAATCAATGGGTTAACACCAAATCAAAACAGTAATCAAAGAATATATGGAGACTAATGACAACAACAACACAAAGCCACAACTTCTGTGGGACGCAGCAAAGGCAGTTCTAAGAGGAAAGTATATTGCAATCCAGGCCTATTTAAAGAAGGAAGAACATTCCCAAATGAGTAGTCTAAAGACACAATTACTGAAATTGGAAAAAGAAGAACAAATGAGGCCCAAAGTCACCAGAAGGAGGGACATAATAAAGATTAGAAAAGAAATAAATAAAATTGAGAAGAATAAAACAATAGAAAAAAATCAATAAAACCAAGAGCTGGTTCTTGGAAAAAATTAACAAAATAGATAAACCCCTAACCAGACTCATTAAGAGAAAAAGAGAATCTACACACATAAACACAATCAGAAATGAGAAAGGAAAAATCACGACGGACCCCACAGAAATACAAAGAATCATAAGAGAATATTATGAGAATCTATATGCTAACAAGCTGGAAAACATAGAAGAAATGGACAACTTCTTAGAAAAATACAACCTTCCAAGACTGACCAAGAAAGAAGCAGAAAAACTAAACAGACCAATCATCAGCGACGAAATCGAATTGGTAATCAAAAAGCTACCCAAGAACAAAACCCCTGGGCCTGATGGATTCACCTCTGAATTCTACCAGACATATAGAGAAAAAAAAAACACCCATTCTCCTTAAAGTTTTCCAAAAAATAGAAGAGGAGGGAATACTTCCAAACTCATTCTATGAAGCCAGCATCACTCTAATACCAAAACCGGGCAAAGACCTCACCAAAAAGAAAATTACAGACCAATATCCCTGATGAACGTAGATGCAAAAATACTCAACAAAATATTAGCAAACCGAATTCAAAAATACATCAAGAGGATCATACACCATGATCAAGTGGGATTCATCCCAGGGATGCAAGGATGGTACAACATTCGAAAATCCATCAACATCATCCACCACATCAACAAAAAGAAGAACAAAAACCACATGATCATCTCCATAGATGCTGAAAAAGCATTTGACAAAATTCAGCATCCATTCCTGATTAAAACTCTCAACAAAATGGGTATAGACGGCAAGTACCTCAACATCATAAAGGCTATATATGACAAACCCACAGCTAACATCATACTTAACGGCGAGACGCTGAAAGCTTTTCATCTAAGATCCGGAACAAGACAGGGATGCCCACTCTCTCCACTGTTATTCAACATAGTACTGGAGGTCCTAGCCACAGCAATCAGACAAAACAAAGACATACAAGGAATCCAGATTGGTAAAGAAGAAGTCAAATTGTCACTATTTGCAGATGACATGATACTGTACATAAAAAACCCTAAAGATTCCATTCCAAAACTACTAGAACTAATATCTGAATTCAGCAAAGTTGCAGGATACAAAATTAACACACAGAAATCTGTTGCTTTCCTATACACTAATGATGAACTAACAGAAAGAGAAATCAGAAAAACAATTCCATTCACAATTGCATCAAAAAGAATAAAATACCTAGGAATAAACCTAACGAAGGAAGTGAAAGACCTGTACTCTGAAAACTACAAGACACTCCTAAGAGAAATTAAAGAGGACACTAACAAATGGAAATGCATCCCATGCTCTTGGCTAGGAAGAATAAATATTGTCAAAATGGCTATACTACCTAAAGCAATCTACAGATTCAATGCAATCCTATCAAACTACCAACAGCTTTCTTCAATGAACTGGAACAAATAATTCTAAAATTCATATGGAACCACAAAAGACCCCGAATAGCCAAAGCAATCCTGAGAAGGAGGAATAAAACAGGGGGAATTACACTCCCTGACTTCAAGCTCTACTACAAAGCCACAGTAATCAAGACAATTTGGTATTGGCACAAAAACAGACCCACAGACCAGTGGAACAGAATAGAAAATCCGAACATTAACCCAAACATATACAGTCAATTAATATTTGATAAAAGTGCCTTGGATATACAATGGGGAGATGACAGCCTCTTCAGCAGCTGGTGTTGGAAAAACTGGACAGCTACATGTAAGAGAATGAAACTGGACTACTGTCTAGCCCCATACACAAAGGTAAACTCAAGGTGGATCAAAGACCTGAATGTAAGTCATGAAACCATAAAACTCTTAGAAAAAAACATAGGCAAAAATCTCTTGGACATAAACATGAGCAACTTCTTCATGAACAAATCTCCCTGGGCAAGGGAAACAAAAGCAAAAATGAACAAGTGGGACTATATCAAGCTGAAAAGCTTCTGTACAGCAAAGGACACCATCAGTAGAACAAAAAGACATCCTACAGTATGGGAGAATATATTCATAAAAAACATATCTGATAAAGGGTTGACATCCAAAATATATAAGGAACTCATGCACCTTAAGAAACAGAATGCAAATAATCCAATTAAGAAATGGGCAGAGGACATGAATAGACACTTCTCCAAAGAAGAAATTCAGATGGCCAACAGGCACATGAAAAGATGCTCCACATCGCTAATCATCAGAGAAATGCAGATTAAAACCACAATGAGATATCACCTCACACCAGTGAGGATGGCCAACATCCAAAACACAAACAGCAACAAATGTTGGCGAGGATGTGGAGAAAAGGGAACCCTCCTACACTGCTGGTGGGACTGCAAATTAGTTCAACCATTGTGGAAAGCAGTATGGAGGTTCCTCAAAAAACTCAAAATAGAAATACCATTTGACCCAGGAATTCCACTCCTAGGAATTTACCCTAAGAATGCAGCAGCCCGATTTGAAAAGGACAGATGCACCCCTATTTTTATTGCAGCACTATTTACAATAGCCAAGAAATGGAAGCAACCTAAGTGTCCATCAGTAGATGAATGGATAAAGAAGATGTGGTACTATACACAATGGAATATTATTCAGCCATAAGAAGAAAACAAATCCTACCATTTGCAACAACATGGATGGAGCTAGAGGGTATTATGCTCAGTGAAATAAGCCAAGCCGAAAAAGACAAGTATCAAATGATTTCACTCATATGTGGAGTATAAGAACAAAGAAAAAAACTGAAGGAACAAAACAGCAGCAGACTCACAGAACCCAAGAACGGACTAATAGTTGCCAAAGGGAAAGGGACTGGGGAAAATGGGCGGGAAGGGAGGGATAAGAGGGAAAAAGGGGCATTACGATTAGCAGATGTAATGTTGGAGGGGCACGGGGAGGGCAGTACAACTCAGAGAAGACAAGTAGTGATTCTATAGCATCTCAGTACGCTGATGGACAGTGACTGTAATGGGGTTGGTGGGGGGGACCTGATGAAGGGGTAGTTTAATAATCGTAATATTGCACATGTAATTGTAAATTACTGATAATAAAATAAATTATATTTTTAAAAAAAGACTATTATTTAGAGCAGTTTTAGGTTCTTGGCAAAATTAAGTGGAAGGTATGCACAGCCTTCCCCAATATCAAAATACTGCAATAGAATGGTATACTTGTTAGAATCAGTGAACCTAGGTTGACACATTATCACCTGAAGTTCATTGTTCTTGGTGTTGTACAGTCTACGGGGTTTGACAAATATGACATGTACCGACCATTAATAGTATCACCCAGAATAATTTCAATGCTCTAAAAATCCTCTGTGTTCTACCTGCTCATCCCTCCCTCCCCTTAAACCATTGACAACCACTGTTCTTTTTACTGTCTCTATACAGTTTTGCCTTTTCCAGAATACCATATAGTTAAAATTATATAATATGTCGTCTTTCAGATTGACTCCTTTCATGTAGTAATATATATTAAATGTTCCTCCATGTCTTTTCATGGCTTGATAGCTCACTTCTTTTCAGTGCTGAATAATGTTCAGTTTTCTAAATGTACTGGTTTATTTTCCCATTCACCTACTAAAGAACCTAAATTGTTGATTTTAGATCTTTCTTCTTTTCTTATACATGCATTAAATTCTATAAATTTCTCTCTAAACACTGCTTTTTCTGCATCCATAATTTTTGATATGTTGTATTTTCATTTTAATGCAGTTCAAACTATATTTAAATTTCTTTTGAGATTTCATCTTTGACATGTGTTATTCATGTGCTATTTATATAATCTCCAAGTAATTTTGGATTTTCCAGCTATCTTTCTGTTACCAATTTCTAGTTTAATTCCACTGAGGTCTTAGAACAGATATGGTGTGATTTCTGTTCTTTTAAATCTGTTAAGCTGTGCTTTATGGCCAGATGTGGCCTAGTTTGGTGAATGTTCTGTGAACTTCGGAAGAGTATGTGTTATTTGATGTTAGACGAAGTATTGTATAAACGTCAATTCTATGTCACTGATTGATGTGTTGCTGAGTTCAACTGTGCTGTTACTGATTTTCTGTTTGATCGATCTATTTCGGATAGAAGGGTGTTAGAGTCTCCACCTATAATAATGGATTCATCTATTTCTCCTTGAAGTATTATCAGTTCTTCCCCCATGTATTTTGAGCTGTGTTATTAAGCATATACACATTAAATACTGATATTTCTTCTTAGAGAATTGACTCCTTGTTATCATCATGTAATGCCCTTCTTTATGCCCGATAACTTTCCTTGTTCTGATGTCTGCTCTGTCTGAAATTAATATAGCTGTTCTGGCTTACTTTTGATTAGTGTTAGCATGGTATATTTTCTTCACCCATTTTCTTTTAATCTATATGTCTTTATATTTAAAGTAGGTTTCTTATAGACAACATATAACTGGATCTTGTTTTTCTATCCACTTGACAATCTCCATCTTTTAATTGGTGCATTTAGACCATTCACATTTAAAGTGGTTATTGATATAGTTGGGGATTAATATCTATCATATTTGTCAATGATTTCTTTTTATTACTATTATTCTTGGTTCCTATTTCCGTCTTCCAGAATATATCTAAGTTTCTAATTAAATAATTTTCTTCTTCCTGCAAGAGTTCTTTTAACATTTCTTGCAAGATAGTCACTGGCAACAAATTCCCTCCATTTTTGTTTGTCTGATAAAGTCTTTATTTCTTCTTCACTTCTGAGTTCAACTCAATTGCAGATGGTACAAAATTCCAGAATGATAGTTTTTTCTCTCACATGGCAACTATTTTTCTCTCAGTACTTTAAATATCTCACTCCACTTTCTTCTTGTTTGTATGAATTCTGAGAAGTCAGATATAATTCTTATCTTTGCTTCTCTACAGGTAAGTTGGATTTTTTTCCCTGTCTACTTTCAAGACTTTTTTTTTATCTTTAATTTTTTGCAGTCTGAATATGATATACCTAGGCATATACATATATATATATATATATTTACTCATTTATCCTGATTTGTGTTCTCTGAGCTTCCTGTTTCTATGGTTTTGTGTCTAACATTAATTTGGGGGAAATTCTCAGTCATTGTGTCAGTTGTTCTTCTGTTTCTTTTTCTCATCCTTCTCTTTCTGGAATTTCCATTATGCAAATATTATACCCTTTGTAATTATTCTGCCTTTCAGTTTTGGGAATTTCCATTGGCATATACTTAAACTCAGAGGTTCTTTTCTCAGCTATCTCCTAATGAGACCATCAAAACATTTTTAATTTGTTATGTTTTTTTAATCTCTAGCACTTCTTTTTTATCTCTTCTTAGAATTTTCATCTTTCTGCCTACAATGTCCGTTTGCTCTTGCACGTTTTCCATTAGAGTCCTTAATATTAATCATGGCTGTTTTAAATTCCTGGTCTGTTCATTCCAACATCCCTGCCATATCTGAGTCTGGTTCTGAAGTTTGCTCTGTCCCTTTGAACTGTACTTTTTTTTTACCTTTTAGTATGTCTTGTAATTTTTTTCTCAATAGCCAGACATGATGTTCTGAGTAAAGGAACAGTTGTAAATAGTCCTTTAGTAATGTCATGGTAAGGTGTGGGGGAGGGGAAGTATTTCATGGTCCTATGATTGGATCGCAGTCTTTTGGTGAGCTTGGGCCTCTGGACTTTGAACTTCACAAATGCTCTGGTCCCCCCTTTCTCCGTTTAGGTGGGACAGGATACCTAGAGTGGGCTGGAGTTGATTTCCTCCAGGTTAGTTAAACTCTGGTAAAACCCTAACAGTCTAGGCTCTGGTAAAATTGTATCTCTTGAGGGCAGGCCTTGTGAAGAACAGGGTGCTCTGGCATATTTCAAAATGGTTCCTTTTTCCTCCTCCTGCTGAAAGCATGAGAAGTTTTTTTTTCTGGTATTTACTGTGGGAACCTAGTTGAGCTCTGTGGGTAAAATTGTAACATTTCTAGATTATCTCTCCTGGCTTTAGTGCATTTGCATATCCTCATGGGTGGAGGGAAGTTCATCTCCCTGTTTACCTGGGCAACCGAGGGCGCATCTGAACCTGAGAGTTTAAGGGGAGGGGCTGGCATGCCTCTTCTGGAGTGTGGGGGTTTGGGGGGGAAGACTGTGCTGGACTGCAGTTTGTAAGCAATAAGCGGGTTTTAAACTTTATTTCTCCCTTTGACTGATTTCGGTTTTTAGAGGTATTTTGCCCCAGGATTTCCTTTCCCGGGACTTACAAACTCCTAGAGGTAAAACTCATGAAAGTGCAGAGGATTCCCATGACTACGTTTCTCTGGAGTTTTTAACTCTCAGATTTGTCTATACTCAGCCCCCAGCAATTTGTCAGTTGCAGTTTAAGTTTTCTTAACTGGGTACTGGTTCCCAAGGAGGTTTCTGCTCTGGTAAGGTGTGATTCCCTATATTTGCTTGTCTGTCTTTCCAATTTCAGGGGCTTTGGTTTGACTTCTGACTTCACTTTGATGCCAGAGTTCTTGTTCACGAAGCCGAAGAATGAGCTTAGCAAACAGTCAAGATAGGAGAGCAAGGCACAGGCTTTTATTTAGAGATAAAGTGAAAGGACAGAGCTCCCGGCTCACGCAAGGAGGGGTCAAGAGAGTCCGGTGTGGTGCGTTGTCTAGGGGTTTTATAGTCAGATGAGGATTTTTTAAGAACATGAAAAAGCTTAGGGGTATGGACTTATTAAGCTGTCCTAGAATATTTACAAGTAACTTGATACAAGTAACCTCCTGCTCTGTTAATTTTTCCCCGAGATACCAGCATCTTGGTCTGCGGCATATGAAACAAGGCCACCTACTCAGCCTCACCTCAAGGTGGGCTGAGGCATTGTTTGCTAAAGAGTAAGTTAAGTGCAATCTTATCTTTAAGGTGGAACCTTTCTTGCCTTTTATTATGTTGTTTACAGCTGGGTCTGCATGCTAAATTAGTTTGCCTAGTTTGCAAAATCACCTTATTAGATCTGAAAGACGAAAGACAGCACATAGGCCTGGGCCTTTTAGGGTGCTAAAGTCAATCTTGCACATGATTACAAATGATTAGCATAATAAAAACATGTGCTACTCTTCTTCATGTGTGGAACATTAACTGATCTTACTGAAGAATGACCCTAGAGCTTAATGTTTAACACAGAGTTTTGGTAGGGGGTTTCCTTGCATGTAGTTACATTGCTCTGACTGCAAATATCCTGCCTTGCTTTTTCTGAAGGCCCTCCCCCTACTCTGACTACACCCACAGTCCCTCTCTCAGCTTCTTTGCTAGATCGAAAAAGAGTTACTGGTTTTTCAGTTCAGCTTTTTACTCGTCATTGGGATGTAATGACAACTTTGAAGCTTCTTACATGCTGGACTAGAAAACAACGTTTGAAATATTTTTCTAAAATATATTTATTTGGATTAAAAAAAAGAGTCCAAATAAGAGGACAGCATAATTAAATAATAGCACAGTTGATATTCTAATAGTTTCAGTTTGGGAAACACTTCTGTGGCCCATGGTGAATGGGGACAGAAACAAACTGTCTATTTCAGCTCTTTAAACTAATAACCATTCCAGGATACATATGCAGTAACCGCAAAAAATCCACACACATGCTCCAGTGGCCATCTGTCCCTGAAACAAAAGGTATGCACAGCAGAGAGTCCCCACCCTGTCAGCTGTGATTTATGAGCTCCTGTGTTTGGAGGGGTGGTTGGTCCAGGCTGTGCTGACTCAGCGCCCTGCGGGCTGCCTGTCCTGACATCCAGCGTCTCCTGGGGAACATGTGACTATATGTCCAGAACCCCAGGCATGCTCTGCTTCTCACTCCTTGTCCCCCTCACCTCCAGCATTTCTCCCCTTTTCCTGCTCCCTCTGTAGGAGACATCCTCCCCTCCCAGCCTGTCTCACATAGCCTCCCTACCTCCTCTCATCTAGGCCAGTCTGACCAGCCTCCAGTCTTCCTCTGTACAACCATGAAGCCCACCTGGGCACCCTATTCAATATCCACCTCCCTTTTGGTGTCTCTGCCTTCCATACCTCCCCTTTGCAAGAGTCTGTCCTGGAAGGGTAGAAAAGAAAGAGGACTGCAAGCGAAAAGACCCAGGTTCAAGTCCTCATTGTCTTCTAAAAAGTGTGTGTGTGTCAGAACCCAAGAACAGACAAATAGTTACCAAAGGGAAAGGGACTGGTGAAGATGGGTGGGAAGGGAGGGATAAGAGGGGAAAAGGGGCATTACGATTAGCAGATGTAATGTTAGGGGGGCACGGGGAGGGCTGTACAACTCAGAGAAGACAAGTAGTGATTCTATAGCATCTCACTACGCTGATGGACAGTGACTGTAATGGGGTTGGTGGGGGGGACCTGATGAGGTGGGGAGCTTAGTAACCATAATGTTGCACATGTAACTGTAGATTAATGATACCAAAATAAATTATATTTAAAAAAAATGTGTGTGTGTGTGTGTGTGTGTGTGTGTGTAGGAGAGAGAGAGAGCACTTGGGCAAGCCATAAATATCCCCAAATCTATTTCCCTGTGTGATCCTCTGGACTTGTAGGCTGTCCTGAATCAAACACCCTTTATCCTATTCACACCATGATCTCCATTTGGGAAAAAGCCCAATGTATGCTTTTGATGAAGAGTATTTCCTATGCCTGCCTCTTCCCATGGAAGCCGAGAGGCCCAAATCCTTTCTCTACTTTCACTCTACCTGCCGTTCCGGCCAGGAACAGGTGACTGACAGAAGCTGAGCCGATCAGCTGCTCCTTTCTATGACCTTGCTGACTGGTTAAAAACTGGGGGGACCATCTGGAGGTGGGACGCTGTCAATGCCGGCAGGGAGTGTGGGCCACACAGGTCCTGCTGCATGACCTTGATTCCCACCCACCCCCAAGCATGGTGTTCTGACTTCTCGGTGATTCTTTGCATCCCTGATATCCTTTCATTACATTTTCTTTTTGCCTAAGAGAGCCAATCTCTTTCTGATTTTGCAGCCAGCAGTCTGACTGGTACAGCCAGTAATAAGAGACTTCATGATGATTAAATGAAATTATATGGCAGCCCTCCTAGCTTGGTGCCTGGAATATAAAAACTAAGTTTACTGAAAGCTCAGTATGGTTGAGCCCTGAGGTAAGCAATGTGCAACCATAGCTCATGGAGTTCTCACCATGATCCCATAAAGGTATTACCATTTTGCCAACATGGAAACTAAGGTGCGGAGAAGTTAGGTAACTTGCTAAGTCCACCCTGTTGTAAGATGCAAACTGGATTTTGTTTCTGGGTCTGTCCAGTATTAGAAATCTTCATCAACTCTCCTCCTTCCTCATTTCCTCCTGCTCAACTCAGTTTTAAGAGCTATCAGTGTGGGTCTGGATGTAAAATCAAAGGTAGTGATAGGGACCATGAATCTAGGGCACAGCCCTCAAAGTAAAGGGCGCCACCTCTATTAATCCTGAGAGTAAGACCTCTGATACGCTGAAGACAGCCATGCATTCCTTCAGCTCTGAAATACCTCCTAAACACTAGGCCGTGAGCTGGAGGAAAACTCAGCCCAGCCAACCTTGCTTTGGGGCTCACAGGTTATGAGCCTCTTGAAAATGTGACTGGTGAGAGAGCAGAGGCCAAAATGATTCCCAAATATGGATCAGGTAGAGCCAGCTCCCTGCAACAGTTATGAAGGTTGATGGGATGTTTCCATGGGAGATAGCTGAGGAAGAGGAAGGAATGGGTGGGAGAGGAAGTAAAGGAGAGGGTGGGTGGGATCTGTGCAGCTGCAGCCCCTGCTCAGGCTCTGCTACCGAAACAGTCATCCTTTCTCTGAGAGGCTGCAGCTCAGGTCTGCAGCATTCCTGGGGACTGTGGAAGCCTCTCCAGGGGACCAGGGCCCTGGAAATTGTAGTACTTTGGTGCCATCTGTCTTGGTGTCAGCCAGAACCTGAGCTGCAACAGTCAACTTAAAACTACCTTTCCAGGGATGAATTCACAATGCTGGCATAGGGCAGGGCAGGGGATAAACTTCCACCAGCCGCAGCTGGATCTAGAGGTGCAAACCGTGTCAGCAGGATGGTCTTTCCAGGCAGCTGGCTTCCCTCTTCTCTGCTGGCTCTTTCCCCCTCTCCCCACGAAGGCAAGTAGTCCCCAGCACTCCAGCCTACTTTCTCCAGCTGGGCAGCCGCAGAGGAAGAGAGCACTTAACTCTCCAGTAGCTCCCAGAGCAGGTCCTGGGCCTGATTCCTACTGGTCTGACTTGGTCATATGCACACCTCTGAGCAGTCACTGTGGTCAGAGGTGTGCACTGCCCTGATAGGCCTTGCCTGGGAAAGAGTTTGGTGGGGTGGGGGGAAGCCCCACCCATACTCCAGGGACTCAGTGGGGACAGGTGTCCCTTACAGCCTTCTGGCTGTGAGGTGAATTGCCTTCCCATCCCTGAAGGAGAAAGAGGACTGGCCTTTCCTCTCCACTTCCTCTACCAGCTGTTGTTACCTGTGCCCAGCTGAACTCCCCTGGAATTTGGACAATGGAAAAAGAAGAGCATAAGACCCACATTAGACTTTTCACAGTGGCCCATTTTAATTCCTGAAGCCTCTCTATGTATTCTGAGGATCAAGGCTGTCCTTTCTCTCTTTGTATCTCTTCCCCTCTCTGCTAGTGATTTGAACATAGTAGATGCTCAGAAAAACTTCTAGAATTTGATGGTGGACTATTAAGAAAAGAAGGCAAACGAAGGCAGGCCCTGTCAACCAATTCCCAGCCCCACGAGCCTAGTCAGAGCAGGGTGGGGCTCCCCTCCCAGTTCCAGAGCTCTGCATTGTCCTGGGCAAGACTTGTCATAGCCATGTTCCCGGCTGGCTGCATGCTCCCTTCTGAGGAACTAGAGCAGAGGGCATGTGCCGTGTGGGGAAGTGGTCAGGTCCACGGCGCTTCCACCCCCTTCCCACCAGCGAGGCCCGGGCTATTGAGCTGGCTGCAAATGTTAATTGGACACAGCTTCACTTTATGTGGCTGCGTTAGCGCGACTGTAATGATCCATCAAGCACAGAATGTGCATCAGATGCAACCTTATTGTGTCAGAGCTATACCTTGATCATATTAATTGAAGTTTCACAGCAGATGGGTTTCCTTTTCAAGCCACATTTTATTACATTTCATTAGCATCATGTTAATGGCAGCACAATAGCAGAGACTCTGGACATTAAAACAATTTTCTGATGGCTCAGTGACATTTTCTGTGTCATTAACTAGAGTGCTAGCCTGGCTAGTCAGGAATTCTCAGCCTCCTCTTTTTTGTCTGAAGAAATTTCTGAAGCAGTGGACAAACCCAGGTTACAATATTTAGGCTGATTTTTACAAAGCTAACTGATTTTCTGGTCTCCAAAAAATCCAAAATTGCCTGCTTTCACTTCTTTCCTTCCTTCCTTGCTTGACTATTTGAAAATGGATTTGAGTGGCTTATAAAACATACACAACCAGGTAAAAATAAAGAAGATCGGAGTTAAGGGATACTTGAATACAAATTCTGACCCCATTGCTTCCTATCTATGTGACCTCAGACAAGCCGCTTTCCCTCTCTGAGCCAGTTTCCTCATCTTTCAGATGGTATGAGAGCCCACTCCTTGCAGGGCTGCTGTGAAGGTGAACTGCGGTCTGCGCGGCTGGGGTCAGGAAGGTAGAGAGGGAGCGGGGGTCAGTCCAGGCAAGTCTGGGAGGTCCGTAGCAGGGCCCAGCCTCATCCTCAAGGACGTGGAGCGCCGCTTAAGTGTTGTGGATAGAGCAGAGAGGGTGCCCCAGGCTGACTTACATCATGAAAAATGCTTCTGGTCATTGTGTGGAGCGGACCGTAGGGAAGTCGGAGGCAAGGACCAGTGAGGAGGCTGTTCTGTCGTGAAGGATGGCGATCGATGGCTGGGACTAATGAGGTGGTTGTGAGCGGAGTCCCCTTGGAGCAGGGACAGGATGGGGCGTGAGAGAAAGGGAGGCGCAGACGGCTGGCTCGGGGCGGGAGGGCACAGTGAGAGCTGGTCCCCTGCGGGCCCACCGCAGCTCACCCCTCCCCCTGACGAGCCGCTTTGCTGCAGAGCAGGGCTGGGCCTCAGCTTCCGAGGAGCAGGGCCTGAGCCGCACCGCGGGTACAGCAGGGCAGGAGGCTGCCAAGAGACCGCAGGTGGACTCGGGGATCAAACCGGCTCCTATCCTGACTTTGCACATTGTTTTTTATGTTCTTTAAAGTGCATTCACAGAGCTTACCACACTTTTCCTCCTACGCCAATCCTGTGCATTAGATAGAGCATTAAATTATCCCATTTCACAAACAAACAAAGCAAAGAGACACACCCAAGGGATATATTCAGCCATTATTGTGTGAAGATGCATGAATAACAATGTGAAAATTTGAGGTTCCTAATGAAGAAAGATGTTAGACAAAACTAAAATATTTTGATTTTATGAAAGATATTTATGTAATCTAATAAATTTTTTGATGTTTAAGGTATAAAACATAATAAATGTAATTCTTCCCTCCCACTTTCTAATGATTTGGGGCTGAAATTTTCCAGATAAGAAACAGAATGGAGCTGATGTTTGATTTCTTCTTATATAACTGAATGTCATACATAGATTTTCTCAGTTAACCTCAATAAGGACCCAAAGAATAGGCATCATTTTCCCCATTTTACTGTCACCGCTCTGGAGGTACTTGTGGCCTCAAATAGCTTCTATTATCTAAGAGGCCTAAGTCTCGCTGTCGGCGAAATAGGCTTCATAGAAAGCTGAGCCAGGAAGCAGCTGCTGCATGACACGGCGTCTCTTCAGAAGGGATATCACATCGTGGCTATTTCTCCAGGAGCCTTCTCATGTCAGCCCTAAATACAGATGTCAAAACACATCACCCTCTGGGGAAGCTGCAGCCATCTCGAGATTGTACGTTTAAATGACTAAAACAGAAAAAATACAGCCCCTCTGGATTATGACAAGAAGCTGGAAGTTTTCATCTTGGGCAGAGCCCTGTATCAGGCAGCCCACGAGGGGAGGGAGGAGGCAGCCGGAGCTCTCCTGGTCCCCAGGGCCCCTGCAGATAGCAGTGGGCCAGGCCTGTGGCTGCGAATCCATCCGATTGTCAAGTGCTGTCTTGTCGTTTGTCAAGCAAACAGGCAAGGTCACAACAGATTATGCTGGTGTCAAAGAGAACATCCCATCTGAAAACACATCTGAGATTGAAAAATATTCCTCTTTAAAAAATGGAGCAGTTTTGAGGACCAAATGTTCTGGAGAGGATTGGGAGGCAGGTGTGGATGTAAATTTGCTCCACTAATGACACAGGGGCAGGCATCCTTCCATGCTGTGCATGCTGGTTACAAGACAGGGCTTCTCGAAAGACGCCCTGCGACTCCGCACCAGCACAGCAGTCTGCAAACACCACAGTGAGTAAGAGAGTAGGCCGAGGCCAAAGGGTTTAAATCAGAGATCACAAATTGTTACCCCTGGATCATATGTGGCCCACGGATGTGTGGTGTTGGTCAGGGTAGTGTAGTACTAAAATTGTGAACTAAAAAGAAATTACAAATAAAGATCCATATTTTTGGCTTTTCTGGAAAGATGTGAGATCTGGCAATTCTGGGCCCATATTCCAACATAAAGAGTTGGCTGGGTTAAGCAGCAGCTGCCTCCTTCTAGCTGGAGAATGGACTGTCCTGTTGGTTGTGTTCTTCACTTATTTATTTAAATTGCCTGCGTAGTCCTGTTGTCATTCAAGGCTGCAGTACTGACTTACATGTGGAATGGCAATCCCAGGTTCCGTAAAGGACCCCCCAGTGTTCCCCTCCTTCTGCAGTTCCTTCCTCCTCCCCGACCCGCAACCATCCCCACCACCATCAAAGCAAACCCAGGAGGCAAACTCCTGCTGTATCACAGTCCGCCCCTCCCTGGGGGCTCTATAAATAAGAACAAATTCTTTAAAGGGTCCCCATGAGTAGATCAGAGTCTTGTTAGTTCTTTCTCTTTCTATCTGGCCTTGAATGAGGAGGGATATAGTTTCAACATTTAAAGAGCAACAATTTCATTGTTATTTTGAAGCTGCAGATAGGGGAGAGGAGCCCCCCTTCTCCTCCCCCAGTTCTCTCTGCCTACTTTGTTCTTCTAATAGCAAGAAAGGGTAGAATTTTAATAATATCTCCCTGGAATGACTTTCTTCATGCATGAATTATTTCTCATTTACAGAGGTTTGGGAGATGCTTTTTCTCTGTCCTTTTTTGCTGTGGAAAATGGTGACTGTTTGCCTTGCTAGCCACATCACTGTCAGCGGTCGTGGAGCTGATGGGCAGGCCTGCTTTTCCACGGAGTCCTTCCCCGGCAGCCAGCTCAGCTCGCCATGTCCCTGAAATAGCAGCTCTTCTCCAGGCATGTATGGGAATGTCACAGTCGCGGTGGCTGATGACAGGTGACTGCTGTGGTCACACTGCCGGCGTAGAATGAAAGCAGATGAAAGGCTGTGGAGGGCCGCCTCTCTCTCTTTTAATCTTCCAAAAACCTTTGGGGAGTAGGTGTTATTACCATCATTTTTGTAGACAAAGAAGTTGAGAGAAGTTAAGCCACTCTCCCAAGGTCACCCAGCCAGTAACTGGCAGAACTGGTATTGAAATGGGGCTTTGTCAAATCCTAACATTTTAACCACTATCGTGGGCTGCCATTCCTGTGTTCTCTTGGGGGGATTTCATCCAGGAGCCTGGTTCACCTTGAGGGTTGGGGGATAATTTCTGAGATGTGTGAGCACAAGATGGTGCCAAGATGAACCAGCAGAAGTGATCTTGCTGGGCCCATGCATCCTCTTGAAAGCATCAGTAAGTTTGAGCCCCTGAAGTAGTCACAATGTGCCCAGCACTTCCTAAACTTCATCCCATTTAAGCCTTTTAACACCCTCTTGAGGTGGGGCTTGTCATTCCCTACTTTACAAATGCAAAAAACTATAATCACTGTGCTGTACATGAGATCTCCAGAATTTATTCATCTTCTAGTTGCAAGTTTACATCCTTAAACACTTCCCTAATTCCCCCACTCCCCGTCCCTTGGTAACTACCATTCTCTCTGTTTCTATGACTTTAGCTTTTTACAATTCCACATGTAAATGATAGTATACGGTATTTGTCTCTCTGTCTGACTTATCTCACTTAACATAATGCCCTGAAGGGCCATCCATGCTGTCACAAATGGCAAAATTATCGTGGCTGAATAATATTCTATGGTGTGTGCGTGTGTGGATACTACATACATATATAAATATATATACACACACACACACACACACGCATCTTCTTCATCCATTCTTCCCTTATACTTCAAAGTTGCTGAGAAATTAGAACTTAAGTGTTCTCACGATATAAAAGAAATAATTATGTGACGTGATAGAGACATTAGCTGATGCTACACTGGTCATCATATTGCGATATATAAATTGACCAAATCAACATGTGGTACACCTAAATCTTACACAGTATGTCAATTTCAAATCAATTAAAACATTTTTTAATGCAAAAACAGGCTTACAGAGGTTTTGCGAATTGCCAAAGACTGAATAGCCTAGAAAGGGAGTTTGAACTCAGACCTGTGTGGCCCCCAAAACCACCATCCTTCTGAGGGCAATGGCCCCAAAGTATGCTCACCATTCATGTCACTGAGGGTATGTGAGATCCTTTCAAGAATTCATGGACAGACTTTCTTTTTATTTTGATGGTTTGCACTTATTATAATGTGTGTCAGAAAAGATATTTTTAAAACACACCAAACCCACAGTTTTATGACTATTACGGCTTAGGCAAACACCAAAATTTACTTAAGTAAAACAAGTGAGTTGATTTTTTTATCTCATTTATTTTTTGTATTAAGGTCTCATTTATATACACTCTTATGAATGTTTCACATGAAAACCTTGCGATTACTGATGCCAGGGTTCTTGTTCACAGAGGCGAAGAATGGACTTCACAAACACTCCAGGTAGGACAGCAAGGTACAGGCTTTTATTTAGAGAGAGCGAGAGGACAGAGATCCTGGCTCAGGCCAGGAGGGGACAAGAGAGCCCCCACAAGTGAGTTGATTTTTTTTTAAATAGCTGACAAGAGAGGTGGTTCTCAGAGATGGCAAGAATTGTCAGGATGGTTTGTGAGAGACTGAAGCTTGGGAAACAGAATAATCATCTGGTGATATTGAAGACCATGATTTTGTGCACTGGGACCCTACACAGGGAGGCCATAGAGGACAACTTGGGGTATCTCCCATTCACTGGGTAATTACCCTTCTCTGGTAACTGGCTCCTCCCTTCTCCCAGCTTCTTTCTTACAGTGCAAAGTGCCATGTTTATATGGCAGGACCATGCCACACAGGCCACAACTGGTGGTGGGTACACAGTGGCCCCTGCTAGTTGGGCCAATCAGGTGCTTCTCAATAAACACAGACTGGAACTAAAAGATGTCAGGTTCAGTGGGATTTCTCTGTTGAAAGTAGGCCATGTGAACTTGGAAGCTGTTGTGACCACTGTTCTGCCATATGTACGGGAAAGAGGAACTCGCTACTCTGTTGGATGGAAAAGAATGAAGTAAGCATGCCAAAAATTGGTGCTGGGGTGCAGAGAGAGGGCCCTCTGAGTTCCCTACAGAGCTCCAGTACCTGGCTTTGTGCTGTCCCTGAAACCCAGTGGATTCCATGAGACACTTTGTATCCTTCCTGGTATTTCTCCTTTTGACCAATGCCAGCTCCAGGGAGGATCAGTAAGTGCAACCAGAAGAGTTTTAACCAGAAGAGATGCAACTGGTGCAAAAGTACTTCTAGGTTGGTATGGTTGCTAACACTCACCTTTGCCAGCTCCCTTCAGCACCTCATGCCCTCTCCTGCGTGCTGTTTTAATACTCTATAGACAGGACGGGCAGCCAGCGTGCATGCGCCAACGCCCAGCATGGGCCTTGGAGATGACACATGTCTGTTCCACTTCTCAAAATGGCAATTAGAGCCAGTTGGCACATCCCCATCTGGAGGCCCGGAAACCTCAATGTGCACCTGCCGTGGTAGTCGGGAGATGCAGGGTCTCCGTTCCTCTGGGTGCTGAGGAAGGGCGGCCTCTGTCATGAGAAGAGGCAGGTCATTAAACTGCTCACAACAGTATTTCTTTGCCTAGAATATGGTTCTGCAACCGAGCCCCGGATTGCTTGGGTTTCTTCTCCCTGGTCTTTCTTGGGAAGGCATTTCTAGAAGGAGCACCAGGTTTACCCTAGGGAACTGGAGCCTAATATTAAAGTATGTCCATAGCATAAGCTCACTCTTGCCTAAAAGATGCTGTACATAATGTTGCTGGGACTTCAGCTGGTCAACCTCAGTGATCCAATCCCATCCCCAGTTCTTTTCAACACAAATCCTCTAATCTGGCCCACTGATCTCCTCAGTATGCCCTGTAGTTGACACACCTGTGGAGTTTCTGACTCGTTGAGGCCTCATCTGAAAACCGCCCTTTCTCTGCGATGGGAGCAGCCCCTGCAGTCCTCGATATCCCCTGTGCCACACCACAGCTGACTGGGCCTGGAGTGGATTTGAGGAGCCTCTTCGAGACTCTAGCTAGTTGCAGAGTTGGACTGGAAGGTCTCATGGACCTCGGGGGGTGGGGAGGGCTGTGGGAGTGAGCTGGGGACGTCCAGGCTGGACCATGTGCAGGTGGAATAAACGAAGCTGGTTCTAGAGAACTGGGGTGTGGCGAGAGCAACAGAGACAAGGTGCCATTTGTCTGCCATCTTCCCAACATTCCAGGATCTTATTCCTGTTGTCTTGACAACCAGCCATGTTTCCTTAACTTGGATATCAAGATATAAGCTTATAGTAAGTTCACTTTTTGATTGAATTACAGTTCATACAATAATTGCTAAAATCTTGAGTGGGTTGTTGTTTCTAGAGACCGAATAATGTGTGATGAGCTTTTTGCCTGTGTGGCGCTGGCCTCACTGTGCCCTGCTTGCACTGCCCCTGCTTCGGTGGTGTCTGCTTTGCTGCTCTCTGCTCGCCAGAGCCCTTCCCCTCCTCTGTGACACCCCTACTCCATCTCGCCTAGCCCAGAAAGGGCTCCCTGTACTTTGAGCCTGCATTGGTTTGCGCTTCTATAACAAAACACCATGGACTATACAGCTTAAACAACACAAGTTTATTCCTCACGGTTTTGAAGGCTGGGAAGTCCAATATCAAGACACTAGGCAATCTGGTTCCTGGTGACACCTCTCTTCCTGGTGTGCAAGACAGCTGCCCTCTTGCTGTGTGGTCACATGGCAGAGAGAGGGCCCATTTTTCCCATGTCTCTTCTTATAAGGTCATTAATCCCATTCAGGAGGCCTAATTACCTCCCAGCGGCCCCACCTGCAAATACCATCACACTGGGCATCACGTTTCAGTACATGAATTTATGGAAACACAGACATTCAGCCCATAGCGAGACCTAAGGACTTGATCCCATGGTGAAGCAGTTCAGTTAAGTGTTAAAGTGAGCTTCCTGTCTGTTCCTGGCCTATGCTGGGCACTGGGGACACAAAGATGAAAGACACAGTCTTCCCTCTAGGAGCTCACAGCAGAGGAAACAGACATGTAAAAAAAACCAACAATAATGGCATGTGACAAGTGCTAAAACAACAGGAGCCTTTCCTCCTGTTAGAGGAGGCATGGGATCCTCTGGGAAAGGTGGAAAACAGGGTGACGTTGGAACCTGAGGATGAATGAAGCTGCCAGGTGCACAAGGGGACACATGACCTTCCACACTCTTCATGGATAGTTAGAGAAAAAGTTATTCTGACATTTGTTAAAATTGTAAGGAAAAATTTATGCAAGACTATTGCGACAGGAGTGTTAGGCAGAAAGGTAGACATAAATGGGTGGAGGGAAAATGAAGCCAGTAACGCCTGCTAAAAGGGACTCAAAGAGTTAGCCAGACAAAACCAGAGAGCCAGAAAAGACTCACAGAGTTAATTAGTTGAAGTTTCAAAGACTAGGAGTTACTTGGAATATCCAAGCATTCCCCAAATGAAAAAAAACAACATATCCAGATGAGAAGTCTCTAAGCACAGACTCTCCCCAGATAAGAGAAAATAAAAGAACCAAAGACAGGCACAGTAATCATCAGAGCAGCTCCTGTCTTCTTTTTATCAATTAGACCCGGCCTCCAAAGCCAGAGACCGTCAATCAAGGGCTTCTCTGTCCTGCCAAAACCCCATAAAAAGCAGCCTTACAGCGAGCAGCCCGCCTTCGCCCCCCTTGGCACTGGCCCGCCCCTCCCTTGGAGGACATTCAAATAAAACTTTCATTCTGCTTCGCTACTGTGTCTCTGACTTCCAATTTTTTTGTTGAGGCGGGGACAAGGAGCAAGGAGAATGAACTCAGCTCGTAACAGGGGTATTGCAATAAGGGTGAGAGCTCAGGTGCAGCTCCAGATACAGCCAGGACAAGTGGGGATTTATAGCCAAGAAGCAGGGTGAGGGCACCAGTGGACAGAAAATTGCTAAAAGAAGGCATTAACACAGAGGATTCTTGCTGAACTGACTTAACAGGATTCTTACTTTTAAAGATAGGCATCCAAGCTGAAGGATGAAGACCTTGATCAGGTATCCAGGGCAGGGGATGACTGAGCACGATCCCCGGCCTAGACTGGTCTGAGAGGCCCGGCGGCGGGGCCCGGGCCAGGGGAGCCCTAGTAGAGGAGAGGGCTCCGAGCTGTTCAAGATTCAGTCAAGGAGAGTCTTTGTCACAGTGCAGGTCCTGCAACATTCTCTGCCTGATTATGCGTAAGACAGACTTCTCTTCGGCTGTCCCAGTCATCGGCCCAGGGTGAAGGAACTCTGTTCCCTGATGTGGGGGTCAGCTCTCTTCTCTCCATTCCCATCCCCCCACACCTTCACCCTCTTCCTTGTCTCAGCTACTTCAATTTCCAGTTTCCTTTCAGAGATCTAGGAATCTCACCATCTGGAAATCATACACACCCACGCGCACACACACATACACACACTATGGTAATGAAACCGTCTTGGCACTGTATTGAGATGTAAAGTAGGAAAAGGAAAAAACCCTATTTCCTGCAGTCATTATAAAAGAGTAGGAATTGAAGCTAACAGGAATGGAGTCAGTCTCCTAGAATAGACAAAGGCTGGTAAGTAAAGAAACTCCCGTGTAGGAACATGGGGACACAGCTTCAGGATCAAGGTGCCAAGGCAATGTTGGGCTTTTACTTTTGCAGAAAAGAAGCAAGCCTGATATATTTATCTGAGGCACTGTAGACTCTGCTCCATGCCCACCTCAGCCATCACTATGGCCCCTCAGTGATATGCACAAGCAGTGCTTCAGTCGGCATTTGTCATATGCAATGAAATTTAAGAAGAAATCACTGGTTAGTTACTCTACTCACAAATGATAGCATGATTTATTTTCAGGACCCAAGGTAAATTGAATGATGAACCAAAATTATACTGTAAGGTGTTAAAAGGAATTTAGAACAGCCTGCTTCTCTTTTCAAATATCTTTTCTTCCATTCTTTTTTCTTGACAAGGAGTTTTGAAATAACTAATGCTAGTAGCAATACGTGAACACTCTCGATTTCTTATAGCTTGACTAAAGTCCGTCTTTATTATCATCTACCTTTGGTGGATACGTGAACTCGTACAGCCTTCAGGAAGGAAGTTTGACAGTATCTGTCAAAATCAAAAGAGCCCTTTTCTTTACATCCAGCAATCCTAAGTATTCTGTTCTGTCTATCTAGTACTGCATTAGAAACCACCCTAAAACTTGGTGGCTTACAATAATTCATTGTTGTCAGACTGCTGCAGGCTGACCAGGTGAATCTCACATAGGGTCTCTCATGTGGTTGTAGTCAGATGGAGGCGGGGGCTGTGGTCATCTGAAGGCTCCTCTGGGCTAGCACAGCGCCCTCCCACGGCGGGCGGCTGGTGCTGGCTGGCGGCTGAGAGCTCAGTTGGGGCTGCTCAGTGAACTACTTACTGCGTGTGGCCTCTCCATGTGACTTGGCTTTTCATAGCATGGTGCTGGATTCCAAGAGGGAGTGTCTCATGAGTATGTGTTCCAAAACGCAAAAAATGGAAGATTCCAGGCCAGTTAAGGTCAATGCCCAGAGCTGGCACTCTGTCACTTCTGCCACATTCTACTGGTTATAGTAGTCACAGGTCCACCTCCCACCAAGGACATATGCCCCCACCTCCCTCAGTAACTTCTTTGAAATGTTCTCCCAGATTCTTTCTCCTTCTTGTTTTAGAAAATATTAGAACTACTCTACCTACGAAGTTTTTTCAGTTAGGGTTCTTTGACTGCAAGCCACAGAAACTGGTTGCAAGTAGAGAATCTATTGGATGAGGAGGGGTTGGGGAACAGGAGGAAAACGCTCAGCATTCTTTCCTGGGTCTTGTTGCTGGAATGAGTGAACTATATGATTGATTTTCTCCTTGTTTCTCAGCTTGGGAGTCAATATCCCAGAAGAGAGACCCTGGCTGGCAGACTTTAGGTCATAAACCAAGCCCTTATCTGCGGGGAGTGGAGGACAGATGTGGCAGACGGAGTTTCTGGGGATTCCTTCAGCTTCCATGGTGGAGGACAGGTGCCTAGATTTCCATTCCAGCATGACTTAAAACAATGGGAAAAAGACAATATCCCAAAAGGGACACCAGATGCTGGGTTAGCAGACAATAATAAATACCTCCTCTGCTGGGCCTACTTTCTAATGCGTCCTCCTCGTGTCCCACACTGCATCTACAGCCAGGTAGGAGTCTGCAGTGCAGTCCCAGGAGGAAGGACTTTGGAGCCAGACATGGACAGTCACTTATCTTCCCTGGACTCAAGTGTTCTTATCTGTAAAAGGAAGGTAAAATAGAGCTTAATTTTCAGATTTCTTTGTAGAATTAGAAATAATCTATAAAAACTGCTTTGCACAGTCTCTGGCCCACAGTAGACCCCTAATGAATGGCAGCCATTGCATCATTCTTCATGACAGAGTAGCGACCTGCTTCTCTCTCCCTCAGACCGTCACCGTCAGACCTCTGTCCTTCATCTGTGATGGATGATGAACTCACTAGCTACCCAAAGGGGAGAGGCACTCAGGTCCAGTCACTGTGTGAACTGGGGATGAGCTGTGGAGCTCCAGAACCCACTAGGAGCCCCCCGCCTACCCCAGGATAGTGGTAGTGCCCGCAGCCTGTTGGAAGGAGGGGCTCAGACCTCACACCCACGCAACAGCGTGTCCGAGCACAGAGGTTCTCACAGCTGTTGCTCCATCCCAGGATACCAGGCATACTATGTGCTATTTTAAGCTGTGATTCCACATTCCTCCTCTTTCATTCCTGGGCTTTTCTGTTCTTAAAACAGATCTTTATTCTTTTTTTTAATGTATGCTGCCCCTCTAAAGGTAATGGAATGAGTTCATGACTCCTTCTATCTTCAGAATTGCCTGCCTTGAGATTGTATTGTGAATCCTTTCATGGTGTTTTAATGTCAGGTGAAAAATGAAGCCTTTCCTAAGTCTTTATAATATGCTTGAAGGGACAAAGTGGTCTTGTCATAGGATGTTGTGATGTTCTCGGTGCTTTGCCGCAGTTCATCTTGTAACAGATGGACTCTTTATTAGGGGTGCACATTGCATCCACCTGGGAATTCACCACCTTTGGCCGAGAGATATGGTTTCAGCTGCAGATAATTACTCCCTTTCTTGTCTTGACCTTTAGATCAAAGATTATCAACAAATTTAAATTCTTCTGTCCTTTCCTTTTCTGCTAGATTGAAATGCTAGAAATAGGTTGGATGAAATCAGCTTTCATTCAAACAGTGTGGCTTGGACTCAAATACCAGAACAAATTTATTAGTGTTTGGCAGAGCCTGCAACGTGAAGTTTCTGGCATTCGTGTCATGAAAATCACTGATGACAACAGATTCCATTTCTATTGCTTTTGGTATCACTCTTCTGCAAAGCTCAGGTTAAGGTCCCTGTGACCTCCACATTGTGAAATCATCCTTAAAATGCTACCTTCCTTATTCTGATTGTCTTCCTACCTTTCTGAGCATCATTTCTATCTTTTTACGGGATTCTCTTGACCATTAAATATTGAGGAAGCTCAGGCTTAGTCCTATTAGTCCATCCACCAACCTTCAAACAGAAAACCAAGGTGTCTTCCTCGGCATGTCTTTCCCTAGTGCTCTCCTTATCACTCTATCATCAATCCCTGCAAGTCTATCACTTGAATATCTCACATTGGTACACTTGTTTGCAACCCACAACTGGCACCCTGGCCCACATCATCTTTCTGGTCTACTGGTCTACTTCACGCATGGCCCAAATCTGTTTTTCATGTTATAAGCTCTCTAAAACATAAATCTAATTATGTTACTCTCTTCCTAAAAGCCTTCAGGGTTTTCTAGATCATTTTAGGATAAGGACCCAGATCCTTAACATGTCCCTGAGGCCATTCTCATTCTGACCCCTCTCTCCAGCCACAACTGCCACCTTGCTCTCTCCCTTTGCATCTTATATGACCATCACATCAAGGCTTTGGCATATGCTCTTTGCTCTGCATTCTGCACCCCATCCTTTATTTTAGATAATGTTTAGTCTTGTTCAGATCTCTGCTCAATTATCATTCCCTCAAGGAAGCCTGTCCCTTCCCTCCCAGACAGGTCAAGTCCCTTTTGTGCATGTTCTTATAATACCTCTTGCCTCTTGATCACAGTACTTATCATAGTGGATTCGTGAGATTCTCTGATTACTTGACCGTTATTCCATGAAAGGAAGGACTGTATCAATAGCTCATCATTATTTTATAGCACTTAGCACAACGACCACACACCTAGTGGGTGCTCAATAAATATATGTAAATGAATAAGTAATTAAAGGAAGTCCAAAAGAAACTTATGTCATTCAAGAATTAAATGAGATAAGCCTCTGTGGGACCCCAGACTCCCGAGAGAAATAGAGAGGAAAGGGGACAGTTACTCAAAGTCTGGTTTGTGGGGTGGGGTACAGTGTGATCGCTGCTCTTTATCATGAGGTTTTATGGGGTACCCCAGTGTCAGTCTGTGCTCAGTGGGGCTCCTTCAGTTGTACAAGCTGAGTTCGTGATGGGAGGGAAAGTTCTATCAGAGTGCAGAGTTCTGTCCGAAGGACTGCGCTATTGGTTGGGAAATGCTTAGTTGTGCTGTATCCCATTCCTGTGCTCACTGAATTCAAGGAACTAAAAGTCCAGTGGGGGCGCCAGGAGAAATTAACATGAAATGCGTGTACAGGTGCACCTCAGAGATGTTGTAGGTCCAGTTCCAGACGCCCCGGATGAGGTGAACACCACAATAAGGTGAATATCACAATAAGGTAGGTCGAAGTTTTTGGTTTCTCAGTGCACATAAAAATTATGTTTACCCTATACTGTAGTCTATCAAGTGTGCAATAGCCATAGGTCTAAAAAAAATACATACCTCAATTAAAAAATACTTTATTGCGATGAAGTGCTAACCACCATCTAAGTTTCCAGCCGAGTCATGGTCACCTGATCACTGGTCACCATAACAAATGCAATAACAAACTTTGAAATATTGTGAGAATTACCAAAATGTTACACAGAGACAGACACTGAGCAAATGTTGGGAAAATGGCACTGACAGACTGGCTCCAGGCAGGGTTGCCACCACCTTCAATTTGTAAAAAACAGAATATCCGCAAGTGCAGTAAAGTGAGGTATGCCTGCATGCACAAGGTGAAAGAATTAGGTTTGGAGTCAGCTCTTCCGGTGTCTAGGTGGGGGAACTCCAGCATGTTTCTTAATCCCTCTGAGCCCAAATGTCTTTGTCTGTAAAGTGAGGATCAAAAACTCCAGGTGGTTTTGCGGATTCAATGAGTCATAATATGGGTGGGGTGCTGAGCGCAGTGAGCGAAGGCTTGCTGTAGTTACAAGCACGGACTACGTGGACCCCGAGAAGGGGCAAGGGGTAAAGAAGGTGCTGAGGGAGTCGTAGAAGAGGGAGCCTGCTGGCTTTGGGACATGGAGAGATGTAGGGCAGGAGAGAGAAGGAACGGGAGGAAGGTGAGAGAGGCAGGTTTCAGTGAGGAAAACGCGTGGAGGGAGGAAGGCAGCTTGCCTTGGGTGAGAGGGAACCACCCCAGAGGCCCAGTGAAAAGACCCACAGAGGCTTAGGTCATGCTGTGCGGAGCCTGGGTAGGTCTGTGACCAGAGGGGGAACGTAATGTTTCTTACAACCTACCCTTTTATCAAAAATAATCAATAAATAAAACCAACCGTGTGGAATTTCAGTTTGGGTTTGTTAAGTATTTTGATAATACAAACAGAACAGTAAATTGCTTGGGATCTATGCTAAATATTAAAGCACTTGATTTTATAAGCAAAAGAGAAGAAAGTCCCCAGGTTTGGTGTCTACTATGCTACAAATACATGATATCATTAATCTCTCTCAACTTCAGTTTATTCCTCTTTAAAATGGACTTAAATGCCATCTAACAATGATGAATAGCATCTGTGTGTCAGGCACTGAAGCGTGGTAACTAATTAAGATACCCATTCGTTTAACAGTGTACTATGTGCTTTGCATGAATTTGAAACTCACATCAACTGAGGTAGGATTGTTACTCTCCCCCTTTACCCATGAGCCACAGGCAGGTTAGGTAAACTGCCTTGGCAGACTCCAGAGCCGAGACTGGCCCATGAAGCTAGACTGCCCTAAGTACCACCTGTAGGGCTGCACCAGGGAAGTGTGGGAGAGTGTGTGGAGAACACTGCCTGCTGCCTGGTTTGCATTAAGCATTCAACACACGTTAGTTCTCTCACATTTGATTGTATTTTGCTCAGTAATTTATCAATACTGCTCCTTATTTGATGCAGGTGTTTCTCTTTTCATCCAATAATAATGGTAAATACAATTCTTGAAGAGAGGAAGGGCATTATGGCTTGTGTTTCCTTTGTAGCTTTCACTGTGTATCTAGAGGTTCTCAGTAGAAATTTCTTATAATGAATGGAATAAGTGCTTATGGGTTGAATAAATGAAGGATCCAATTTTTAAAAAGGCAGATGGAGAATACAACTGATTGGCTTTTACAACTTCTTTTTATTTTACCCCACGAAATTCTAAAAGAGGATTTGAGGATAATTATAAAAATATGAAAGACTCAACAGGATAAAAGCAAACAAGTCAAGAAAACTGGAGCGAAGGGACAATCAAATAAACCCAGGGATGTTTATTTCTTTGTCATTTCTTGATAGAAATTTGTCAGCAAATCACCAAGATGAAACCCAGAAAATGTGCCAGAAACTGGAACTTAGGCCTGCCGGATGCTCCTTGAACTCTGATGGGACACAGCGTGAATCTCAAAGGGAGAGTTTGGGTAGAAAACAGAGAATCTGAATCTGGGACTGTCTCTGGTCTGGCGACCAAGAAAACACCAAGCTTTCCTTGAAACCAATGCACCCAGACCTCACTTTATAAAGAGGCAGTTTTCTCAGAGGTAGAAAGAATCATACCCTCCTGGCTTACATGACCACATTAAGCCTCCTTTATTTCTACTTCTATCTGATCTCCAAGATCTATGAACATGTCTGAAATGTTTGGAAGATCTGTATTAACGATCCCTCTTTCCTCGTGGACTTAGATTCAACTAAGAATAGCCACAATAGGGTCCTGTGGAAACCAAAGATGGTGGAAGAAGGTTCAAATGCTGCCAGAAAGGCTACCTGGCCCTCCTATCTAACTTGGCCTTTCTGTATGGTAATCCCTCTAAATTCATAGGTCTCAGTCTTGGCTGCACATTAGAATCACCTGGTAGTTTTTAAAACTTACCAATGCCTGAGTACCACTGTCTTGCCAATGGATTTCAGCCCCCGGCAATTTCGCTGTGGATTCAGTGTGACCAAAGAAATTAACAGCAAAACATTCTTTGGCGTGAAAGGGTTTATTACCCGGCTTGTTCTCCTGGTGGTAGGTCGAGGACTAGCATCTCTGCCTCTGCCCAGAGCCCTGGGCCAGCTCTCTATATACCGCAATAATAGCTTATTGCCTAAAGATGTGGAAGCGGTAGCCTAGCAACAGGCCAGTGACATCATCAGGTGGTGTAAATTCAGTGAGGATCCTGGCCACAGGCACCCCAATGTCCCCACAACCACCTGTGGAGCATCTGATTTAGGTGATCTGGGTGGAGCTGGGCGTCATCATCTTTTAAACTCCGAAAATGACTCAAATGTGCATCTAATGTTAAGAACCACTTAGCATGCATCAGATCCCCTCCAGGATTTGTTAAAACACAGATTGCTGGACCCCAACCCAGGGTTTCTGATCTAGAATGTCTAGAGTGGGGCCTGAGAATTTGCATTTCTGACAACTTTGTAGGCGATATGCTGATATTGCTGGTCCTGGGCCCATACTTTTGAAGCCACTGCTTTAAACCAACAGTTTGGCCAGAGGACTTCAAAGTTTACAAAAATTCCATTATAATATAAATGTTTCTTTATGGTTATGGAGACAATTTTTTGTATCCTGATTTTTGATTTATTGAAAAGGGACACAAAAAATGGGAGTGGAAGACACAAAATCCCACATTTACACACATACTATTTTGTAAAGGAAGCAGCAGTGTCTAGCACTTATTGCACCCTTACTATGTCTCAGGCACGAGCTAAAATTTTGGGTCACTGTTTCCTTCTATGATGTAGCTACTTTACTATCCCATTTTACAGATGGGGAATTTGCAACAGAAAGAGATTATAATGACTATTTTACACCCTTGAAAACAGAGCATAAAGTCAGCTTCTTAGCACACTGGCATATTTTCCATGTTGTTCATACTATTCCATTGCACTCACATATCACTATGTTGTTCTCATTGGGCATTTAGAGAATTTCCATTTTCCACAATTACAGTTAAGCAGCAGTAATCAATTTCATTTAGTGCTTGTCTTAAATTATTTTCTTAGAATAGAGCCTCAATCAGTCAAAAGGTAAAATTGCCTAGTTTGATTACAACATATCAGAGCAGAAAATACTTCTTTCCCAAATCAAAATTTTTTCAAACCTAATCATTCTCTGGACGGATTTAGATTGTCATACATTTAAGATAATGGTACCACAAGAAAATAATTAGGAAAGTATTCCCTATAATTTAGCCTATCCCAAAATCACTCCAATGAGGACTACCTCCTAAGCAGACAAGCATTTGGAGAAAACTTCTAGATTTCTTACAGCAAAAAGAAGTTTCTGTCCTCTTCTATTATAATCACCCCAAACAGCAGAGGAATAAGAAATGGAAACACAATGTCATTTTAGACAACAGCGGAAGACATCTGTAGCTCAGAGGACCCCTGAATAAGCAGAGGGTGTGGGAGGGAATTCCAACCCTGGTGCCCGAAGACTCCAGACACTGAGTAAGCAAGATATGCAAGAGGTAGCAGCTGCAAACGAGGGACTTACGTGAAAGTCTGTTTAAGGGACAGGCAGGCCCCACGTCTCTCCTCTGATTGCCAAGAAGCAGGAGGCAATTCTCTAGAGAAACTGAACAGACAGCCTCCAGTTACGGGACACCAGACACGGAGGACGTGGGTATGCCAGACCAGACCCAGGGGATTGGGTGAAGGTCTGAATCTTGAATGGGGAGGTCTCCAGCCCCTTGTCTACATGAGATCATATGTTGCAGTTCCCTAATTGACACTGAAGACACTTCATATAGATTTATTCAAAAGTTGTGATATAATCAAATTAGAGGTTTGAGTTCCAGAGGTGTGAGGAGCTTTATCTATCTTCTCTAATAGGAAATTACATGAAATATGGAAATATTTGGAAATACTAAGATAAGCTGAAAGATACACAGCTAAAGTTCTTAAAAGTGGTTGCCCCTAGGAACAGGGGTAGGGGAGGAGGTGTTCTGTGTGTGGGGATGGCTGTTTTTCCTTAGGACTTTTAAACGATGTGAGTGTATTTCTTTGATAAATTAAAATTGAAGAGGAGGGGGAAATAGCTTGGGCACTTAGTTGTCTGCTACTTAATTTATGTGCTTTATGAGTTGGATTTCCATAAATGGATTTTGTTCAAGAAAGCCACTCATGGAGACTGCAGGTCATAAGTACAAATTGATGATATTGGGGAGGTAATTAGTTGGTCAGTATCCAAAGAGAGCACTGATTCCTTAGGAAGAAGTCCGGGCTCCAGGTTGAAGGGTTAGGCTCTCTGCTGTAGGCTTCCTCCTGGCCAAAATCCTAAGAGAAGTCCCTCAGTAACCCACCTGAAGAGTCACCCGTACTGCTGGTGAGAGGCTGACTAACCATCATTCCAGCTAGGAAAGTACTCCTGCCTGCTTTCTGTTGCCATGGGAACAGTGCAGCTCACGTCTCTCTGTTGCTTTGGTAACCCACCCCCATTTCCTCACATCGCTACTGCTGGGGTATTTTCAAACCAAGATAATGGTCTCTGTTGTGCACTGATTGTTAATAGGGCAGTGCTGTACCCAGCCCCCCTCCACAGCTCCATGATTTGAAGCTTTGTCTAAGTGGCATCTCTGTGAGATGATAATAGACACTCAAATCAGATGGAGAGGAGTTGAAGTGGTGGCAGTGGTGGGAATTCCTTATTATGGTGAAAGAGGGGTTCAGTTCCTGATCTTGAAAAGGGAAAAATGATATCTAAGAACTCAGAGAGGCAGGAATGGGAAGATCGCCCGTTAGAGGGCCTCCGCTGTGTATCAGGGCCTGAGGCCATTTCTCCCAACCAGTAAAGGGTAATGAACATAAATAAAGCTTACTGGGTAGTGGATATGGGCTAGGCTCTGGACTGAGCACTTCATGCCCATTGAATCCCTATTTTATAGAAGGAAAGAGTAAGTACCCTATTCAGTATCATAGAGACTCAGAATTCAAACTCAAATCTCAATCACTGCACTAAGCTGCCACTCCCCTGAGAGGGCAGAAAGCAAGAGAAGCATCAGGGAGTGCTCTTGCACCAAAGAAGCCTACTCTTCAGCTGGAAAAGGGAATTTAATACAAAGGAAATAAATGAGAAGATAATACCTTACAGGGCATTGTGAAGTGTGAAGTTCGGTGCCATATTCACCAAAAGGCTGAAATAGCTACAGAACTCAGACTACCCATAGGGAGAAAGGACCATCCTGGGGTCACTGTGAGAGATGGAGGAGACAAATCTCATGCAGCGAGAACCAGGGTCAAGTTCAGGCTCTGCAGGGAGAACCAGGGTCAAGTTCAGGCTCCGCAGGGAGAACCAGGGTCAAGTTCAGGCTCTAGCCCGAGCAGGTGGTTAACCTAAGTCACCTCCTGCTGATGGCAGCCTTCCAGTTGCTTAGCAAAGGGAAACCTTTCGTTCCTCTCCTTAGTTCTTGTGTCCTCAAGCCTTATGAGTACTTGATATTATCGGACTCTTACTTTGAAAAAAAAATTGGTTTCACATAAAATTGTTTTAAGTTTTATGGCCATCAATTTCACAATTCAATAATTCTGTTTGCTTTACAAGTTGATTTTTTTTTAGCCACCTCAAGTTCTTATGGCATTAAGTGGAGATAAACCTTCAGAAATAGAATTTTTATGATATCTTGATTTTTTTTGTATCAGAATTATAATGTTTAGACTTGTCCTTGTGTATCTTCTAATTTGTTCCCACTCTCCTCCCTTAAACACTCCAGGGTTTGACAGCAGACTGGATCCCATGCAGAGTTATAATGGAAACACTGAATTCTCCAAGGGGAACTCAGGGGTGAGGTGTCCTAACATCCTCATCTGTGGGGTCTTTTAAAGCTCAAAACAGTGGTTCCCAATCCTGAGCTCTTTTCAGTCATCTCAAAGGACGTAAACATTCTCAACTGTCAAAGCCAAATGAATATAAACTTGCTTTTAATTTTTATAATATAAATGTATCTTAGAGGGAATGGAAAGCAAAGGTTCATTTGAGAGTAGTATCAATTGTTGGCTAACATGGTGGCTTGTAAGGAAGACTGTCTAGATTTGAATCCAACTCAACTTCTCCCTGTCCCTGCTTCTTTCTCTCTCCCTCTCCCAGTAGCTCTCTTCTCTCCCAATAGCTGTGTGACCTTGGGCAAGTCACTTCATGTTCTTAATCCTCAGTTTCCTCACTTGCATAATGGGGTAAGTCATTTTTGTGCAGATTAAGTGAGCCTGTGCATGTAAAGAGCTTGCAGTGGTGCCTAACACATAATGGTTAGCTGAAATGAACAGTTTTTATTCTTGAAAAAAGGAACCCACTAAGTGCTTAAGGTCTTTAGAAGAACTCTACCTTAGAGGTTGGCTTCTTTCTGCAGTGTTAACCTGTTTTAGCACGTGAACTTTGGAATATGGCAAGCTCCTCCTGTAGCTTCTTTTCTGCATTCCTACCTGGGTTTGGTCGTTCAGACTGACGCCTCAAGCTTCTGACCTTGCCTACACCCACTTCAAAATCCTATATCCTGCCTGATTTCTGTGGTTCTGCTTCTGGATCCAGGACTAGATCCTGAATCTTAGTTGCTTCCTAGCTCAGCAATAAATGTCTGATGTTCTCAAGGGTGAACTGTATCCTGGGTTATAATTAGCATGATTACGGAATGGATGCAGGGCCCCTGTAGGATGAAATCAGGTGTCTTAGCATCAGGTGAACTGGAAATTGCTACTCCAGAGTGCAAAGGAAAATCTATTAATGAATGACTGTGTGTCTGGTTTCAGGGCTGACTTGAGGAAATTTCTATCAAGAGTAAATAGCTAGTTTTGAAGAGCTTTGTCTGAATAACAGTCTCCTCATATATGGAAAGTCTTTATTATTAACAGAGCATTCAGCCTAGAGCATTGAGGAGAGAAGGGGACCCACCTAGCCGCTAGAGTACCGGGATCAGTTTTGGTGACTCATGAGGTGACAGGTGGTAGGGCCTCAACATGATCACATACTATTTTATAGGTTTAAGAAAAAGGAGAGAACTTACATATTGCCCTCAGTAAACTGAGGAAATTGTTGGGGATGGGCAAACAGAATCATATAATTATATAGAGAATATGTATGCAATATATATATGTGTGTGTGTGTGTGCGTGTAACAAAGTCTAAAGCGACAGAGTTTGAAAGATATTTGAAAAATGTGACAGAGCTGAAACAGAATGGTTTGAGAGTGAGGTGGGATGGTACCCAAGGCAATTGTTTATGTTTGGTGTTTGAGAGGAATCAATACACAGTGGAAGGAGCATCCCTGTTTAGGTCCAGTTCCAGCTGAACCCTCACCATGCTGTGGCTTGTCTGTCACGTTACCTCTCATGTGATGCACGCATCTCCTGTAGCTGGGTGAAAAAACAGACAAGGAATGTGAAAGTGATTTGAAAACATGGAACTGCCACAGAGTTGGTAGTTCAATTATTGTTGTGAGTCTTGTGTCTTGAGTTTAAAGTATCTAGCCATTCTTTGTACTTGTTCATGATTCTATTAAGGAAAATTTTACTGGCTGTCTACTATGTATACAGACTGATGCCAGGGGCTGGGTAGGTGCTACTGGTGGTCTCTGGACCCTCATTCAGACCTGGGGAAGATTTGAAATGTCTTGCCTGAGAGACTGAAATAGCCCCTAACTAGTCTCACTGCTTCTACTCGTGTTTCCCTCAAATCTGTTATCCATGCGGTAGGCAGAATGACCCATTTTTCTCTTAAATATAATGTGTGACATATTTTATGTAATTTTTATGTGTGTATTATATGATAAATCACAATGAAACGAATACTCAAAACCAACCATCCAACTTAAGGACTAGGACACAAACCTGGTGACTATCTATGTGTCACCTGCCTCACCTCCTGTCCTCTTCCCAGAGGTAACCGCCATCCTGAATATTATGTTTATAGCTCACTTTTAAAAGTATTCTTTCATCTCCTCTATATCCTCAAATAATATATAACATAGTTTTGCTTGTTTTTGAGCTTTGAAAAGATGGTATCTCACAGTATGTAGTCTTCTGCGGTTGCTTTTTAAATTCATCATCTTTCTAAGATGCTCCATGGTGTTGTGTGTAGTTTTTGCTGTTTGATTTTCACCACTGTCTACCCAGTGTGATCTCTAAAAAAATTATCAAATCTATTGCTCTCCAGCTAAAATACTGAAGTGGCCTCCCTTTGAATTTAGGGTAAATCCCAAACTCCTTACCTTCACTACAAGGCTTTCCATGACTTATTCAAGTACTTGAGTCCCCAGGCAGCCTCTTTCAGTCCAGGGAGCCTGCTCTGTGCCCTCCTTGGAGCATGCTGTCTCCTACCTTCTCCTGCTCCCTCTCTCCTGCTCCTAACTGGCCTTTGTAATTCAAGGCGCTCCCCCCCACCTCTACAGGCTCTGTCCCCACTCTTAATGCTTATCTTACACTCTAAGTGCCCTGCCCTGTCCTCCCGGTTCCTGCAGCCCATCTCAGGGGCTTTACAGAGAATGTACCTCCCACTGGGAACCTCCTGATCCTCGATCATGTCAGCTCCTATTCACGAGGAACCCTGCCTTCTCACCCATAACCCCTCTGCTGGCCCCATTCAAATCTCTAATCCTGCACTAATCATTCTCTTCATTGTACTCAATTAAGTGTGAGCTTTAATTATATTTACTCATTTGTGTGATTATTTAGTTAAGTTCATTTTCCTCAGGAAAGTCAGTGAGGCCAATCACTCTCTTACTCACCACTTGTGGGGAAAATGGAAGTGCCTGTGGCCAGGATCCTCGCCTGACCCTAAACTACTGGATGACGTCATTGGCCTCCTGCTAGGCTAAGCTATTACTGACTGAGTCACTGTAGAAAGAGCTCCACCCAGTGCTCTGGGGGGAGGCAGAGACAGAGGAGGATTACAGACCTGCAGCCTGCTGGAGGCAGATGTGATTCTAGTGCTGGACCTGCCACTATGGGAATAAAGTTGGGTAATAAACCCTTTCACACCAAGAGCGTTTCGTTGTCATTCCTCAGTCTCACTGAATCCATAGCGAACTTGTCCAGGGCTGAAACCCTCCGCAAGACACCACTGTATCCCTAGAACCTAGAAGTGCAAGTGACAAAAAGTAGATTCTCAGAAAATATCTGTTAACTGCATACATGCTTGAATGCATAAGTGATAACAAACAAATTTGTTCATAGGAACCTGGATGGACCCAGAATTTATTTACAAGATCCACTGCTATGGGTTGCCGTGTCTCTTAGCTTCTCCCTGTCCCTCCCCAAGAGCTCTGACCTTTCTGTATCCTTACCTCTGAATTCCAGAGAGCTGTTTCTGTCTGTTGTGCAAGGCCTGTTCCCTATAGAAGCCCACAGTTAGGTCATGTGGTTAAAGTTGTGCTGCAGGACATCCCTGATACAAGCCCCTACACCTGGGGCTCAATAGCTCCCACTGGTTTCCTTTTTCCAAGGCATTAAACCTCTCCTATATTTGTTTCTTCTTTCTTGGAAAAAGTGAGTGGTACATATAAGTATGGTGAGGGTTAACATGGCATAGTCTCTTGCTGGAGCCTGAAAAGACATTTTTATTTTGACCTGTCAAGTCCTTGTGACTTTCTAGAAATGGATTTGGATAATGACTTGTCATTATGAGTAATCAGAATCTGTGGAAGTCTGAGAAGACCTGCCCTTTTTTTAGCTTTGAAAATTTTACTACCCTTTTGACACTTCTATTGGGGTTGCACATTTGGTAAGGGGTAAGATAAAATCATGGAAATAAAAGGTTATTCACCAATGCCTATAATTAACCCTTTACCACTCTGAAAGAAATGAAAATTTGTATTTCTAGAGGTATCTAGACATATCTTTCAGACTAGACCAGATTTACTTTAAACCCTTCAAATTAAAGTTAGCGTTTATAAGCTGATATTTGGAAGCCAAGAAGAGAGCCATAGCTCTCATTTCTTATTCAATATGTTTGATGATGTATCAGAGAGTCTGTGACTGCTACTGCTCCCAGATATTCCTGTTGATTCATGAGCCGTTGAAGCCTGCATGAATCTTAGATTCCAACTTGTCCAGTCCTCTCGTTTTACAGATAAAGAAACCAAGGCCCCCAAAAGATAAAGTGACTTTGGTTTTTAGCACTTAGTCATAGTTTGGAGATTGAACTAGATGATCTTTAAAGTAGTTAGATTTTTGAAATACAGAGCAAAGTATTTTAAACAGTTTCAGCACTTATAGGGATTCTCTGGGTTCACAATAGTATTGACCCTATTTAGTTCTATTAAGACAAATTCTGGCATGGTCACAAATGGATTGTTTCAGTTTAGACACAATAAGTACCTTGTCTGTTCAGGTATCAGGGCTGCATTGTGCTCAAGTCTCAGTCAAGTGCCTGGAAACTGAATGATGAAAACCAAACGGTGCTGCTGGACTGCCTTCTGGAATAGAGATGCTGGCCGTTGACATGACTGGGGCCTCTCCCAAGCATCGTGGGAGCCACGAAGGAGGGACATCGTTGCTCTCTGTTTTACTGAAGTCACTTAATTTCAGACTGGAATGAGGAATGGGTGGAAAATGGCCAATCAGATCTTGGTGTCCCTTCAACTACTCCAAGTTCATTGCTTGCAAGTTAGAATAACGGTATCATAAAATGATCCTGTGTGCACTGCAGCCGGCTCCGCACCCCCCAGAAAACTGTGTGTGGTCTCAGACCGCCTCCCTTTCTCTCTTCTCCCCTCCTTCCTCTCTTGCCCTTTTGTCCCCTCCCTCGTTCCCTCCTTCCCTCCCTCCCTTCTTCCTTATCTCTTTGCTGTCTCATTCCCTCCCCCCTCCCTGTTTTCTGTCTTTCCTCTTTCCTTTCTGCAAATGATCCTAGGCTTCTTTCCCCTTGGTCCCCAAACCACATTTTCCTGCTTTAATGATGAGTGCTGACATCATCTAGGAATTCCCAGAGTGGAGTGACTGCAAGAGGACCCGTTCTCACGCATAAGTAGACATTCTAGTTCTATTTAATGTATCTGCAGTATGAAAAAGTAGGTTTTACTAACATAGCATTATATTTTTAATGATAGGGGCAAAAGATAAAGATGTTTGGATTTCTTAGGTGGTGGTGATCAGAGCAATAAGGAATTGATATAAAGTAAAAAAAATGATACTTCTAGTCTTAGATCTGAGCAACTTGCTCTGTGATCTTCACCAAGACACTCAATTTAATTATTTCAGGTTTCATGCCTTTATTTGCTAGATGAGCATGGGAGTATATCAATAATTTAACTCCATTCTTGCAATGTGCCTTATCACTTTTTCCAGCTGCCAGGTCAACTATGGCTTTTATGAAGCCTTCCTTCTTAGCATACTGCAGATGCATATGTTTGTGCCAGGTGCCCTGTAGTGGTACAGAGCTAGGGCCACCTCTTTCCGTGGGAATACAGTGGGTGTGAAGGTGTGTCTCTGTGTGTGTATGTGTGTGTTTATGACTAATGTGGAGTTGGGCTCATCTTCGTATATTTGATGATCATTTACTGAATGTCTCCCAGCAGGGTACTCTGAGCCAGGTACTTGAGCTGCAAAGACGACTAGAAATGGGTCTCACCGTCTGGTGGCAATGGCAGACGATCACCGTGGGGTGTGCCAGCGCTCTGGCAGGAGCACCATGAGTGCGGCTATCATGCAGAGATTCCTGGGGCGCTCAGTGAGCTCTCCCCCCCATATACCAGCGCTTCACGAGAATGTGCTGAATGGATGCTGGGGAGCCTGCTCCATGTGCAGATTCCTGGCCAACACCTCAGAACGGTAGAGTCTCCTAAGGTGACATCTGGGAAGATGCATTTGTAGCAAGCTCCTAGGTGCTCTATAAATGAGTCCAAGGAATATACCATTTAAAATATATCTGAAAATAGGATACGGATTAGCATACGGAACACTAATAAAGGCTGTCAAAAAGAGAAAACAATCCCATTTGTAATTGCATCAAAAAGAATAAAATACCTAGAAATAAAGTACATTTAACCAAGGAGTTGAAACACCTGTACACTGAAAACTATGAGACATTGATAAAAAAGAAATGAAGATGACACAAATAAATGGAAAGATACATGCTCATGGACTGGAGGAATATTGTTAAAATGGCCATACTAACCAAAGCAATCTATAGACTCAATGGAATCCCTTTTAAAATTCCAAAGGCATTTTCACAGAACTAGTACAAGAACCCTAGAATTTTTAATGGAACACAAAAAACACTGGGTTGTCAAAGCAATCTTTAGAAAGAAGAACAAAGCTGGAGGAATCACACTCCCTGATTTCAAACTATACTACAAAGTTATAGTAATCAAAACAGAATGGTATTGGCATGAAAACAGACACATAGATCAATGGGCCAGAATAGAGAACACAGAAACAAACCCATGCATATATAGTCAATTAATCTGTGGCAAAGGAGGCAAGAATATACAATGGGGAAAAGACAACAGTTCATGGTGTTGGAAAACTCGACAGCTACATGCAAAAGAATGAAAGTAGACCACTATATTACATTATATACAAAAATAAATTCAAAATGGATTAAAGACTTGAATGTAAGACCTGAAACCATAAAACTCCTGGAAGAAAACCCAGGCAATAATTCTATGACATTGATCTTAGTAATATTTTTTTGGATCAGTCTCTTCAGGCCAGGGCAACAGAAGCTAAAGTAAACAAACGGGATTGCATCAAACTGAAAAGCTTTTGCACAGCAAGACAATCTGTTAGCAAAATGAAAAGGCAATCTACTACATGGGAGAAGATATTTGAAAATCATTCATCTGATAAGGGAATAATATCCAAAAACTATAAAGAACTTAACACAACTCAATATCAAAAAGAAACTAATTAAAGTGGCCAGAGGACTTGAATAGACATTTTTCCAAAGAAGTCATACAGATGGCCAATAGGTACATGAAAAGATGCTCCACATCACTAATGATCAGAGAAATGCAAATCAAAACCACAATGAAACTACCACTTCACACCTGTCAGAAAGACTATTACTAAAAAGATTAAAAAATAACAAGAGTTGGCAAGGATATAGAGAAAAGGGAACCTTCATTCACTACTGATGGGAATGTAAATTGGTTCAGCCACTATGGAAAGCAGTATGGGGGTTCTGCAAAAAAAAAGAACTACCATATAATCCAGCTATTCCAATGCTGGGTATTTATCTGGAGAAAATGAATCACCAACTTGAAGAGATATAGGCACCCCTATGCTCATTGCAGCGTTATTTGCAATAGCTTAGATATGGAAACAAACTATCCATCGATAGATGAATGAAGAAGATTGATATATGATAGATGATATATATGTTCACACAGAAATATTACTCAGCCATAAAAAAAAAAGAATGAGATCTTGCAATTTGGGACAACACGGATGGATGTAGAGGGCATTGTGTTAAGTAAAATAAGTCAGACAGACATAAACAACTACCATATGATTTCACTTACCTGTGGAGTCTAACAAACAAAATGAACAAACAAAACAAAAAAGAAACAGACTCACAGATGCAGAAAGCAAACTGTTCATTATGAGACCAAGGAGGGGTTGGAGGGTAGGTGAAATAGATTAGAGATTAAGAGATACACACTCAGTTATAAAATAAAAATAAAATAAAACAAAACAAAATAAAATGTAATGTACAGCATTGAGAATATAATCCATAATATTTTAATAACTTTGTGTGGTGACAGATGGTAACTAGGCTTATTACGGGAATCATTTTGTAATGTGTAAAAGTATTAAATCACTGTAATGTACACCTGATTCTAATAGGATATTATATGTCAATTACACTTCAATAAACAAAAAATCAATAAAATATACCTGAAAATCCATTATTTGAGATGAATCTTTCAGTCCCTAAAGTCTTGACAAATCCCAGTTTAAAGTGCAAATGCAGGCCCTTGTTGGGATTGAGCCTGTGTCATATCTTTGTATATATATTTCCCCACACTTACACCATTCTCAGAATCCTCTAGGAGTTTAGTGATCAATGACTGAGTAGAAAAGATATGTCAAGTATCCTTAGCTGACCCCTAAGCTTTGGGGGTAGGAACAGAGAGGTTAAGACAGATAGTTGTGGTTAAGTAATTGAGAGCAAGCAAGAGAGAGGACTGTGGGTGATAAATTAGGGCCATCAGGAGCGGAGAGAAGGACCCTGAGAGGGAGAGTGGGGGTAAGGTAAGGAAAAAATGTGCCTCGCTATTCCAATGACCTTTATCAGGTGAGCTGGGGACAACTGAGGACAAATTTTACCTTTAACTTCTATATTCCATCACTAGCACTATTTTTTATTAGAATATGGTCAAATTATAATGTATGTATGTATATTTTATACCTAAAGATGAGTCCTATCACGTTTGATATTCTAACTCCACCCCCCAATACATAACTTGGATAACTCTAACTTTTCTCAGATTTAGTTGGCTTGTCTATAAAAATTGGCAATGCTTTGCCTGCCTCAAAAGATTTTTATAATGACCAAATGAAATAATACCACATATTTTTAAGATATGTTGAGTTATTTCTAAAGTATCAGCTCCAGGAAAGCATAGAATTTTGTCCATGTTCACTGCTATGTCACCAGCACCTGGGACATTGCCAGCTCATTGCAAGCCCTCAAATAATGGCAGATGAATGACTCCTGGTAACGTATCTGATGAGGAAAATGAATGTTGTGGGGCCATATAGACTTCAGACCCAGCCACAGCTCTGCCTCTGATTTCTGTGTGACCTTGGGCAAGTGACTGAGCATTCCTAATCCTCATTTCTCCTCCATTACATGGAAATGATAATATCTATCCTACAAAGTTAGACATTACATATAAAGTGCTTAGAACAGTGCCTGGCCTTTAGTTGTCAGTCGAGGGAAGCTATATTACCAGCCAAAAGCTTAAAAACTGAAGGGGCAAGAAGTGCAGAAGTCACAAAACTCACTCTGGATTCATAAATAATTCTGATAATTGGATGTAAATAAGACAGTTTCCAGAAAAGACATACATACATATTATACATAAAATATTGCATATAATTATAGAGTTCATTTTGAAGCCATCCATGGACCTATAGTCATTGACTTCTTTTCAAGTCATGATTTTTTAAAACATAGTACATGATCATGATTAAAAAGGTGAACATTGTGCTAAGTGAAGTAGGTCAGGCAAAGAAAAGAAAATGCTGTGTGATCTCTCTTATATGTGGAATCTACAAACGAGAGCAAAAAAATCCCACAAGCTCACAGACACAAAGAACAGATTGATGGTTGCCAGAGGTAAGAAGTGGGTGCTGGAGAAATGGGTGGAAGGGGTCAAAAGGTAAAAAGAAAAAAATGCTAACAAGATAGGAACAATCAAATATTGAAGCAACTAATTAGCTAAACTCCCACTGACTAGAAATGACTAATATTAACACTTGGTGAACATGCTGTCAGACATCTCTGTGTGAATATACATATGGAACAAGAGAGAGAAATCTGTGAGGATATATTCTTTTCAGAAAACAAAAAATATTTGTATTTAATTTTGTATGTATTTAGTAGAAGGGAAAGAAACTTTTTTCTTCTTTTTTTGAATGTTTGCAAAATCAGAGGGATTTCCAAACCTCTACTAAACACTTTTTTATTACAGGTATCATTAATTCCCAAAAGATTCTCCATAGCCAAGAAAATGCTATGAAAACTTTATGAGCTAAATCTATTGTTGAATTTACTGTTAGAAGAGACTTCCGATCATGACTGTGGTGGATGAGTTGGTCATCCTGTTTGTCCTTGTCCCTTCACAACTCAATTTCTTTTGGTTTTATTTATTTTGGTTACATTGCTCAGGGTGTTATATGTTTATATTCTAAATAGAACCACAACACCCTCAATAACTTAATGTTTATTCTATGATTCTGAACTCTTGTCAGAAGTTTTTAATAGTACTTATCCTGTTTTATTGGAAGTCAGTTTGGGGGTAAAATAGTAAATGGGAGTGTCAGGGTATGGATACTAATTATATTATCTTCAAGTGGTCCACAGGATGCAAAATACTAACACAAAGTCTTGGACCAATGGACAGGAGGTTAGGATGTAATCTGATCAAATTATATGAGGAAAGCAGGTGAAGGGCTGGAGAACAGGCCTTCTGTTCAAGCACAGCTTTGACAAGTTGGCTTCCAGGTCCTGGGAGAAGCCACTGGCTGCCAAGGTCCCTGGAGAGGACCATCCTCAAGCTGCTCCACCAAGTCCCTCCTCAAGCTGAGCTGAGTGGCCCCCTGTGCTATCGTGTCTAGTCTAAACCTATTGCTTGGCTGATGCTTGTTTTTCTTTTAATGATACTATTCCCTTTTTTTTCTACAAATTCCAACAAAATATTTAAAATGAGGCAGTGAACATGCCTAACCCAGCCTTTGTCACATAGGTGTGAGTTAACGTTTACTCCAGATGCAAGTTGAAGTTTTATCTGCAGTCATTCAGCCAACACTTGAGGGCTAGGGTCTGCCATCAGCTCCTTCTCAGTATAAACTGGGGGAAGGATCAGGAGTGTAAAGGGAGGTAAGAGGGCCCATGCGGGGAGAGAAGGAAGCCAGAAAGATAGGCTGAAGTCACAGATGATGGAGCTCATGCTCTGCATTAGAAGGGCTGTTTATCATCAAGAAGGGAGACACAGACATTGTGCTCTGAGGTATTTTTGTCGTGCAGCCGCATAAGCAGGCAGTTCACTTTGCATGCTTTATAAGGATCTTTCTGGGTTTTTTTTAACCTAGCTGACTCTGTAAGAAAGAGCTCCATGCCCAGGGGAATCATTAATTGAGGTATCCCTCCAAATAGGAACAGATCCATAGAAGCATGGGTCTGAAGTGGTCACTTAGAGACCATCCCATCCAGTGGTCTCAGCCCTGGCTATACATGGGACTCTCCTGAGATGTTTTTAACGATGCAGATGCCTGGAATCCACCCCTAGGGAATTACAAATTATTAATTTATCTGTAGAAAAGGCCATGCGTGTGTATGTTTAAAGGCTCCCCTCACATGGTTCCCAGAGTGTAGCCAGAGTTGAGAACTTCTGATCTATTTCAACCCTTTCATGATACAGAGGGCAAAGTGCAGCTCAAAGAGAAGTGGTTGCCCAGTGTCACACAATTTAGTGAGTTGTCCAGTTGGGACAAGACTCAAGGTTTCAACTCCCATGTCCTCGTTCTCTGAAATACTTTCATGCCCTATTATAATCAGACCATTGGAAATAGCAACTTATCTCCTCTTACTTCTTCTCACAAGGTTTAGAAGTGAATTTCAACTGTTACTACCAGACAACTCTCTCTCCAACCCTTCAGGGGATATTTTAATGAGATTAATTCTCATCCAGACTCCTACTTAGAGTTTATCAAGAAGAACAAATAAATACTCTTGCTTCCCCATAAGAGAAATGACCAGAGGATGTCACAGTTTGAGAAAGGATATTGTGGCCACATTAAGTTTTGTGTAAGGCAGAGGTTGCCTAACCCATCTTCAAGGTTTTGTTTTTGTCTTGTCTTCTCTTGGAGTAAGAAGGATGGCCATGGAATAGAGTGAAACTAAGTAGTTGCTATACCATGACAAATTTGATGTGCGTTTAAAATCAGATGTTGAAAATTAACATGGTTCCTTTCTTGACTCAGATATAGGGGAACTCAAAGTAACCTTTTATACTTACGGTAGTCCAGGTTTCCACAATGATATTTTCTGTTTAGTCTCTTTCAATGTTTGTTTCATATCCGTTGAGTCTTGTTTTTACAGTTTCAATGGATGTGTGGCTTTTGGTGTAAGCTTCCTCACATCCCTTGGAGAGTAGTTAGGGGTATAAAAAAAATACGTGGCTCACAAGGAGTTTGCCCCAGCCGTAATCTGAATGCCAGTGATACCAAGCCCCAAGCGTGGCATCAGAGCCCTGCATGAATGAGTGCGTCTTCTCTCAGAGCTCCTTGCTTGCTTGCTGGGATGTTACCATTTGAATTATTCATTGTCTGATTGTTCCTTAGATAGACATAGAAGACTAGAGGAAACTATTCCCTCCACTGAAGAGCTTAAATTCTAGGCCCTGAAGTCAAACTCTTCAAAGGGGATTTCCCTTAACTTACTTGCGTCTCAAATGCCTTCAAAGCCAGTTGGTGGTGAAAACTAGGGCATAGGGTAGGGGGTGGCCAGGACCGGGGCTGAAGATAGATGGGAGGACCAGGATGCTGCTCTTCCAGCTCCAGATCCCGAGCCCCCTGAGGGCTCAGTCACCCACTTCCATGGGAGCCACTGTCCCCTCAATTGATACTCGCTGACAACTTACCTCACGTTGAGAGTTTCTGTGCTAATAAAGTCACATTAAGCTCCTTCCACCCTTTCTCAGTACACTCCCTCCCTATGGATTTAAAAGCAAGGGTCACAGGCCAATGTACATTTATAGGGAAGTTTTGTGAGCAAGCGTGGCCTGAAAGAGTGCCCTGGCAAGAGCATCCTCTTTTGCAGTATCATCATAGCTGATGATAAAAGTTAAGAAGGGATAGGGTGAGAGCAAACTCCAAACTTAAAATTACCCTCAAACCAGTTGCTGGCCGGTCTTTACCTTCCTGGCTCTGTTAATCTGGGATGGCCATTAATGTAAGGCTACAGGATCATCTGTCATCTGAGGGTGGAGTTGTCGGCCCAGGTAGCAAGTGGGGCGCAAATAAAGGCTGTGGGTAGGCGTTCCCTTGTCTGTGGACTTGGTTCCCTAGTGAGGCGCTCCCTCCTTACTTGTCCTGGGACCATTACAGGGCCAATATTATCTTTGATGAGGTGGGAGCTCTGCCAAGAGCAGCTAATTTGACTCCTCTGTCTTCTCTTGTAATCCTCAGAACACAAAGAAAGTTCCTATCACATCGATCTCTCGCCCACTCTGGGTGACAGCAACAATTTTGGTGAGGAAATGACACCCCATTTTCCAGGAAAGAATATTACTCCTTCTCTGCCCTGCTGCCCCACTGTCTCTATAAGACGTCTTAAAAACAAATGAAGTTAGTCTCTAATGATGGATATGTTGACGGATATATGGCAACTATTGTGCTCTGTTATCTAAAGGCATATCATGTTCTCCTGGAAACTCACTAAAAGCAATTTCTGTGTAACTTAGAAATTTTGGTCAGTTCTTAGGGTAACGAGAGGGTGGCTTGAGAGGCAGATGGATCTAGATGCAAGTCTCTGTGCCACCCCATCCCACCCCAAGCACACACACTGCTCACTAAGAGTCTGTGGTCTCCTATAAATGACTTCTCCTCTCTGAGCCTGCTTACTCACCTACGAAATACATCTGCCACAGCGTTCACCTCATTGGGATGTTCTGTGGAGTAAATGAAACATACGTGTAAAAGTTTAGCAAAATGCCTGATACATATTAAATGCTCAGTAAAGGGTAGCAGTTATTACCTTGTCTGGTTGGTAATGACCCTTATCCAGAGAAGCTCCTGAGAATCAAAGAAATGAATTTTGGCAAACCATTTTCTAGGTAACTTTACAAGCTCTGTTTTCAGCAGAATAGCAGCTCTGAAAGTTCACATCTTATTTGCTACATCCGTGCAGTTCACACAAAGACATAATATGCAGGCTTCAAAAGATCTAGAGAAAATGGGGGAATGTATTAAAATTGACCACACAACAAGAAAAATCAAGCCTTATAATTAAGGTTCAGGCTTCTATAGACTGTGGAATTTAACAAGATGGTCTAAAGGTCAGGAGCGGGGCTCACTCAGCCGAACCCAGAGGGAGCGACAGAAAGGAAACATCTTGCTGGCTGGGCCTCTGCTTCCAGGTTCTTTAACACAGGACCTTGTGTTGGGGAATTAGAGGAATTCCAATTAAACCCTTTCATTTTGATTTCTCATTAGATACTTTGAAAATCTGCAGAAAATTGAATCGAACTAAAGACCTCCAGCTGGGAGATTTATCCGATTTAATGTTTTGAAAGAGACTTATTACCTTGTCAGGAATAATTCGAAAATCCAAATAAGAGCAATTGAATCAGTAGAATTTACGCCTCGAGATAACAATCATTCTGTACAACCAACCATAGCATTTAAACAGCTGAAGTAGCAGTTCAAAAGCTGCTCTCCTGACAGTTTAGTCCTCCAGCAGCTCAGCTCTTCCTAGCAGTGCCCTCTCCCTTCCTTACCATCACCCTTGTTTTCAAAGACCACAGCAAAGGCATTCAGCAGAGGCCTGGGTCAGGAAGCCCACATCTGGGTTCCTCACTCTTGCTTTACTTGTCTTCCCTTGACGTCAAGTTCTAATAGGTATGCAGACAGGCTGCCGCCTGGTGGCCTTCCAAAATGCTTTTCGTGCTCCGCTGGGCGCCTTTGGCCAGCGGCGTTCTCCCTGTGAAGCAGCCGCCGTCTCCCTCCTCCATCAGCTCCATCAGCTCCGGGGGCAGCGGCTCACGACTAGGGAAAGTCACGTGGGCTCTGAGACAGCGTTCCATCCGCAGGCAGCCACCACATCGAGGGATCGGAGGGGCACGCCGTTTGATCAGTGACCAGGTCAGGAGGCGTGATCGGTCATGGCTACCCTCGGGATCCCTGTTGAGACCATGTGGATGCTGGGATTTGTCTCAATGACTTAAGCCTCAGACCTGAAGGACGAGGTCTTTCTCGGTATCACTAGATGCCCTGGCGTTGCCAGACCCCGCAGGTCTCCAGATTTCTCTGCTGAGAATGGGCTAGTTAGTGAGGAGAGGATGGGGGGGGGGGGGGCAGTAATAAACTTTAACTTGCCAAATCATGATTTCTCTAACTCCTGTCACTTAAAAGAGTTTTTTTAGTTTTGAACCGTTTCTCTTTGGGTAAACATTTGGTTAATCAAAACCATGTCTTCTTTCCCTCTCCTCCTGCCTTATTTCTGGGTGTGGGGACAGCTGGGGTCCTCCTGGCATGGAGGCTCTGACATCTGGTCCACATACGGTCCTCTTTCTCAGATCTTTGCTGTTGGGAGGTTGAGCTGGTCTGACGGCTGAGCTTGTGTTTGCTTAAGAGCCACTGTCATTGCCTCTATCGCTGAGGTACCATCCTGATGGCCTCCTCTTCCTGACCCAGGCCTCTGCAACACCAGCAGTCCTTCGCTGTGCCTTTGTCTCATTTACAAGGACTTGAAGGACTTTCTGGGTCCCTGCAGCCCTTACATAATCCTAAGTGAGCTAAGAATGCCACCAGAGGGTGTCCTGCATGACCACTCACTCTGAGATGGTGCTTCATCCCTGTGCCGCCTGGGGTGTAGCCATGTATGTGTAGTTTTTCCCCAGGGCATGACCCCTGAAGTATATTTCCTTCCAGCCCCAGCCCTGTGATGATCTTGACTTCCCCCTTGCTTTCACGGTATTCCTACTAGCTCCGGCAAAGCTTCCACCCAGTGAAGAAGATAGTAGGGACACATGTCTGACATCTCTGCCCTCCTCCTCCCCACACTTCATTGTGGTGGAAGGGGTATTTCCTGTCACACTTTCTCTTTGGAGAGCATTCACCCTATTTCCCAGGGCACTGAGTCTCATGGCTCAGACCTAACAGCATAAGATGGAGCACGCTTACTATGATCATGGAACAAACCCTCTGATGGGAACCTATCAGGCAAGGTTCTTGCTGTCTGAGCCTCTGATCACCACAGACAAAGGACAAAGGTTACAGTGGGTTAACATCCCCAAATAGCCTCACTGTATTTACCCTGCCTTCTAGGGGAGATGGATCCCAAGGAGGAGGCTCTGCCACAGCGCAGGGGCTGAGTGTACGTGCTCCCTGGAGAAGCCTAGAGTGACTCTCACTGCCCTACCCCAAAAAAGGAAGACGGGGACACCCAGAATATGGTAACCTCTGGTAGCAAGGGCCTGGCCTGCTTGGGGAGGTCACGGGAAGGGCTACTCTGGAGGAAAAAAAGAGATCAGTTGGCTAGGATATGGAGAGGGTTTGGGGGACAGATCAGAGAAATTTAAAGGAAACTTGGCCACATGGTGTGAAATCTATCTCCCTCTCCTCACTCCAGCCTCCTGGGCATATAACATTGTAAATTGGGATCTAATTCTGGAATGTGTGAAAGCTGAGCCTTGCTTCCAGGCGGGCATGGAGTGAGAGCCAGGGCTGCGCATGAGGGTCCAGGCACATCGCAGCCCCATTTCCATGTCCCTTGAATTCTGCACCGAAATGAACTCAGAAGCTGATGAGGTCTGCACACATTCCTTACTTCCCTTAGCCACGCTTCTTTCTTGTTACAGGGGGAGTTCGTCCATACCTTTTGTTGAGCTGTTTTTATTTCTGTCACCCTCATTTCTAATAATGAGTTAAAATTTTTTTGCCTTCTTACTAATCAGTCAGTTCATAAATATTTATTGAGTGCCCATTTTGTAACAGGCAGAATTCTAGGCACCTGGGAAAGAGTGGTGAACACAATAGGCATAATAAGGGCCACCACACAGTTTTGTGAGGAAGACAAACACTAAATAATTATTAGATAATTTACTGGGTAATTCCATGTGTGTGAAGTGCTGCAGGAGAGGAGATGTGGGCGGATACCCAGACAGGGGGTAATGAGACTCAGCGTCCTCTGAGGGATCAGGAATGGCTTCTCAGAGGAAAGGGTTTGGCTGAAGGAGGAGCAGATACAAGCTGGGGAAAAAAGAAGGAAGAATATTCCAGAAAAGGAACCAGTAAGTTCAAACGTTTGGAGGCAAAAGAGAGCACATCTTCGAGGACTGAGAGTGAGCAGCATGGGTAGAGCGTAGGGAGTGAGGGAGGCAGTAGTGAGAAATGAGGCTGGAGGCATCGCTGGGGCCCGGTGCTGATGGAGACCATGCAGAACAGAGTGAAGTGCGCAGGCTACGGAGTTAGGTCAGACTGTCTCGCATCTCAGACGGATGACCTTGAGAAATTACTTAACTTCTCTAGGGTTGACTCATCTGTAAAACTAGGATAATGTACCTGATTCATATATATAGGCTTATTTTGAGAATTAAAGAGATAATCCCCCCAAATCATTGGCACAATGCCTGGCACATAGTAGCCAATGATAAGAACAACACATGGCCTTTTAGGTCGTGATAAAAAATTTGGATTACAATTTAAAAGCAATGGGAAATCATCAATGAGTTTTAAGGAGGATTTCATGATCTGTTTTCTGCTTTAAAATGCATTATTCTGGCAGCAGAGAGGAAAAGGGGCTGAAAGAGAAGAGATATAAGGAGGCCAATGGGAAGACTGGGGTGGCTCAGCATGCAGTTCAGCCCCTCTCAGACATGCCTTCCTGTACTGCAGGGGCTGCAGCAGACCAGGTTCCAGAGGGTAAGACTCCACCAATTACATGCAGGTTGGAGATTCAGAGGACAGTGTTAGCTGGCAAGACTAAGATGGCCATTGGCTTTCTCTGAAGCAATAGTCCAGCAAAATGGTGACCCCTTAGCTTCACTAGCTCTGTGATGGCTGGGTCCCATCTAAGGTGACATTCTTGAAGTCAGCGGTTGGAGTGATGGCTCCCGGATTCTCGGCCTTCCTATTGGCATCAGGGAAGCAGTCCCTCTGATGGGCTCATTCTGTGTGTTATTCTGGATGTTATTTCTGAAGACCTAGCCCAGAGACTCCTATTCCTTCCAGGGTGGTACAGGTTCCTTCTTTCCTATACCAAATTTCTTTGCACTTAAAAGCTAAAGTTATTTTTACTTTCTTCAACTAACCCCCAATGGATATAGAAATATTATTGCCATACGTCAGACAAGGAAAGATGCTAAAGTAGCATACTGTCATGGGAGAATGTGTAGAAGGGATGTATTTCAGAGATATTTAAGAGATTGAGTTAATAGGACTCCGTGATTGACTGAATGTGAGACTGGGGAGGAATAACAACGGACTCATCAATCATTGACTTGAGAAATTATGTGGGTGGTGGGGCAATTTCTTAAGGCTATCAAGATTGGAGTTGGAGCAGTTTAGGTAGAAAAACTACATATTTAATTCTGGACATATTTTGCTTACGGGTTATTTAAAGTGCCCATGTGGAGATATGGCAAAGTCTGTTGAATACATGAGTCTGGAGCTCAGAGGAAAGGCCTGGGACGGATGAATGCCTCGGGACTGCATAAAGTCGCTTAGGGCGCATGCTGAGTGAGATTTTTTAAAGTCCTAGAGAGATCTCTGAGAAATATCATCATTTAACGGGTGTTGAAAAGAAGAGGTACTGGAAAAGCAACCAAAAAGGATGAACTAGACAGGCAGGGGGAGAGAGAAGCCGAGGAAAGAGCAGGCGCCAAAGAACAAGGGAGGGACATCAAGCAGGTGGGAGCTGGAAGGCGTCCTTTAGATTCAGCGACAGGAGGTCGGAGCAAAGCAGCTGGAGGCAGGGACCAGATGGGAGTGCGCAGAGAAAAGAGTGGGAGGTGAGGGAATGGAGGGGAAATGCGTAAACAGCACCTTGGGGCAGCACGCACCAGCTCATATGACAGAAAAGCTCAAATTACAGTAAGAGTGGCAGGCGCATCTTTAAAGGGCTCCTTCTGGCCATACCTGGACTCCTCCAAAATCTCTGATCTTTCCAGGAGGTGGACCCTGTATATTCTACAAATGAGAGAGAAATGTAACTATGAAAAAAAATTATTAAAAACTCCGACAACTTAATTCTGAAGTTTGCCTATGAAAGAGAAGAGAAAGAGTGTTGGAAAGGAGGTGGGGCTGAGGGAAGGTTTATTTTTAAGATGGGAAAGGCTTGAGCTTGTTTCAGTCCTGATGGGAAGGCACCCAGATAAAGAGAAAAGATTACTCTTTGTGTGGGGTTCCTGAAAAGACAGAACAGCACAGAGTCCAGAACACAGGAGGAGGCCCTGGCCTTGCATAGGAGCAGGGATCACTTGGTTTCAACAGGAGGAAAGGAGAAAAAAAGATGATGGGTGTCATAGGTCGAATTCCCTAAAAGCAGAGCCTCTTATAGGGCTTTCTGTGCAAGTGATTTATTGAGAGAACATTCTCAAGAAAAGTGTGTAGGGCAATATAGGAAGTAGGATTTTGCAAGGCAAAAGCTGGGCAAAGATGTGGTTTCAGAAATCCAGCCTCAGCCTAATCGTGGAGGAAGCTCTGGCGTGTGAACTGCTTCCACTGAATCTGTCTGTCTTTGAGGCAATGGAGCTGCATTCATCAGTCTCAGCTAGCCATCCTCAGCCCTCTTGGAAGCGGGATGGGGTGCATGTCCTTCCAGGCATCTCCGGACGAGGCAGCTTCCAGAGAAGGGTGCAGGTGAGAGCCGTTAGCAGCCAACCTCCACAGCAGGTGAGGAATGGGTGCACCTACCTGTGAAATAGGTAGCCACCCTATCTGGGCGGGGGCCCAATAACAGACCTAACAGTGCTAGTGCAGGAACATTTGCATAGTTGGCTTCAAGGATAAACAGTAAGTGAGGAGGCAAGGGAATATGAGATTTGAGAAAATGAGAAAAGCTTGAAAATAATTGGAGTATGAGCTGACTAGAAAAACATAGTAGGCTTCCTGTACAGTTGAGATTAGTGACCACGAGTTTTTAGTGGTACTAATGGGCCCACTTGTGGAATTTTCTCCAGTGGTGCCCAGCAGTCCAGATCCAGCCATGGAGAAAGCAGATAGTTAGATTCATTTGGGGCTGGAGTCCAGGTAGGTGCTTTGAAAGGACAGAAAAGAAGGGAAGTTTAGACAGTAGATAGGGTCCTTAGGGTCTGGCTAGCATAGGGAGAAGAGGAGGAGACTAATGGAGAGGGAGAAAAAAAGGTTACAGTCGATGGCTGGAGGTCTCCATGTGGTTGGAAAATATGTCTGGTGGGAGATTTTTGAGTGAATCAACTTAAATAAGAATTTCGTGGACAGAAAGAGAGTTCTTTGAGCCTTTGATCTGACAGGATGGACCATGGAAAAGGGAGCTGACCTGAGCCAGTGAGCAGAGTCACCAGTGGATGAAGCTGGAGATGTACACGCAGGGCGACCTGGTGGGGAGAGTGTTGCAGCTGGAAGACACATGCTCCGAAAGCGGACAGCTTGTACAGTGAGACTTCCTGTCCGCACTCTGGGGGGATCCCCTAATCTTGTAGCAGGATTTGGTCACCAAGGCAGCCTCCACCATCCAACTCAGTCTTTACTGTTCCTGACTGAATAGCCCTCTTACCCGTCAGGCTCCCTCAACAACCTGTGATCATTTGGGTTTCCTTTTCTACTGTTCCCTAGAACTTCTCAAACTCAGTTGTGTTTTCTTCCCTTGACGGGTAGTGATCTCTCCTGTGCACTGTATTCAGAAGGTGAGACGTGGTGGTGGTCGTCCCAGGTGGGCATTTCAGCCTCAGTGGAGCCTTGTGTCCTCAGGCACAGCATCCAGGTAGCACTGCTTTAGGACGCCATCAGAGAGAGCAAGACCGGTTTTCTTTTGGGGATAATTTGACATAAACACTATGCCATCAGGCTCTTTGGGAGCAGGTAACAGCCCTTCTCTCTCCTCACCTGGGAAGGAGGCATGCTCAGTGGTCTCAAGACCAGACAACTTACCTGATCACCCCCAGCTCTGGGCTTCTAACTGTGCAAGTATATTTCCTCCTCTGTTAAATGGAGCCAATGTTATTACTTTCTTAACAAATTTTGGCAAGGAATCAATGCATTATGGCTCTTAACACAGTTTCTGCTACAAAGAACAGTCCACCTCCCTCCACAAGGAGTAAGATGTCAGGGCAATACTGGTCTGGGGGTCAATATGTTTTCAGACTCTAGCTCTCCACTCGTTGGTTGTATGGTCCAGACAAGTTACTTACATCTTTGAACCTTGGTTTCTTCATATATAAAACGGGGGCAAACTCACAGAAGCAAGAAAAGAATAGTGGTTGCCTGGGGCTGTGGGAGGGGGAAATGAGGCATCGCTGATCAGTGGGTATAAAATTTCAGTTATGCAAGATGTACAGGTTCTTGAGATCTGCTGTATGACATTGTGCCTCCAAATAACAATACAGTATTTTTTTTAATATAATTTATTTTATTATCATTAATTTACAATTACATGTGCAATATTACGATTATTAAACTACCCCTTCATCAGGTCCCCCCCACCAAACCCATTACAGTCACTGTCCATCAGCGTAGTGAGATGCTATAGAATCACTACTTGTCTTCTCTGAGTTGTACTGCCCTCCCCGTGCCCCCCCAACATTACATCTGCTAGTCGTAATGCCCCTTTTTCCCTCTTATCCCTCCCTTCCCACCCATTTTCCCCAGTCCCTTTCCCTTTGGTAACTATTAGTCCGTTCTTGGGTTCTGTGAGTCTGCTGCTGTTTTGTTCCTTCAGTTTTTTTCTTTGTTTTATACTCCACATATGAGTGAAATCATTTGATACTTGTCTTTTTCGGCTTGGCTTATTTCACTGAGCATAATACCCTCTAGCTCCATCCATGTTGTTGCAAATGGTAGGATTTGTTTTCTTCTTATGGCTGAATAATATTCCATTGTGTATATGTACCACCTCTTCTTTATCCATTCATCTACTGATGGACACTTAGGTTGCTTCCATTTCTTGGCTATTGTAAATAGTGCTGCAATAAACATAGGGGTGCATCTGTCTTTTTCAAATTGGGCTGCTGCATTCTTAGGGTAAATTCCTAGGAGTGGAATTCCTGGGTCAAATGGTATTTCTATTTTGAGTTTTTTGAGGAACCTCCATACTGCTTTCCACAATGGTTGAACTAATTTGCAGTCCCACCAGCAGTGTAGGAGGGTTCCCTTTTCTCCACATCCTCGCCAACATTTGTTGTTGTTTGTGTTTTGGATGTTGGCCATCCTCACTGGTGTGAGGTGATATCTCATTGTGGTTTTAATCTGCATTTCTCTGATGATTAGCGATGTGGAGCATCTTTTCATGTGCCTGTTGGCCATCTGAATTTGTTCTTTGGAGAAGTGTCTATTCATGTCCTCTGCCCATTTCTTAATTGGATTATTTGCTTTCTGTTTGTTAAGGTGCATGAGTTCTTTATATATTTTGGATGTCAACCCTTTATCAGATACGTTTTTTATGAATATATTCTCCCATACTGTAGGATGTCTTTTTGTTCTACTGATGGTGTCCTTTGCTGTACAGAAGCTTTTCAGCTTGATATAGTCCCACTTGTTCATTTTTGCTTTTGTTTCCCTTGCCCGGGGAGATATGTTCATGAAGAAGTTGCTCATGTTTATGTCCAAGAGATTTTTGCCTATGTTTTTTTCTAAGAGTTTTATGGTTTCATGACTTACATTCAGGTCTTTGATCCACCTTGAGTTTACCTTGTGTATGGGGCTAGACAGTAGTCCAGTTTCATTCTCTTACATGTAGCTGTCCAGTTTTTCCAACACCAGCTGCTGAAGAGGCTGTCATCTCCCCATTGTATATCCAAGGCACTTTTATCAAATATTAATTGACTGTATATGTTTGGGTTAATGTTTGGATTTTCTATTCTGTTCCACTGGTCTGTGGGTCTGTTTTGTGCCAATACCAAATTGTCTTGATTACTGTGGCTTTGTAGTAGAGCTTGAAGTCAGGGAGTGTAATTCCCCCTGTTTTATTCCTCCTTCTCAGGATCGCTTTGGCTATTCGGGGTCTTTTGTGGTTCCATATGAATTTTAGAATTATTTGTTCCAGTTCATTGAAGAAAGCTGTTGGTAGTTTGATAGGGATTGCGTTGAATCTGTAGATTGCTTTAGGTAGTATAGCCATTTTGACAATATTTATTCTTCCTAGCCAAGAGCATGGGATGCATTTCCATTTGATAGTGTCCTCTTTAATTTCTCTTAGGAGTGTCTTGTAGTTTTCAGAGTACAGGTCTTTCACTTCCTTCGTTAGGTTTATTCCTAGGTATTTTATTCTTTTTGATGCAATTGTGAATGGAATTGTTTTCTGATTTCTCTTTCTGTTAGTTCATCATTAGTGTATAGGAAAGCAACAGATTTCTGTGTGTTAATTTTGTATCCTGCAACTTTGCTGAATTCAGATATTAGTTCTAGTAGTTTTGGAATGGAATCTTTAGGGTTTTTTATGTACAGTATCATGTCATCTGCAAATAGTGACAATTTGACTTCTTCTTTACCAATCTGGATGCCTTGTATGTCTTTGTTTTGTCTGATTGCTGTGGCTAGGACCTCCAGTACTATGTTGAATAACAGTGGAGAGAGTGGGCATCCTTGTCTTGTTCCCGATCTTAGATGAAAAGCTTTCAGCGTCTCGCCATTAAGTATGATGTTAGCTGTAGGTCTGTCATATATAGCCTTTATGATGTTGAGGTACTTGCCCTCTATACCCATTTTGTTGAGAGTTTTAATCAGGAATGGATGCTGAATTTTGTCAAATGCTTTTTCAGCATCTATGGAGATGATCATGTGGTTTTTGTTCTTCTTTTTGTTGATGTGGTGGATGATGTTGATGGATTTTCGAATGTTGTACCATCCTTGCATCCCTGGGATGAATCCCACTTGATCATGGTGTATGATCCTCTTGATGTATTTTTGAATTCGGTTTGCTAATATTTTGTTGAGTATTTTTGCATCTACGTTCATCAGGGATATTGGTCTGTAATTTTCTTTTTTGGTGAGGTCTTTGCCCGGTTTTGGTATTAGAGTGATGCTGGCTTCATAGAATGAGTTTGGAAGTATTCCCTCCTCTTCTATTTTTTGGAAAACTTTAAGGAGAATCGGTGTTATTTCTTCTCTATATGTCTGGTAGAATTCAGAGGTGAATCCATCAGGCCCAGGGGTTTTGTTCTTGGGTAGTTTTTTGATTACCAATTCGATTTCGTCACTGGTGATTGGTCTGTTTAGTTTTCCTGTTTCTTGCTTGGTCAGTCTTGGAAGGTTGTATTTTTCTAAGAAGTTGTCCATTTCTTCTATGTTTTCCAGCTTGTTAGCATATAGAGTCTCATAATATTCTCTTATGATTCTTTGTATTTCTGTGGGGTCCGTCGTGATTTTTCCTTTCTCATTTCTGATTGTGTTTATGTGTGTAGATTCTCTTTTTCTCTTAATGAGTCTGGCTAGGGGTTTATCTATTTTGTTTATTTTTTCAAAGAACCAGCTCTTGGTTTCATTGATTTTTTCTATTGTTTTATTCTTCTCAATTTTATTTATTTCTTCTCTGATCTTTATTATGTCCCTCCTTCTGGTGACTTTGGGCCTCATTTGTTCTTCTTTTTCCAATTTCAGTAATTGTGTCTTTAGACTATTCATTTGGGAGTGTTCTTCCTTCTTTAAATAGGCCTGGATTGCAATATACTTTCCTCTTAGAACTGCCTTTGCTGCGTCCCACAGAAGTTGTGGCTTTGTGTTGTTGTTTTCATTAGTCTCCATATATTCTTTGATTTCTGTTTTGATTTGGCCGTTAACCCATTGATTAATTAGGAGAGTGTTGTTAAGTCTCCATGTATTTGTGAGCCTTTTTTGATTTCTTTCTAAAATTTATTTCTAGTTTTATACCTTGGTGATCTGAGAAGTTGGTTGGTAGGATTTCAATATTTTTGAAATTACTGAGGTTCTTTTGTGGCCTAGTATGTGGTCTATTCTGGAAAATGTTCCATGTGCACTTGAGAAGAATGTGTATCCTGTTGCTTTCGGGTGTAGAGTTCTGTAGATATCTGTTAGGTCCATCTGTTCTAGTGTGTTGTTCAGTGCCTCTGTGTCTTTACTTATTCTCTGTCTGGTTGATCTGTCCTTTGGAGTGAGTGGTGTGTTGAAGTCTCCTAAAATGAATGCATTGCTGTCTATTTCCTCCTTTAATTGTTAGTATTTGTTTCATATATGCTGGCCCTCCTGTGTTGGGTGCATATATATTTATAATGGTTATATCTTCTTGTTGGACTGACCCCTTTATCATTATGTAATGTCCTTCTTTATCTCTTGCTACTTTCTTCGCTTTGAAGTCTATTTTGTCTGATACAAGTACTGCAACACCTGCTTTTTTCTCTTTGTTGTTTGCATGAAATATCTTTTCCATCCCTTCACTTTTAGTCTGTGTATATCTTTGGGTTTGAGGTGAGTCTCTTGTAAGCAGCATATAGATGGGTCTTGCTTTTTTTATCCATTCTGTTACTCTGTGTCTTTTGATTGGTGCATTCAGTCCATTTACATTTAGGGTGATTATTGATATGTATGTACTTATTGCCATTGCTGGCTTTAGATTCGTGGTTACCAAGGGTTCAAGGGTTGCTTCTTTACTATCTAACAATGTAACTTAACTTTCTTGTTAAGTTATTGTAAACACAGTCTGATGTTTCTTTCTTTCTCTCCCTTCTTATTCCTCCTCCATTCTTTCTATAATAGGTGTTTTATTCTTTGCCTTTAGTTGGCATTTGGATGGTCTGCTTTCTTTGCTATGATTTTTTTTTTCTCTGGTGACATCCTTTTAGCCTTAGGTGTGCTTCCCTCTAGAGCAGTCCATTTAAGATATCCTGTAGTGGTGGTTTATGAGACGCAAATTCTCTTAACTTTCGTTTATCTGGAAATTGTTTAATCCCTCCATCATATTTAAATGATAATCGTGTTGGATACAATATTCTTGGTTCGAGGCCCTTCTGTTTCATAACGTTAAATATATCATGCCATTCTCTCTGGCCTGTAAGGTTTCTGTTGAGAAGTCTGATGATAGTCTGATGGGTTTTCCTTTGTAGGTGATCTTTTTTTTCTCTCTAGCTGCCTTTAATACCCTGTCTTTATCTTTGATCTTTGCCATCCTAATTATTATGTGTCTTGGTGTTGTCTTCCTTGGGTCCCTTGTGTTGGGAGATCTATGAGCTTCGGTGGACTGCGAGACTACTTCCTTCCCCAGCGAGGGAAGTTTTCAGCAATTATTTCTTCAAAGACACTTTCTATCCCTTTTTCTCTCTCTTCTTCCTCTGGTACTCCTATAATGCGAATATTGTTCCGTTTGGATTGGTCACACAGTTCTCTTTATATTCTTTCATTCCTAGAAATCCTTTTATCTCTCTCTTCCTCAGCTGCTCTGTACTCCTGTTCTCTGTTTTCTATTCCATTAACAGTCTCTCGCATCTCATCCATTCTGCTGTTAAGCCCGTCGATCGCTTGTCTGATTTCTGTATTGTCTTTCTTCAGTTCCCCCACTTCCTCCCTCAGCTCTTGCACATTTCTCTGTAGGTCCATCAGCATGGTTATGACTTTTATTCTAAATTCTTTTTCAGGGAGGCTGTGCATTTCCATCCCTTCAGACTCCCTCTCTGGGGTTGTCTGGTTGATTTTGGTCTGAACCATATTCCTCTGTCTTTTCATGACTGTATAATTTGTTCACTGATAGTTGCCACGTATGTCAGCTGGGCTCTTTAAGACCGCCTCTTGGGGTGCCAAGTCCTCTCGGGTGTAGCTGCACGCTGTGCGCTTTCCTGTGTATTCTCGTCTCTCTTTTAGGAATAGATGTATTTTCGGTGTTTTCGTAGATAAATATAGTGTTGGGAGGAGATTTCTGCCGCCCTGCTCACACCGCCATCTTCCCGGAAGTCCTCCCCTTGGATCAATTTCTGTACACAGTTGCAAGCAGTTGAAATAAGTAAACCAGAAAATTTAGATTAAAAAATTAACAGTTTTTAATTAAGTTACACGTATACATTGTCTTTATACTCAGAGTTTAAATCTAGGGAGATAAGACCTACTCCCTGTGAATGAAAAACAATAACAGGTGCTAAATGAATGTTACAGATGAAAAATTCAAGGGGAGTATTATATGTAAGCATAGTTTAGCTACTGTAAGCTATTGAAAATCATGAAAGAAAATAGTCATTGTATTCTTGGATGCATAATGCATATGGACTTATGACTAGTTACCCTAATTCTAGGTGCTGAGATTCCCAGTCTAACCTTTTTGGTCTTACATGGTAGAACTTAAAAGCATTGTGGACTGTGAAAATAAGGTTCTGTTATTACCAAAGATGTATGCATTAGATTTCCTGGGGAAATTTAGCACTAGAGAGTCGTCTGTCATGATTAGTAAGTTTGATAGACAAATTTTGGGGGAATGCTGATAAAGAATAGGTCCATTTTCTTCATCAGCGTATTTTTATGAACACTTAAGTGAGATGTATTCTTTAAGACATACAGTTATTTAACCAAATCCATTAATTGAACTAGAAAAATTTTTTATGTTCACCTTGACAGATTTTATGGTTACTATTATTTCTGAAGATGACAGTATCATTAAAAATATTAATCCAGCACGTATTTCCATGAAAATGTGGCAGCTGTCTAACAGTGGAAACCGACAACCAACAAATGTGAGTCCTGGAAAGCACTTTAGAAATTAAAACTAGCTCTTACATTTAATGTGATTTAATGTAAAAATACAGTGTGTATATATTAGAGAACTAGAAATTAGCCCACTTCATCACTAAGGATTTAAAAAGAAATTATATCATAGAACATTTCAAAATTAGGTGTAGATGCTATTGAAAAGAGTGCCCTACATTTGATGTTTCTTTAAGATACTTTATATTTTAATATCATCTCATCTAAAGGACAATCCACAAGGCAAAAAGTCATTAAATATCATGAAGAAATAATACAGAAAAGTAGTTGGTAGAGAGACTTGAGATGGACTTACAGGATAGAGAAGAGGATAGAGGTGAGAACAATTTAAAGTTCTAAAGCAGTATCATCTAAGAGAAACATAATGTGAGTCATACATAATATTTAGATTTTTCTACTAGCCACATTAAAAATGTAAAAAGAAATAAGAAAATTAATTTTAATGTAGTTTTAACCTGGTATACCAAAAATTACTGTTTCAACTTGTACTCAGTATTTTCAAATGCACTAATAAGACATATTATTTTTGTCTTACCTAGTTTTTGAAATTTGTTTTTTTTTTTATGCTTACACCACATTTTAGTTTGGACCAACTGTATTTCAAGTGCTTAGTAGCCATGTGTATCTACTGGCTACTCTACTGGACAGTACAAATCTAAATAAATCTAAAGTTGAAAACTCAACCTTAAAGTATATCAGAGGGTCCCAATTTAAAATGCCTTCCAGGATTTATGGTTCATTTTAATCATCTCTTTAGGAAACTAGCTTCCTTAATTTATACCATCAGTCCCATCAAGCTACTGCCTTAAAATTATATTGCCATGACAGAGATCTGTTGAGTGCCCTTAATAATAACCTCTTTCCACTATAACTAATCTTGCTATTGTGTCTTAAATGCATTGTAAAAGTATGTACCTGTAGCGTGTGTGTGTGTGTGTATTTTTAAATACAGATGTGATCTGTATTCCCATTTGGTAAAGGTAATATAAATTTTCATCCTAAATATACCATGCTAAATGTTTGTAATTTCTCCCTTCCCTTTTATGCTTCCCTTTCTAGGCAGAAATATTTAGTTGTAATAAAATAAAAGATGACAAGGAAGATGGCTGCTTCTACTTCAGGTATTCCTCAGATCATTTCATATTTTTATACAGACTTTGTTCCAAAGTGAATGACCCTTGGCAATATTGCTTCCTCAGCTCGGTAAAAATAATTTATGAGTGAATAGAAAATGTTACTATCTCAATTTTTTTGTTGAGAAAATGTGTTTTGTTTGTAAGCATTGTAAAATGCTTTAGGGAAATATTGTTGTGATAGATGTATATTAGCTTTTAAAACTATCAAGGCCATCAGAAAAAAATTAAGTTGAATATGGGGTCAGAGCATTTCATATATATATATGTGTGTGTGTGTGTGTGTGAAGTTTCTGTAATTCTAAACTTAAAATCTTACAGAGTAAAAATGGCAGCTGAACTAGGTTTTTTTGCTGTTTAACTGTGACTTTAAAATGTTGCTTCTTCATTCTGGACTTCTACTTTGAAATCTAATAAATGGCTTTGAATGGACTATGTCTAAGGTTTCTTTTACTTATTTATTTACTAACATTTTAATTTTTTTTATTAAGGTATCATTGATATACAATCTTATGAAGGTTTCATGAGAAAAACAATGTGGTTACTACATTCACCCTTATTACCGAGTACGCCCCATACCCCATTGCAGTCACTGTCCATCAGTGTAGTAAGATGCCACAGAGTCCCTACTTGTCTTCACTGTGCTACACTATCTTCCCCATGACCCTCTCCACACCATGTGCACCAATCATGATACCCCACAATCCCCTTCTCCCTCCCTCCCCTTTGGTAACTGCTAGTCCCTTCTTAGAGTCTGTGAGTCTCCTGCTGTTTTCTTCCTTCAGTTTTGCTTCATTATTATACTCCACAAATGAGGGAATTCATTTGGTATTTATCTTTCTATGCCTGACTTATTTCACTGAGCATAATAACCTCTAGCTCCATCCATGTTGTTGCAAATGGTAGGATTTCTTTCTTATGGCTGAATAGTACTCCATTGTGTGTATGTACCACATCTTCTTTATCCATTCATCTACTGATGGACACTTAGGTTGCTTCCATATCTTGGCTATTGTAAATAGTACTGCAATATTTTCAGTTTTTTGAGGAACCTCCATATTGCCTTCCTCAATAGTTCCACTAGTTTACATTCCCACCAGCAGTATAGGAGGGTTCCCCTTTCTCCACATCCTCGCCAGCATTTGTTGTTCCTAGACTTTTCAATGTTGGTCATCCTAACTGGTGTGAGGTGGTATCTTGTGGTTTTAATTTGCATTTCCCTGATAATTAGTGATGTGGAGTATCTATGTGTCTGTTGGCCATCTGAATTTCTTCTTTGGAGAAGTGTCTGTTCATATCCTCCAGCCACTTTTTAATAGGGTTATTTGCTCTTTTGGTGTTGAGGCGTGTGAGTTCTTTATATTTTTTGAATGTTAAACCCTTGTTGGATATGTCATTTACAAATATGTTCTCCCATAGTGTAGGATGCCTTTTTGTTATACTGATGGTGTCCTTTGCCGTAGAGAAGCATTTTAACTTAATGTAGTCCCATTTGTTCATTTTTGCTTTCGTTTCCATTGCCCAAGGAGATACGTTAAGGAAAAAGTTGCTCATGTTTATATTCAAGAGATTTTTGCCTATCTTCTCTTCCAAGAGTTTTATGGTTTCATGACGACTTACATTCACGTCTTTGATCCATCTTGGTTTACTTTTATGTATCAAATTAAGACAATAATCCAGTTTCATTCTCTTTGCATGTAGCTGTCCAGTTTTGCCAACACAAGTTGTTGAAGAGGCTGTCATTTCCCCATTGTATGTCCATGACTCCTTTATCGTGTATTAATTGACCATATATGCTTGGGTTTATATCTAGGCTCCCTCGCCTGATCCATTGGTCTATAGGTCTGTTCTTGTGCCACTACCAAATTGTGTTGATTACTGTGACTTTGTAGTAGAGCTTGAACTTGAGGAGTGTAGTCCCCCCAGCTTTCTTCTTCTCAGGATTTCTTTGGCTATTCGGGGTCTTTTGTGGTTCCATATGTTCTAGTTGTTGAAGAATGCTGTTGGTATTTTGAAAGGAATTGCATTGAAACTGTAGAATGCTTAGGTAGGATGGCCATTTTGACATTATTAATTATTCCTATCCATGAGCACGGGATGTGTTTCCATTTATTGGTATCTTCTTTAATTTCTCTCATGAGTGTCTTGTAGTTTTCAAAGTATAGGTCTTTCACTTCCTTAGTTAGGTTTATTCCTAGGTATTTTATTCTTTTTAATGCACTTGTGAATGGAATTGTTTTCCTGATTTCTCTTTCTGGTAGTTCATCATTAGTGTATAGGAATGCAACAGATTTCTGCGTATTAATTTTGTATCCCGCAACTTTGCTGAATTCAGATACTAGATTCAGTAGTTTTAGGGTCGATTCTTTAGGGTTTTTTATGTACAGTATCATGTCATCTGCAAACAGGGACAATTTAACTTCTTCCTTGCCAATCTGGATGCCTTTTATTTCTTTGTGTTGTCAGATTGCGTGGCTAGGACCTCCAGAACTATGTTGAATACAAGTGGGGAGAGTGGGCATCCTTGTCTTGTTCCCGATCTTAAAGGAAAAGCTTTCAACTTCTTGCTGTTAAGTATGATGTTGGATGTGGGTTTGTCATATATGGCCTTTATTATGTTGAGGTACTTGCCCTCTATACCCATTTTGTTGAGAGTTTTTATCATGAATGGATGTTGAATTTTGTTGAATGCTTTTTCAGCATCTATGGAGATGATTGTGTGGTTTTATCCTCCTTTTTGTTGATGTTGATGGATTATCGAATGTTGTACTGTTCTTGCATCCCTGGAGTAAATCCTACTTGATCATGATGGATGACCTTTTTGTTGTATTTTTGAAATTTGGTTTGCTAATATGAGTATTTTTGCATCTATGTTCATCAGGGATATTGGTCTGTAATTTTCTTTTTGTGTGGTGTCTTTGCCTGGTTTTGGTATTAGAGTGATGTAGGCCTCGTAGAATGAGTTTGGGAGTATTCCCTCCTCTTCTACTTTTTGGAAAACTTTAAGGAGAATGGGTATTAGGTCTTCACTAAATGTTTGATAAAATCAGCAGTGAAACCATCTGGTCCAGGGGTTTTGTTCTTAGGTAGTTTTTTGATTACCAATTCAATTTCTTTGGTGATAATTGGTCTTTTCAGATTTTCTGTTTCTTCCTGGGTCAGCCTTGGAAGGTTGTAGTTTCTGGAAAGTTGTCCATTTCTTCCAGTTTGTTACCATATAATTTTTCATAGTATTCTCTCATAATTCTTTGTATTTCTGTGGTGTCCGTAATGATTTTTCCTTTTCATTTCTGATTCTGTTTATGTGTGTAGACCCTCTTTTTTTCTTGATAAGTCTGGCTAGGGGTTTATCTATTTTGTTAATTTTCTTAAAGAACCAGTTCCTGGTTTCATTGATTCTTTCTATTGTTTTATTCTTCTCAATTTTATTTATTTCTGCTTTAATCTTTATTATGTCCCTCCTTCTACTGACTTTGGGCCTTATTTATTCTTCTTTTTCTAGTTCTGTTAATTGTGAGTTTAGACTGTTCATTTCATGAGGATTGTTCTTCACTGAGGTAGGCCTGTATTGCAATATACTTCTTATCACGGCCTTTGCTGTATCCCACAGATTTTGCAGTGTTGAATTATTGTTGTCATTTGTCTCCATATACTTCTTGACTCTGTGTTTATTTGGTCATTGATCCATTGGTTATTTAGGAGCATGTTGTTAAGTCTTCATGTGTTTGTGGGATTTTTAAATTTTCTTTGTGTTATTTATTTCTAGTTTCATACCTTTGTGATCTGAGAAGCTGGTTGGTACAATTTTGATCTTTTTAAATTTACTGGGGCTCTTTTTATGGCCTAATATGTGATCTATTCTTGAAAATGTCCCATGTGCACTTGAGAAGAATGTGTAACCTGTTGCTTTTGGATGGAGTGTTCTGTAGATGTCCTTTAGGTCCATGTGTTATAATACATGGTTTAGTGCCTCTGTCTCCTTACTTATTTTCTGTCTTGTTCATCTGTCCTTTGTAGTGAGTGGTGTGTTAAAGTCTTCTAAAATGAATGCATTGCATTCTATTTCCCCTTTTAATTCTGTTAGCATTTGTTTCACATATGTAGGTTCTCTGTTGGGTGCATAAATATTTATAATGGTTATATCCTCTTGTTGGACTGACCCCTTTATCATTATGTAATGTCCTTTTTTGTCCCTTGTGACTTTCTTTGTTTTGAAGTCTATTTTGTCTGATACAAGTACTGCAACTCCTGCTTTTTTCTCCCTGTTATTTGCATGAAATATCTTCTTCCATCTCTTCACTTTTAGTCTGTGTGTCTTTGGGTTTGAAACGAGTCTCTTGTATGCAGCATTAGACATGTCTTGTTTTTTTATACATTTTGTGACACTGTGTCTTTTGAATAATGCATTCAGACCATTTACATTTAGGGTGATTATCAATAGGTATGTCATTATTGCCATTGTAGGCTTTAGATTCATGGTTATCAAAGGTTCAAGGGTAATTCCCTTACTATCTAACAGTCTAATTTCACTCACTTAGTATGCTATTACAAACACAATCTAAGCATTCTTTTTTGTTTGTTTCCTCCTGTTTCTTCCTTTTCCATTATTTATGTATTAGGTATCAGATTCTGTATTCTTAGTCTACCCCTTGACTGACTTTGGGGATAGTTGCTTTGATTTTGTATGTACTTAGTAATTAATTGTTCTGCTTACTTTACTGTGGTTTTATTTCCTCTGGTGACAGCTATTTAGCCTTAGGAACACTTCCATCTATAGCAGCCACTCCAAAATGCACTGTAGAGTCTGTTTGTGGGAGGAAAATTCTCTCAGCTTTTGCTTATCTGGAAATTCTTTAATCCCTCCTTCAAATTTAAATGACAGTCTTGCTGGGTAGAGTATTCTTGGTTTGAGGCCCTTGTGTTTCATTGCATTAAATATATCTTGCCACTCCCTTCTGGCCTTTAAGGTTTCTGTTGAGAAGTTTGATGATAGCCTGATGGGTTTTCTTCTGTATGTGATCATTTTTCTCTCTCTGGCTGCTTTTAAAAGTCTGTCCTTATCCTTGATCTTTGCCATTTTAATTATTATATGTCTTGTTGTTGTCCTCCTCGGGTCCCTTATGTTGAGAGATCTGTGGACTTCCATGGCCTGAGTGACTGTTTCTTTCCCCTGATAGGGTAAGTTTTCAGCAGTAGCTCCTGATAGACACTTTCTATTCCTTTTTCTCTCTCCTTCTTCTCGTACCTCTATAATGCAAATATTGTTCTCTTTGTATTGGTCACAGTTCTGTTAGTATTCTTTCATTTCTAGAGATCCTTTTTTCTCTCTGTCCTCAGCTTCTTTGTATTCCTTTTTTCTAATTTCTATTCCATTTACCATCTGTTCTGCTACATCTAATCTGTTAAATCCGTCCATTGTATTTTTCATTTCAAATACTGAATTTCTTAATGATTGAATCTCCGTCCTAAATTTGTCCCTGAGTTCTTGAATATTTTTCTGTACCTTTATGGGCATATTTATGATTTTTATTTTGAAATCTCTTTCCGGAAAATTGATGAGGTCAGTTTCACTTGCCCATTTTCTGGTGTTTGTGGGATTTTGGTTTAAACCAGGTTCCTCTGACGTTTCGTACTTATATGTGGTGCCCTCTAGTGGCCCAGCAGCTCTACTCTCTGGAGCTGCTCAGCTCCTGGAGCGATGTCAGGGGTTTCGGGGGAGTGGTGCTGCTGCCTGAGGGGAAGGGAAAGCACCGTTTCCTGCTTCCCAGGTGCTGTGCCTTTCCCCACTCTCAGAACCACAGGGCTGAGCGCACAGGTGTAAGCCTCTGTGCTTTGGGTTCATAGCTGCTGTAGACGGGGCCTCCCTCTGGCAGGCCTGACACCAGGGCAGGAACTTCTTTTTTGCTAGCTGGTACGGGCTGATTGGGCAGAAGATGCAGTAGGCTGCACATCACTGTAGGGGGCCTTGGAGCTGCTCCATAGTCAGCCAGGGGGATGGACCATCTGAAGCTTCTGAAAGTTCCCAACCTGCTGGGCAGAGTGCACCTGAACAATTTTATCCACCTATCCTTTCTCCTGAGCAGCAAGCTTTGTGCAATCCTTGCCCCTTTAGCAGCCCTCTTGTTGTTAAGATGTCTCTCAGATTGCCTATTCTTTTGTCCCAGAGCAGCCAGATGTGGATCCCTGTTTTCCACAAGCGGCTAGAATCTCAGTCTCTCCAAGGATTCTGTCTTAGCTTTCCAACCCCACAGAACTCCAGAGCACCATGCAAAGTAGGTTCGTGCTCCCAGAGCAGATCTCCACAGCTGGGTGTTCAGTAGTCCTAGGCTTCCACCCCCTTCTCCCCTCCATTTCTCTTCCTTCCTTCAGTGAGCTGGGGTGTGGGAAGGGCTTGGGTCCTACCAGATCCTAGCTTTGGTATGTCACCCTCTTCCTTGAGGTCTGCTCTTTTCTCCAGGTTTATGCAGTCTGGTGCAGCCTTCTTTCTTGTTGCTCTTTTATGATTAGTTGTTTTGACTATATTTTCATATTATATGTTGTTTTGGGAGAAGGTCTCTGTCTCACCTCTCACACTGCAATCTTTAATCCCATTACTTGATTATTTTTTTATGAGAAATGTCCTTTTGACTTTTAGACTAGTAATTGTTTTGTTTCTTTAAATGTGTCAGTCTCTTCAATCATACAGAAAAGAAAAGGTGGTTACACACTTGTTACAATAATGCCAACATTTACAATTGCCTGTGTATTTTTACCTTTATTGAGATCTTTACTTCTCCATATGGTTTTGAGTTATTGTCTATTTTTTCTTTCATCTTACCTTGCAGGGACACCCTTGAGCATTCCTTCCAGGCAAGGTCTAGTGGAAATGAACTCCCCTGGCTTTTTTTTAGCTAAGAATGTCTTAAATACTCCTTCAATTTTGAAGAACAGTTTTACTGGATAAAGAATTTTTGATTTACAGTTTTTTTTCTTTTAGCCCTTTGAACATATTGGCCCACTGTCTTCTGACCTCCAAGCTTTCTGATGAGAAATGTGAGCATCTTACTGAGCATCATGGTTTGCTTCTCTCTTGGTGCTTTCAGTATTCTTTCTTTGTCTTTGTCTTTCAGATTTTGATGATCAAGTGTCTTGGTCTATGTGTCTCTTTGAATTCATCCTACTTGAAATTTCTTTTGCATCATGGATATTTATATTCATGACTTTAATCAAAGTTGGGAAGCTTTCAGCCATTCAAATATTCTGTCTTCCTCTTTTATTGCTCCCTTTTCCTAGTGAGAAAGAAGACACTTGGCTCGGGTCCCCAATGTCCCTTAGGCTCTGTTCAGTTCATTTCAATCTTTTTTCCTTTCTGTTTCTCAGACTCTGTAATATCCATTGTTTTTAAGTTCACTAATTCTCTCTTCTACGTGCTCAAATCTGCCTTTACATACATGTAGTGAAAATTTTCCTTCAGTTATTGCACTTTTCAGCTTCATAATTTGTATTTGATTTCATTTTAGGTTTTCTGTCTCTTTATTGGTATTTACATTTTTCTTCCATATGTCATTTTCTTGACTTTCTCCACATCTTCCTTTAGTTCTTAGAACATTTTTAAAGCAGTTGTTTTATAAGTCATTTAAGTTGTTTAGCGTATTTTCTATCAGGTGTTTTTCAGGAGCAATTTCAGTTGATTTATTTTTTCCTTTGACCCATACTTTCCTATTTGTTGGTCTTGTGATTTTTTTGTTTGTTTATTTAAACTAAACATTTGGGTCTAATAATGTAACTCTCAGTTCGAAGCTCTGCTCTGCCTAGGGTTTGCTGGTTATTGTTTCTGTTTTTTGAGTATTATATTATAGACTATTTCTCTGCCAAAGATCAGCCTTAGGTGGAAACTTAAGATCTCAGGTCTTTTCTGGGCCTTTCCCTTGGCACGTGTGGTCACTTTCTAATTTAACCCATATATGCAGTTGTTTTTTAATGTCCTTTAGTGCCTAACTCCCAGAAAGGGAAAAAGAAAAATGAAGGGGAGTAAGAAAGGGTGCCATCCCTGGAAGTCCCTTCAGCCAGAGGATGAGGGGCTTGCTTACAGTGGGGGCTGGCGCAGCAGCAGTGGCTGCTTGCTGTTTTTTGTTTGCTTCAGTGTGATCAGAAGCAGCAGCCAGAGCACAGATCCTCATTATTATTTGGAGGACAGTGTCCTTTTTGCCTACTGGCTTCTGTAAGCTGTGTTCAGGCTGCTGCAGGAACATGCACAGCTGACTGCAGTGGATCTGGGAGGTGGAGAAGAGTAGCCCCTAATGTGCTAATAGCCTAAATTGCCTGAAATTAACTGCAGTTTACCATCCAAATTTTCAGTACTCTCCAGAGTTCCAAATTATCTCATCAGATAGATCTGCCAGAACAGTTGTTACCTAGATGAAGAGACAGTTTTCCTGGTGTTATCCACTCCTGCCATCTTCCCAGAATACTAATGTTTCTTTTATTTTTAAGAATATTTAAGTCATCATTAATAGGGTAAAAAAATGCTTATTTTATATATATATATATATTCAGTGCTTTTTCTGGCTGTGTCGAAGGAACAGTTTCTGTTTTTAAAAAAATTTGCTGTCTGCTTTTTTTTTTTTTTTTAAGGTCCTCTGAACAAGCATTTGTTGTCAAGGCACTGGCAGGTTGCTACATACATTTCTGAATATTCTGAGTTTTGTTATTATCTTGTGAAAGACAAGTAACAAAATGTTTATGCTATCATCTGTCCTTGGTCCACACTTTGAATAACATGGCCTTAGTTCTTTTAAGTATGCATGTGTTACTGCACAGAACTGGTTTAGACATCTCAGAAGGGATACTCCCTTCTTTTCAGTCTGTTAAATTTTCTTTTAGTGTCAGAATCTAATAAAATGTGTGAAAGTGAGCTAATTCATTTCATTTCATTCCAAAATTTTTAAGGGATTTAATTGAATCTTATTTTAGCATTCAATGGCATCAGTTTGAAGGAATATTTTAGTAAATCTCCAAAAAACAATAGTGTCCTAAAACTACTTAGAGGTAATGGCACACAACAAATGTGAATGTACTAAATGCCAGTGACTTGTACACTCTAAAATGGTTAATTTTGTTATGTGAATTACACCTCAAAAAGAAATATTGGGGTTAGGCAATGGGAATGGGAAAAGTAGGGGAAGAGGATTAAAAGGTACAAACTTAAGAGTTATAAAATAAAGAGGATACAATGTACAGCATGCAGGATATAGTTAATATGTAACAACTTTGGTGACAGATGGTGACTAGAAATATGGTGATCACTATATAGTGTATATAAATGTTGAATCACTGTTACACATCTGAAACTAATGTATGTCAAATACACTTAAATTTTAAAAATAATGAAACCAAAAAAGTCATATACTGTCAATTACACATGTAAAACACACACAGAATAAACCCTCTTCTTTAGTTTTCTTTAGATTCTATCAACCAAGCATACATCCCAAATTGTCTAATTGTGCCCATTTTTAAACTTTATATATACTATCTTGTATTATTAAACTTTATATATACTATCTTGTATGCAACTTTTCTCATTTAGCATTGTAAGATTAATCTATTATGTGGCTTGTAACTGTTTGTTCATTTTCATTGCTGTATAATACTGGGTCCTAGGTTATGTATAAGTTTAACTTCACTAGCTGCTGCCAAATGATTTCTCTAAGTATTTATACCAATTCATACTCCACAAGCACTGCAAGAGAGTTCCCATTTCTTTATCCTCCTCAACATTTGGTTTTGCCAATCTTTTCAGTTTTATGTGTATGTATTTGTCCCTGGGTTATTTATTGAAAAGATCACTTTTCTGCAATGCCATCTTTATTATAAATCATATATCGAGATATGGATTATTCTGTATCTGGATTCCTCCCTATTTTGATTTCTTGATCTATGTGTCTGTGTATTGCCATATCATACTTTTCTTGGTAAGTCAGGTGTCCTTTAGAATGAGTACTTCTAACCTTGTTCTTCATGTGTATCTTGGCCCTTTATTTTTCCATGTATATTAGAATCAGTTTATCAATTTCAAATAATAAAAATGCAATTTCAGTAACAGAGCGGTTGAGATTTTGTTTGAGTAGATATTTGGGAACACCTTGCAATCAACAAATATGTTATATCCCTCTTTTTAAATTTCTTTAATTTCTCTTATAACATTTTGTAACTTTTTTAATGGAAGTGTCATACATCTTTCCTTAAATTTCTAGATAGATAGTATCTTTCCAGTTTTATTAAGAAATAATTGACATCACATTTTGTTAGTTTAAGGTATAAAACATGATTTGATATATATATATATATATATATTGCAAAGGATAACCACAATAAGTTTACTTAACATCCATCACATTACATACCTACAAATTTTCTTGTGGTGAGAACTTTTAAAATTTACCAACTTGGCAACTTTCAAATATACAATATAGTGTTGTTACCTATAGTCACCATGCTGTACATTACATCCCCAGAACTTATTTATCTTATATCTTGAGCTTGTACCTTTTAACCCTCTTTACTCATTTTACCCATCCCCCAGCTATCACCCCTAACAACCACCAATCTGTGTTTATATCTGTGGATTTGATTTTTTTACATTCTATATATAATTGAGATAGTGCATTTGTCTGACATTTCATTGAGCCTAATGCCTAGATCGTTGTTATTTTAGATGCTATTGTAAATGGTGTTGACCAAGAGAAGAAGTAGAACTGAAATAAAATGAAAGCGTTTATTTGGGGTCTCAGATTGCAATTTGGGGAAAACAAATTTGGGTAGAAACCCAGATTATGTCCCACTAGGGAATAAAAGTGTTTTTTTCTTTTTAAGACAAAACAGAATGCTTGTATATATTGTTCCCAAAGAATTTTGATTGATGTTGGCAACAGAAAACTAATCTTGGCTGAACATGATTGGTTGCTAAGGCTATCACTAAGCAAAAGTCCATTACTATGGCAGGTTGCAGGTGTCCCTGAAGAGTCCTATGAATATTTACAGTTTGACCAAGTTCAAAAGTTCCTCACCATCCACCTGGTGAGGACATGCATAAGGTTCACCTCCTTAATGGCTTCCCAGTGCCATTTTAAAGCCGCTTGACACAAGTAATTCCATTTTATTTCACTTTTCACGTTAGTATCCTTTAAAATTTTTTGTTGTTGTTGTTGATTGTAGAAATCCAGTTGACTTGTGTTTATTGACCTGTAGCCAACATCTTCACTAACCTCCTTAATTTCCGATTTTATTTATAGAGTCTTGGGATTTTAAAATATTTGTACACTCATGGTGTGTGAATAATGATAGATTTATTACTTTCCAGTCTTAAGCATTTTATTTCTTTTCCTTGACATACTGCACTGGCTTGCATTTACAGTAAAATGTTAAATAGGCATAATGAGCGTGATCATCCTATTCGTATTCCCAATCCAAAGGGAATGTTACAGCATGTCACCCATAAGTGTGATGTTTTCTTTAGGGTTTTTCTTTTGGTAGGTATCTTTATCAGACTGTTTATTTCTAATCATTACTAAGAGAATTTATTTTATTATGAACTGACATTAGATTTCATTATTTATTAATGTAATATGTAGTATTTTACCTTTCTTTTTTAATGTGATGAATTACAGTGATTTTCTGGATATTAATTCATCCTGCCTTACATTATGGAATAAATCCAATTTTATCATGATGTATTAACTCTCATATATTGGTGGATTTATTTGCTAATATTTTGTTTGGGCTTTTTCCATCTACATTAATGAGTCAGGATAGCCTTTTTCTTTCTTATATATTTTTTCCATTATGTATGCATCAACAAAAGTAACTGGGAGAAGTGGTCCCTATGTCTTGGTCAAGTCTCCGGAAGATCTTGCATGAGTGTCTTTATTTCTTAAATGTTTGGTAGATATCATTAGTGAAGCTCTCTGAGCCTGAAGTCTGGGGGAGGAAGGTTGTAGTTCTGGATTCAGTTTCTTTAAACTATTGCAAAACTATGTGTACTTCCTGTGTCTTCTTTGGTCAGTTTTGTTAACATAATTTTTGTTGGCTTCATTTTTTTAATATAATTTATTTTATTATCGTTAATCTACAATTACATGTGCAATATTACGGTTATTAAACTACCCCTTCATCAGGTCCCCCCCACCAACCCCATTACAGTCACTGTCCATCAGCATAGTGAGAGGCTATAGAATCACTACTTGTCTTCTCTGAGTTGTACTGCCCTCCCCGTGCCCCCCCAACATTACATCTGCTAATCGTAATGCCCCTTTTTCCCTCTTATCCCTCCCTTCATGCCCATTTTCCCCAGTCCCTTTCCCTTTGGTAACTATTAGTCCGTTCTTGGGTTCTGTGAGTCTGCTGCTGTTTTGTTCCTTCAGTATTTTTTCTTGTTCTTATACTCCACATATGAGTGAAATCATTTGATACTTGTCTTTTTCGGCTTGGCTTATTTCACTGAGCATAATACCCTCTAGCTCCATCCATGTTGTTGCAAATGGTAGGATTTGTTTTCTTCTTATGGCTGAATAATATTCCATTGTGTATATGTACCACCTCTTCTTTATCCATTCATCTACTGAGGGACACTTAGGTTGCTTCCATTTCTTGGCTATTGTAAATAGTGCTGCGATAAACATAGAGGTGCATCTGTCTTTTTCAAACTGGGCTGCTGCATTCTTAGGGTAAATTCCTAGGAGTGGAATTCCTGGGTGAAATGGTATTTCTATTTTGAGTTTTTTGAGGAACCTCCATACTGCTTTCCACAATGGTTGAACTAATTTGCAGTCCCACCAGCAGTGTAGGAGGATTCCCTTTTCTCCACATCCTCGCCAACATTTGTTGTTGTTTGTGTTTTGGATGTTGGCCATCTTCACTGGTGTGAGGTGATATCTCATTGTGGTTTTAATCTGCATTTCTCTGATGATTAGCGATGTGGAGCATCTTTTCATGTGCCTGTTGGCCATCTGAATTTCTTCTTTGGAGAAGTGTCTATTCATGTCCTCTGCCCATTTCTTTATTGGATTATTTGCTTTTTGTTTGTTGAGGTGCATGAGTTCTTTATATATTTTGGATGTCAACCCCTTATCGGATACGTCATTTATGAATATATTCTCCCATACTGTAGGATGTCTTTTTGTTCTACTGATGGTGTCCTTTGCTGTACAGAAGCTTTTCAGCTTGATATAGTCCCACTTGTTCATTTTTGCTTTTGTTTCCCTTGCCCGGGGAGATATGTTGATGAAGAAGTTGGTCATGTTTATGTCCAAGAGATTTTTGCCTATGTTTTTTTCTAAGAGTTTTATGGTTTCATGACTTACATTCAAGTCTTTGATCCACCTTGAGTTTACCTTTGTCTATGGGGCTAGACAGTAGTCCAGTTTCATTCTCTTACATGTAGCTGTCCAGTTTTTCCAACACCAGCTGTTGAAGAGGCCGTCATCTCCCCAATGTATATCCAAGGCTCCCTTATCAAATATTAATTGACTGTATGTGTTTGGGTTGATGTTTGGATTTTCTATTCTATTCCACTGATCTGTGGGTCTGTTTTTGTGCCAGTACCAAATAGTCCTGATTACTATGGCTTTGTAGTAGATCTTGAAGTCAGGGAGCGTAATTCCCTTTGTTTTATTCCTCCTTCTCAGGATTGCTTTGGCTATTCGGGGTCTTTTGTGGTGCCATATGAATTTTAGAATTATTTGTTCCAGTTCATTGAAGAAAGCTGTTGGTAGTTTGATAGGGATTGCATTGAATCTGCAGATTGTTTTAGGTAGTATAGCCATTTTGACAAATTTATTCTTCCTAGCCAAGAGCATGGGATGCATTTCCATTTGTTAGTGTCCTCTTTTATTTCTCTTAGGAATGTCTTGTAGTTTTCAGGGTACAGGTCTTTCACTTCCTTTGTTAAGTTTATTCCTAGGTATTTTATTCTTTTTGATGCAATTGTGAATGGAATTGTTTTTCTGATTTCTCTTTCTGTTAGTTTATCGTTAGTGTATAGGAAAGCAACAGTTTTCTGTGTGTTAATTTTGTATCCTGCAACTTTGCTGAATTCAGATATTAGTTCTAGTAGTTTTATACTGGAGTCTTTAGGGTTTTTTATGTACAATATCATGTCATCTGCAAATAGTGACAATTTGACTTCTTCTTTACCAGTCTGGATGCCTTGTATGTCTTTGTTTTGTCTGATTGCCGTGGCTAGGACCTCCAGTACTATGTTGAATAACAGTGGAGAGAGTGGGCATCCCTGTCTTGTTCCCAATCTTAGATGAAAAGCTCTCAGTGTCTCGCCGTTAAGTATGATGTTAGCTGTGGGTTTGTCATATACGGCCTTTATGATGTTGAGGTAGTTGCCCTCTATACCCATTTTCTTGAGAGTTTTAATCATGAATGGATGCCGAATTTTGTCAAATGCTTTTTCAGCATCTATGGAGATGGTCATGTGGTTTTTGTTCTTCTTTTTATTGATGTGGTGGATGATGTTGATGGATATTCGAATGTTGTACCATCCTTGCATCCCTGGGATGAATCCCACTTGATCATGGTGTATGATCCTCTTGATGTATTTTTGAATTCGGTTTGCTAATATTTTGTTGAGTATTTTTGCATCCACGTTCATCAGGGATATTGGTCTATAGTTTTCTTTTTTGGTGAGGTCTTTGCCTGGTTTTGGTATTAGAGTGATGCTGGCTTCATAGAATGAGTTTGGAAGTATTCCCTCCTCTTCTATTTTTTGGAAAACTTTAAGGAGAATGGGTGTTATTTCTTCTCTATATGTCTGGTAGAACTCAGAGGTGAATCCATCTGGTCTGGGGGTTTTGTTCTTGGGTAGTTTTTTGATTACCGCTTCTATTTCGTTGCTTGTGATTGGTCTGTTTAGTTTTTCTGTTTCTTGTTTGGTCAGTCTTGGAAGGTTGTATTTTTCTAAAAAGTTGTCCATTTCTTCTAGATTTTCCAGCTTGTTAGCATATAGATTCTCATAATATTCTCTTATAATTCTTTATATTTCTGTGGGATCCGTCGTGATTTTTCCTTTCTCATTTCTGATTCTGTTTATGTGTGTAGATTCTCTTTTTCTCTTAATGAGTCTGGCTAGGGGTTTATCTATTTTGTTTATTTTTTCAAAGAACCAGCTCTTGGTTTCATTGATTTTTTCTATTGTTTTATTCTTCTCAATTTTATTTATTTCTTCTCTGATCTTTATTATGTCCCTCCTTCTGGTGACTTTGGGCCTCATTTGTTCTTCTTTTTCCAATTTCAGTAATTGTGTCTTTACACTATTCATTTGGGAAATGTTCTTCCTTCTTTAAATAGGCCTGGATTGCAATATACTTTCCTCTTAGAACTGCCTTTGCTGCGTCCCACAGAAGTTGTGGCTTTGTGTTGTTGTTCTCATTAGTCTCCATATAGTCTTTGATTTCTGTTTTGATTTGGTCGTTAACCCCTGATTAGTTAGGAGAATGTTGTTAAGTCTCCATGTATTTGTGAGCCTTTTTGATTTCTTTCTAAAATTTATTTCTAGTTTTATACCTTTGTGATCTGAGAAGTTTATTCGTAGAATTTCAATATTTTAAACTTTACTGAGGTTCTTTTTGTGGCCTAGTATGTGCTCTATTCTGGAAAATGTTCCATGTGCACTTGAGAAGAATGTGTATCCTCCTGCTTTTGGGTGCAGAGTTCTGTAGATATCTGTTAGCTCCATCTGTTCTAGTGTGTTGTTCAGTGCCTCTGTGTCTACTTATTTTCTGTCTGGTTGATCTGTCATTTCAAGTGAGTGGTGTGTTGAAGTCTCCTAAAATGAATGCATTGCTGTCTATTTCCTCCTTTAATTCTGTTAGTATTTGTTTCACATATGCTGGCGCTCCTGTTTTGGGTGCATATATATTTATAATGGTTATATCTTCTTTTTGGACTGACCCCCTTTATCATTATGTAATGTCCTTTATCTCTTGCTACTTTCTTCGTTTTGAAGTCTGTTTTGTCTGATACAAGTACTGCAACACCTGCTTTTTTCTCCTTGTTGTTTGCATGAAATATCTTTTTCCATCCTTTCACTTTTAGTCTGTGTATATCTTTGGATTTGAGGTGAGTTTCTTGTAGGCAGCATATAGATGGGTCTTGCTTTTTTATCCATTCTGTTACTCTGTGTCTTTTGATTGGTGCATTCAGTCCATTTACATTTAGGGTGATTATGGATAGGTATGTACTTATTGGCATTGCAGGCTTCAGATTCCTTGTTACCAAAGGTTCAAGGTTAACTTCCGTACTATCTAAAAGTCTAACAACTAACTTAATATGCTATTACAAACACAATCTAAAGGTTCTGTTTTTGTTTGTTTGGTTGTTTCCTCCTTTTTCTTTCTATTCCATTCTTTATATATTGGGTGTCATATTCTGTACTGTTTGTCTATCCCTTGATTGACTTTGGAAATATTTACTTTACTTTTGCATTTTCTTAGTAATTAGCTGTTCTATTTTCTTTACTGTGGTTTTATTACCTCGTGACAGCTATTAATCTGTAGGAACACTTCCATCTATAGCAGTCGCTCCAAAATACACTATAGAGATGTTTTGTGGGAGGCAAATTCTCTCAGCTTTTGCTTATCTGGGAATTGTTTAATCCCTCCTTCAAATTTAAATGATAATATTGCTGGATAAAGTTATCTTGGTTCAAGGCCTTTCTGCTTCATTGCATTAAATACATCATGCCACTCCCTTCTGGCCTGTAAGGTTTCTGCTCAGAAGTCTGATGATAGCCTGATGGGTTTTCCTTTGTATATGATCCTATTTCTCTCTCTGGCTGCTTTTAATAGTCTGTCCTTATCCTTGATCTTTGCCATTTTAATTACCCTATGTCTTATTGTTGTCTTCCTTGGGTCCCTTGTGTTGGGAGATCTGCACACCTCCATGGCCTGAGAGACCATCTCCTTCCCCAGATTGGGGACGTTTTCAGCAATCACCTCCTCAAAGACACTTTCTATCCCTTTTTCTCTCTCTTCTTCTTCTGATACCCCTGTTATGCGAATATTGTTCCGTTTCAATTGGTCACACAGTTCTCTCAATATTCTTTCATTCTTAGAGATCCTTTTTTCTCTCAGTGCCTCAGCTTCTTTTTATTCCTCTTCTCTAGTTTCTGTTTCATTTATTGTCTCCTCCACCGTATCCAATCTGCTTTTAATAACATCCATTGTGTTCTTCAGTGATTGGATCTCTGACTGGAATTCATATTTGAGTTCTTGAATATCTTTCCATACCTCCATGAGCATGTTAATGATTTTTATTTTGACCTCCCTTTCAGGGAGAGTCATAAGGTCCATATCATTTAAATCTTTCTCAGGAGTTGTGTTCATAATTGTACTCTGGAGCAGGTTCCTTTGGCGTTTCATATTTGTGTATGGCGCCCTCTAATGCCCAGAAGCTCTACTTTCTTGAGCTGCTCAGCCCCTGAAGCAATATGGGGATTGTAGGGGAGTGGTATTGGTGCCTCTGGGGAGGAAAGGGCTGTTTGCTGGTTCCTGGCTGCTATGCCTGTCTCCACTGTCTGAACCAGTGGGCTGAGCGCACAGGTATAATCCTCTGTTCTTTGCCTTTTTAGTTGCTGTAGACAGATCTTCCCTCTGGCTGGCCTAACACCAGGGAAGGATTTCCCGTTTTGCAAGCCCGGTGGGGCTGGCCAGGGGAAAGGCGCACTAGTCTGCCTGTCACAGAAGGGGTTCTTGGAGCTGTGTAGGCCGCCAGGGAGCTGGAGCACCTGAAGATCGTGAAAGCTCCCAACCTGCTGGGCAGAGTGCACCCGGACAATTTTGTCTGCCTGTCCTTTCTCCTGAGCAGTAAGCTCTGTGCAATCCTTGCCCCTTTAGCAGCTCTCTTGCTAAGGGCTTCTTTGTTAGGAAGTCTCTCAGACTGCCTGCCTTTCTTTTGTCCCCGAGCAGCTGGGTATGGATCCCTGCTTTTACAAGCAGCTGGATTCTTAGTCTGTCCAGGAATTCTGCCTGTCTTAGCTTTCCAACCCCCTAATTATAAGATTATCACGCAAGCCCCATGAAATGTAGGTTTGTGCTCCCAGCCAGAGCAGATCTCCAGAGTTAGGTATTCAGCAGTTCCACATCTCCACTCCCTCCCTGCTCTGTTCCTATTCCTACTGTGGGTGAGCTCGGGTGGGGGATGGGCTTGGATTCCAGAGGACCACAGCTTTAGTACATAACCCTTTTCTGTGAGGGCTGCTGTTGTCTCCAGGTGTATGCAGTTTGTTGCTGTCCTCTTTCCTGTTGCTCTTTCAAGAGTAGTTCTAGTAGCTTTATTTTCATGTTATATGAGGTTTTAGGAGGAAGCCTCTGTCTCACCTCTCATGCCGCCATCTTCAATCCCCTGGGTTTTTTTTTTTTAACAATACATTTTATTTGGAGTACAAGATGTTATCTTTCTCCAGGTTGTTTTTTTGTCTCCAGATAATTGTATTTCTTTCTGTCCATTGTATGAGTCACTAGCAGTCTGTTATTTCCGTCCAGGTTGAAGATTTATTCAATGCTGTGTTGCTTTTCCCTGAGGATAGTTCTGCCTCTACTCCCAGCATATGCTCCCAGGAGTAAAGCATCCTTAAATGTGAAACTGTCACCTCTTAGGGTCTCTCTAGGCTATCTTAGATCTTGCTGAGTTGTTTTTCACTTTCACTTGTTATATCTCAAATATCTTCAAGCTATTGTCTTTTTAAAATATGGTTGTCTTCATCAGGAAGGATTTGCCTGCCATTTGCAAGCAGAAGTCTTGTTTCATTCTTACTGTAACTTTATTAGGAATTATCCTCTTGGACAAAATACGGTTTAAAGAAGGTTAAATAATTTCCTTGAAGGCTACATATATGTTACAGTGTTGGGATTTCAATACAGATATTGTTCAAAGCCTTTGTTCTTTTTACTACATCATGCCAATATTTTGGAACATGAATGATAGGCAAAAACCACCTTAGAGATCATGAGCCACATTGTACATATCAGGCAAGGTATACATCGAATATCATTTGTGTTTTCATTGTCATTATGTATAACCAAAACAGGCTAGTAAGTAAATGTACCTCTTATTAGATACTGAGCTCTTCACTGATAATTAAGTCACAGTAAATGCCTTATATATGTAAAGTTAAATATTTAGAATAGTGCTGGAATGGAAAACAGAGCAATATAAAAAAATCAGTATATACTGTAATTTTGAAATATAAAACAGTTCGAAATTTATAATTAGAAATAAAGCACAGTTCACTTGACATTAAATTCTTTTTTGTGTTTACTACTTTATCAAATTTATGTTCCTATTCTTTCACCTTTTGCCATATCCAGAGCTTGGTTTCTGGATGTTTTGTGAAAGAATGTCCAGGTAAGGATCTGGGGAATTAAGCCCAATTTTGGAGGAAGTTATGTGTTGTATGAAGGCAAATGTAATAGTAATTCTCTTTTTACTCATTTACTTTTTGGGGAAGGAACAGAAATGTTGATGCTTTAAATTTCTGCCCCATTTTATTTAAAAGTTGTCAATAATATCTTTTTCTTTCTAATTTAGGGATAAAGCAATTCCTAACAAAGTGGGGATATATTGTATCCAGTTTGGTTTTATGATGGATAAAACAAATATTCTTAACAGTGAACAGGTTTGCTTACTCTTTTTATGTGTCACAGTTAGCATTACATTTTCTTGTTTAGGAATGAAATGTTTGTTTAAAAGTGAGCCAGTTATTAGATGCAAAGTATGAATAATGCAATTTTAGGGAATATTAAAATAAAATGCATTTAAATTATTTTGGTTAATATGACCTGGTACAGAAGTTACTTTTCCATTTCTCTTTATATCAAAGACCCAATTAGTAAGCATTTTAGTGTATATTACAATAAAGTTGCTCCTATCAACCATACATGAAAAAATTTCAATTAATAGCATTTCAGGTACTAGAATTCTGGATAATGAAGTTTAAGGTAGTTTAACATATATCACCTCCATTCAGTATTAATGTACTAATTTTTTTTTAATTGCCTGTATTTTTTAATGTGTCTAAATGTGTTCTTAGATGGTTATTAACATTCAAAAATCATCTCTGATAGACCTTTTATTCTGAGTTTTAAAAAACTGACTAGATTTAAAGAGATTAATGGGAAAAGCCTTTTAGAAGGTAACATTTCATTTAATATATTCTAACATTATTTCTTCTCTTACACTAAGCACTAAATTGTCAGTGTATTGTTAATCAGAATGCTTCCTTTGTTTTGTAAGATTATCGTTGATGTTCTACCTAATCAACCCGTGAAGTTAATTCCTAAATATCAGCCAGCTACACCAGCTGTTTCAAATGTCCGCTCAATTGCCAGTAGGACCTTGGTCAGAGATTTACATCTTAATATCACGGTAATGTTTATTTACTTCCAAAATCGCAAAGGGTAACAAAAATTATTTCTAGTTTTGGGGTACAGAATAATATAGAATCAGATCTTGATTATGTACGATTTAAGGTTATAGGAAAAATTTGTGCAGATCAATGAAATATTTACAAACGTGTATTTGACTGCAAATAAAGAATGCATAACATACATAAAACATACCAAATATACTAAGTAGAACTGACTCAAAAATGCAGAAGTCTGCCTGCGTTTCCTAATACATTCCTTAATCCCCTATTTCATCTATGTATTCTGAATATGTGTCAAGTATATTGATTTCTCAGTGTCCATTTCACTGATGGGACAGAGGGAGGTAATTAAGTAATTATTTTTAAGAGATCTGCTCTGATGACTGATCATAGTGAGCTCCTCAGAGCTTCTGAATACCTGGAGAGTACTCAGTATAGAGCTGCTGAGAATGTAAACAGAAACATGGAAAACACAGTAGTGGAACCTCACCTTTATGGAAAATTTTGCTGGTGAAGGCTACTTCACTCCCGTCAGCTTACTTTCTTATTTTGGACAAGTGAGTCATTCTTCTATTCCCAGATCAGTAGATGCTAAAAAGTACCTAACAAGCTGAATTTTTAAAATGGGAGTCCTTTTAATATAGAAAGTTTGGAGCCATTATTTTAGATGGAAAGCCTCTGATTCTTTTATGGTTTCTGGGATTATTTTCTGTCTTTAGAGCTCTGAGACAGAGATTCTGAGAATAGAATTCTGTTTGGGGTTAGAAGGATTAGGATAATTTAATATTTGGTTTTTTTCCTAAATATATGTCCTATTTCTGATTTGCACACATCTATCTCTGTGTTTAATCTTCTTACCAGTTCTTCTAATTAGTTATTCTCCATTGTTTACATGAAGGATGAATACAACAATCAAACTGGAATTGATTTGGTTGGTACTGTAAGAGCTACCATTAAAGGTCCTAATGAAGAAGATACTGATACACCGCTCTTTACTGGAAAAGTTAGAACACTTGAATTTTCCTTTGTCAAAGGTTCAGCTGAAATCACGGTAATTTTTATGGTTTTTGGTAGATAAGATTTCTGTATTTAATAGTTTAAAACACAATATTATATAATGTTCTGTTTTATATATAGCTATGAAAATGTTCTAATTATAGCATTACATTAAAAAATCAGCTGAAATATTTTGTGATTTTGCTCTAATCTATTAACAGATTGAACCCAGGATCATTATTATTACTAGCAAGATCCTCTTTTTCCATATGAATAACTGTTTTCTCTGATTCTAGTGATTTTAACTTCAGTGATAATATATTCATGTTTCTTTGAAAAGCTACCATTCTGTGCATAGAAACAGAATAAAACATAGCCCAGGTAAAATATACATATTTAGAAAATTTTAATAAAACAGCTTATCCTTTTTACTCTTTTTTCCCCCAAAATGGAAACAGGTTTTTATTTGTATAAAAAAATAACAGTGCAAAAAATTCAAAAATAATCAGTGTATTATCACCCTCCAGAGATAGTAATGATAAGTAATTTAGTTTATACCTTCTAGACTTTTACATATACATACTGCACAGATAACCCTGTGTGTATATATATGATTTATATATACATGGCGGGCAGGGGGAATAAAATTTCATAAAGAGAACTCTGCTTTTATAAAAAATCTTACTTAACACATCTTTGATATATTTCTTTATCAGTAAATGTAAATCTGCATCATTATATTGATGACCATAATTTTTTGGATCCTAAATTTCTTTTTAGTTTCTTTCCAAAGTTTTCTTATTAACAGTGCTTCCATCAGTTTTCTTCTGTGTATATGCTTTTGCATACATCTGATTACTTTCTTAAAAAATTTCTAGAACTAGAATTGGAAACTGGATATGTACACTTTAAGCCTTGTGGTAGTTATTGCCAGTTGCTCTTCAGTTTATATTCCCACCAGAAATGTGTGTATATCCTCATAATACTACTACCAACCTTGAATACAGACTTAGAATTCTAACCAAGTTTCCTATATTTAAAAAAATAATGTGTCTCTAGTAAGGCTGAACAGTTCTTGTGTTTTGATCTTTGTGGAGAGCCCCTTGGTGCCTCTTCTTTTGGAATGTTCAGCATTTTCGTCTTAATTTTATATCTAAGATGCTAACTTTTTTCATGTATAAGTACTTTTTCCTGAGTTTGTCTCTTAGATTTTTAGCTTTGTTTATATTGGGGTGAGAAGGAGGATTATGAGCACAGTACCTGCTCTTTTCTTATTCCTTTAAACTTTGGTTTGTCTGGATTTTATTTTTACCTTTTTTCAAATACATTAACTATATTACTTGTATTATTTATTAAATAATTGTTCCTGTACCCAATAAATTTGAAATGTCACCTTTTCTTAAATTTTTCTGTTGTCAGTCTTATAACCCATTGCTAATACCATGTTGTTTTAATGATGCCAGGCTTACAGTCAAGGCACTGCCAGCTTGCACCTGACCTATGGTAGATGTGTTGGGTGGTCTGGCAGCTATACACCATTATGGCGTTGTCATTTTAAGTAGTTTCCAACATTTAAAGTTCTGGAGTTTTTACATAAAGACCTGCATTTCTGGTTTAGTTGGAGAATTTTAAAGGCCTGGCAATAGTAGATCAAGATGCTCTTAACAGCAGCAGGATTTTCCAGTCAGCAGTATCCGTGCGACTTCTTCCCATCACTCCACATTGAGGGCAAGTGTTAGTTGCTACTTAAATTTGCACTTACTCCTTTACTGTAGTGGAGAGTAAAATGAAATTTTCTTGTACCCTAACAAAAATCAGGTATTGAAAGCCACATGTTGAATACAAGGAGGTAGACATGTTGAACTTGCAAAGTAGGTTTGTATTGGAAGAATACACCTACCCCATTTTCCCTATTTCCTAGGCTCCCTTGTAGGTGTTTGAAATTCCTAACCCCAGTGTATACATTACACATAGGTTAAGACAGTGACTTAAATAAACTATTGTCCCACAACTGCATATAGAATCTGAGCTTCATGTTATACATATGAATTTCCACTAGAGGTTACTAATATCACACTGAATAAGCAGAAAACTCCCAAGTCCTACTTGGCTCCTGACCCATATATTGATTTAGTAGTCTGGGACAGGACACTCAAATCTGATTTGTAACAAGCTGGTGATTCTCATCACTAGGAACATTCAGGAAACACTGGCCTAGAACAAAACCAGTATTTGTAAATGTTCCGTGTTTGCTTGAAAAGAACATGCATTGCTTTTTTTTTTTAATTATAGTCTAAATTTGTAATTGTTGAAGATTGTTAACTAGGCTATTCAGATTCTCTATTTTTTCCTACTTGATCTGGAAATTTCTGAAAGAGGTATCTAAGTTTCATTCTGCTACACATTGGTCCATTATATTCCAAATTCCCATTTGTAGTTGAATCTAGCTCTGGACTCATCTGTTCTCTTCATTTCTGCTACTCTTTATGTATCCTTTTCTCTTGATAAGCTATTCATCAGATTACAAACTGAGTAAAGTCCTTAAATACCACATAAAGGAACAGATTTTATATTTAACTATATAAAAAGTTAAAACTCAAATACCATGAGCATATCTTAAACAGAATTAAAAGAATAGTGGCAATGTGTTGATAATTGTTGACAATTATGGGTATGTAGAGAATCATTATATGATTGTATAATAAAAAATTTTATGACATTGGGTAGAAATATTACTATATTGAGTAGCAATATTTCTATATATCTAATACAATATATATATATAATAGAGAATTAATATATTAAATGTATTTTTTAATCTCCTAAAGAACTCCCTGCAAAACACTAAAAAGGAAAGACAATCTAGTAGAAGAAAAAAATGGCCAAAGAATATAAGCCGGCAGTTAATGGAAGGGAAAGTATAGATAACCAATAAACAAGAAGCATGACCTTAATACTGCAGGGAAATGCTAGTTAAAACAATAATAACTGCTGTTTTTAATCTACCTATTAGGAAAAAAAACAACTTGACTATTAATAAGTTTTGGCCAGCATCAGGAAAACTAGATGTTCTTACACTAATGGTGAGGATGAATTGATAGAGCCTTTTTGAAAAGAAATTTGATACTGTCTATAAAACTGTTTTTTACTGAATCATATTTCTCACCTATTCTAGAGAACACACAATGAAGTATTGAAAGATACTTTCATTGCTCTCTTATAAATAATAGCTAAAAAGTTCTAAGCAAACTAAATGTTCATCACCCTGTGAAAGGATATTGTAGTGTAGTGTATTTATACTGTGAATACATTTTAAAAATTGGCATCTCGACATTCCTTTGAATTAATTAACAAATTGCATGCTGAAAGTCAATTGCTGAATTATAAAGTATGTTATTTTTTAAAAGTGAACAGTATTTTATTTTTTTGTGTTTCTGTTTGTGTAAATACATTGAAAATAGCTTTTAGAAACTAAGTGGGATTGCGGATCCATTTAATGTTGGGATTGTATTCTGTATTCTTCAGAAAAAAATAAATGTTAGCTACAATTTATAATTTTACTCTTTTATGGATTGTTATACAGTGTTCTATCAATTTAGATTTTTTAAAATTCTAGTTCTCTATCTTTGAATTGTATTACTGTAGTATGAAAAAACAAAATAGTCTTGTTTCCTGTAAAAAGAAATTATACTGTAAAGAAAAACACTTGGGATACACATATTTATATTTGCATTTTTTACTAGTCATATTGCCATGGTCTTAAAGTATATAAAGTTTTTGTGTGTGTGTATTAATGAAGGAAATACAATTTAAAAGATAATTAGAGCTTTTCAGGACCTCCTCTTTGGTCACCTGGGACTAGTGGGTCTACTTCCATGGTAACAGCTGTAACTTAAACTCAGCTTTGGGTATTTCTTTGGGATTGTTTTTATAACTTTAATGCCATAATCTCTTTTCCACTGCTTCATCTTAAAGGTTGGAATCAAGATTTTGTATTTGTAGGTCAAGTTATGTATAAGTGGCTATGATATGTCTGGTCCGAAAGTAAAAATACTTTTTGTAATTTTCCATTGTATGTAATTTTTGCATAATCTGTTTGTCGATAAGATCATTTGGCTTTCAAACCAATATCACAGGGTAAGAAGTATTATGTCTCAGGTGTTGCTGATAATGTTTTAATGCATGTTTAATCTTAAGGGTCAGTCATGCCTTTAAAAATCACTTTCTGGGAACCAGAGCACATGAGATAGATAATATTTGACAGTGAAAAATACCTTTTTAAATCTTGTTTTTCCTTACTGCTTTTTTCTTTATACAGAGTCTGGTGCTGGCAGAAAATAGTCCTGGAAGGGATAGCACTAAATATGTTATTGTATTTGAGCCTCAGCTACCAACTTTATCAAGGACACTAAAATCATATGAACTACCATTTATGTTTTATGACGGTAAGTTTCTAGGAAAACAGATGATTAAACTCAAGTATTTGTGTACTTTAGAAACTCTTGTTTTGCTTTCCATTAACATGATGCTTATTAATTACCTAGTCATGTTGTGACATTATTTTGGAAGTCACAATTAAATAAAATTGAAGTAAATTATCTGAAATGTTTGTTTCGTAGATGTTAAGAAGCAGCAACAAATGGCAGCACTTACAAGAGAGAAAGACCAATTATCTAAGAATATTGTAATGTACAAAAATTTATTTGAAGCCAGCAAACAGCTTCTTGATGAAATGAAGTGTAAGTCATTTTGTATTCAAAGGTATTAAAAAATTATGCTTTGGGGAAATATAAGACAGAAGGTTGAGACCATGAGAATACAAACACTGCCTCCTTTCCAGGGCTGCAGGTAAACTGCAGAACACTGCAGAAAGGTAGTATTGATGGCTTATATTATTTGTCATTTAATCTTAAGATGAAGTATTCCTTTATTGTAAATAAATTTATATCCTGCTTACCTACAAAACTTTTAGATTTTTTTATTAGGAATCTAAATCTGTGGAAATTGAAGCATTTTGACATAACAATAATAATGTTTATATCCAAGTCCAACTTCTGGCAAAAGATACTAGATGGCAGTGTCACTGGGGGAGGTGATACTGTGTACTTTAATGTTTGATTCATAGGACTTTATGTACTTTATGTAAAATAACTGCAGAATGTCACTTTGGTGCTTTACAGCCTGTATAGGACACACTGATACAGAAACATGTACCTTATTTTGAATCAATACACAGAATGTTTGCTGCGATTTTAAATAATGCTTATATACTTAAGACGAAGCATTTGCTGAGTTGTGATCTATCATCTTTCATTTGTCAGATTTTCTTTTTGCTATGGTTTTTGGCTTTGTATTAAATACATAGTTAAAACTTTGACTCCGTTAGCCAGCAAGTATGTTTTGCCTGCATTACCCACTTCCCTATATTTCTCCAAGGTCAATGATCTTCAGAAGATAACAGGAGCTAAGTAGAGTAATGACATAGTACATCAGTTATAACACTAAAAATTGTTTTTATAAAGTCTTATTTGGTTCTTGGAACAACCCTATGTAATTATGTATAGTCATGTATGTTAGGAATAAGTAATTTATCCAATCATAATATCTCTCTTAAACATTGATTCTCTTTTCCATTTTTGTGTATTAGATTTGAAACTTAATTTTAGAGTTTTAGTTTCTAAAAGAAACTTCTTTTTCATTTCATTAGAAATTCATAGAATTTCTAAACAAGTCACATTTTTCATTTGTAGCAACAATCATTAAAAAGTGAAAATATTTTTCACAAACTGTATTTTGGGCATTATTAGCAATTGATGCAGGCTTTTTTGTTTTTATTTTTAGGCCAAGTGGAAGAAGCAAAATTAAAAGAGGCCCAGTTGCGAAATGAACTAAAAACACATAATATTGACATTCCTCCCACACAGCAGGTAACAGTTTTCAAGAATATGTGTAGGATTTCTTTTTTCGTTGAATTCTATATTTTTTTATAATTCATATTTTATTAGTGTTACAGGCACTATTGTTTTTGAATACCAAGACATATGTGGATTATAGTTCCAGCACTTACTAGACATTAAAAGGGGCTAACAAAATGAGGGTGCTCTTTTTAAAAAAATTGCAGTTTGTATTTCTAATGTAATGACACCAATAAGTGAAATAAATAATACACCAACTTGAGAACTGCACTGAAGAGGCTGCATAAGTTATAACAAGTATATATGGTGGTAAAGAAAATTAGAGAAAAATAACAAAAGACAATGGATTTTTTAAAATTTATGTTCTTTTAAGTATAAAACTTAGTTTCGAAGAGGAGTCCTATTATAGATTGTGTATTTCTTAACTAAGATCAAAAAAATTAATGAGGTGGAAGCTTTATGTACTATAACCATATTATTTTAAAGTAACACCTGTTTAGTAACTTTTAAGTTCTTAAATTGTCCAAAGTGTTGATATTTCTCTGCTGTCATTATGGTCTATCTGGTACAAGAGTAATTGGCCTTGGAGTTAATTTTTCTTTATAAATTACAGATGCCACACATTGAAGCACTTTTGAAAAGAAAGCTATCAGAACAGGAAGAACTTAGGAAGAAACCGAGAAGATCGTGTACTCTTCCAAACTATACCAAAGGCGGTGGAGATGTTTTAGGAAAGGTTTGTGTTTCAACCTTTAAGAGGCAACACATTTTATTATCTTGTTTAAAGGTGTTTTAAAATAACATTATAATAAAAGAGTGTCAGTTTCTGTATACTTCTTAATTATTTCCAATAAATTACTTGCTCTCATTACCATAGTAGGGATATGGCAGAATTTAAAACTGAAATGCATAATTAATTCCATCTTCTTATTGCTATTGAGGTCTGCAGCAGAAATTGTTAACACGTCTTAGTTCAAGGCTTATTGTCTACTTAGAGATGCTTTCCTGTCATACGGCTTTATAGGTAGCCAAGACTTTTGCATGTGACTCAAACTCAGCGAGACAACAGAAGAAAGAGAAAGATCAGAATTTTCCTTGAATCTGAATTAAATATTGCTAGAAAGTGAACTCTGGCTCCTAGAACTTAGAATAAACAACACAAAAAACTTTATACATAAAACTTTATACATATTTGCTGCCCAAAATAGTGCCATTCTTCTTTTATTCTTTCCCTCTTTGGTTTTACCTTTTGTCATATGAACTGTATTTTCATTTTTATCCTACTGTTGTTATTCAATCCTGATCATTAAGTTTTATAGAAAGTGTTTCTTATAGGAGGTGTCCCCAGCATCTTCAGTGTTTAATGGTGTTAAGGTTGTGGTGTATGTGCATGTGTTTGTTTAACTTTTCCATTTGATATGCATCTCAGCTTTCTGCTGTTGCCTCTGTTTTTAAATCAAGGAAGTAAAACAGGTTCAGAAAGATTCAGAAACATGCTCAAGGTTGCACAGCAAAGCAAGCAAGTGGCAGAACCAGTACTCAACCCCAGGCAGTCTTACTCCAAAGTTTGTGCCATTAATCACTGTTATTTATGCCTCCATACATCGTGCTACTTCCACAACCACCCTATAAACTTTTTATAATACTTCTCATTTTTTTAACATTTATTTTTATTTATTTATTTTTTATTAAGGTATTATTGATATACACTCTTATGAAGGTTTCACATTAAAAATAATGTGGTTACTACATTCACCCTTATTATCAAGTCCCCCCCATACCCCATTGCAGCCACTGTCCGTCAGTGTAGTAAGATGCCACAGAGTCACTATTTGCCTTCTCTGTGGTACACTGTCTTCCCCATGACCCCACACACAGCATGTATACTAATCATAATCCCCTCAATCCCCTTCTCCCTCCCTCCCCATCTGGCCTCCCCAATGCCTCCCCTTTGGTAACCGCTAGTCCCTTCTTGGACTCTGTGGGTCTGCTGCTGTTTTGTTCCTTCAGTTTTGCTTCGTTGTTATACTCCATAAATGTACTTCTCGTTTTTGCATGAGGAGATTGAGGTTCACAGAATGTAAATAGCTTGCCATTGAATAGTAAGAGGCAGAACTTAGACATAAACCAAGGTCTCTCTGACTTTAAAGTCCATTATAGTTTCCTTATAAACAGTTTCTAAACATCACGAGCAAATGACACACTGAAAATAGGGGGTAATGGTTATTCTAAAAGTGTGAAGCAGTAATTACTACCAAACCATGTTACATTACTATCCAAACTCCAAATATGAAAATTGAGAAAATTAAGCATGTAAATTGGAAAACAAGATGCTGATTTATAATTTTTTTAATTGTTACTTCTCAGAACCAATGTATAGAAAGAAGTAGTCTTTATAGAACAAGAAGTCCTAGTATTCTAAGCATATAAATATTGATAGCCTGGTTTCAGGTACTAATATTCCACATTCAGTGGTTCATTTGACAAAAGAAATTTTTGCTCAATATGTAAGATTTTAACCTACAAATATAAAATAAATTTTAGCCAAACAACTGTATTTTAAAGTCTTCCATCCAAATATTTCTCGTCACATATTTTGAAAATATGGGGGAAAGCTTTGAAATCTCATTTTATATAGTTTGTCCTTTGTCCTCAGAAGTACAGGCCCTCTACTAGCCAGTAAGAGAATTTTTTCCACTCCCTGATTAAACTCGATTCAAATACCTTAGTTAACTTGGATATTGAACTCTCATTACCAAAATAGGGATATGGCAGAATTTAATTGCCTTCCTTAATTCCAAATACCTTGAAATCCAAATATATTCCCTTTTTTAAAGTGGCATTCATCTCCCATCCCTAACTGAGGAAGAATTATAACATTGGTGAAAATGGTAGACTCAAAAAAAGCTGAAAAAGCCATTTAAAAGCTTGAATGAGCAGAACACTGTATGTGATACACAAGTTAAAAATAGTGAGTTCATGTCTTAGAAAGAATTAGGCGTTTTGGAAAAAACTGTACTGTATATACTTTATATCACCTGGAAGTTTAAGGAGAAAGTGTAATGTTAGGGAGTCTAGTGAGAACTTCAATCATATCTTCACTTAGAAATAAACACCCCTTGCCTTCAACTAATAGATTAAAAGCAACATGGTCTACAAAAAAGAAAGAAAGAAAGAAAAGAAACACCCTAGTTATAAGATCAGGGTACTTACGAACAACCACAAAATGGACACTTAACTCTAACAGTTGTGGTCACTAGTAGAATGAGATCACATAATTTGATCTGCCTCTATTAATCCGTCCTTTGCTAAAAACATTTTTTTCATCTTTTACATGTATTAGTTTCTTTACATGTCTGTTTTCTTACCTTTCTTCCACTCACTTCCAGAGAACTGGAATACAGGGGTAGATATTATGATGTTTCTAACAGTGACACAAAACAGTCTCATTGCTAGGGAAGGTTTTTGCTACCAGATCAGGTAAGAATAACAAGCAGATGTGACCACACAGTGCAGTGAATAAGATTTTGAAATTGACCACAAAGTTTAAACCTTGTTGAACTTGAGCAAGAATGCTGTGACTAAAAGTATTTATAAATAGGAGAGTCATTCCTTATCCTGAGCTCCAAAGTGTTCTTATAAGCAGAAGAAATGATTGTTATATGCGACATTCAGATTCGTTTTCTGAAAGACATACTATAGTATAATAGTACATGCTTAGAAGGTTATGCTATATAACTATTCTATGTTTAATTGTATCTTAAAAAACTCCATTTATGTGTATATTATTTAAATATATCTTATGATCACTTTCTCAATGAACACACATACAGTAGTAGAATATTAAATGCAAAAAAGTGCATCATTAATTAGCTAATAATATTCTAAATATTTTTTTTGCTCATTTGTAAAATTTACTGGACCTTAATTGGTGAAACAGTTTTTCCAAAATTTAACAGCAGGATAGACGGTTTAATATTCAAGCCACTAATACAGCTTGAGAATTTTCTGCTAATTCATAGGAGTGTTTCAGAAAAGTGTTTTTGCTCTTTGGGCTTTTAAAATATTTAATATCAAATTTTTATCTAAAAGTTTTTACTTGAATTTTAAAAATGGGTTATAGATTGCACACCTGGCACAAATTGAAGATGATAGAGCTGCTATGGTTATTTCTTGGCATCTGGCAAGTGACATGGACTGTGTAGTCACCCTGACCACTGACGCTGCACGTCGTATCTATGATGAAACCCAGGGTCGCCAGCAGGTGTTGCCCCTTGATTCTATTTATAAGAAGACTCTTCCAGATTGGAAAAGGTTAGAAAAAAATGGAACTCATGATTTTTTTCTGAAATAGCTGTCCTATTTTTTAATCAATGTGCTGAATTTAAAAATGATTTCTCTAAAGGATGCCTAAAACAGAGAAGTGACTCAAATCATATACATTATTTTTATCTTCATCACAAATGTGCACATTACATTAAGACTGATATTCCAGTGTATTCAATCATATATGCTTGCCACATTTAATTTGCCAATTACATGTAATTTATATATATGACAGATATATAAACACATGCACACACATACCAGAAGCAAATTTTTGGCCTTTGAAACATGAACGCTGGAAAGCTGTCATTGTTATTAACAGAATATGGAACTCCTTTATTTAGAGTAAGGGTATAGTTATGTGTCTTTTATCCTCTTTTGTTCTGGGAAAATAAGCTACCATCATTTGGGCGGAGAAGGTATCTATTGGAACTACCAACAGTAAAGTTGTAATGTTAAGAGACCATCTAGTTAGGATGTTTCATCCTTATTTTAATATGAATCTGGATTTTTAAATTATTTCCTCATTTGCTTTTCAAAATATATTTTTAGGGAAACCTATTACGCATTTTTATCTAAATTTTAAAATACTTTCTCTGTACTCTGATTTTGACTCTTTTTTAAAATCTTTAAAAGACCAGAAGGAAATGGAAACAACAAAAAATAAAAAGTAAAATATGTGGCAGAGTATTGACTGATAATTTTCTGATTCCTAAAGAAAGTTTTGCAAGTCCTACAACTAGGTAGGAATATGACTTTAAGAAGAACAGGAGCTTATATTAGAAGTCTATTGTATTATTAAACTAACATTTTATTTCATTTTATAATCTAAAAGCAGATTGAGGAAATAAGTGGAATTTGAATGGAATTTGAAGTTACATTTATTTGCTTCTCGAATCTCCCATTCTGCTACTAGTCAGTGCTCCTTTTAAATATGGGAAATCCTGTCAGATATAATTACTGTATTGATAAGGGTAATCATTTTTGCTAGAATAACTTTTCAGGAGGGCCTTCTCTTATGTCCAGAATCCCTAAAACCAAGTTTAAGGATTTTTGATTTAGAGAAAGTGTGAATTTGGTATTTAGGGATAACGTTTGCTCTAAAATCTAGCTATCCTCTTTGTTCCTGGTATAGTGCCTCTTACTGGAATTGAGTTAACTGGCGCCTAGAGCCACCTCACACCCCAGCACTCCTACTGTCAAGAGTTGGGGAAACCTACCCTGTGCATGGGGAAGGCCCTGACGCCCCAGTTAACCTCCATCTCTTGAATCCCATTGTTACCTCTGGACTTCAGTTGCTCATTCTGTGAGGGAAAGATGGCAAGGTAGGGTCCTGAGCTCCTTCCCTCACATATGTTTCAGCCTTGCATGTTGCCCCTTCCCTCACCCATTCCAGGGCCACCCTCCACATGAGGCAGTAGTATCATTGGCATCCTCACTTAGGGCCAGCTTTAGAGGCTGCTTTTCGCCTATGTCTGTCAAACTAAACAATAGTTTATGTGGATTTTCCAAATTAATTGAAGGTGGTAATACAGATAAAGCTAAGTAGATATTTTTATATGGTAAATACTGTTATCATTTTTGAGGGCATATATAGTCAATCATTTAGGAATATCAATTATGGATGAGGATTTGATTATATCACAGTGATTTGCAACCTACCGATGTGTTTCACAATATATATAGTTTCAAATTAAAAAGTTGTATGTGTTTTTATACTTTTTAAAATTTCTTTTCATTCAGAACTCTACCTCATTACCGAAATGGAAAATTGTATTTTAAACCCATTGGAGATCCAATCTTTGCCCGAGATTTGTTAACCTTTCCAGATAACGTAGAACATTGTGAAACAGGTAAAGGAAATTATGGTGACTTTATTTTCTACAGATGTTACACTTGTGGTTCAAATATGTAAATTACTAATTATGGAAATTTATGTGCTTATTTAGTTTGTAAGCAATAGTTTTATTAATATTTAATTTTTTTCATGTTGGAAGTGTTGAATAGAATTCTTGTGTTAGAGTTCCTTCTAAGAAAAATTTGCAATGTGTGTTAATATTTTAATATGACCAAAGAAGACATCATCATTTTAAAAATTCATGTATTGAATTTTTTTAGTATTTGGTATGCTGTTAGGAGACACCATTATTTTGGATAATTTGGATGCTGCCAATCATTATAGGAAAGAGGTATGTATTTGAATTCTTCACAGATTTTTTAATTTGTACCTCTCATTTTAATGTGTATTTTTGAAATATATCAGCCCTATATAAAAATAATTTCATTTTATGATACATGTGCAAATGACTAAGAAACCTTGTTAGAACCAATTTAAATCCTATAAATTGACAAGCAACATAAAATCAGGTACAGTAAATAAATTAATGGGTAAGATGCAAATAAAAATGAGACATATTTTTGGGCTATGCAGTTATCTAAGAATCAAAACCAGTATCTGTTATGATGATGATAATGAAGAAGAATACTCTCACATAATGTTGGTGGAAATGTAATTTGAGGTAGCCCTTGTTTATTAGTTGGTAGGGCTGCTGTAACAAAGGCCCACAGACTGGGTAGCTAACAATAGAAATTTGTCTCATAGTTCTGGAAGCTAAAAATTCGAATTGAATATATGAACAGGGTTGATTGTTTCTGAGTGCTGTGAAGGAGGGACTTGTTCCAGGTTTCTCTCCTTGGTTTGTAGGTAGGTGGTCATCTCCATGTCTGTTCACATCTTCACAAATTTATGTCCTCTTCTGGTAAAGACACCACTCATTGGATATGACCTCATTTTAAGTTGATTATTTCTATAAAGACCCCATCTTCAGTTAAGGTCACATTCCGAGGAACTGGCAGTTAGGACTTCAACATAAGAATTTTCATATGTTCAAGCCATAACACCTTTGGATGATCCATTTGGCAATATATATGTTTTAGTTATCTGTTGCTACATAACAAACAATACAAAGTTGTGGCTTTAAACAATAACAAGTTTTTATACCTGTTGGGAATCTCCAAGCAGTGTTAGCTAGTTGCACTTGGGATGGTGGAAGCTCCAAAATGCCACATTCACAGAGCTGGATTTATCTCACAGACTCCTCCTGCAGCATGCTGTGAGAGAGTGCCATTAAGATTTTTAGAAACCTCTTGTCTACCTAAGAGGAGCTAGGAAGCAGTGCCTTAAATTTGAGGTCTTAACAAAGGGACATCCTTACCTTGATTTCAACTCTGAGGCCACATTTTACTGACTGTGCACTGGATTTGACCTTAGCCCTGAGGCTTCCATTTCTTTTTTAAGAACATTTTGTTCACTGAACAGACTGAGGATGAAAAACAGTTTTTCCTACCCAATGTATCCTGGTTTAGAAATACTTCCTTGAAATTATTTTTATTGCCTTTATTATTACTGATTTCCTTGAAATTAATTCCTATTTTAGCTTATCTCCCACTCGTTGGCTAGTTGATGCTGGCTGCTCCCTGGACACTCACCTGGGGTTGTAGGCTGGCAGACTTGGGTCTGTCCATGTGAGTCTCTCCTTGTGACTGCTTGAGCTTCAAATGGTGTCTGGGTTCCAAGAAGGTATATTCCAAGCAGTAAGAGCAACAGCTGCAGGTCTCTTAAGTCCTTGGAAAGTATATTTGGTATGTCAAAATCTGGCTAGCCCAGATCTAAGGAGGGTGGGGAAGTAGGAGTATATTCTCCCTTCTCCATAGAGAAACAGCGAAGATTTTGCAGCCATCTTTATACCATCACAAGGTATTAGAATAATTTATCTTAAAGACACACACTCCCACCAGTATACAAAGATGAGTATAGGAATGAATATTCATTAGAATATTAAAGAATTTGCAGTGGGAAGCTTTAGAAACATTCTAAATGTCTATACAGTTAGGATTGGACACAACTCCATTACAGTAATTTATATACTAGAACAGTATGTAATAATTAAAAAGAATGTAAAGGATTCCTGTGGCCTAAAGGAAGATGTACAAAATATATTTTGATGAAAAGTGCAAACTTAGAATGTATAAAATGATGCCTTTTGGAAAATTAGCTTATGTACTTTAATTTTTAATTATAGTTGATGTACAATATTTAAATACACTTGATTTACAATAATTATCGTTGATATACAATATTACATTGATTTCAGGTGTATAATATAGTGATATAATAATTACATATATTGCTAACTGCTCTCCATAATAAGTGTAGTTACCATCTGTCATCATACAAAGAAATGACAATATTAATGACTACATTCCTATGCTGTACTTTTTATCCTCATGATTAACTTATTTTATAATTGGAAGTTTGTATCTTTTCTTCCCCTTAACCTTTATCTCCCACCTTTTATGCCCTCCCCTGTGACAATCACCAGTCTTTTCTCTGTGTTTGTATGTCTATTTCTATTTTGTTCATTTGTTTTTTAGTTTGTTTATTTTGTTTTTTAGAGTCCACATATAAGTGAAATCACATGCTGTTTGTCTTTCTCTGCTTGTCTTCACTTAGCATAATACCCTCTAGGTCCATCCATGTTGTCACAAATGGCAAGATTTCATTGTTTTTAAAAGCTGAGTAATATTCTGTTGTATATATGTACCATATCTTTATCCATTCATCTGTCATTGGACACTTGGGTTGCTTCCATATCTTGATTATTATAAATAATGCTGCAGTAAACATAGGAGTGCATATATCTTTTTGAATTGGTGATTTTGTTTTCTTCAGATAAATTCCCACAAGTAGAATTGCTGGGACATAATAGTATTTCTTTTTTTTTTTTTGGTATCATTAATCTACAATAACGTGCAATATTATGGTTATTAAACTACCCCCTTCATCAGGTCACTCCCACCAACTCCATTACAGTCACTGTCCATCAGCGTAGTGAGATGCTATAGAATCACTACGTGTCTTCTCTGAGTTGTACAGCCCTCCCTGTGCCCCCCCAATATTACATCTGCTAATCGTAATGCCCCTTTTTCCCCCTTATCCCTCCCTTCCTACCCATCTTCCCTAGTCCCTTTCCCTTTGGTAACCATTAGTCCGTTCTTGGGTTCTGTGAGTCTGCTGCTGTTTTGTTCCTTCAGTTTTTTTCTTTGTTCTTATACTCCACATATGAGTGAAATCATTTGATACTTGTCTTTTTCCACTTGGCTTATTTCACTGAGCATAATACCCTCTAGCTCCATCCATGTTGTTGCAAATGGTAGGATTTGTTTTCTTCTTATGGCTGAACAATATTCCATTGTGTATATGTACCACATCTTCTTTATCCATTCATCTACTGATGGACACTTAGGTTGCTTCCATTTCTTGGCTATTGTAAATAGTGCTGCATCTGTCTTTTTGAAACTAGGCTGCTGCATTCTTAGGGTAAATTTCTAGGAGTGGGATTCCTGGGTCAAATGGTATTTCTATTTTGAGTTTTTTGAGGACCTTCATACTGCTTTCCACAATGGTTGAACTAATTTGCATTCCCACCAGCGGTGTAGGAGGTTTCCCTTTTCTCCACATCCTCGCCAACATTTGTTGTTGTTTGTGTTTTGGATTTTGGCCATCCTCACTGGTGTGAGGTGATATCTCATTCTGGTTTTAGTCTGCATTTCTCTGATGAGTAGTGATGTGGAGCATCGTTTCATGTGCCTGTTGGCCATCTGAATTTCTTCTTTGGAGAAGTGTCTGTTCATGTCCTCTGCCCATTTCTTAATCGGATTATTTGCTTTTTCTTCGTTGACGTGCGTGACTTCTTTATATATTTTGGATGTCAGCCCCTTATCAGATACGACATTTATGAATATATTCTCCCATACCGTAGGATGTCTTTTTGTTCTACTGATGGTGTCCTTTGCTGTACAGAAGCTTTTCAGCTTGATATAGTCCCACTTGTTCATTTTTGCTTTTGTTTCCCTTGCCCGGGGAGATATGTTTGTGAAGAAGTCACTCATGTTTATGTCCAAGAGATTTTTGCCTATATTTTTTTCTAAGAGTTTTATGGTTTCATAACTTACATTCAGGTCTTTGATCCATTTTGAGTTTACTTTTGTGTAAGACGTTAGACAGTAGTCCAGTTTCATTCTCTTACATGTAGCTGTCCTGTTTTTCCAACACCAGCTGCTGAAGAGGCTGTCATCTCCCTATTGTATATCAAAGGCTCCTTTATCAAATATTAATTGGCTGTGTATGTTTGGGTTAATGTTTGGATTTTCTATTCTGTTCCACTAGTCTGTGGGTCTGTTTTTGTGCCAATACCAAATTGTCTTGATTTCTGTGGCTTTGTACTAGAACTTGAAGTCAGGGAGCATAATTCCCCCTGTTTTATTCCCCCTTCTCAGGATTGCCCTGGCTATTTGGGGTCTTTTGTGGTTCCATATGAATTTTAGAATTATTTGTTCCAGTTCATTGAAGAAAGCCATTAGTATTTTGACAGGATTGTGTTGAATCTGTAGATTGCTTTAGGTAGTGGAGCCATTTTGACAGTATTTATTCTTCCTAGCCAAGAGCATGGGATGAATTTCCATTTGTTAGTGTCCTCTTTAATTTCTCTTAGGAGTGTCTTGTAGTTTTCAGAGTACAGGTGTTTCACTTCGTTCGTTGGGTTTTTTCCTAGGTATTTTATTCTTTTTGACGCAATTGTGAATGGAATTGTTTTCCTGATTTCTTCTCCTGTTAGTTCATCGTTAGTGTATAGGAAAGCCACAGATTTCTGTGTATTAATTTTGTATCCTGCAACTTTGCTGAATTCAAATATTACTTCTAGTAGTTTGGGGGTGGAGTCATTAGGATTTTTTAATGTACAATATCATGTCATCTGCAAATAGTGACAATTTGATTTCTTCTTTACCAATCTGGATGCCTTGTATTTCTTTCTTTTGTCTGATTGCTGTGGCTAGGACCTCCAGTACTATGTTGAATAACAGTGGAGAGAGTGGGCATCCCTGTCTTGTTCCCGAACTTAGATGAAAAGTTTTCAGCTTCTCGCTGTTAAGTATGATGTTAGCTGTGGGTTTCTCATATATGGCCTTTATGATGTTGAGGTACTTGCCCTCTATACCCATTTTGTTGAGAGTTTTAATTATGAATGGATGCTGAATTTTGTCAAATGCTTTTTCGGTATCTATGGAGATGATCATGTGGTTTTTGTTTTTCTTTCTGTTGATGTGGTGGATGATGTTGATGTATTTTCAAATGTTGTAGCATCCTTGCATCCCTGGGTTGAATCCCACTTGATCATGGTGTATGATCCTCTTGATGTATTTTTGAATTCGGTTTGCTAATATTTTGTTGAGTATTTTTGTATCTACATTCATTGGGGATATTGGTCTGTAATTTTCTTTTTTGGTGAGGTCTTTGCCTGGTTTTGGTATTAGAGTGATGCTGGCTTCATAGAATGAATTTGGAAGTATTCCCTCCTCTTCTATTTTTTGGAAAACGTTAAGGAGAATGGGTGTTATTTCTTCTCTATATGTCTGGTAGAATCCAGAGGTGAATCCATCTGGTCCAGGGGTTTTGTTTTTTGGGTGGTTTTTTGATTACCAATTCAATTTCATTGCTGGTGATTGGTCTGTTAAGTTTTTCTGTTTCTTGTTTGGTTAGTCTTGGAAGGTTGTACTTGTCTAAGAAGTTGTCCATTTCTTCTAGGTTTTCCAGCTTGTTAGCATATAGATTCTCATAATATTGTCTTATAATTCTTTGTATTTCTGTGGGGTCCATCGTGATTTTTCCTTTCTCCTTTCTGATTCTGTTTATGTGTGTAGATTCTCTTTTTCTCTTAATGAGTCTGGCTAGGGGTTTATCTATTTTGTTAATTTTTTCAAAGAACCAGCTCTTGGTTTCATTGATTTTTTTCTATTGTTTTATTCTTCTCAATTTTATTTATTTCTTCTCTGATCTTTATTATGTCCCTCCTTCTGGTGACTTTGGGCCTCATTTGTTTTTCTTTTTCCAATTTCAGTAATTGTGTCTTTATTCATTTGGGAATGTTCTTCCTTCTTTAAATAGGCCTGGATTGCAATATACTTTCCTCTTAGAACTGCCTTTGCTGCGTCCCACAGAAGTTGTGGCTTTGTGTTGTTGTTGTCATTAGTCTCCATATATTCTTTGATTTCTGTTTTGATTTGGTCGTTAACCCATTGATTAATTAGGAGAATGTTGTTAAGTCTCCATGTATTTGTGAGCCTTTTTGTTTTCTTTCTGAAATTTATTTCTAGTTTTATACCTTTGTGATCTGAGAAGTAGGTTGGTAGGATTTCAATATTTTTGAATTTACTGAGGTTCTTTTTGTGGCCTAGTATGTGGTCTATTCTGGAAAATGCTCCATGTGCACTTAAGAAGAATGTCTATCCTGTTGGTTTTGGGTGTAGAGTTCTGTAGATGTCTGTTAGGTCCATCTGTTCTAGTGTGTTATTCAGTGCCTCTGTGTCTTATTCTCTGTCTGGTTGATCTGTCCTTTGGAGTGAGTGGTGTGTTGAAGTTCCCTAAAATGAATGCATTGCTTTCTTTTTCCTCCTTTAATTCTGTTAGTATTTGTGGTTTCACATATGCCAGCGCTCCTGTGTTGGGTGCATATATATTTATAATGGTTATATTTTCTTGTTGGACTGACGCCTTTATCATTATGTTATGTCCTTCTTTATCTCTTGCTACTTTCTTCGTTTTGAAGTCTATTTTGTCTGATACAGTACTGCAGCACCTGCTTTTTTCTCCTTGTTGTTTGCATGAAATATCTTTTTCCATCCCTTCACTTTTAGTCTGTGTACATATTTGTGTTTGAGGTGAGTCTCCTGCAAGCCGCATATAGATGGGTCTTGCTTTTTTATCCATTCTGTTACTCTGTGTCTTTTGATTGGTGCATTCAGTCCATTTACATTTAGGGTGATTATTGATAGATATGTACTTATTGCCATTGCTGGCTTTAGATTCGTGGTTTCCAAAGGTTCAAGGGTTGATTCTTTACTATCTGACAATCTAACTTAACTTTCTTGTTAAGTTTTTGTAAACATAGTCTGATGTTTCTTTATTTCTCTCCCTTCTTATTCTTCCTCCTCCATTCTTTATATACTAGGTGTTTTATTCTTTGCCTTTAGTTAGTATTTGGATGGTCTGCTTTCTTTGCTATGATTTTATTTTCTCTGATTACATCTTTTTAGCCTTAGGGGTGCTTCCCTCTAGAGCAGTCCGTTTAAGATATCCTGTAGAGGTGGTTTATGGGAGGCAAACTCTCTCAACTTTTGCTCGTCTGGAAATTGTTTAATCCCGTCATATTTAAATCATAATCGTACTGGATACAGTATTCTTGGTTTGAGGCCCTTCTGTTTCATTACATTAAATATATCGTGCTATTCTCTTCTGGCCTGTAAGGTTTCTGTTGAGAAGTCTGATGATAGCCTGATAGCTTTTCCTTTGTAGGTGATCTTTTTTCTCTCTCTAGCTGCCTTTAATACTCTGTCCTTATCTTTGATCTTTGCCATTTTAATTATTATTTGTCTTGGTGTTGTGTTCCTTGGGTCCCTTGTGTTGGGAGATCTGTGGGCTTCCGTGGACTGCGAGACTATTTCCTTCCCCAGCATGGGGAAGTTTTCAGCAATTATTTCTTCAAAGACACTTTCTATCCCTTTTTCTCTCTCTGCTTCTTCTGGTACTCGTATAATGTGAATATTGTTCCATTTGGATTGTTCACACAGTTCTCTTACTATTCTTTCATTTCTAGAGATCCTTTTTCTCTCTCTGCCTCAGCTGCTCTGTATTCCTGTTCTCTGATTTCTATTCCCTTAACAGTCTCTTACATCTCGTCCAGTCTGCTGCTAAGCCCGTCAGTTCCTTTTCTCATTTCTACATTGTCTTTCCTCACTTCCCTCACTTCCTCCCTCAGCTCTTGCATATTTCTCTGTAGATCCATCAGTATGGTTATGACTTTTATTCTGAATTCTTTTTCAGGAAGATTGTGCATTTATGCCCCTTCAGACTCCCTCTCTGGTGTCTGGGTCTCCAGAAGCTTTCTTTGTACCATATTCCTCTGTCTTTTCATAGCGATAGAAGTGGTCGCTGGTTGGTGCCACGTGTGTCAGCTGGGCTCTTTAAGAATTTTTAAAAAAAGGAGAAAAGAAAAGAAAGAAGAGAAAGAAAAGAAAAAGGAAAAACACACACACACACAAAAAAAGTCTCCCACCGGGGGTAGATTCTGTGAGGATGCTGTAGGTGGCGCTGTTGCTCCACTATTCCACAGCCATGGCCCCGCCGCTCCGCAGGGCCCTTTGTAGCTCTGGCCAGGGTGGGAACGAATGGGAGTCTTCTGATCTCTGTGGGAAGTCTCCATGTGGCTACTTTTTCCCAGTTGCCAGCCAAAGGGTCCAAAATTCCCTAGGACTCCCAGCCTGCTGCGCTGAGTGTGCTGAGGTGATCCTGCTCCTCCGTTGGGCCCCTATCTCTTTAAGACCGCTAAAACAATCGCGCGCTTTTCTTTTGTCCCGGGGAGCTGGCTACGAGGCCCCAGTGTATTCCCCCGCTCAGATCCTGCACCCTCTGTGTGTCCAGTCTCCGATACACCGTGCCATGTGTGTCAGTGCTCCTGGCGCAGATCACCAGGGCTGGTTATTTCGCTGGCCTGTAATTCCACTCCCTCCTGGTTCTGAATCCTCTCCTTCCGCCGGTGCACTGGTGTGGGGAAGTGTTTGGGTCCCGCCTGAACGTGGTTCCGTATCTTACCCGCTTTGCGGGGTGCCGAGTCCTCTCAGGTGTATATGCAGGCTGGGTGCTGTCCTGTATCTTCTGGTCTCTCTTTTAGGAATAGTTGTATTTATTGTATTTTCATAAATATATATGGTTTTGGGAGGAGATTTCTGCCCCCCTGTTCCTGCCGCCATCTTCCCCGAACTTCCCATAATTGTATTTCTCCTTGTTTTTTGAGAACCCTCCATACTGTTTTCCATAGTGGCAGAACCAGTTTAAATTCCCACCAACAGTATATGAGGGTTCCCTTTTTTCCACACCCTCATCAACACTTATTATTGTCTTTTGCGTAATAGCCATTCCAACAGGTGTGAGGTGATATATCATTGTGGTTTTGATTTGCGTTTCCCTGATGATTAGTGATGTTGAGCATCTTTTTCATGTGTCAGTCATGTGTATGTCTTTGGAAAAATGTCTATTCAGATCCTCTGCCCATTTTTTAATCAGATAATTTATCTTTTTGGTGTTGACTTGTGTGAGTTCTCTGTGCAGTTTGGATCTTAACACCTTGTCAGATACATCATTAGCAACTATATTCTCCTATTCAGTAGATTGCCTTTTCTCTTTGTTGATGTTTTCCTTTGCTGTGCAGAAACTTTTTAGTTTGATGTAGTCCCATCTTACGTTTCCCTTGCTTGTGTTCCTTGTTTGGGGAGACATATCCAGAAAAAAATAGCTAATGCTAAGGTTCAAGAGTTTACTGCCTGTGATTCCTTCTAGGAGTTTTATGGTTTCAGGTCTTACACAGGTTTCAAAATTATTTTTATGTATGGTGTAAGACAGTGATCCAGTTTCAAGTTTTTGCATATACCTTTCCACTTTTCCCAGCACTGTTTATTGAAGAGACTATCTTTTCCCCATTGTGTATTTTTGCCTCCTTTATCATATATTAATTGACCATATAAGCTTGGCTTTATTTCTGAGCTGTCTGTTCTGTTCTGTTCCATTGGTCTGTGTGTCTATTTTTGTGCCAGTACCATAGTGTTTTGATTACTATAACTTTATAGTGCAGCTTGAGATCAGAGAGTGTGATACCTTCAGCTTTGTTTTTCTTAAGATTACTTTGGCTGTGGGGTTTTTTTTGTGGTTCCATGCAAATTTTAGGATTATTATGTGAAAATGCCACTGATATTTTAATAAGGATTGTATTGAATCTGTAGACTTTTGGGGACAGTATGGAAATTTTAACAATACTAATTCTTCCTATCCATGAGCATGGAAAATCTTACCATTTATTTGTGTCTTCTTCAATTTCTTTCATCAGTGACTTATAGTTTTCAGAGTTACAGGACTTTCACCCCCTTTGGTTAGATTTACTCCCAGGTGTTTTATTTTTTTTGATACAATTTTAAATGGGATTGATTTAATTTCTTTCTGTTCATTATTTGTATATAGAAATGCAACAGATTTCTATATATTGATTTTTATCCTGCAACTTTACTGAATTGATGTATTAATTCAAATAGTTTTTTGGTGGAGTCTTTAGCGTCTTCTGTATATGGTATCATGTCATCTGCAGATAGTGAAAATTTTACATCTTCCTTACTAGTTTGTATTTGGGTGCCTTTTCTTTTTCTTGTCTGATTGCTGTGGCTAGGACTTCCAGTTCTGTGTTGAATGAAAGTGGTGAGATTGGGCACCCTTGTCTTCATGATCTTAAAGGAAAGCTTTCAGCTTTTCACAATTGAGTATGAAGTTAGCTATGAGTTTGTCATATATGACCTTTATTATGTTGAGATATGTTTCCTTTATACCCACTTTGTTGAATCGTTTCTATTATGAATGGATGTTGAATTTTGTCAAATGCTTTTTCAGCATACATTGAAGTGATCATATGATATTTAGTCCTTTCTTGTTAATGTGGTATATCACATGATTGATTTGTGGATATTGAATCTTCCTTGCTTCCCAGGAATAAATCCCACTTGGTTGTGGTGAATGATCCCTTTAATGTATTTTTGAATTTGGTTTGCTAATATTTTGTTGAGTATTTTTGCATCTATGTTCATCAGGGATATTGGCCTCTAATTTCCTTTTTTTGTAGTCTTTGTCTGGCTTTGGTATCAAGGTAATGCTGATCTCATAGAATGACTTTGGAGGAATACTTTCTGGTTTTATTTTTTTGAATGGTTTAGGAAGGATAAGTATTAGCTCTTTAAATGTGTGGTAGAATTCACCTATGAAGCCATCTGGTCCTAGCCTTGTTAATTGGGAGTCTTTTGTTGACTATTGCTTCAATTTCATTACTAATTGGTATGTTCAGATTTTCTATTTCTTCCTGATTCAGTCTTGGGAGATTGTATGTTTCTAGGAATTTGTTCATTTCTTGTAAGACTTTCAGTTTGTTGACATGTAATTTTTCATAGAATTCTCTAATAGTCCTTTGAATTTCTGTCACTGGTGACAGTTGTAACTTCTCTTTCATTTCTGATTTTGTTTGCATCCTCTTTTTTCTTGATGAGTCAGCTAAAATTTGTCAATTTTGTTTATCTTTTCAAAACAACAGCTTTTAGTTACATTCATTTTTTCCCTACTGTTTTCTTAGTCTCTATTTCATTTATTTCTGCTCTGATCTTTATTATGTCCTACCTACTATCTTTGGGCTTTGTTTGTTCTTTTTCTAGTTCTATTAGTTTTCAGGATAGATGGTTTATTTGAGACTGTTTTTGCTTTTTGAGGTAGGCCTATATCACTTGGAACTTCCCTTTTAGACCTGCTCTTGTTCCATCCCACAGATTTTGAACCATTGTGTTTCTCTTTTCATTTTTCTCCAGGTATTTTTTAATTTCGTCTTTGATTTGTTCATTGACCCATTTGGTTGTTTAGTAGCATGAAATTTAGCCTTAACATGTTTGGTTTTTTTTCCAGTTTTCTGTGATTGATTTCCAGTTTCATACCATTGTGGTCTGAAGAGATGCTTGATAGGATTTCAGACTTCTTAAATTTATTGAGACTTGTCTTGTGGTCTAATGTGATCTATCCTGGAGAAAATTCCATGTACACTTGAGAAAAATCTATATTCTGTTTTTAGATGGAATGTTATGGATATATCTGTTAAGTCAATCCGGTTTAATGTGTTGTTCAGTGCCACTGTTTCCTTACTGATTTTCACTCCAGATGATCTATCCATTGATGTAAGTGGGGTGTTAAAGTCCCCTAGTGTTGTTGTATTACTGTCAGTTTCTCCCTTCATGTCTGTTAATATTTGCTTTATATAGTTAGGTGCTCCTAAATATTTATAATATTTATGGATATTGGTCTTATAATCATTACATCTTATTGGTCTGATCTCTTTATCATTATGTAACAACTTTTGTCTCTTATTAGTCTTTGTTTAGAAAGCTATTTTGTCTGATACAAGTGTTGCTCCTCCAGCTTTTTTTTTTTCTATTTCTGTTTCCATGGAAAATTTTTTCCATTCTTTCCCTTTAAGTCTATCTGTGTCTTTAGGTCTGAAGCAGAGTCTCTTTTAGGCATATAGATAGGACTTGTTTTTTTTATCCATTCAGCCACCCTATGTCTTTGATTGGAGTACTCTGTTCATTTACATTTAAAATAATTATTGATAGGTGTGTGCTTTTTGCCATTTTGTTCATTGTTTTCTGGTTGTTTTTGTAGTTACTCTTGTTACTTTCTTCTCTTGCTCTGGGATGAGGTTATCACAGTGACCTATATTCTGCCATCTTCCCAGACTCTGCCCCAAGCTTATGTACTGTAAACAAACTGGAAGAATACATTGTATACTGTTGGATATATTGAGGAGCATTATCACTTCAATATTTCTTCTAAATTTTACTTATAAAAGAATTAATTCTCTGAATTTGAATAAAATAATACATATAAAGCATTAAGCAACGGACATGGAATATGGTAAAATTTCAGTAAAGTTCTCTTTGGATCTGAGATCCAAAGGTCTTGAATTCTTTGAAACAAAAGAAGCATTACATTTAGTAAGTATAGTTTAGGGGCTTGGAAATACCAGGTGATGCACAAGTATGGAAAGTGTTACAGGCTTGCAAATTAATATAACTGAAAATGAGGTAAGAGTGTTTCCATTATGTAGGAGAAAACAGACCAGTTTAAAATATGAACTACTGTCTATAAATAGTGTATTCTAGAATCATGGGTACCTTACTGATCATCTATTACTTTCTAGATAAGAATCCTTTAAGCTTAAAATAAATAATGGATTTATACCAGATCACACTACTAATTCATGGCAGAAGGATAAGTACTTAGAGCAGTTTCTCTGTGGGCCTAGTTAAGAAGTAATAAATACATTTCGTGATTTTAGGAGAGCTAAGTTAGTGAGCTACTGAAAATTAAACAACTCATTTGGGAATGAATAGTATTTGGCATCTTCAATGAGGATGTTTCTTTGTGAGCCCAATAATAGCTACAATATACTATACCAGAAAACTATCCTCTGGATAGGGGAGCTATTATATTCTGGTAGTGATTAACATGTTTATATGTCCTGAATTATGGATTAAAAACCATACCTATTAAATGTCATGACAACATGAAATCTATTAGGAGAATATGAGAAGCTTCCTAGTAATAATAGAATTAACAATTTGGTAGATTTCTAGTTAGTTCAGTCAGATTGGACACTTCCTGTGATGAGATACAGTGGTTTATTATTAAATGTTGAACAACTGGCTCTCTGAGGACCCTGATTTGTAGCTTTTGCTCATCTGCATGGTGTAAATAGTCCTATCATTGCTGATTTCCAGCTGCCAGTGTGCAGCCATTGAACGAGGCATTCCGAAGATGGAGTTTCATGACCATACATCCTAGCTCCAGCACAGCACTGGTCACAGTGCTGATCACCGAGAATTACACAGAGATGGACTAGACCACTCAGCCAGCCAGAGGAAACTCCGGTAGAGATTAACCAAAAGGCTATTTCTGTCTGTATGTCATGAAGTTATATATTTTAATATATGAACTGGCAAGAAAGTAAGGATTCTAACTGAAGATGGGAACCCAGATAGAGAACTGAACACTAAAGCCAGATTTTGCCTTAAGAACATTTGTCAAACTAATTGAACTTGAGCATTGTTTCCTTGAGTTTTCATTCCCTTGAGAGGCTCAGAGAGCAGGAGGAAAAACCCAAAGCTTTAATAACCAAAGTGGGGAGTCTGGTAGAAGACCCCTTCCCCAGTAAACTGGAAAACCCCAAAGGGCTAAACCTTCATGTTAAGAGTGAACAAAGACATATACCTGCTACTTTAATCTCAATTCTAAGTGCCGCTGGAGACTGCAAAAAAAGTGCCTCTCTTGAACCTTGCTAAGTGGAAAGGAAAAAAAGTAAACTGTTCTCCTAGAGAATTAATCAGCATAAACAAATTGGCCCTGTGTCTGTTTGCAGCCTACATTCATAGTTCTTGGATGATCTGAAAAATCTCAAGGTAAACATTTGGTTTCCTATGGTGCTGGACTGGCAGTGTCTAAGAAACAAGAGTGTTGAAAATGAGAAGAGCAAATCAATTTGAAAAAACAAACAGAGCTTCTAAAAAATAAAATAAAATAATAAAAATTAAATACTCACAGGACCAGTTTAAAAGCTTGAGAGAGAATTAGTGAATTGGAAGATAGGTCAGGAAAATTATCCAGACTGCTGCCTAGAAAGAAGGAATGTAAGAGAAAAAGGTCGGGAGTCATGGAGAACAGAAAAGAAAATCTTAAGAGGAGAAGAAGGAAAGGATCATAGGCAATATTTGAGAATTAATGACTAAAAACTCTAGAACTGATGAAAGACGCCAAACTATAGCTTCAAAGAAATGTCATAGAGCATCTGTGACAGAAACTGGTATTCCTCATAATTGGTGTAGCACATACTGACATCTTTGCTTCCAAAATATGAAAGCAAATCATATGTAATTCCACCAATTAAATATTGTTTTGAAGTTCTTATGAGAAAAGACTTTCATAGCATCCCTTGGTAACACTGTTAGGTTTCAGTAGTCTTTCTTACTGTTTTCTCTTCCTGAAGTTTTCATGCCGTTTGTACTACTTTAGCCCCTTGTTTATTCCAGTCTTGCTAGCCCCCACAGCAATCGTGAATAGGTATTTCTCAGAGCCATGGAGCTGTTGTTCACTCACTGAATTTGCAACAGCTGTCATCTTTTTGTCCTGATAGGGTGCCTAGTACTAGAAGTAGAATCATAAGATTGAAGGATACTTCAAGAATTCTTGTGCTAATCTGCTCTAGGATGGCCCTTCCCCAAAGGAAATATAACAAGTGTTTAAAAAAAACAAAAACTTAACATTTTGCATGTCCCATCGATTCCACTCCTGAGAGTTTATTCTGAAAAAACAATCACAGATGTGAGCAGTGCCCATGAAAGTAATATTTGCAGAATTGTGAAAGGGGAGCCAAACTGCCTTTTCTGAGTTTTGTAACTCATATTGTCAGGCTTTTAGCAAGAGAACAGACAAGTCTGTAAATTTGAGTGTTTGTTATTTAAAATGATATCAAATCCTTAAAAACATTGCATGAATCCTGATAAATGGATAGTATGTGAATCCAATTTGTATTTTTAATGTTCACTTTTAGAAAATATATAAATCTAAGCAAAACTAAGACAGTAATGTGTGATTGTTTTACTAAAAGATTCATCTCACCAAAGAATTTACAACAGGGTTTCTTCAATTAGACATCTTAACTGCTTTTGAATTTTTTAATTCAAGTATCCAAAGTACCCTTGTAATTATATTAAAAGAATAAATACTAGTCATGATTTTCTGTTGTCTTACTACCTTTTCATCTTTAAACAAGTTTTACTTAATATTTTTATAATTCAGAGACTATTTAACCCCCAGTATTAAATTAGATATTAGATTAGATATTTTTACATGTTATTAAATGTTCTTTTTCATCTTTTTTTTTAAGTGAACACTATTTCATTTTGTGAATATGCCAGAAATTATTCATATAACTTTTGAGACATGTAAGTTTCATATCTTTTATTATTAAAACAATGATTTGGTGCACATTGTTCAGATCTGTGATTGTTTTTTCAGAATAAACTCTTAGAAGTGGAATTGCTGGGTCATGCAAAATATTGTTGTTGTTGTTTTTTAACGATTGTCATATTTCCTTTCGGGAAGGGCCGTCCTAGAGCAGACTAATACAAAAAGAGCATTTCTCCATCATTCTCCTAGCATTCACTGTGGTATGTGCAGTGTGTGTGTGTGTGTGTGTGTGTGTGTGTGTTTTAACATTTTTAGTAGTGAAAATATCTTACTTGAATTACACTTCTCTGGTTACCAGTGAAGTTAAACGTTTTATTTTTGTCTATTTCCTAGATCTTTTTTGAAAGGACAGTATTATAGATCATGAAATATTAAATCCTTTTTAGTGTCTTCCTGTTATTCTCTGACTTCTCTGAAGAATTTGATTCTTGACTAACCCTCCTTTCCTGTCCATGACTTAGGTTTTACCACACAGTGCTAGTTCCCTCAGCTCACACATTACTAGCTCTTTTTCTTCCCACAGTTGAAATCGTAGTACTGTCCTCTGAAAATTCAGCCCTGTGCTTTTCCATCTGTGTTTTCTTTTTTTGATCTGAATCTCTCTTTTTACTCCCCTTTTGTCATCTGAAAAACTTGCGTCTGACAGGAGGAAAGAGCTAGTGCTCCTGCCTTGGGACTGCCTGGCTCTCGGCGTCCGGCTCTCTTCCTTCCTCTTATCAGTCAAGCTCTCACTCTTCTCCATTTACATTGTCACTAACTATTCTAGTTCAGGCTAACACTTGAGAAGTAAGTAATCTAATTCATCTGCCTGCCTCTCATTTTTTCCCGCAGTTCCTCTTACACATCAGTAGCTTATTAATTTTGTGAAAATACTAGCATAATCTTGTCATTTCTAAATCTCAGAAGTCGTAAATGAGTTCCCTTTACAACAATTAAAATAAGTTTTATAGACTCATTGATTAATATTCATTTGCTTACAATAGGTTGTTAAAATTACGCACTGCCCTACACTGCTCACCAGAGATGGAGATCGCATTCGAAGTAACGGCAAGTTCGGGGGCCTTCAGAATAAAGCTCCTCCGATGGATAAGCTTCGGGGAATGGTATTCGGAGCACCAGTGCCAAGGCAGTGCCTGGCCATAGGGGAGCAAATAGGTAGGTTGAATAAGTACCTAAATAACGGTTTCTCATGTAATCCTGATTTGGGGCTTACATAATGATACTACTAACATGAAAAATAAATTAGTAAAAAATATGAATAAGATATTTTTGCCCAGTCCTTTCAATTTTTTTTTTTGGTATTGTTAATGTACAATCACTTGAACAAGATTATGGTTACTAGACCCCCTATTATCAAGTCGCCCCCACATACCCTACTACAGTCACTGTCCATCAGCATAGTAAGATGCTACGGAATCATTACTTGTCTTCTCTATAAATACTGCCTTTCCCTTGTCCCCTGCCGCTGCCTTACATATGCTAATCATAATGCCCCTTTCCCCCTTTATCCCTCCCTTCCCATCCATCCTCCCCAGTCTGTTTCTCCTTGGTAACTGTTAGTCCATTCTTGGGTTCTGTGAGTCTGCTGCTGTTTTGTTCCTTCAGTTTGTCCTTTTTCATATATTCCACAGATGAGTAAAATCATTTGATACTTGTCTTTCTCCACCTGGCTTATTTCACTAAGCATAATACCCTCTAAGTCCATCCATGTTGTTGCAAATGGTAGGATTGTTTTCTTCTAATGACTGAATAATATTCCATTGTGTATATATACCACATCTTCTTTATCCCGTCATCTACTGATGGACACTTAGGTTGCTTCCATTTCCTGGCTATTGTAAATCGTGCTACAATAAATATAGGGGTGCGTATCTTTTTCAAACTGGGCTGCTGCATTCTTAGGGTAAATTCCTAGGAGTGGAATTCCTGGGTCAAATGGTGTTTCTATTTTGAGTTTTTTGAGGAACCTCCATACTGCTTTCCACAATGGTTGAACTAATTTGCATTCCCACCAGCAGTGTAGGAGGGTTCCCTTTTCTCCACATCCTCACCAACATTTGTTGTTGTTTGTGTTTTGGATGCTGGCCATCCTCACTGGTATGAGGTGATATCTCACTGTGGTTTTAATCTGCATTTCTCTGATGATTAGCGATGTGGAGCATCTTTTCATGTGCCTGTTGGCCATCTGAATTTCTTCTTTAGAGAGGTCTCTATTCATGTCCTCTGCCCATTTCTTAATTGGATTATTTGCTTTTGTTGGTTAAGGTGTGTGAGCTCTTTATATATTTTGGATGTCAACACCTTATCGGATATGTCATTTATGAATATATTCTCCCATACTGTAGGATGTCTTTTTGTTTTACTGATGGTGTCCTTTGCTGTACAGAAGCTTTTCACCTTGATATAGTCCCACTTGTTCATTTTTGCTTTTGTTTCCCTTGCCCGGAGAGATATGTTCATGAAGAAGTCACTCATGTTTATGTCCAAGAGATTTTTGCCTATATTTTTTTCTAAGAGTTTTATGGTTTCATGACTTACATCCAGGTCTTTGATCCACCTTAAGTTTACCTTTGTGTATGGGGCTAGAGAGCAGTTCAGTTTCATTCCTTTACATGTAGCTGTCCAGTTTTTCCAACACCAGCTGCTGAAGAGGCTGTCATCTCCCCATTGTATATCCAAGGCTCCTTTATCAAATATTAATTGACTGTATATGTTTGGGTTAATGTTTGGATTTTCTATTCTGTTCCGCTGGTCTATGGGTCTCTTTTTATGCCAATACCAAATTGTCTTGATTATTGTGGCTTTGTAGTAGAGCTTGAAGTCAGGGAGCGTAATTCCCCGTTTTATTCCTCCTCAGGATTGCTTTGGCTATTCGGGGTCTTTTGTGGTTCCATATGAATTTTAGAATTATTTGTTCCAGTTCATTGAAGAAAGCTGTTGGTAGTTTGATAGGGATTGCATTGAATCTGTAGATTGCTTTAGGTAGTATAGCCATTTTGACAATATTTATTCTTCCTAGCCAAGAGCATGAGATGAATTTCCATTTGTTAGTGTCCTCTTTAATTTCTCTTAGGAGTGTCTTGTAGTTTTCAGAGTACAGGTCTTTCACTTCCTTCGTTAGGTTTATTCCTAGGTATTTTATTCTTTTGGATGCAATTGTGAATGGAATTGTTTTTCTGATTTCTCTTTCTGTTAGTTTATCGTTAGTGTATAGGAAAGCAACAGATTTCTGTGTGTTAATTTTGTATCCTGCAACTTTGCTGAAGTCAGATATTAGTTCTAATAGTTTTGGAGTGGAGTCTTTAGGGTTTTTATGTACAATATCATGTCATCTGCAAATAGTGACAATTTGAGTTCTTCTTTACCAATCTGGATGCCTTGTATGTCTTTGTTTTGTCTGATTGCTGTGGCTAGGACCTCCAGTACTATGTTGAATAACAGTGGAGAGAGTGGGCATCCCTGTCTTGTTCCTGATCTTGGATGAAAAGCGTTCAGCTTCTCGCTGTTAAGTATGATGTTAGCTGTGGGTTTGTCATATATGGCCTTTATGATGTTGAGGTACTTGCCCTCTATACCCATTTTGTTGAGAGTTTTAATCATGAATGGATGCTGAATTTTGTCAAATGCTTTTTTAACATCTATGGAGATGATCATGTGGTTTTTGTTCTTCTTTTTGTTGATGTGGTGGAAGATGTTGATGGATTTTCGAATGTTGTAGCATCCTTGCACCCCTGGGATGAATCCCACTTGATCATGGTGTATGATCCTCTTGATGTATTTTTCAATTCGGTTTGCTAATATTTTGTTGAGTATTTTTGCATCTACATTCATCAGGTATATTAGTGTGTAATTTTCTTTTTTGGTGAGGTCTTTGCCCGGTTTTGGTATTAGAGTGATGCTGGCTTCATAGAATGAATTTGAAAGTATTCCCTCTTCTATTTTTTTGGAAAACTTTAAGGAGAAATGGATGTTATTTCTTCTCTATATGTCTGGTAGAATTCAGAGGTGAATCCATCTGGTCTGGGGGTTTTGTTCTTGGGTAGTTTTTTGATTACCGATTCAATTTCATTGCTGGTGATTGGTCTGTTTCGTTTTTCTGTTTCTTACTTGGTCAGTCTTGGAAGGTTGTACTTGTCTAAGAAGTTGTCCATTTCTTCTAGGTTTTCCAGCTTGTTAGCACATAGATTCTCATAATATTCTCTTATAATTCTTTGTATTTCTGTGTGGTCCCTCTTTATTTGTCCTTTCTCATTTCTGATTCTGTTTATGTGTGTAGATTCTCTTTTTCTCTTAATAAGTCTGGCTAGGGGTTTATCTATTTTGTTTATTTTTTCAACGAACCAGCTCTTGGTTTCATTGATTTTTTCTATTGTTTTATTCCTCTCAATTTTATTTATTTCTTCTCTGATCTTTATTATGTCCCTTCTTCTGGTGACTTTTGCCCTCATTGGTTTTTCTTTTTCCAATTTCAGTAATTGTGTCTTTAGACTGTTTATTTGGGATTGTTCTTCCTTCTTTAAATAGGCCTGGATTGCAATATATTTTCCTCTTAGAACTGCCTTTGCTGCGTCCCACAGAAGTTGTGGCTTTGTGTTGTTGTTGTCATTAGTCTCCATATATTCTTTGATTTCTGTTTTGATTTGGTCATTAACCCATTGATTAATTAGGAGAATGTTGTTATGTCTCCATGTATTTGTGAGCCTTTTTGATTTCTTTCTAATATTTATTTCTAGTTTTTTAACTTTGTGATCTGAGAAGTAGGTTCTTAGGATTTCAATATTTTTGAATTTACTGAGGTTCTTTCTATGGCCTAGCAAGTGGTCTATTCTGGAAAATGTTCCATGTGCACTTGAGAAGAATGTGTATCCTGTTGCTTTTGGGTGTAGAGTTCTGTAGATGTCTGTTAGGTCCATCTGTTCTAGTGTGTTGTTCAGTGCCTCTGTGTCTTTACTTATTTTCTGTCTGGTTGATCTGTCCTCTGGAGTGAGTGGTGTGTTGAAGTCTCCTAAGATGAATGCATTGCTGTCTATTTCCTCCTTTAATTCTGTTAGTATTTGTCTCACATATGCTGGCGCTCCTGTGTTGGGTGCATATATATTTATAATGGTTATATCTTCTTGTTGGACTGCCCCTTTATCATTATGTAATGTCCTTCTTTATCTCTTGCTACTTTCTTCGTTTTGAAGTCTATTTTGTCTGATACAAGTACTGCAACACCTGCTTTTTTCTCCTTGTTGTTTGCATGAAATATCTTTTTCCATCCCTTCACTTTTAGTCTGTGTATATCTTTGTGTTTGAGGTGAGTCTCCTGCAATCCGCATATAGATGGGTCTTGCTCTTTTATCCATTCTGTTACTCTGTGTCTTTTGATTGGTGCATTCAGTCCATTTACATTTAGGGTGATTATTGATAGGTATGTACTTATTGCCATTGCTGGCTTTAGATTCGTGGTTTCCAAAGGTTCAAGGGTTGATTCTTTACTATCTGACAATCTAACTTAACTTTCTTGTTAAGTTATTGTAAACACCGTCTGATGTTTCTTTATTTCTCTCCCTTCTTATTCCTCCTCCTCCATTCTTTCTATAATAGGTGTTTTATTCTTTGCCTTTAGTTAGTATTTGGATGGTCTGCTTTCTTTGCTATGATTTTATTTTCTCTGGTGACATCTTTTTAGCCTTAGGTGTGCTTCCCTCTAGAGCAGTCCATTTAAGATATCCTGTAGTGGTGGTTTATGAGAGGCAAACTCTCTCAACTTTCGTTTGTCTAGAAATTGTTTAATCCCTCCATCATATTTAAATGATAATCGTGCTGGATACAATATTCTTGGTTCGAGGCCCTTCTGTTTCATAACGTTAAATATATCATGCCATTCTCTTCTGGCCTGTAAGGTTTCTGTTGAGAAGTCTGATGATAGTCTGATGGGTTTTCCTTTGTAGGTGATCTTTTTTCTCTCTCTAGCTGCCTTTAATACCCTGTCTTTATCTTTGATCTTTGCCATCTTAATTATTATGTGTCTTGGTGTTGTCTTCCTTGGGTCCCTTGTGTTGGGAGATCTATGAGCTTCGGTGGACTGCGAGACTACTTCCTTCCCCAGCGAGGGAAAGTTTTCAGCAATTATTTCTTCAATGACACTTTCTGTCCCTTTTTCTCTCTCTTCTTCCTCTGGTACTCGTGTAATGCAAATATTGTTCCATTTGGATTGGTCACACAGTTCTCTTAATATTCTTTCATTCCTAGAGATCCTTTTTTCTCTCTGTGCCTCAGCTTCTTTGTATTCCTCTTCTCTAGTCTCATTTGTTGTCTCCTCCATTGTATCCAGTCTGCTTTTAATACCCTCCATTGTACTCTTCAATGGTTGGATCTCCAACCGGAGTTCATTCCTGAGTTCCTGAATATTTTTCTGTACCTCTATGAGCATGTTAATGATTTTTATTTTGTACTCCCTTTCAGGGAGAATCATGAGGTCGATATCATTTAAATCTTTCTCAGAGTTATATTAATAATTTTTCTCTGATCCAGGTTCCCTTGGCGCTTCATATTTGCATATGGTGCCCTCTCGTGCCCAGAAGCTCTACTCTCTGAAGCTGCTCAGCCTCTGAGCAATGTCGGGAGTTCCAGGGGAGTGGTATTGGTTCCTGGGGGGAGAAAAGAGATGTTTCCTGCTTTCCGGCTTCTATGCCTGTCTCTACTGCCTGAACCAGTGGGCCGAGCACTCAGGTATAAGCCTCTGTGCTTCGCGTTCGTTGTTGCTGTAGACAGATCTTCCCTCTGGCTGGCCTAACACCAGGGTACTGTATGCCAGTTTGCAAGCCAGGTGGGGCTGACCAGGAGAAAGGCACAGTAGGCTGCCTGTCATGGAGGGGGTTCTTGGAGCTGCATAGGCATCTAGGGAGCTGGAGCACCTGAAGATCATGAAAACTCCCAACATGCTGGGCAGAGTGCACCCGGACAATTTTGTCTACCTGTCCTCTCTCCTGAGCAATAAGCTCTGTGCAATCCTTGCCCCTTTAGCAGCCCTCTTGCTAAGGGCTTCTTTGTTAGGAAGTCTCTCAGACTGCCTGCCTTTCTTTTGTCCCAGAGCAGCCAGATATGGAACCCTGCTTTCCACAAGCAGCTGGAATCTCAGTCTCTGCAGGAATTCTGCCTGTCTTAGCTTTCCAACCCCCTAATTACCAGAGTATCATGCAAGCACCATAAAATGTAGGTTTGTGCTCCCAGAGCAGATCTCCGTAGTTAGGTATTCAGCAGGCCCAGGTCTCCACTCCCTCCCTGCTCTGTTTCTCTTCCTCCCACCAGTGATCTGGGGTGGGGGAAAGGGTTGGGTCCTGCCGGGCCACGTCTTTGGTATGTTACACTGTTCTGTGAGGTCTGCTTTTGTCTCCAGGTGTATGTAGTTTGGCGCAATCATCTTTCCTGTTGCTCTTTCAGGTGTAGTTGTATCAGTTATATTTTTGTATTATATGTGGTTTTAAGAGGAAGACTCTGTCTCACCTCTCACACCGCCATCTTTAATCTGTGCTTCTCTATGTAGAGCATCTTTTAATGTGCCTGTTGGCCATCTGAATTTCTTCTTTGGAGCAGTGTCTGTTCAGCTCCTCTGCCCATTTTTTAATTGGATTATTTGCTTTTTGTTTGTTGAGGTGTGTGAGCTCTTTATATAATTTGGATGTCAACCCCTTATCGGGTATGTCATTTATGAATATATTCTCCCATACTGTAGGATGTCTTTTTGTTCTACTGATGGTATCCTTTGCTGTACAGAAGCTTTTAGTTTGATATAGTCCCACTTGTTCATTTTTGCTTTTGTTTCCCTTTCCCGTGGAGATATGTTCATGAAGAAGTTGCTCATGTTTATGTCCAAGAGATTTTTGCCTGTATTTTTTTCTAAGAGTTTTATGGTTTCATGACTTACATTCAGGTCTTTGATCCATTTTGCGTTTACTTTTGTGTATGGGGTTAAACAATAATCCAGTTTCATTCTCTTACATGTAGCTGTCCAGTTTTGCCAACACCAGCCATTGAAGGGGCTGTAATTTCCCCATTGTATATCCATGGCTCCTTTATCGTATGATAATTGGCCATATATGCTTGGGTTTATATCTGGGCTCTCTATTCTGTTCCACTGGTCTATGGGTCTGTTCTGGTGCCAGTACCAAATTATTTTGATTACTGTAGCTTTGTAGTAGAACTTGAAGTCAGGGAGAGTAATTCCCCCTGCTTTATTCTTCCTTTTCAGGATTGCTTTGGCTATTCGGGGTCTTTTGTGGTTCCATATGACTTTCAGAACTATTTGTTCCAGTTCGTTGAAGAAAGCTGTTGGTGTTTTGATTGGGACTGCATTGAATCTGTAGATTGCTTTAGGCAGGATGGCCATTTTGACAATATTAATTCTTCCTAGCCAAGAGCATGGGATGAATTTTCATTTATTTGTGTACTCTTTAATTTCTCTTAAAAGTGTCTTACAGTTTTCAGGGTATAGGTCTTTCACTTCCTTGGTTGGGTTTATTCGTAGGTATTTTGTTCGTTTTGGATGCAATTGTGAATGGAATTGTTTTCCTGATTTCTCTTTCTGCTAGTTCATCGTTAGTGTATAGGAATGCAACAGATTTCAATGTTTTAATTTTGTATCATGCAACTTTACTGAATTCAGATATTAGATCTAATAGTTTTGGAGTGGATTCTTTTGGGTTTTTTATGTACAATATCATGTCATCTGCAAACAGGGATGGTTTGAATTCTTCCTTGCTCATCTGGATGCCTTTTATTTCTTTGTGTTGTCTGATTGCTGTGGCTAGGACCTCCAGTACTAGGACCTCCAGTACTATGTTGAATGAAAGAGGGGAGAGTGGGCATCCTTGTCTTGTTCCCGATCTTAAAGGAAAAGCTTTCAGCTTCTCACTCTTACGTATAATGTTGGCTGTGGGTTTGTCATATATGGCCTTTATTATGTTGAGGTACTTCCCCTCTATACCCATTTTGTTGAGAGTTTTTATCATGAATGAATGTTGAATTTTGTCGAATGCTTTTTCAGTATCTGTGGAGATGATCATGTGGTATTTGTCATCCTTTTTGTTGATGTAGTGATGATGTTATGGATTTTCGAATGTTGTACCATCCTTGCATCCCTGGGATGAATCCCACTTGATTATGATGGATGATCTTTTTGATGTATTTTTGAATTCAGTTTGCTAATATTTTGTTGAGTATTTTTGCATCTCTGTTCATCAGGGTTATTGGTCTGTAATTTTCTTTTTTTTTGGTATCTTTTCCTGGTTTTGGTATTAGAGTGATGTTGTCCTTGTAGAATGAGTTTGGGAGTATTCCCTTCTCTTCTACTTTTTGTAAAACATTAAGAAGAATTGGTATTAGGTCTTCACTAAATGTTTGATAAATTCAGCAGTGAAACCATCTGGTCCTGGAGTTTTGTTCTTAGGAATTTTTTTGCTTACCAATTCAATTTCTTTGCTAGTAATTGGTCTATTCAGATTTTCTGTTTCTTCCTGGGTCAGCGTTGGAAGGTTATATTTTTCTAGAAAGTTGTCCATTTCTTCTAGGTTATCTAGTTTGTTACCATATAATTTTCCATAGTATTCTCTCATAATTCTTTGTATTTCTGTGGTGTTTGTAGTGATTTGCCTTTCTCATTTCTGATTCTGTTTATGTGCCAGTACTTTCAACTTTATATCAAGTACTTTGAATTTTCTAGAAGGTAGGTTTTCCCTCATATTTTGATTCCAATCTTGAAATAGAGAAAATGCCGCCCTTGTTGATTAAGTCAGTATATGATAAAATAATCATATTTCTTTTTTTCTTTAATGATGATATTGGATTTTTTTATTATTAAACTTTTATTTTCTGCCAGGCTATTGCTTAACTGTATAGCACCAACAAACACAGTGTATTGCAAAGTTAAGATAGTATTGTTCTTCATCTGACAATATAGGACAAAACCTTTCCTCCACTCCCAGCTATTCCCAATGGAAAGATCAAGTATTTTTACCCAAGTCTATGGATGGATGTAGGCAAGTTATATAAGGCTGAAGATAACAGTGTTACCCTTGAATCACATGTGAAGATAACAATGTTATTCTTGAATCACGTAATTTTCATACATAGTTTTTACACAGATAATTTTAGCAACTCTGAATAGTATAACTGTAGCCTAGCCTAAAAACCATAGGGTGTTGTGGGAAAGATGTGTCCTGGGCTCATCTGCATTCCTTAAGAAGGTAAGGGGCATTTTCCTCCAGCAGCATTGTTGCAAGTAGTTTCTTTTTCTGTTGGTGCTACTAAAAGTTGCTGTTTAAGGTTTTCTATCCACCATTAACTTAAGACAACCATGCTAGATTAAATTGTTTCATACTGATTTTCTTAGAGCTTCCATTTTCACTCCTCAGTAGATTTTATGTATTTCTCATATGCTTCTTAACTCATTAGTTCATCTAGTTCTGACGGATTACTCAGTGTCATCTGGATGAGCCAAACATCTTCATAAGATTTGTTGACAAATCCTGGGTTTTCTGCAAGAATTTCCTTAATTTCAGTTCTTTCTGATGGAGGAGAGTAGAGTTCACAGCAGCTTCACACTTTCCAAAGCTCCAGACTCATCTTGTTTGTTCAGTTTTGTCCCAGCTGCAGGCAGACTACAGTAAACAACATCTCCCAAAGCTTCCTGTACAAGTTGCTGATTCCACTGTTCACATATGATTTTGTGTTGTTACCCATTCATGTTCATCTGTGAATTTACACATGGAGAGAGAGCAGGGTCCTCCAGAGCATCTGGATGGCTCCTACCCTCAGCTCCCAGGGCGATGCGTGGGCTGCAACTGCGGTCCACACGGTCTGCACCGCTCACAGCACCATGTTTGCAGGGCATCATACTTCTTTTTTATATCAAAATTGGCAACTATCTAGAATACAGCTAAAAGCCTTTTTAGAGTACATGACTGTGACCTCCCTCCCCAGTCTTCCCTTCTACAGGCTGTGTCCCCTTGATTCTAGTCAGCCAATATAATTGTCTCTACAGCTGTGCTCTGAAGTGCATACAGTTTTCAGGAGGTCCCCTGCAGACGATTACCTTAGGACCTGTTTGCTCTTAATTTTATATAGTTCTGTTATGCTTAACTACTTTTCCAGCAAAGAGTAGTTTGCTATTATTGCTAACTTAAAAAATAATGGTAAATTGTGACAAAATACTCAAAATTCACCATCTTAACCAGTTTTAAGTGTTCAGCAGAGCTAAGTACATTCACACTGTCGTACAACCAATCTCCAAAACTCTTTTCATTTTACAAAACTGAAACTCTACACATTAAATAGCAACTGTTTATTCTCCCTTCCACCTGGCCCTTGGCAACTAGCAGGGTTTCTGTCTACAGAATTTGACTACTTGAGGCACCTCATAGAAGTGGAATCATACAGTATTGGTCCTTTGTGACTGACTTATTTCACTTAGCACATCTTCCATGTACATCCATGTCAGAACTTCCTTTCTTGCTAGGGCCGAATAATATTCTATACCATATTTTGTTGCTAATTTATATTAAAGTATAATACATGCACTTTTCCTAAACATTCAACTTTAAATTTTCACAAAATTAACACTGCCCCATATTAAGAAATAGAACATTATCAGCGCCACAGAAGGTCTCTTGGGCCCTCTTCCAGTCACTGTGAACCCTCTTCAAAGGATAACAACTTTCTTGAAAGTCTTAAAAAACAGCATAGATTCTTTAATCAGTGTCTGCTCTACATATCCCTAAATAAATCAATTGTATGCATATAAAAAAAAACAGCATAGATTAGTTTTGTCCATTCTTGTACCTTATGGCAATGGAATTATGCAATGCATACTTCTGTGTGTCTGGCTTTGTTTATTCAACACCGTGTATGTAGTTGTACTTCATTTTCGTTGTAAGATAGTATTCCATTGTGTAAGTATACCACAGCTTATTTCTTTACTCTTGAGGAGCTTGGATAGTGTCCAGTTTGGGGTTATTACATCAGCCCAGCAATGTTTAAAGAGGTAGTTTGGAAAGATGGTGGGAAGAAGGTTGTTTTGTGTTCTTTTATGAGATGGTCAGTCAGGTGTAAGAGGGGTCATGTGAGAGGCCCCAGGAAAACAAAATGTATCCTATTCCCAGGTCCTAGAGAGAGGAGGCTCAGCACACCACCCAGGGCTACATGGAGGAGCGCCAGGGCAGTGAGGAGGCGAAGGGCAGGAGCAAGAGAGTGGTTAAGCCGTGGCCCTTTTGTGGTTTCTGTGGCAAAGGCATGGCATGACGGAGTGAACAGCTTAGGACTGACCAGTCTGCATGATTTCAGCGGGCTTTGGGCTGCAGGTGTGGACTCTAGCTGATTGGCTGGCACCTGATCCTGAAATGATTTAGGTAGAAGAATGTTGCTTTGTGGCGTGCACAGGCTGGATAGAGGAGTTGGGTTCTGGGTTGGTTAGTTTGCCTGTCATGGACATGCTAGGCCCTTTGCTACCTCTAAGAACTGGCTAGCCCCAGGAGTGGCAGTCTCTCCCCAGCCAGAAGGGGTTTTTAGAATGTAGAAACATCATAATATACAGAAAATTAAAATAATATATACTGCGAAGGTTTTTACTTCTGTTTATGATGGCATTGAATGCATGCAGAAGTCTTCCGACAAGTGAACATCTAAACAAACTGGTAAGAAATCAGAAAAAACAGTTTGGTCAAGGGGGTGAATCAGTGTAAAAAACCCTCAATTCTTATCTCTCTAGCACTACTGTTTATGGCAGTGGTTCCCAAACCAAATAGAATTGCCATTAAAAAGCAATGCACAGATGTGATTGACAGAATTTCCGGTTTACTTGGGCAGGCATCTGAATATCAGTGTAGCAGGCATAATCTGTAGATCTTTGGGAGGAAAAGAGTGTAATTAAAGATTTTTGTGCCTTTTGAGTTGTCAAATATGTAAAGTTAACAGATAATGCACGGATTTCAAAAATATAACACTTTCTTGATAAAAATCTTCAAAGATAAACCCACATAAAGACTAAAAATTCAATCAGAATCAAGTATTAGACAGTTTAGAGAATCAAATGATTGCTGATATGTACAAAGTACTTTTGGTTGTAAGCAATAGCAACCAGCCCTCACCACTTAAAACAAAGTAGGAATGGATTGAAAGAAACCAAAGATTCAACGGAGGCTAGAAACAGCGAAGACAAAACAAGGGTGACCCTGGGACATTCAGCCTTGAGTTCCACATACCTTCACCTTGGAGTTCATTCTTTAACGTGACTCAGATCCTACTGCTCATGAGAGAAAGAGAGATTCCCTCCTGAACCAGCCAGCCAGCCATAGTAAGGACCAGGGAGAACAGACAGAGCATTGAGGAACCTTCTTGTGTATCATGGGATTGTTTGCAGAGAAAAAGCAATTTGGGAACTAGACTACCACCAAGATAATTAAACTAGCACAATTAATAGCAGAGTATTTGTCTTCTAAATAGTTTTGCCTACACAAGGTTTTGCATTATGGTATTTGACATAGAGCAAATAAAAGCGTAAAAATGAGTATTCACATGTTATAAAATAGGATGATTAGTAATAAGGCCTTGAATAACATGTAAATACATGAAGGTCTTTGATTAAAGAGCAAAGACATTTAGATTTTAAAAAATCTAGTCCCAGGATATATAAAAATAGCTGTCATTTATTAAGTGCTTAATGTGTGTCAGGAAGTACAGTAAAGTTAGATAAGGTGAGTGAAATATACTTGCGGAAATTTAAACGGCATATGCAGCATAACATGGTCAGTAAACTGTAGAACAGGAATCTATCTAAAGGCAGTGTCTCTCCATAACATTTTGTGTTCTTTACAAGAAATCCCCTTCTAAACAAACAAATTACAAAGTAGAATTATCAAAAATGTAATATAAACATTAAATAGAAGAAATTACTAGTAACAGTATTAATACTAAAGCTTAACTTCATGGCAAAGGGCACTAAAAGGAGAAAGATAAATTTATTTTTGATGAAAGATGTATTTATTATATACTAGAGGTCCAAAAGTTAATAAATTTGATGTGATAAATCACAGAATCAAAATTCTGAAAGAGTTAATAATACAGAGGTAGTAACATTGTTAGAAGAACCCAGTATTCCATGACCGGTCATTATGAAAAAACCGAGGAATTTCTACCTAATAAATTGTAATACCAGTACCATATGTATTTATAGACTGTATCACAAAAATTGGTCATAGTTTCAGGGGATAAAATTGTTACTCAGCTGCAATGAGACTACAAATTATAAAAAGCTAAATTTACCTAGGATACATTTTGCAACATAATGTAATATAACTAAAAAAAACTTATTCTTTAATTTCTCCCAAAGTAAGACAAATAGTGGACATTTAGAAACAAATATTTTGTCAAAAGAGAAAAAGTGTAAATATTAAAGAGAACATTACAAATAAGAGTTAGGATACATGACAGCTCACATCAAATGTAAATTTACAAGCTTAATGCTTTTATTATTAAATGAGAAGAAAATAAACATCATACAACTCAAATGGCAGAGGGGAAAAAAACATATTTCAAGAAATAAATACAGCCAAATGAAAACTAGGGGGAAAAAAACTTGTATTGAATATATAATTCCTAGAGATGGTCTTTGGGCAAAACAAATACAAAAAGAGTACTGGCTCAGAGGATATATTCAGATGTACATATTTCTTAGATTTCTATATTATTATAAATACTTTTAACATCTCCAAATAAAATGGACTAAATTGTAGAAAACTGCAAGTAAACAGAATTGATTTAAATAATGCAGAAAATGTAGATAATATAGACCATTATCTAAGAAAGTGTTCAAAAAGTTAACCATCCTGAGGTTTTATATAAGTGAATTTAAATTTTTAAATATTTATTGTTGCAGAATATATATAAATATGGATAATAGGTGATCTTATGAAACTGCTATAAGAACAAACCTGTTCCCTAGAAAAAGAAAACTAATATATTACCACTCCTTAGCTGTGTTCAGGAAGTTATTGGAACAGTTAAATAGAAATAAGAGAGCTTAATATTAAAAGGAAGAGTTTAGTTTAATGTTTCCTTTACCTACAATGATTTTGCCCCAAATGCATGCATGGCTTGCTGCTTTTCTTTCCAGTTCTATATGCTAATGTCAGCCTTCAGAGAGAACTTCCCTTTTCACCCTAACTAAAATTAGGAGAGTTTTTTGACATAGAAGTACTGGAAGAAGTGAGGAAAAATATTTTATAGTTAATTCTTTTAAAGTTGGCATAAAATTTTAAAGTACCATGAAGAAAATTGAAAGGCAAATGACAAACTGGGGAAGAAATTGCAACATATGGTAGACCTACGGCATTATAATAGCCTTAGTATTAAAAACAACCTTTAAAAATCAAGAAAACAGATTAATACCAATGAGTGGATGACATGAATAAGCAATTTTCAATGGAATAATAATAGTTAATATTTCAAGGCTTACTTACCAGGCACTGTTAAGCTTGTCACTTCATTTACTGCTGTTCTTGTTCTCCAGATGAAGCTGAGGATCAAAAAGGTTAGGTGACTTTCCCTAATCCAGAACAGTATATGTATTCATTTGCACAGTGAGGCCAAAGAGTAGAAAGAAAATTGGTTTCTTTACTTCTGAATTACATAATAGAGTTAATTTTCTTCGTTATCCTTTTCTAAGTATTTTTCCAGATCTGCCTCCTTGAGCAGTGTGTGTCATTTTATTTTTTTTGCAAGCAGAAGCATTTTATTATTATTATTATTATTATTATTATTATTATTATTATTATTATTTTGCTATTGTTAATGTACAATTACATGAGCAACATTATGGTTACAAAACTCCCCCTATTATCAAGTCCCCACCACATACCCCCATTGATTTCACTCATATGTGGAGTATAAGAACAAAAAAAACTGAAGGAAAAAAACAGCAGCAGACTTACAGAATCCAAGAATGGACTAACAGTGTGTCATTTTATACTCAGAAAAACTTACTAACTGTTTTTAATATTCATGTTCTTTGTCCCAGTAATTGATCTTTGGAGGAAACACTCCTAAATAAACAATTCTTCATACAAACAAGACTTTTTATCAAATGAATATTACAGCCTTCCTTGTTTTCAAGCAAAACATTAGTGATGTTAAATGCTTTAATTGAATCTATAGGAAAATAGGGAAAGGCCTATTACAGCATTAAATGGAAAGTAGTTAGAAAACGTAAATAGGAATATCACGCTAAAAATTAAACCTGCAGACTTGTGAGATGAAAGACAAAGAAAAGAAGTGAGGTGGCAGACCTACTGTTTTTTTCCTCAACCTCTCTTCTTTTCTGTATTATCTCAAGTTTTCTGTAGAAATCTTATAACTAGAAATACTTTTTTTTAAGTTAAAGTAATTATGGACATTGTAGAAGCCAAGGTATGGACAGAGAAAAGAAAGAAGAGTTGTTAATAGCAACAGAAGAAAGGAAAATCATTTAAAATTAACCATAAATAATCAATATATTGTTTATAATCATGACATCATCAAACTCTAACACTTTTATTATGTTCATATATTCCAAACATGTATTATATATGTCTGGTCATCTTGGACATCATTTATGCTTTTATTATATCATGTGTAATTTATTCTAATATCTAACCTCTCAGTTACTATTTTCCTTTTATTGGTTTTTTTTTTGTTTGTTTTAAGTAAAACCATTCTTAATGTTTTTAGAAGGTATTGTTTGAGGTTATTTAAGTGTTTTGGTTTTCAGGGCAAAATATTGCTTTATTATGGAGAAAAGTAGAGCAGTATAATGAACTCCCTTGGACCTATGACCTGGCCAGTCTTACTTCATTTATAACTTTCCCCTCTCACAACTTGCCTTCCTCTTCCTCTGCCCAAGTGGATTATTTTGGAGCAAATCAAAGCAGGAGTACTAGTATATTTTTTCATATAATTTTTTTCCCAGTCCTAAGTGGTGATCATTTTTTTTTGCCAATAAAGTTCTCAGAATCATGGAGAACACGAAATTTGAAGACCTAAATAATTATTTAGTGCTGCCTATCTGCCATTCTAACTGCTTAAATCTTCCAGTGGTGAAAAAGTTGCTTCTGCCTCTAAGCAACCTTAAATACTTGGTGAATAACAACCCTTCAGATGTGCTTGCTGTTCTGTTTTAATGGCTTTGTTTAATGGTCATTCCTCTGGATACATTGAAGCAATCTGTATCTTAATCTGTATCATACAGAAATTAATGCATTGTAAGCCAAACTTTCTTCCCTTTGTAAGAACTGATTTTTAAAAGTGTTTTTGCTGTTTTCACAGTAAAGCTTCATCAAGTTTTTTTTTTCTCTAGGTAATTGAAATTTTCAGTATAAGAGCTCTAAAATCATTTAGAGACAGAATTAAATATGAATCTTGAATTTTTCTCTTCAGCAAAATTCTGTTAACTAAGTTATAGAAGACTTTTATATACACCATGGTAAATAGAAATTATATTTCATGTACAAAAAAATTGGGAATTGATAAGACATTAAATTAAGCTACTGCTGTCCATCTTATGCATAAAATATGAACTACTATTAGTGCTGCATTAATGGGAAATATTTAATCCATCTTTCTGTTTACAAATAACAAAGGCATGTTCTATTAAAACATTTGAATACACTAGTTTCTTGAGTATTTAAAAGGTAAAGGAACCTTGTAACTAATATATTAAGAAATAGAATGTAAACACCTAATGACCTCAAGTTTTGTGTATTGTCTCCTGAAGAAGAGCAGCATCACTGACATATGGGTCTGACATAATTTTGTGACTCATTCAAATACAAAGTAACTGTATTTGAAATGCTTTACTATGTAAACATGAAAATGCTTTACTATGTAAGAAAGCATTACTTTATTATGAAATTAGAATTACTATCACACTAGAAAAACCGCCTTTTTACTAGATACCTTAAACAGTTCCCAATGAGTCATAAAGAATTAAGGAAACAAAAGACCCTGTATCACTCTATTTGTGTCACATATAGAATTTGTATTTAGTGTCTGAACATATTCATAAGCATACACAGATGTGCATGTGTTTGCTCACTCTACATATACATTCCTAGAATGCTGGGCAATTTTTCAAATACTGTTCTTGACCTTTAAAGTATGGAATGTCTTCTATCTCATGTTATATCTAACGTACCCTGAGTCTTAACAAATTATTTCTTCCACAGTTTATATATAAACTACATTATTACTTGTTAAATGTTTGGATGTTTTTATGTCCATTCCTATGAATATCAGTCATCTTTGTGTGTGACTAGAGGCTTATAGGACCAGATAATAAATATTTTAGGCTTTGTGAACCAAGACACAAAATCAAGGGTATTGTGAAGGTTTTTATATTAGGATGGAACCATTAAAACTGTATAAAGCATTCTTGGCTCATGGACTGTAGTTTGCTGACACCTAGACTAGAATATGGTCACTGTATTTAATATTTAGCATGTGGTAAGTCATACAGACAGGCAATAAGTAGCCTTGGATAAACTTGGATAATATAATACATATTTAGACACAGTAATTTAAGGTAAGTTGTTTTTTGAAGATTAAATATTTTATTGAGTGCATTTTTTGAAAGGTAAGTACATGTCTGTTGGAAGCAGTGATTTTCTAACTACTATATTTAATGTATTTGCCTCTCCCTCCCCCTACTAAATTTGTCTGTGTGGAATTAAATTGAAAACTGAATATCAAACAGGATATAAACATTGACTGGGGGAGTGATCCCATTCACAGAGCACTTTTATATAGAAAACTCTTTGCTGGCACAGAAATAAATTTCTTAAACTCAAGCAGTTGAAAAAAATTAAAACTTTAACAAGCACCAGTCTTAATGCTGGGGCCTAAACCATGCTTTTTTATTTCATGTGTTTACATTTTGTGGCTTTTAAAGTAGTTCCCACATGTTACAATAACACAGTATCCAGGGTTGCTGATTCTTCTTTTCTAAAACTGATTTGATACGATGTTGTAGTTTTAATAAAATGTCTTTGGTTTGTGTGCAGATCTTCTTCAACAGTACCGCACTGCTGTGACCAAGCTGAATACTGTGATCCAGGACCTTAGCCGTCAGTCTGAGTACCTTCACACCCCTGACATGAAGAAGAAGAAACAAGAACTTGATGAACAAGAGAAAAATCTGAAACTAATAGAGCAAAAACTAGGTATGTGCTCGCTCTTTGTTACTTCTGCTTTCTGTGCTTGAGGAGAAATGTTTTAGAGAGAGTTCAAGTGTGAGAAGGAAGAATGAGATGCTCCCCAACTTAAATCCAGACGCTCTTGACCTCTGTCCTTGGAAAAGTGGTTGTAAACTGTTCTCTCAGCAGCAGTAGTAAGAAGCTTTCTCAGTATTATTTACTAATTCTTTTCCTATGAATTTGTTTGCTTTTCTCAGTAATAATAATACCAGTCTTTTAAAAGTTAATTTCTACGTTTTCTGTCTTTACAGGTATGACTCCCACACGTAAGTGTAACGACTCTCTGCGTCACCCAGCAAAGGCTGAAATGACAGATTGTCCAGTTCCTCCTAAAAGAGCGAGAAGAGAAGCTACAAGACAAAATAGGTGCGTCTGTTACGACCTGAGAGTTATCACTGTGGTTAGTTTATCAAAGCTCTTGGCTCATCATATTTCGGAAACAGCACAAGTTTATTTCTCATTTCCCTCTTAAGCCAGAATTAGGTTGTTTTTTGGTTTGGGTTTTTTTTAACTTAGTGATGGATGAAAATAAGACATTATGTTCTCCTAGGATACTCCAGTTTTCTAAATGATTTTTCCTAATTATTTGGCAGTGTCAATGGTTTGTTGTTAAAAGTTGGTGTTAAGTCAAACAACAGAAAAGCCATTTAAATCTTAATGTTCACATACACTGTATTTTGCTTCGTAGGATCAGCAACTTGCTAAGTTAGAATATGCAAAACCATTTGTACATTACTTATTTAAAAATAGCCTATTCAGTTTGGTTGGAAAATCAAATACCCTATAGATAGCACATCAAAAAAAAAAAAAGAAAGCTCTCTGCAGCCTAACTTAGTGGTAAGAAAACTGTCCTTTTAGATTAGATATAAAAGCATCCCACAGAAGGGATCCATGGTACTGGAATTTCTTGTACAGTTCTTCAAAAGGTTTAAGTATAGACTCTGCTTGAATAAGTGTCTCACAGACCCCAGAAGACTTTCTTGAGACTATGGTGTTTGAACTTCAAAGTCCATGTCCTATCCGTCTACACGACCCGCATTTGTTCAGTTACTGTTTGAATGGTGATTTTATGCTGATTGTTGCTGGGTGAATAAAAGTGCACTGGTTCTTGCTACTATGGCACTCACAATCCTGTGTAGAAGGACAACTCAAAAATGAACATTTTTCTGCATATAACATAATGTTAAATTCTGTGGAAGAAAAAGCATGAAGTGATATAAAATAATGGAGAAAATATATTGGTTGTCAGGAAAGATGCATTTTAGCAAAGAACTGAAACATGAGAAGAAGCCAACCATAGACGGATTGGTTTGAGTCAGAGGGAAAACAGGTACGAAAGCTCTGAGAAAACAACTGTGGCATGTTTGAGGAACAGAAAAGATGCTTCTGTGTCTAAAGCATGGTGAGAAGAGGAAGTTGGTCCCAAGATGTGGTTGGGGAAGTGGACAAAAGCCATGTTATGCCCCTTGCCCCAATCCTATGTTGCAAATAGTTATCAGATAAAATTCTTCATGTTCTAAGTCCACTGATAACTCTTGAGTACTTAGAATTGTGTGGTGTACAGGGAAAAGGTGTCTTGGAATAGTTGCCTTTTGATTAGGGAGGAGACTTCTGAAATAAAATAGATTGTAAGAATACAATATTCATCAATATGATAGAGACCTCTTGGGCATGTGAAAGATGTGTGTTTATTATGTACATAGAAACTATTAAGCTGACCATTGAAAGAGTGTTGGGACAATTTAGCATCAGGAAGAACATTTGCAGTGGATTTAAACACATAATTTTTACAAATTATGAGTTCAAAAATGATGCAGAAAAGTTCCCTACTGGTCATCGTTGGCAGTTGTGAGGGCACCAAACCATTACTGTAAAAATTGATGTATTTATATAGAAAAGACAGGTGTTCGTTCTTATATGAACGGCCTTTCAGGGTAACCAAATCATAAGAGAAATTCTTTACAGAAGTTCTTCTTCAAAAACTTCTATTATAGAAGAATAGAGTAGAAGAGACATGCTAAAATCACATCATAATTTTGCCACCCCTAATAAAAGAATACTTCTAGGCACTAATAATCAGTGGATTTTCAAATGATTAGGTAAAAAGTTTATGAGAGGACTTAATGGCAAGATCAGGCTGATATGCCTGAACCCACTAATCCATCAAATATTGACTATTATATGATACTTTAGGAAGTAACCTGAATCAGGGAAGTTCCATGTCATCTCCAAGCCAGATGGAGTTCTGAGGAAGAATTCAGCACTGCAGGAAACTGAGACTGTTTTCCCCAGGAGAGTACAGAGCTGGTAACAGTCTCTAAGTGTATAGGTGGAGGTTAATCCATTGCATATAGTAGATGCCTTAAGACATTAGAGCTTAATTATCTCACAAATTCAAGAAGGGCTCAGTTTAACTACAACTGTACAGAAAATAAGGGGAATTTAGGAAACTAGTTAAATAATGCCACCTCCGGACTTCCGGGAAGATGGCGGTGTGAGCAGGGCGGCAGAAATCTCCTCCCAAAACTATATTTATCTACGAAAACACAGAAAATACATCTATTCCTAAAAGAGAGACGAGAATACACAGGAAAGCGCACAGCGTGCAGCTACACCCGAGAGGACTCGGCACCCCAAGAGGCGGTCTTAAAGAGCCCAGCTGACATACGTGGCAACTATCAGTGACCAAATTATACAGCCATGAAAAGACAGAGGAATATGGTTCAGACCAAAATCAACCAGACAACCCCAGAGAGGGAGTCTGAAGGGATGGAAATGCACAGCCTCCCTGAAAAAGAATTCAGAATAAAAGTCATAACCATGCTGATGGACCTACAGAGAAATGTGCAAGAGCTGAGGGAGGAAGTGAGGGAACTGAGGAAAGACAATGCAGAAATCAGACAAGCGATCGACGGGCTTAACAGCAGAATGGATGAGATGCGAGAGACTGTTAATGGAATAGAAAACAGAGAACAGGAGTACAGAGCAGCTGAGGCAGAGAGAGATAAAAGGATTTCTAGGACTGAAAGAATATTAAGAGAACTGTGTGACCAATCCAAACGGAACAATATTCGCATTATAGGAGTACCAGAGGAAGAAGAGAGAGAAAAAGGGATAGAAAGTGTCTTTGAAGAAATAATTGCTGAAAACTTTCCCTCGCTGGGGAAGGAAGTAGTCTCGCAGTCCACCAAAGCTCATAGATCTCCCAACACAAGGGACCCAAGGAAGACAACACCAAGACACATAATAATTAAGATGGCAAAGATCAAAGATAAAGACATGGTATTAAAGGCAGCTAGAGAGAGAAAAAAGATCACCTACAAAGGAAAACCCATCAGACTATCATCAGACTTCTCAACAGAAACCTTACAGGCCAGAAGAGAATGGCATGATATATTTAACGTTATGAAACAGAAGGGCCTCGAACCAAGAATATTGTATCCAGCACGATTATCATTTAAATATGATGGAGGGATTAAACAATTTCCAGATAAACGAAAGTTGAGAGAGTTTGCCTCTCATAAACCACCACTACAGGATATCTTAAATGGACTGCTCTAGATGGAAGCACACCTAAGGCTAAAAGATGTCACCAGAGAAAATAAAATCATAGCAAAGAAAGCAGACCATCCAAATACTAACTAAAGGCAAAGAATAAACACCTATTATAGAAAGAATGGAGGAGGAGGAATAAGAAGGGAGAGAAATAAAGAAACATCAGACTGTGTTTACAATAACTTAACAAGAAAGTTAAGTTAGATTGTTAGATAGTAAAGAAGCAACCCTTGAACCCTTGGTAACCACGAATCTAAAGCCAGCAATGGCAATAAGTACATACCTATCAATAATCACCCTAAATGTAAATGGACTGAATGCACCAATCAAAAGACACAGAGTAACAGAATGGATAAAAAAGCAAGACCCATCTATATGCTGCCTACAAGAAACTCACCTCAAATCCAGAGATATACACAGACTAAAAGTGAAGGGATGGAAAAAGATATTTCATGCAAACAACAAAGAGAAAAAAGCAGGTGTTGCAGTACTTGTATCAGACAAAATAGACTTCAAAACGAAGAAAGTAGCAAAAGATAAAGAAGGACATTACATAATGATAAAGGGGTCAGTCCAACAAGAAGATATAACCATTATAAATATATATGCACCCAACACAGGAGCGCCAGCATATGTGAGACAAATACTAACAGAATTAAAGGAGGAAATAGACAGCAATGCATTCATCTTAGGAGACTTCAACACACCACTCACTCCAGAGGACAGATCAACCAGACAGAAAATAAGTAAAGACACAGAGGCACTGAACAACACACTAGAACAGATGGACCTAACAGACATCTACAGAACTCTACACCCAAAAGCAACAGGATACACATTCTTCTCAAGTGCACATGGAACATTTTCCAGAATAGACCACATACTAGGCCACAAAAAGAACCTCAGTAATTTCAAAAATATTGAAATCCTACCAACCAACTTCTCAGATCACCAAGGTATAAAACTAGAAATAAATTTTAGAAAGAAATCAAAAAGGCTCACAAATACATGGAGACTTAACAACACTCTCCTAATTAATCAATGGGTTAACGACCAAATCAAAACAGAAATCAAAGAATATATGGAGACTAATGACAACAACAACACAAAGCCACAACTTCTGTGGGACGCAGCAAAGGCAGTTCTAAGAGGAAAGTATATTGCAATCCAGGCCTATTTAAAGAAGGAAGAACATTCCCAAATGAATAGTCTAAAGACACAATTACTGAAATTGGAAAAAGAAGAACAAATGAGGCCCAAAGTCACCAGAAGGAGGGACATAATAAAGATTAGAGAAGAAATAAATAAAATTGAGAAGAATAAAACAATAGAAAAAAATCAATAAAACCAAGAGCTGGTTCTTTGAAAAAATAAACAAAATAGATAAACCCCTAGCCAGACTCATTAAGAGAAAAAGAGAATCTACACACATAAACACAATCAGAAATGAGAAAGGAAAAATCACGACGGACCCCACAGAAATACAAAGAATCATAAGAGAATATTATGAGAATCTATATGCTAACAAGCTGGAAAACATAGAAGAAATGGACAACTTCTTAGAAAAATACAACCTTCCAAGACTGACCAAGCAAGAAACAGAAAAACTAAACAGACCAATCACCAGCGACGAAATCGAATTGGTAATCAAAAAACTACCCAAGAACAAAACCCCTGGGCCTGATGGATTCACCTCTGAATTCTACCAGACATATAGAGAAGAAATAACACCGATTCTCCTTAAAGTTTTCCAAAAAATAGAAGAGGAGGGAATACTTCCAAACTCATTCTATGAAGCCAGCATCACTCTAATACCAAAACCGGGCAAAGACCTCACCAAAAAAGAAAATTACAGACCAATATCCCTGATGAACGTAGATGCAAAAATACTCAACAAAATATTAGCAAACCGAATTCAAAAATACATCAAGAGGATCATACACCATGATCAAGTGGGATTCATCCCAGGGATGCAAGGATGCTACAACATTCGAAAATCCATCAACATCATCCACCACATCAACAAAAAGAAGAACAAAAACCACATGATCATCTCCATAGATGCTGAAAAAGCATTTGACAAAATTCAGCATCCATTCCTGATTAAAACTCTCAACAAAATGGGTATAGAGGGCAAGTACCTCAACATCATAAAGGCTATATATGACAAACCCACAGCTAACATCATACTTAATTGCGAGTTGCTGAAAGCTTTTCATCTAAGATCGGGAACAAGACAAGGATGCCCACTCTCTCCACTGTTATTCAACATATTACTGGAGGTCCTAACCACAGCAATCAGACAAAACAAAGACATACAAGGCATCCAGATGGGTAAAGAAGAAGTCAAATTGTCACTATTTGCAGATGACATGATACTGTACATAAAAAACCCTAAAGATTCCATTCCAAAACTACTAGAACTAATATCTGAATTCAGCAAAGTTGCAGGATACAAAATTAACACACAGAAATCTGTTGCTTTCCTATACACTAATGATGAACTAACAGAAAGAGAAATCAGAAAAACAATTCCATTCACAATTGCATCAAAAAGAATAAAATACCTAGGAATAAACCTAACGAAGGAAGTGAAAGACCTGTACTCTGAAAACTACAAGACACTCCTAAGAGAAATTAAAGAGGACACTAACAAATGGAAATGCATCCCATGCTCTTGGCTAGGAAGAATAAATATTGTCAAAATGGCTATACTACCTAAAGCAATCTACAGATTCAATGCAATCCCTATCAAACTACCAACAGCTTTCTTCAATGAACTGGAACAAATAATTCTAAAATTCATATGGAACCACAAAAGACCCCGAATAGCCAAAGCAATCCTGAGAAGGAGGAATAAAACAGGGGGAATTACACTCCCTGACTTCAAGCTCTACTACAAAGCCACAGTAATCAAGACAATTTGGTATTGGCACAAAAACAGACCCACAGACCAGTGGAACAGAATAGAAAATCCAAACATTAACCCAAACATATACAGTCAATTAATATTTGATGAAAGTGCCTTGGATATACAATGGGGAGATGACAGCCTCTTCAGCAGCTGGTGTTGGAAAAACTGGACAGCTACATGTAAGAGAATGAAACTGGACTACTGTCTAGCCCCATACACAAAGGTAAACTCAAGGTGGATCAAAGACTTGAATGTAAGTCATGAAACCATAAAGCTCTTAGAAAAAAACATAGGTAAAAATCTCCTGGACATAAACATAAGCAACTTCTTCATGAACATATCTCCCTGGGCAAGGGAAACAAAAGCAAAAATGAACAAGTGGGACTATATCAAGCTGAAAAGCTTCTGTGCAGCAAAGGACACCATCAGTAGAACAAAAAGACATCCTACAGTATGGGAGAATATATTCATAAAAAATGTATCTGATAAAGTGTTGACATCCAAAATATATACAGAACTCATGCACCTTAACAAACAGAAAGCAAATAATCCAATTAAGAAATGGGCAGAGGACATGAATAGACACTTCTCCAAAGAAGAAATTCAGATGGCCAACAGGCACATGAAAAGATGCTCCACATCGCTAATCATCAGAGAAATGCAGATTAAAACCACAATGAGATATCACCTCACACCAGTGAGGATGGCCAACATCCAAAACACAAACAACAACAAATGTTGGCGAGGATGTGGAGAAAAGGGAACCCTCCTACACTGCTGGTGGGACTGCAAATTAGTTCAACCATTGTGGAAAGCAGTATGGAGGTTCCTCAAAAAACTCAAAATAGAAATACCATTTGACCCAGGAATTCCACTCCTAGGAATTTACCCTAAGAATGCAGCAGCCCAATTTGAAAAGACAGATGCACCCCTATGTTTATTGCAGCACTATTTACAATAGCCAAGAAATGGAAGCAACCTAAGTGTCCATCAGTAGATGAATGGATAAAGAAGAGGTGGTACATATACACAATGGAATATTATTCAGCCATAAGAAGAAAACAAATCCTACCATTTGCAACAACATGGATGGAGCTAGAGGGTATTATGCTCAGTGAAATAAGCCAAGCCGAAAAAGACAAGTATCAAATGATTTCACTCATATGTGGAGTATAAGAACAAAGAAAAAAACTGAAGGAACAAAACAGCAGCAGACTCACAGAACCCAAGAACGGACTAATAGTTACCAAAGGGAAAGGGACTGGGGAAAATGGGCGGGAAGGGAGGGATAAGCGGGAAAAAGGGGCATTACGATTAGCAGATGTAATGTTGGGGTGCATGGGGAGGGCAGTACAACTCAGAGAAGACAAGTAGTGATTCCATAGCATCTCACTATGCTGATGGACAGTGACTGTAATGGGGTTGGTGGGGGGGACCTGATGAAGGGGTAGTTTAATAATCGTAATATTGCACATGTAATTGTAACTTAATGATAATAAAATAAATTATATTAAAAAAATAAAATAAAAGCCTTAAAAAAAAATAGTATGGGTTTTCCAATAATATAAAGGGTTTTGCTTTTTGTTATTTGTTGACAAGTGAGTAACGTTATAAATCTAGGGAAGACATACTCTAAAGACAGCCATTGTCAATTTTTTCCCAACCTGTATTTACTGTATTTGCAATATGACCCATTCAAAAACTAGGCCTCTTAAATCTGGGCTGGCCTTGTAACTTGCTTCGCAGTGATGTTTTGCAAGTCCTGGGTCTGAGAGTTTATTTGTCATTTATTTTTGTAATTGAAATATATTATATTTGACTTATAACTTTGTATAAATTTAAGGTGTACATGTTAATGTGACACATTTATATATTGTAATACAATTGCCATTGTAGTGACACCACCTCTTATCACACCATATAATTATTATTTTTTTGTCATGGGAAGAGTTAAGGCTTAGTCTCTTACCAAGTTTGATTATTATAATACAGTATTATTATTTATATTCACTGCACTGTTTTTTAAATCTCCAGGGCTTATTTGTCTACTTGTTCAAGTTTGTACCCAGAAACAATGTTGTTTCATGTCTGGTAGTTTCTTGAAGAAGCTCAGTAGTTTCTGCATTATATCTGGGGAAAGCCACTCACCATGTATGAAATCCCACATTCCTGAGTCTACTATGTTGTGAGGATGCTCAAGCAACACAGAAAGAGATGGAACAGGAAGGAAAGCTGAGAGAATCAATAGCAGTGAGAACTGAGGCTCTGACATAAGCCCCCAGCTGACCAGAGCTATTCCAGGAAGCCCAACCAAGACCTCACATACGGTGAAGAAGATCAAGGCATTGCTGCTCTGCCCTACCTGAACTCCTAAGCCACAGAATCATGAGGAACTAAAATAGCTGTTATATTGGTGTAGGTCATAATGCAGCCGGAGCTAACATAACGAAACCACATTCTGAAGGATCCAAGAATGCTCTGTCTGATAAATAATAACAATGATAAAGTAATTACTATTTCTTGATACCTTACTGTGTTTCTGTAGGGGTTTTACATATAAAATAACATGTAGTTCTTACCCCTTAGAAGTAGATATTATTACTGTCCTTAGTGAACTAAGACTTAGAGAAATGACTCGCACAGATATTTTAAAACAAGGACAGCCAAGACTGGACCTCAGGTCTAACTTCCTTAAACTCAATTCTTCAGCTTTGGGAGGTGCTTAGCTCCAGAGGCTGAGGAAGACAACTGGTCCTGGACTTTAAGCAGGTCTCTGTCTTGAGCTTTTGTGTATTAGCTTTCCACGGCTGCCATAACAAACATCAGCAAATTGTGTCCATTAAAACATCTATTTACTATATTGCAGTTGTGTTGGTCAGACATCTGGCAGGCCCTGCTGGGTGTTATAAGGATATAGCCAAACTACACAGAAATTGAATTAAAGTACACTTTCCAAATTAAACTGAGATTACATTTTATTCTAGTGCTGGAAATTAGTTCTTATGAAGGAATTTTGTTGTTCAGTACTACCTATTGAGATTTTGCCTGCGTTATTCTATTTTAATTTTAATTTCAACCAGCTAAAGTAAGCCTGTAGGGGCATATATTGAAAGGATTTAAGTTTATTCAGTTGATCAACCACTTTTAAAATACTAACACTTTCATGTTTTTAGTTTCAACAAAAATAAAACCATAATATAACCTAGAATATCACTGATCACTTTATTTTACTTTTATAATATCCAATATCCCATAAATTGTGTAGTAAATGTCATGTTATATATGTTCACATATGTAGAGTCACATGTATGAAAGAATCTAAGAAAACTAAAGGCAACAAGTGTCATTCAAGAGTGTTAATCTAGTGCATTTTAAGAAACTAACCAGAAACTGAGATGTTCAGATTCAGTTAGTTAAATAAAATGAAATCGCAGCTATCAGTTTTCCTGAATATTAGTATTAGGATATAGACAATGAGGAAGATAACTTGCCAAATGAATATTTATAGAATCTTCAACTTGTGTCAAATCCCCTTCCAAAAATATAGAGCATTACAATTTGATTAATAACTTATAGTCTTTATATAAAGAGGTTTATATTTATGAGATTTTATTTTCATGAATGAATAAAATGTCATACTTGAGAAGTGTATGATAAATGTGATAAGTGTCAAACCTGAAAAGAGCTGTATTTTTCTATAATTTGAAAGTGCAGACTTATAAAAAGTGTTACTGCTTCTATACACAGAAAAGTGTAAAGCAGATTAACTTTATTTGGATTCATGAAAGACTGAGCTTGTATTCAGTCACTAATGAACACATGGGTTGATTATTTCCAGACTATATTCTTCAGAACATCAATACCTCAAGGATTCTACTTTTTTTTTAACTGGGTTCTTACAAAATTTAATTTAATGAGGACTCTAACATAACTTTTAAACTTCTGATTACTATTTATATTTTATTTATAGTGATTATTTATTGTTATATCTAATAATAATAACATGAGTTTAATTCATATAAAAAGGGAACTCAATACTTTAAAATATTTAATCCAATAGGCTCCCTAAACAATGCTTTGAGGTAGGGAAGGACCATATACCCCAAATAACTGTAAGTAGAAGAGGTAGGGAAAGGAGTCAAGTCTTAGTCCAAAAGTTCTTTTCAGTATTCTTTATGGTTCATTGCTGGATTAGCTCCTGAGGCAGGGCACCTAGATGTCCTCCTCATCTTCAAGGAACCACATGTAGCTGATATATAGCTGAACATCTGCAGAGACTGTCTGATGACCAACAAACATAACAATCAGCCAGAATTTGCTATGTCTGCTTTCCTTTTCCTTTCTTTTTTGGCATCTTTTAGTCTTTTGGCAATGTTGACAGCAGTTTCAGAAGATTATAGAGTTGAATTGTACATGTAAATTTAAAAAGAAATTGAACTGAGATGTAGAGACAATTTTTAAGAAATTTAGAAAAGAAAAGGGCCTGGATCAATGGGGTGCTTTATAGGATAAGCATAGTAAACATGTTTAAAGCATAAGGTGCAGTTTTCAAAAAGGGAGAAGAATAGAGAAATGAGGTTTTAAGATAATGAGGCAGGTGGTGGTGGGACACAGGCAGATAAAGTTCACGACCCTTGTAAAAAGCCCCTGTCCAACTCAGCCACTTAGTGAGTTGTGATGTCATTAATTCAGTTCTCTGTCTGGTCTGGGGGTGGGTGGGACTTTCTCCTCTCAGTAGGCAATATAAACCCCCAGACACAACAGCCCTGACAAGTCCTTTGAGGTTGAAATGGAACCATTTGAATATTTATCATAATCTTTCTTACTTAAAATCAACTGATTATGTACTTTAATCATATCCACAAAATATTTTCACAGAAAAACCTAGATTAGTGTTTGATTGAACAATTTGGGAATATAATCTAGCTAAATGAATATCTCAAAGGACTAATACATTCTCCTCGAAGATAAGTATGTGCAAGGACTTGTGGTGATCAAAAGACTAAGATTCATGATTTATAAACCTGAATTTGTTTTTTATAACTCCACTGAGAGAAGCCAGAGTCTGAGGCCACTACGTCTTAGAAGTCTCAAAGTCTAAGGATTTCTTTTCTGCATAAGTAAACCATAAACCCTTTCCAAAAACCACTTTGACTGTGCTCAGGTGACCTTAATTTGGAAAAAGGAAACTTCATGACTTGAAGGAGAGGAGAGATGTCAACACTCATAAAATTGGGAACTTTAGAAAGACTGCTTAAAAGGATACTGAAAACTAACATTTGAAGATCACAGATTTTATACAGAAAAAGGCACATGATACATAAGAATATTATCATTTATCCTGAGGATTAAATACTGAAGCTCTATTCAATCACAGCATTGTCTGGGAAAGTTAAATAAAAAGAACCTTTTGTTGCCTGAGGTATAAAATTTTAGAGTATATAACATGTGGTTCTGATGATTATAGAGACTGATTTCCTCTTCAGAATTTTATATCTTAACAATAGGAAGTTCTGTGCCTTCTGGAATATTGTGGAGGTGAAAAAACAGGTCCAGTTTTCATTCCTGGTCTATATTCTCAACATTACCGTAATTATTATAGAGAAGTTTAGTGAAAATAGAAGACAGTGGACCAGCACCTCCTTTTCATTGTGATAGCTTGGTGGAGGGCTCTGGGAATGTGGTCAGTGTCAAAATGAGATCAGCCGAAAAGGAAAAAGACAGAGGGTAGAAGGACTAATGAGTATGGAGGCACATTCTCATGTGATGATTGCCCCCATGGCCTTAAAAAGCACTTAGGATTAGAATTTATGTAAACTATGACAACTGACAGCTCATTTCAGATCAATAGAAAGCATCACACTATGGTATGTATTATTTCTTTAATAGAACCAAACATTCCCTTTTAGAAGTATTTTTTTCCTTGTGTGTTTTTGCCAGTGTTTAGTGTAAAGAAAATTAAAAAGATGGAAATTATAGTCATTAGTGAAATGTAATGGTGGATCAATCATACTATGGATAGATTACAAAGTTGTTGAGATTTTTATTGGTTGATGCATTTTACCTGATAATTGATCAATTAATAATTGATTGGTATAAGCATGATTAAGATAACTGCAGGCACTTAAAAAAATTCAGTTCATGAAAGCTGGTAGAGTTTAGGAAGCCAACTTGTAGTCTCTGGAAGCACAATATTTTGTATAAATATTATAGTTAACCTAATCCATAATATTAAGTGTATCCTTTTGATAAAGCTATCTAATACAACTAAAACAATTTTATTTCATTTAGAATGCAAATTAATAAACCAAACCAGTTCACACCATTGAGAATGCAAATAAATCCACATTGTTTTCACAATTATAACTTCTTTGGTTTTGAGATCATGTGGGAGTCATTGGTGCCTTCAAGATTCAGCCCAATAAATACATCACATTTTGTGAATCTGAGCCAAAAACATTTAACAAAACACTGCTTTTTTTATTAAAAAGTAGGCTACACCTAAGTCATAACCAGCACTCTTGAGAAGTAAGTACAGTGGTGGGGGTTGTTTTCTTTGAGACTAAGTTGCAATAAGATGCCACCCCCAAAGTCTCAAAATTATTTATTTTTACTATATAGCTCTGTCTTGCATCTGGATGGGAATTTTTCCAAAAAATAAGTTGTGAGGAACTATATACCTATTATGTACACAATAACTAGAATATGCCACAAAACCTCTGATTTCCTTTTTCTTTTCTTTCAAAGAACATTGGAGGCATTTTAGAGAAAGTGTACATCCTTGTGAAGATTCATTGAATGTGTGTAGTTGCAGATCTAATCTTAGACTACAAAATATCTAATTCTCTGACGTTCAATCTGAAAAAGATTTGAGATACTCTTTTTAACAATATAGGGTGAAATTATTTAAACTTATCTGTATGCTTTCTTTAATTTCAGCTATTTTGGGAACCCAACTGAACTCTTCTTTCTGTTTCCCTGCAATCACACATCTTGACCTCGGGGTAGCAGACATTGAGAGAATAACAGAAACTTCAGAAATACAACATATCTCTTGGAAAGAGATAATTTCTTTCAGGATGCAAATCCACAGAAAATATGCTGTCAAAATTCAGAGCAAAGGTTTGATATTCTGGTAGAGGTTATGGTATAAAAACATATAGTTTAAAAAGGCTGTTGGGATTTGAAAGTAGGGAGAGAGGGTAAACCATTGAAACAGGGGTGATTTCCCTTCTAATCAAGTGAAGAATGTTTATGCGAGAGTAGTCTTGAGAAATTTAAGTCTACTGATGAAATTGGGAATGGGCTAATGAAGTTAGAGTTCATCCAAAATTATCTGGCTCTTATGGAATTTGTGTGTTCAGGAATCTGTGACTTCACTGTGTAGAAAAAGGCTATGAATATTACCATTTGGTTTAAGACAGGATATGTTTGAATCCTGTCTGTTGTGTTTTTCATGTGTCACTTAGCTTCTGTAAGCTAATATTTTCATCTTTATCATAAAGGTCATAATTCCTTTCCAAGTGTCTACTGTGATTAATTTATGATTCCTTCTAAATGCAATCAATCACTTAGATGATAAAGTGAAATTAATTTACGCATGTGGATAAAATGAAGGTTCCTGTGGCCAGGATTCTCACCTGTCCCTGGTTGGCTAGCTCACTACGCATGTGTGGGCAATACGTTGCTATTGACTCTATATAAAGAGCTCCACCCAGTGCTCTGGGCGACACGGTGGCACAGCTGCAAGGCTGCAGGAGAGTGGAGGCAGAGACTGGAGTGGTGGCAGTACTGAGGACAGAGGCCCAGAGGACAGCTGTGTGGGTAGAGAGGCCCAGAGGCAGAGACTGCCTTGCTGCATGCAGACTTGCTCTGAGTGAATGGGATTTTAGTGATTGACCTGCCACTGTGGAAATAAAGTTGGCTATAAACACTTTCACCCCAAGACCATTCTACTGTCATTTCTTTGGTCACACTGAATCCATAGCAAACTTGCCCGGGCTGAAACCCACTGGCAAGACAACTCAAAATAAAGGACTGGATATATGACCTAACTGATATAAATAAAGTGTCATATTTGAATCATTTCAGTTTAAGTATTTAGGGATTTTGTTAATTATTCTTATAGATTTAGTTGACAACCTATAATTTTTATCCTTTACTTGAAGTGACTTTGTGATATGCTCTTCCAACAGTAACCAGTGTATTTGGTATATTGGTAACAGAAAACATCTCAGGCTGTCAGCTATAGTCCTGGACTGGAAAGTAGGTGATGGAGTTAGGGGCAGACACCAGCTGTTTTGGACACTTGCAAATGTTCCTATTTTATAACCATCAAGAACGTGATAAAACATTTATTCTTCCCTCGCTTCATTCATTAGCAAATGGTGCCAAAAAAACAAAAAGTCCTCTCAAACAAGTAGACAACAGCATCCAAAAAACTACGTTATATCCTGCAATAGATAGTGGCATTCAAACTGGACCCAATAATTTAGCAAGAAACTCATTCCAGCTAATTCGGCCTTTCATCTGAAGATTGAATACTACTAGTGCTGTTTCCAGCACCTGTGGCAGATGGTCAGCAGAGGAGAAACTGTCCCAGTCAGCACATCTCCATCTTTAAATCCCCACGTACGAGTCACAGATGGCAGCAAGGGCTCTGAAAACAGACCTCAGTCCACCTGAGACGTGCTATTGAAGACAGGTCTGCCTTGATTGTAAATGAGCCAAAATCCATACTCTGCCCTGGGATAATCAGATCACTGAACATAGAACCGTGTAAGCTCTAAAACTATGCATTGTCAGAGTGAGGAGTTACATACACACAGTATATTTAAATCTACTACAATGTACATAAAAATCACTCTAAGAGAAACAAAAAGCTAATTTCTTCAATGACCTCTCCCTCTCTGAGTCCAATAAGAAGAAACCTGCAAATGAAAAAAGTGTGTTTTATCTCACTCCCTCCTACAAAGCTCTTTATTATTCATAAGAGTTTACAACTGGATGAAATTGTCCTGAAAGCATGTTTATTTGGACCAGCCAATAATTATTAGAATTGGCAACCAACATTTAAAATTCATGAAATATCTATTTTTTACTTGTTTACCTTAAAAAAAAATAAAGACCATTCCACATTAACTAGCTGGGTTGTCTGGCCTTGACTTCAGTGGAGATGTATGCCTTCTCTAGTTTGCCACAATGCCAGACTTTTCCTGTTGCCTTACACCTGGGCTGCATCACTTATGTATGGCACCTGCACCGTCCCTAGTTCCCAGCACCTGAAACTTGTTCTCAAACTTAGTGTGCATCAGATCACCAGGGGGGCTTGTTGAACAGATTGCATATCCCATCCCCAGAGTTCCTGATTCAGAAGTGCCTTGGGGCTCAAAAATGTGCAGTTCTAAAAGGTTTCCTGGTGATGCTAATGGTGCTGGTCTGGAGACTACAATTGAGAAGTATTCCTGTATGTTGAATTTAATCAACTAGCATTTCTAGAATGTTATTAGCCCAATATCATGTTTTGTGGGGCTTTTGAGAGAAAAAGCTCCCTCATCTAACTTTACCTCTATTAATAAGCATATTAATTTGCATGGTTGTTCTAATAAAATATGCACATAGTGGCCTAAACAACAGGAACTTATTTTTTCACAGTTTGGAGCTGGATGTTGAAGGTCAAGGTGCTAGCAGGGTTGTGCTTTCCTTGGCCAGCATGTGGCAACCCTCTCGTGGCCTCTTCAAGTTGTGTTCCTTGTGTTTGCACCTCCTTAGGATCTTTCCCTTCTTAGGACAGCAGTAATCACAGAACAGGGCCCCACCCTAATGGCTTCATTTTAACTTAATCATGTGTTTAGAGACCTTATCTCCAAATGTGGTTACTGTATTAGTCAGGGGTCTCCAGAAAAAAACATAACAAATAGGAAATATATATATGTGTGTGTGTATTTATATTTATATATTTATATTTATAAAAGATATTATGAAGGATTGGTTTGTGTGATTATGGAGCTGAGAAATCCCACAGTTTGCCATTTGCAAGCTTGAAGCCCAGGAAAGCTGGTGTTATAATTCAGTCCAAGACCTGAGACAAGAGAGTCAGGAGCATAGATGTCTGAGGAAATGGATATCAGGAGGAAATGGATGTCACAGCTCAATCACAGAGCAAAGTCACCCTTCATCTGACTTTTTTTCTATTCAGGCCCACAGTGGATTGGATGATATTTATGTGCATTAGTGAGGGTGAGTCTACTGATCCAAATGCTAATCTCTTCTGGAAATACCCTCAAAGACACACCCAGAAATAATGTTTAACCAGCTGTTTGGGCATCCCTTAGCCCAGTCAAGCTGACCCTTAAAATTAGCCATTAATTACACTTTGAGGTGCTAGGTGTTGGGAATTCAACAGGTGAATTTGGCAAGGAGGGCCTATAAATAAGGAGGTAAAAAAAATTCACGGCATGTAGAAACTTACAAATCTATAATAATTCAGTTTTCATGCAAATTTTAGGTTTGGTGAACCACATCCTCTGAAGAACTGGAAATTCTATGTAGGCCTTTGTCCAGTGTTTGGAGGAGAGATTGAGTTAGGAGGGCTGTTCCAAGCAAAATATCCCTTGGAGTAACCTAGTAGTCCCATGTATTGTGGCTTCTCATTGGCTGGATTGTGACAGTCTCATTGGATGGGCTGTTACAGGAGGGTGGAAGGTAGAAACCTTTCTTTCTCCTACTGGGGAGTAAAGTAGCTAAAACAGTGAGGCATCCATTCTTCTGGTGGGGGCTGAGATTTATGAGGAGTGGTGGGCATGAGAGCTTCCACAGTAGGCCTCCTAAAACCATGTTACTGAGGTTTTCCCTTGATTAATTTTCACACCTCTCTTCTGAGTTGCTGAAACTACACACACCTACATGGTCTATTACTGGGTTTTAAGTTGGTCCAGTGGCTCACACTGGGATGACTGTTCAAAATTCCATTAAGGAAGATAAATATAAAGTAAATATTAGTATAAATTCCACCATCCGTGTCTCCACCATTAATTTTTGATGAACATTTTTTAAAGCTTAAAAAATTTCCTCATGCATCCCTCTTTCTCGACCCCTTCATCTTCCCTGCTCCCCCTTTTATCTCTTCTTTCTCTTTCTCCCTCTCCATCTCTCTCCATATAGATAAAGAAAACAGGGTTCCCAAAATAAGAAAATGTGGCTGAGTAACGCTTACATATTGATAAGAAAAAATAAGCAAGTGAGAATTCATGAGAGAGAAATATAGCTGACTAAAATATGGAAATATTTTAATGTTTATTAATATTTTAGAAAAATATCTTTCCTATAGAACTGAAAAAGTACATTAAAGTTATAACAAATCCTGGTGAGTTGAGCAATATTAGTTTGTATGGAATATAAATTGTTACAAAGTATTTAGCAAACAGTTTGAAAAAACATTAAAAATATTAAACAATGAGCATATTGTTTCATTCCATTTGTAGAGATACATTTCCAAAATTATTCTGAAATTCCCAGAAATATGTATAATTTTATTGGAGAATAGGCTTTATATTTTATTATAAACTATTTATATGTGTAATGATAAAATGGAAAGCAATTTTATTAAAATTGCGCAAAAAATCTGGAAAATGTAAACACAAACATATCGAATTTTAGGATACATTAATAATAAAATGTATGCTTTGATAAGTATCCTGGATGGAAACACAGAATGTTAACAGTGGTTGCCTTCTGCTAGAGAAACTATTCATACTGTTTTGCATTTCTAATTTTCTTATAATTATCATGGGAAAATAAACATGGCAAAATTTATAAGTAATAGAAACTTTTCTTTCTCTCAAGTCTTTTGTTTCCTATTCCTATGAATAGATTCGGCTGAAAGAGAGACATACAAGTGCTGTCATTTAGCAAGACACCAGGAGGTTTGGGTTTTTTTTTTTTGTATGTTTGCTTGTTTTTTGTTTTAAGAAGCTACTAGTAGAGAATCATGGCCTTAAGTCTCCATGAGATACTGCAAGTTTAGTATTTGTACCATTGTGGGAAAATGGATATTTCTGACCAGGACTCCTGCCTGACCTTAATAGCACCCATTGTCCATATACAGGAGCCTGTTTGCACATCTATGGAATGTTTACCTGGGGCAGAGTGTCTGATCAGTCAGACAAGGGACAACTGACCCAAGGTAAGGGTGGAGAGGAAACACCCATTTTCTCCTCTCCTCCATTCCTGGTATGTAATTGGTCTGGCATTGGCCAGTCATCAGGGACCTGTCCTCTGAGTTCCTCCTATTTCCAGGGACAGTGCTGGGAGACAGTGGGTCACAGAGGGAGTTATGGGCAGTGCGGGATACCTAGCCAGGAAGCTGGGGTTCAGAGCCATAAGAACAGGGAGGGAGCCGATAGAGCCATAGGTGTGAGTTAGGAGTGACTAAACCATTAGAATAAACCCCTTTAATTCCCAATTTCTTGCCGTTGTCTTTATCCTGTCTCCCTTAATTCATAGGGAACTTGCCTGAACTAGGAACCACTCTTCCTGGAGCTACAAGCATCCTTTGTTGTTTAATTTTCAATGTGTGACATTTTGTTTCTTCACCTAAACTTTTATTATCCTTGAAGGCTAAGATGGAGTTTGGGAATTTGCTCCAATTAGGAAACGCTGGGACTCTTCCCAGTTCTTACCAATGATGTCATCTATTTTGTTCTTCTCATTTATTTTTATTTTCCATTCTCCATGGTATTTGCTATGGGATTAGGTCCATAATTCACAGACAGACATGTTTTATCCACATTTAACAAATTGTGAAGGATATTTTGGCTTCTGAAGAAATCATGGTATACTCCTCAATTCTCCTTTTCAAGCTGGACACAATTTTATTGATACACTATTGTTTCTCTGTGTATGTAATAGAAAATAAAATGCTGCATCTCTTCTGGTTATTCGAGACTATAAATGTTCCTTTAAGAGCAGTTATTTACAAAATATGTATGTGACAGGGAATTACTGGCTTTGAACTGAACTCCCACCTAATATATATGTATTCCAATCAAATACAAATCTAGGAAAGCAAATGCCTAAATGTCAAGAATCATTTAGAAAACAAATATGAGACACTCTTTAAGAAAGTGTAAATTGTTACACAATAGGGAACTTGAGAGCTATCTTATGAAGATAGCAACATTTGAGGAATATGCAGGGTCAGCACTGATATGGGTGACTGAAGAAATCTATTTCCCATGGATACCAATTCTACAAATATATATCAGGTATAGAGCTGGTGCTTTTATATATATTCTCTTGCAGCAGATGTGCAAGGTGGTCATTATTATTCCATCTGGTGGAAAGAAACTAAATTTCAATGGAGTTAAATGGCTTTCTCAATTCACAGACCCATTAAGTTTTAGACCTGGAATTCAAATATCTTTATTACACAAAAACCATAATATGGGTATTAAAGGTTGAATTTCTGACTAAAGTGGTAGTAAATAGCTATAAGACATTAAATTATTAAACGATGACATTGGCAATGAGGAAGGATAGAAACATATATTATATGTGACACCCAATGAATGGATATTTAACCACCTACCAAACTATATTTTCCCTCAGAAATTTCAGCACAGAAAGCCATCATTTATTAGTTCAATTCAAATAGAAAATTAAACAATGACACTAATAAGAAAAAATTTTTAAAGTTTTTAAGTTCCTCTCATCAATAACTCCTCACACATTCCTTCAGAAAGTCTTTAATATCCTATTTCTAAAATATAGGCTTGTGGGGAAGTTGGAGTTCCTATGGCCGGGATCCTCACTGAACTTAGGCCACCTGCTGATGTAATTGGCCTGTTGCTACTGCTTCCATACCCATAGGCAATAAGCTATTACTGTGCTATATAGAGAGCTCGGCCCAGTGCTCTGGATGGAGGCAGAGACGCTAGTGTTCGACCTACCGCCAGGAGATCAGGGCTGGTAATAAACCCTTTTACCCCAAAGAATGTTCTGCAGTCAATTTCTTTGGTGGCATTGAATCCATAGCGAACTTGCCTGGGGCTGAAAACCATTGGCAAGACAGGCTTAACTCATTATGAGTCAAAAACGTCCTTAACAAAGAGTTGAAGAGTGAAATTTTATATATTTAGGGCTTATATTCCATTACATCATTTTCAAAGAGAGAAATAATATTGCAATGCCAATGTATCCAAAAGGCCCCAAGTGATTTTTTTAGCAAAACACCCTAAAAAAATACATATAAGCACTATTATATAACAACTATTTAACAATTGCCTTTATTCTACACACAGAAAAGCATTGCATGTACGGCAGATTGGAATCTGTGTTCTCCCAAGCTTTGATTTTTAGATTTTATTTTTTTCAATGCATTTTATCCTGTCAAATGTGTTCCTAATGTATAAACCATTCTATGGCTTTGACACTCACTTATTTCTTCACTGACTTTTTCAAGTGCTTGGAAGATATTTTTATTTTAGCTGTACTGAACAAGACATTTTAAGGACCAAGCGTGAGAACACCTCCACTGGGGAGGTCAGTGGCTGTCCCCCAGACATGCCAGATGTTTTGAGGGGCATACACTGGAGAGCCTAAACAACACAAATTTATTTTCTCACAATTCAGGAGGCTGGAAATCTGAGAGCAGGGTGTCAGTTTCTGGTGAGAGTCCTCCTCCTGGCTTGTAGATGGCCACCTTCTCAGTATGTCCTGGGTCCCATCCTTTCTTATGTGTGCACACTGAGAGAGAGCAAGCCCTGGTCTCTAGTCCTCTTATAAAGATTGTAATCCTATTGGATTAGAGCTCCACCCTTATGACCTCATTTAACCGTAATACCCCCTCAAAGTCCCTGTATCCAAATACAGTCACACTAGGGATTAGGACTTCAATATATGAACTTTGGAGGACACAAACATTAGTCCATAACATTTCACCCCGGATCACAAAAATTCATGTCCTTCTCATATGAGAAGTACATTTATCCCAACCCAACAGCCCTCAAAGGTTTAACTCATTCTAGAATCATCTCTGAAATCTCATCTAAATCAGGTATGCCTGAGACTCAAAGTATGATTCATCCTGAGTCAAAATTCTTCTACATCAGTGAACTTGCAGAGTTATGTGCTTCTGTAATGCACTGGTGGGACGGGAAAGTGATAGACATTCCAGTTCCAAAAAGGGAGAAAATAGAAAGAAGAAAGGTGTGAGCTGCCCCAAACAAGTCCAAGAAGTAAGGTAAATTCCATTCGATTTTAAGGTTGAAGAAGAATCCTCTTTGGCTTGATGATCTGCATTCAGGAAAAACCAACTGGAGTGGCAATGTCACCTTCATAGCTGTGCAAGGTGGCCCTGCGCCTTCAGCTCTGAGGGAGGGCCCTGCTCATGCAGCCTTCTGTGTAGGCATCCATCTCTGTGGTAAGACCATACTGGGCCCCTGAAACTGCAGAAGCGTCCCCAAACCTTGAAAACAGAAGGAAAGCCATAGACCCGTGGTAGGAGGACAGCCCTGGTGATCCCTGAGCTGCCTGCAGGGTTGGGACCTCAACATATTAGTTTGTGGGGAACACAAACATTCAGTTCATAGCAACCTGCAAATTCAAATTCATTATATCATATTTTCAACAGTAATTGCACATTTTGGACCACCATTGCTTCAAATTTCTTACAGGGAAAGTTTAGAGCTTCAGAGTCCAGATGGCCAGAAATTCCAACATTTCTAGGATATTTGTACTTCTTTCCATGTCTCTCTCTCATCCAGACTAAGGCAACAGCCTCCAAGCTGATCTTTGCAATATTTAAAATTTTCAATGGCTTTTCCATTTAACTTAAAAAAGATATGGTGAATCCTTTACATGTTATCCTCATCATGATCGAGCTCCTACCTGCTCATTTTTGCAGCCTCACTTTCTGTTTGCCCACCTGCGCTTCTACTATTTCATTTGTTTACTCAGTTACAAATGGATTTGAGGATGTGTCTTTGTATGTTCTTTTCCCTTTGCTGGGGGTGTTATTTGCTTTACTACATGGTTGGCTCCTCTGTGCATTCAGTTCTCAGAATGCCTGCTCCCGACTACATGCAAGATCAGCACGCTCCTACCTTTTCACACAAGTAACAATATTTGCCTCTCCTTCTCCCTGCTTCTGTCTCTTTACAGTTTTTCATGCTTTTTTTTCCTTCCAACATTCAAGTGATATACCTACACCTGTTTTATTCACTGCTTTATGTCCAGTGCTTACCACAGAACTTTGAATTTCCAGCATTTGTTGCAATGTTTAACCTGCAATAAATGATCAACAAATAGTTCCTGGATTAATACAAGATCTATATCTATCAATAAAAAATAACATTGGTATCCAGTGTATTTACTATTATGACTGCATTACCAATATTATAGCTCAAGGGTGAAGTGGAAAACAAGGGCAAAATTAGGCATCAGAATTAGGGACATGATATCTAGTAGAAAGATCATGGCTATGTATGACATATCTATGTATACAGATGTAGACTGTAACATATCACATATTCAATAAGTATTTATTAAATAATTAAAGAAGGAATAAATGGATTAAATATTTAGGAGGTAGGTTCTATAGTCCTTGGTTGTTAATTTGATGTAGTGGTAAGAAGGCAGCTTAAAAAAAAGGGAAGATCATGATCTAAATGAATGTCTCCCTTAAGTAGAGTTGATCAGGAAATTTAACAGGTAAAAATTTAAGATTTCTGCTTGGATAATTTTAAGCATGGACAGTTGGATTTTCTCTTTTTTGTAATGCAGATGTCTGACTTAAGTTTTGATTATGAGGTATCTACTTCAAAGATGGCTATGTGACTAAACACATTGCCAGCCACAGTACTAATTATAGAGCCCGGCCATGTCCCCCACCGAGGCTCCTTTGTTTTAGAGATCTTGGTTGATTTTGATAATTGACCATTTGATTTGGGTGGTTTGTTTTTTCTCTCCCCATGCTTTAAATACCTGCTCTTATGTTTTAAATTCACCAGTAAACATGAACCTGGGAAACCCTGGGCCTTCAACCTCAATCCCCCAAAAAGCACAATCTCAGTCCCACTTCACCCAATCTTTGGTAACTAATGACAGATTTGTGATAAGATTATTTTACTTATCCTGTTCTCCTTTCTTCAGCTCAATACCCTGCTTCACATTTGGTATTCTTTTTAAGAACAGAAAAGATTATAGAAATGACCAATGGGTAATTTATTTCTGCCTACATCTGTATACATACAATCCCTTTCTTTCTAATATTAGATATGATGTCCCTAATTCTGATGCCTAATTTTGCCCTTGTTTTCCACTTCACCCTTGACTTATATAATATTGGGAATGCAGTCATAATAGTAAATAGACTGGATACCAATATTATTTTTTACTAAAGATATAGATTATGTATTAATCCAGGAACTATTTGTTGATCATTTATTGCAGATTAAACATTGCAACAAATGCTAGAAATACAAAGCCAAATTATTTGCAATCCATATACTTAAGAGTCTTAAGAATGGGGTAATGGGCCAGGAGAGTGTAGGGTGATATGGTTTTATGATGTCTATCCCCAGTGATAGAGACATTATGTCACCATCCATGGTCAGTCCTCTAGATGTTCTATAAGATAAACTTACACAAATAAATTATCACTCCTGTTCTTGTCCACGGTAATGGTTACCCTCAAATAGTGAAATATATCATGTAGAACTGTTTGCCCTGCCTTAAGATAGGCTCAGTTGTTGGTTAATCACCAAAAATTATGTTAGGGATCTTACCTTCTAACTCCTCTGGTTTTAAATGGAATATTACAATTAAGATAGAGTCCCTTTTATACTTTTTTTTAAATAATTTATTTTGGTATCATTAATCTATAATTACATGTGCAATATTATAGTTATTAAACTACCCCCTTCATCAGGTCCCCCCCACAAACCCCATTACAGTCACTGTCCATCAGTGTAGTGAGATGCTATAGAATCACTACTTGTCTTCTCTGAGTTGTACAGCCCTTCCCATGCCCCCCCCCCAACATTACATCTGCTAATCGTAATGCCCCTATTTTTTTCTTATCCCTCCCTTCTCACCCATCTTCCCCAGTCCCTTTCCCTTTGGTAACGATTAGTCCGTTCTTGGGTTCTGTGAGTCTACTGTTGTTTTGTTCCTTCATTTTTTTTCTTTGTTCTTATACTCCACATATGAGTGAAATCATTTGATATTGTCTTTTTCTGCTTCGCTTATTTCACTGAGCATAATACCCTCTAGCTCCATCCATGTTGTTGCAAATGGTAGGATATGTTTTCTTCTTATAGCAGAATAATATTCCATTGTGTATACGTGCCACATCTTCTTTATGCATTCATCTACTGATGGACACTTAGGTTGCTTCCATTTCTTGGCTATTGTAAATAGTGTTGTGATAAACATAGGGGTGCGTATGTCTTTTACAAACTGGCCTGCTGCGTTCTTAGGGTAAATTCCTAGGAGTGGAATTCCTGGGTCAAATGGTATTTCTATTTTCAGTTTTTTGAGGAACCTCCATACAGCTTTCCACAATGGTTGTACTAATTTACTTTCCCACCAGCAGTGTAGGAGGGTTCCCCTTTCTCCACATCCTTGCCAACATTTGTTGTTGTTGGTGTTTTGGATGTTGGCCATCCTCACTGGTGTGAGGTGATATCTCATTGTGGTTTTAATCTGCATTTCTCTGATGATTAGTGATGTGGAGCATCTTTTCATGTGCCTGTTGGCCATCTGAATTTCTTCTTTGGAGAAGTGTCTATTCATGTCCTCTGCCCATTTCTTAATTGGATTATTTGCTTTTTGTTTGTTAAGGTGCGTGAGTTCTTTATATATTTTGGATGTCAACCCCTTATGAGATACGTCATTTATGAATATATTCTCCCATACTGTAGGATGTCTTTTTGTTCTACTGATGGTGTCCTTTGCTGTCAGAAGCTTTTCTGCTGGATATAGTACCACTTGTTCATTTTTGCTTTTGTTTCCCTTGCCCAGGGAGGTATGTTCATGAAGAAGTCGCTCATGTTTATGTCTAAGAGATTTTTGCTTGTTTTTTCCTAAGACTTTTATTGTTTCATGACTTACATTCAGGTCTTTGATCCACCTTGAATTCACCTTTGTGAATAGGGCTAGACAGTAGTCCAGTTTCATTCTCTTACATGTAGCTGTCCAGTTTTGCCAACACTAGCTGCCGAAGAGGCTGTCATCTCCCCATTGTATATCCAAGACTCCTTTATCAAATATTAATTAACTGTATATGTTTGGGTTAATGTTTGGATTTTCTATTCTGTTCCACTGGTCTGTGGGTCTGTTTTTGTGCCAATACCAAATTGTCTTGATTACTGTGGCTTTGTAATAGAGCTTGAAGTCAGGGAGCGTAATTCCCCGTTTTATTCCTCCTTCTCAGGATTGCTTTGGCTATTTGGGGTCTTTTGTGGTTCCATATGAATTTTACAATTATTTGTTCCAGTTCATTGAAGAAAGCTGTTGGTAGTTTGATAGGGATTGTGTTGCATCTGTAGATTGCTTTTGGCAGTATAGCCATTTTGACAATGTTTATTCTTCCTAGCCAAGAGTATGGGATGCATTTCCATTTGTTAGTGTCCTCTTTAATTTCTCTTAGGAGTATCTTGTAGTTTTCAGAGTACAGGTCTTTCACTTCCTTCATTAGATTTATTCATAAGTATTTTATTCTTTTTGATGCAATTGTGAATGGAATTGTTTTTCTGATTTTTCTTTCTGTTAGTTCATCGTTAGTGTATAGGAAAGCAACAGATTTCTGTGTGTTAATTCTGTATCCTGCAACTTTGCTGAATTCAGATATTAGTTCTAGTAGTTTTGGAGTGGAGTCTTTAGGGTTTTTTATGTACAGTATCATGTCATCTGCAAACAGTGACAATTTGTCCTCTTCCTTACCAATCTGGATGCCTTATATGTCTTTGTTTTGTCTGATTGCCGTGGCTAGGATCTCCAGTACTATGTTGAATAACAGTGGGTAGAGTGGGCATCCCTGTCTTGTTGCCGATCTTAGATGAAAAGCTTTCAGCTTCTCGCTGTTAAGTATGATGTTAGCTGTGGGTTTGTCATATATGGCCTTCATGATGTTGAGGTACTTGCCCTCTCTACCATTTTGTTGAGAGTTTTAATCATGAATGGATGCTGAATGTCAAATGCTTTTTCAGCATCTATGGAGATGATCATGTGGATTTTGTTCTTTTTGTTGATGTGGTGGATGATGTTGATGGATTTCCCAAAGTTGTACCACCTTTGCATCCCTGGGATGAATCCCACTTGACCACGGTGTATGACCCTCTTGATGTATTTCTGAGTTCAGTTTGCTAATATTTTATTGAGTATTTTTGCAACTACGTTCATCAGGGATATTGGTCTGTAAGTTTCTTTTTTGGTGAGGTCTTTGCCAGGTTTTGGTGTTAGAATGATACTGGCTTCGTAGAGTGTGTTTGGAAGTATACCCTCCTCTTCTATTTTTTGAAAAACTTTAAGGAGAATGGGTGTTATTTCTTCTCTATATGTCTGGTAGTATTCAGAGGTAAATCCATCAGGTCCGGGGGTTTTGTTCTTGGGTAATTTTTTGATTACTGATTCAATTTCGTTGCTGGTGATTGGTCTGTTTAGTTTTTCTCTTTCTTGCTTGGACAGTCTTGGAAGATTGTATTTTTCTAAGAAGTCCATTTCTTCTAGGTTGTCCAGCTTGTTAGCATATAGATTCTCATAATATTCTCTTATAATTCTTTGTATTTCTGTGGGGTCCGTCGTTATTTTTCCTTTCTCATTTCTGATTCTGTTTATGTGTGTAGATTCTCTTTTTCTCTTAATAAGTCTGGCTAGGGGTTTATCTATTTTCTTTATTTTTTCAAAGAACCAGCTCTTAGTTTTATTGATTTTTTTCCATTGTTTTTTTATTCTCAATTTTATTTATTTCTTCTCTGATCTTTATTACGTCCCTCGTTCTGGTCACTTTGGGCCTCATTTGTTCTTCTTTTTCCAATTTCAGTAATTGTGTCTTTAGACTATTCATTTGGGAATGTTCTTCCTTCTTTAAATAGGCCTGGATTGCAATATGCTTTCCTGTTAGAACTGCCTTTGCTGCGTCTCACAGAAGTTGTGGCTTTGTGTTGTTGTTGTAATTAGTCTCCGTATGTTCTTTGATTTCTGTTTTGATTTGGTGGTTAACCCATTGATTAGTTAGGAGAATGTTGTTAAGTCTCCATGTATTTGTGAGCCTTTTTTATTTCTTTCTAAAATTTATTTCTAGTTTTATACCTTTGTGATCTGAGAAGTTGGTTGGTAAGATTTCAATATTTTTTAATTTACTGAGGTTCTTTTTGTGGCCTAGTATGTGGTCTATTCTGGAAAATGTTCCATGTGCACTTGAGAAGAATGTGTATCCTGCTACTTTTGGGTGCAGAGTTCTGTAGATATCTGTTAGGTCCATCTGTTCTAGTGTGTTATTCAGTGCCTCTGTGTCTTTACTTATTCTCTGTCTGGTTGATCTGTCCTTTGGAGTGAGTGGTGTGCTGAAGTCTCCTAAAATGAATGCATTGCTGTCTATTTCCTCCTTTAATTCTGTTATTATTTGTTTCACATATGCTGGCACTCCTTTGTTGGGTGCATATATATTTATAATGGTCATATCTCCTTGTTGGACTGACCCCTTTATCATTATGTAATGTCCTTCTTTATTTCTTGCTACTTCTTCGTTTTGCAGTCTATTTTGTCTGATACAAGTACTGCAACTCCTGCTTTTTTCTCCCCATTAGTTGCATGTAATGTCTTTTTCCATCCCTTCACTTTTAGTCTGTGTATGTCTTTGGGTTTAAAGTGAGTCTCTTGAAGGCAGCATATAGATGGATCTTGTTTTTTTACCCATTCAGTGACTCTATGTGTTTTGACTGGTGCATTCAGTCCATTTACATTTAGGGTGATTATGGATAGGTATGTACTTATTGGCATTGCAGGCTTCAGATTCGTGGTTACCAAAGTTTCAAGGTTAACTTCCCTACTATCAAAAAGTCTAACAACTAACTTAATATGCTATTACAAATGCAATCTAAAGGTTCTTTTTTGTTTGTTTGTTTGTTTCCTCCTTTTTCTTTCTACTCCATTCTTTATGTATTCGGTATCACATTCTGTTCTGTTTGTCTATCCCTTGATTGACTTTGGGGATAGTTAATTTAAGTTTGCATTTTCTTTGTAATTAGCTGTTCTACTTTCTTTACTGTGGGTTTATTACCTCTGGTGACAGCTATTAATCCATAGGAACACTTCTATCTATAGCAGTCCCTCCAAAATACACTGTAGAGATGGTTTGTGGGAGGTAAATTCTCTCAGCTTTTGCTTATCTGGGAATTGTTTAATCCCTCCTTCAAATTTAAATGTTAATCTTGCCGCATAAAGTAATCTTGGTTCAAGGCCATTCTGCTTCATTGCATTAAATACATCATGCCACTCCCTTCTGGCCTGCAAGGTTTCTGCTGAGAAGTCCAATGACAATCTGATAGGTTTCCTTTGTATGTGATCTTATTTCTCTCTCTGGCTGCTTTTAATAGTCTGTCCTTATCCTTGATCTTTGCCATTTTAATTACTATATGTCTTGCTGTTGTCTTCCTTGGATCCCTTGTGTTGGGAGTTCTGCGCACCTCCATGGCCTCAGAGACTATCTCCTTCCCCAGATTGGGGAACTTTTCAGCAATCACCTCCTCAAAGACACTTTCTATCCCTTTTTCTCTCTCTTCTTCTGGTACCCTTATAATGCGAATATTGTTCTGTTTGGATTGGTCACACAGTTCTCTCAGTATTCTTTCATTCTTAGAGATCCATTTTTCTTTCAGTGCCTCAGCTTCTTTGTATTCCTCTTCTCTAGTTTCTATTTCATTTATTGTCTCCTCCACCGTATCCCATCTGCTTTTAATACCGTCCATTGTGTTCTTCAATGATTGGATCTCTGACTGGAATTCATTCCTGAGTTATTGAATGTCTTTCCGTACCTCCATGAGTATTTTAATGATTTTTCTTTTGAACCCCCTTTCAGGGAGAGTCATAAGGTCCATATCATTTAAATCTTTCTCAGGAGTTGTATTCATAATTTTACTCTGGACCAGGTTCCTTTGACGTTTCATATTTGTGTATGGCGCCCTCTAGTGTCCAGAAGCTCTTCTCTCTGGAGCTGCTCAGCCCCAGAAGCAATGCGGGGATTGTAGGGGAGTGGTATTGGTGCCTCCAGGGAGGAAAGGGCTGTTTGCTGGTTCCTGGCTGCTATGCCTGTCTCCACTGCCTGAACCAGTGGAGTGAGCACACAGGTATAAGCCTCTGTGCTTTCCGTTTTTAGTTGCTGTAGGCAGATCTTCCCTCTGGCTGGCCTAACACCAGGGAAGTATTTCCTGGTTTGCAAGCCCGGTGGGGCTGGCCAGAAGAAAGGCGCACTAGTCTGCCTGTCACAGAAGGGGTTCTTGGAGCTGTGTAGGCAGCCAGGGAGCTGGAGCACCTGAAGATCATGAAAGCTCCCAACCTGCTGGGCAGAGTGCACCTGGGCAATTTTGTCTGCCTGTCCTTTCTCCTGAGCAGTAAGGTTTTTGCAATCCTTGCCCCTTTAGCAGCCCTCTTGCTAAGGGCTTCTTTGTTAGGAAGTCTCTCAGACTGCCTGCCTTTCTTTTGTCCCTGAGCAGCTGGGTATGGATCCCTGCTTTCACAAGCAGATGGAACCATAGTCCCTCCAGGAATTCTGCCTGTCTTAGCTTTTCAACCCCCTAATTACATGAAATGTGGGTTTGTGCTCCCAGAGCAGATCTCCAGAGTTAGGTATTCAGCAGTTCCACATCTCCACTCCCTCCCTGCTCCGTTCCTGTTCCTCCTGCCAGTGAGCTGGGGTGGGGGAAGGGCTTGGATCCCACAGGACCACAGCTTTAGTACATTACCCTTTTCTGTGAGGGCTGCTCTTGTCTCCAGCTGTATGCAGTTTGTTGCTGTCCTCTTTCCCATTGCTCTTTCAAGAGTAGTTGTAGTAGCTTTATTTTCATATTATATGAGGTTTTAGGAGGAAGCCTCTGTCTCACCTCTCACGCCGCCATCTTTAATCCAATCTCCTCCCCTTTTATTGTTTTAATACTATTTATATCTTGGCCTTTCTAATTATAGGCAGGATGAATTAATAATGATTCTTGTCCCATGTCCCTGTTCTACCTCACAATAAAATTTACTATCCACTTCTTACTAACTTAAATCCAAGATTCCTTATTTATTTGTTTTTATGGATATAGGAGTTCATTGCAGTGGTTTACATGATAAAGCTAAGAAAAAGTAGTTGAAGTGGCAAAGGGGGAGCGGATTCTCAAAGAACATTCTACGTATAAGAGACAAGGCTTTGTGACCTATTGAGAGGAGGATGAAGAGGAAAGAGAAAAAATGAATATGAAGAATCAAGTTAGGTAAATGAGAGAAATCTCTTTTCATACCTAACTTGGGTTGGGGACTGGATATTGTGGAGAAACTTCTTGCCTTGAAAATCCCTTAAGAAATCCACATATGGGTTGAAAGTAGGCAGCAAAAATTCAGGTGAAGGGGGCTTATTTCCGTTTCAGTAACTAACTCAACCTACTGTTACCACTGACGAGGCACTGATAAGAACACTATTGCCCCACCTAAGTTCTGAACTAATCGACACACAAAATCTTTTCTTTGCCAATTAGTTCAGAACTTTAATGAAAGACGAAGAGTAGATGGAGGACAGCATATCTGAGAGTAAATAGAAGAGTGTGTAATTGGACAATGAAAGCCTTGAAGAACTTCCTGGCTCCACACCCCAGGGTTATACAGACTCACCCGCCCAATGCCAGAATGTTTAGGGACATCCTTCTTATGTGGCATCTTCTTCCCATGAGGAAAAAATATGAAGCTGATTTGATCATTTTAAGTTATTATTTTCCAAAATATATCAGTCGCTGTCCCCTCTCAGGGGCAGAGAGGCTAGAGTATAATCAGAATACTCTTGGTAAGCCAGACTCTATGTCCAATATTTTTATGACATCTCAGGCTTTTTGTTTATCATTTCTGTCTGCAAGGAATAGAACTCACCTAAAATATGTTAATCATTAAAGTTGTTTATTATCTTACCAAATACAAGTTCTGGAGGAAGGTATTTCCAGAGTATTTGATTCAATATTTTAACAATAGAAAAGTTTAAAAATCTGTGACTCTCCTGGATTAACTCTATAAGGCTAACATCATTATTCCAGTACAGCTGACACTACTCCCATTTTCATATGACAGTATACCTTATCCAAAGGCAATTAAGTCATGTTCTTTTTATGTTTTTCTACTTTAATGTGTTAGTATGATCTTCCCCAGAGGCCTCACATTAGATGTCTTCTGATGTGAGAGTGTTTAGAATTTGATCCTCATCCCACCTCTAAGCTAATAACAGATAATGGGTGGAACTAAACTCTGAACACCATCAGAGATCTTCTTCTGGAGTTATAGAAGGAAGCCATCATTCCTGAGCTCATTTCTGCTCTCTTTATAGCTGAAAAGGGGAAAAAAATCAAAGGTTTTTGGTAAGGAAGGAATTAAATTGTGTTTATCAAATCATCCTTTTCTTTCTAACTCACCTCCCCCCTCCAATTAATATGCCTTCTTAAAAATGGAGATTTAAGTTTTTTGAATAAATTTATTATTATTAATTTATGGATAGGGTGAAATGCTGAAATCCACAAATATGAAGTTTCATGCAAATGCAAAAGATTAATATAACACAAGTTTAGGTTATGTTGAATTATTCTAACATAAATGAAAAATGAAACATTGTTAAAATCAATTTACCCAACTCATCAAAATGAATCTCTTAGAAAAGTGTTACCTATACAACTGAACTCTTTGATCACTTCATCATTCTTATGAACAAAGTATTTCTTCCATTTTCTTCTGGAAGTCATGTAAAACACACATCTAATATAGTGTAAAAGCTTTTTGTAATATGTCAAAATAAAGATCTATATCTTAAATTCTGTATGTCTACATAAGTAACAAGAGGAAATTTCCATATACATAGCAAAATGAGAAACAACTAAGCTGTTAATGAATTAATACAGCACAATACAACATTATGATGGATTAAAATATTTAAACAAGGGACAATATAGTAGCTGCCTTCAACCTTCAAGAGTAAATTATTTTTAAAATCACCTCTGATTTAAAAATAGCTTTTACAGAAGGTATTTAATTTAATTGGTATGTTTTAAACAGGATGTTGTAAATGTTCAGAATACCATGTGGCTAGGTGATTACCACAGTTCTGTGGCTCTTAATCACCCATATGAAGGCCAAATGAATCAGCAATCAAATGGGGGCAATTATCACATTTACAGAAGAACATGACTCTCTGGATGGAATTTTCAGCAAGCCTCATTTGCTATTACAAAGTCAGTGGTAGATCATTTCATTACAAATGAGAATTGGATGATGCAGTATAAGCTAAATGTCATCCATCTGGGGGATGGAGACAATATGGTAGAATCACTATTTTTTCCTAAGTTTATTTTGGCAGAATTCTAGGTATAGAGAATGTGGAACTTGAAATCAAAATAAAAACACTTTTTTATGAAGGCTTCCTTATGGGAACTGAAACTCCTGGTGCTATAGATTGCACTAAGATATATCATTTCATTAAGGCACAAGGAAGTAAGGAAAGTTCAGAAGCACTGCCAGTTGTAAATCGTCATCTGTGTGCTTGGCTGCATTGAAAATATAGATATTGAGAAGATTTTCTGTCTGGAGTGGCTGTAAAAATGCAGCCCACATGTCCCAAATGTCCAGCTGAATAAACTCTCTATGGCAACTGGCATATATGCACTCATTTGGATATCAAAGAGAAATATAAGCCTTTTCATCTAATAATTATGTTCTGCTATTAATCAAAAATAATGACTCTCAGCAGCAGTGTTTTAGTAGAGTTATAAAGATTAGAAATATAAGTGACTTATTGATGCTTTGGAAGTCCAAAAACTTCTCATGGGTCAGTGTATTAAATATCTAATTATAGGCAATGGTAATTCTTTTTCTGAGACATGTCCAAACAGTAGTTTAGATTGTAAAAGCAAATAAAAGGACCTGGAATAGCTACATTACTCATGTTTTAAAATGAATGCCTCTATTCCTATGGAGCAAATGAACTTTCCTAAATAGCCACTGTACCAGATATTGTTTGGTGGAACTTATGCTATTAGAAGACCCCAGATAATGTCCACATGCCAGTAGCTCTCAATGAAATGAGTACTTCTCTTTAAGATACCAGGAAAAAAAGTTCAAATTCAAATACATACATATGACATGACCATCGCCTCCACCAAGAACAATAATTAGCAAGAAGGAGGAACACACACACACAGACTCATAAATATACATATGTTCATGCATGCATACATATATACATACATGCACATATGTACCTGTCAATAAACACAAATCTTTTAGAAGGCTAGAGATATTTCAATACACAGAAGAAAATAAGATGCAAAGGTGTTCTAAAAACAATAAAACCCTTTAGAATTTATGTCATCTAGGGTCTGAATTCTTGTCAAACCACCTGAATTTACATTCTCCCTCTCCCTCTCCCCATCTTTATATCTTTTTCTCCCTTTATTTTAAATTAAACCAAAAATGGGGCTATAAAATCAAGATTTCATTGTCATGACCACTTTCTTGGTGCAGATTTAGCCAGTCAAGGGTTGATTGACTCTGTTTTCATTGGCAGATGGTTCATGACTCCAGTAGTTGCACAACTCAACCAACCTTAGTAAAACACTGCTGATTTCTACAGAAAAAGTAAAGAATGCATTAAGACATTCAGAATTAAGCATATTTATTGAGTTAAATATTCTCTTTATAAGACTATAACTCAAAAGAAACATTTGTTTCATACAGCTCTTACATCTATGATTTATTACTAACAGAAATAATGGGTTCCTTGAGTGAAATTAATATGATAGTGTGTGAATTTAAGAACCAATTTTATTATTCTTCCCATGTCAGTTTGTTCTTTTTACACTCCTGGATTGAAATAAAAAACAGGTACCTTGGCTTTATCAGTCACTTAAAATGATTATATAAATGTTCTCTTTGTTTAGGTTTTAAACAAGACAATACCAGTCTAAAGTAAATCCCATTCAGTCCAGTGTAAATACCGAATATCTTAAACTCTTACCCAATTAGGCCTGACCCAATTTTGTAAGTCTGGGGGGAAAAAGGGGGGACACAAAGGAGGTTGGTACAGTTTAACATGATAGTTTTCTTATAAATGTGAGAAGCCAGTGTGAGCACTTTAACAGACTCTTTGTACAACATATGTCAAAACATCCTTTGCCACAGTTACTTCGGTTCTGGCAATGCTTCAGGCCGGCACCTTGTGACTGTACTCCTTCAGTCATCATGGTTCTTGTGGTCCCCTCTGGCGGTTAGGATCCTCTCCAGGCTGTCTTCTGGGACTGAGTCCATTCTCTCTCTCTTTCTCTTTTTCTCAGTATTTAGTTGGTTTCCAAGGCACAAAGATTTGTCCATTCATCAGTGGAAGCACAGTGTACTCCTAATGACTCCTACAGTTTACTTACCCACAGGAAGGAGAAACTATCCTTGGCCATACTGGGGTTACAAGTCAGGTGTGGTTTCTCTGAATTCCTGTCTCCAGGGCCCTCAGTGCAGTCTTTCCATGTAGTTTCTTTGAGTGCCTCTCCCTTGATCTGAAGTGAAAAATACTGGAATTCATTCCTGTTTCCCTAACCTCCAAGGACCAGAGAGAATTGCAAGCACACTGGAAATCTTTACAATAAAATCCTCTGATCTCAGCATCTTCAACCTCAACTAGTATATGGTTCATGTAGCTTATAGGCTAATGCTGGCCAGGCTCACTCTACAAAGCCCAATGTATCCTGATCAGCTAAAGAAAAATATATTATTTTCCTTTATAGGGAAAATAGAGAACGATTATATTCACTTTCCAAGGTCACAAAGTAGATATTTTTTAAATATCAAGTCTATGCACATTCAATTACATGATTTTGTCTTCTGGCAATTATGTCTTGTTTGCTTCACTACAAATCCTGCCTACAGCCTTAAGCTTTTTTGCAATTGACTACTTTTATTAAAGTGTGTAGGCAGAGATTTTCTATGACATGATTCATGTGAAAGAGCAACATTCATTAGTTTATTCACAGTACCAATAATTAATTTAGAACTCTATCAGGCACTATGGAAAGAGTTAGGTAAATCATAATAAAATAAGATATATTGATCTTGATTAGCTCACACTTCTGCAGGAGAAACAGACACTAAACAAATTACAATATATTGAGAAAAAGATGCAGTAGAACTTGGAACAATGGCAACATACAGTGGGAACACAGGGCAGGGAGCAATTGCACCAAAGTAAGAAATGATAATAGGAAATGATCATTACAGGGTATTGTTGGCATGAAAAGAAAACAAGATTGTGGTTGCCACAAAGGAAAGAAAAAGTAAATTGTTCTCATATTTGATTTTCTTTCATTCTTTGAATCTGTCATTTATTCTCCCTTGGCACATATTTCCTGAGTTCTTGCCATCTACCAAGGATGAAATAGAAGCAGGAAGTATATAGTTCTCTCTCTTGGAATTGTCATGAATGCTATGAGGATTTAGCAAGAGTTGGAGGGAGATTTTCTACATGTGTTGTATCTCACAGCATTGCCTTTTTCAAAGCCTTAAATGGGCTCTAGGCACATGTTCACATGAAATAGTGATTATAATGTTTAAATAATTAACTAGACTTCATAAGTTCTAAGTTTGCAGAAAAATCAACAGATACTGTTAGGCAGAAAAATAGATATAAGTGGGTGGAGGTAGAATAGGCCAGTAAAGTAAAAGGGACTCAAAGAGTTAATCAGGTAAAACTGAAGAGCCAGAAAGGATTCACAGAGTTAATGAGTTAATTAGTTGAAGTTCCAAAGGCCAGGAATAACTTAAAGTGTCCAGATATTCCCCAGAAAGAGAAAAGTATCTGAGCACAACCCATGCCTTCATTGTATCAATAAGATCATGCCATTGTGAAATTTACTTTAGCCTGCTAAAAGGCCCAGCTTATTCTTTAACCTAACCTATAGGCTGTTTTGTTTTTGTTTTTGTTTTTTGTTTTTCCTCCAGCCCCTGACCATGTAACTTTGTAACCAGGGCAGGAGACAGACCTCAGAAGTATAAATAAACCTATTTGGACAAAGAATGCTAAAGTTCCAAGCCAACATAGTCACCTAAATAACCCTATTCTTAGGACAAAACTCCAAAGAAATTATAAATCACCTGTATATGTCATGCCTAATGCTGACCCTTACCCAAAAAAGCCCTATAAAACCCAGACCCAAACCCTTAAGCACACCTCCTCCTCTCTGAGGTTGCCCACACTCACCTTTCTCTGAGTGTGTTACTCCCTCTGTCCTACTTCAAATAAGTAGGGAGGGGCTGCTGAGAGCTCTGATCTGGGGCTTGCAAGTTCCTGTCACCTGGGTGACCCAGACAGGACTACAATCATGCTCCCTAGTAGCCTGCCTGAAAATCTCTTTTCTTTGGCTTTGGGAAGTTCTCAGAACATAATCTCACTCCAGCCAGTGCTCTGTGGCTTCCCCAAATCCTGGGGTGGTAAAGACTTAGTTTCCATGCCATGCAGATTCAAGTGGATGCTGGATGCCAGGTGAACTTGGCTTTAGGAGTTGGCAAAGTATTATGCCCTTAAGCCAAACAGCAGTTTAATGACCTTCCCTTTTCTCCAGTTTTCCTTCCTTTCTGCTTTATTTGAGTAAACTTGCCTTTGTCTGTCTTGACACTACCCACCCCTCCCTTGGAGTGTAATCAAATAAACCTGCCTTTATCTACCTTGACACTGGCCCATTCATCTCTTGGAGTGCATTCAAATAAGTTTTACTCTGCTTCACTGCTGTGTCTCTTCCCTTCAATTCTTTGCTGCAGCAGGGAGAAGAACTGAGGAAAATAAACTCATCCCCCCATCAATACTACAGAGTTCCCATATTCCCTCTTTTCATATGCCCACTTAATACAGTGAAGCTATTATTAATATCTTGCATTATGACTGATGAGCCAATATCAATTAAATATAATTAACTGAAGCCACAGCTGACATTAGGATTTGCTCTTTGTGCTGTATGGGTTTTGATGAACTGCACATCATGGATCCAGCATCACTGAATTGTACAGAAAAATTTCACAGTCCTAAAAAAAAATCCCCTAAGCTTTACCCCTGTTTATTCCTCTCCCCCTCTTCTCTGAATCCCAAGCAACCACTGATTTTTTTTTTCTTAGGCCCCAGACTTTTGCCTTTTCAAGAACATCAGGCAGTTAGAATCGTACAGATACAACGTTTGTAGACTGGTTTCTCAGCAATATGCATTTAATATCACTTCATGTATTTTTGTAGCTTGATTGATTGTTATTATTGCTGGATTATCTATTTAACTATTCAAAGACATCATGAGCGCTTCCAACTTCTGGCAATTATGAATAAAGCTTTTATAAGCATTCATGTGTAGGTTTTTCTGTGAACTTAAGTTTTCAACTCATTCGGGTAAATACATAGGAGTGTGATAGCTGGGTAATATGGTTAGACTATATTTTAGCTTTGTGAGAAATTTCCAAACCATCTTCCTCAGTGGCTGTATCACTTTGCATTCCCATAAGCAATGAGTGAGAGTTCCTCTTGCTTTGCATCTTCACTAGCTTTTGGTATTAAGGTTTTTTTTTTTGGCTTTTTGTCAGTCTAATGCATGTTGTTTTCACTTGTAATTCCCTTATGATATACAATGTGGAGTATCTTTTCATATGTTTACTTGCCATCTGTATATCTTTTTGGTGTGGTATTTATAGATCTTTTGTCCAATTTTTAGTTGGACTATTTATTTTCTTATTGTTGAGTTACACATTTTCTTTGTATATGTTGGATGACAGTCTTTCATCAGATACAGGGTTTGCAAATATTATCTCCTTAGTCTGTGGCTTGGCTTTTCTCTCATAAAAAGTATCTTTTGTAGAGAAGAAAATTTTAATTTAGATGATTCCAAGTTATGATCTTTTTTGTCTCTTACGGTTGTATTTTTGGTGTTGTTCTTAAAAACTCATCACCAAGTCCAAAGTCATCTAGAATTTCTTTTTGTTAGCTTCCAGAATGTAAAGACTTGCACTTTACATAGGCCTATAATCCAATTTGAGTTAATTTTTGTGAATAGTATTTTGTTCACAAATAGAAGGTTGCTATTTAGATACTTTTTTGTGTGTGTGTGTAGATATCTGATTGTTGCAGCATATTTCGGAATTACTATCCCTTCTCTATTGAATTGGCTTTGCTCCTCGGTCAAAGATCAGTTGGTCAAAGATCAGTTGTATATGTGTGGGTCTATTTCTGAGCCTTTATTCAGTTCCTTTGTTTCATTTGCCTATTCTTTTGACAAAAGCACACTCTCGATTACAGTAGCATTAAAGTAAGTTTTGAAGTCACATTGTGCCAGTCCTCCAATTTTGTTTTTCAGTATATTGTACTGGCTCTTCTGGGTCTTTTTTTCTAAGTAAGTTTTAGTAACAGTTTGTCAATATCCACAAAATAACATTCTGGGACTTTGATTGGTGTTGCACTGAACCTACAGAAATAATCAGAAAAAACGAACATGACTGCTTCTATTCATTATCAGGAAATTTTAAAAAGTTAGATTTTCTTTTCTTAGGTTCCTTTTATCAGAGTTTTGTAGTTTTCCACATATAGATCTTCTACGTGATTTGTTAGTCTTATACTTCTTTGTTGACTTTTTTGGTGCTAATGTAAATTATTTTTTCCCCTTATTTCAAATTCCCATTGTTCTTTGTTGACATATAAGAAAACAATTGACTCTTGTATACTAAACTTATGTCCTGAAATCTTTCTATAATTGTCCATTTGTTCCAAGAGGTTTTTGTTTATTCTCTGGGATTTTCTACATAAACAATTCTGATGTCTGTGAACAAAGGCACTTTTAGTTATTCTTCCTTAACCTATGTACCTTTTAATCTTCTTTGCTTTAAATATTGTATTGTTCCCAGTATTAGGGGAAAATCATCTAGTTTCTCAGTATTAAGCATGATGATGTTACCTATTCATTTTCTGATGATGTTCTTTGTTAAGTCGATGGAGTTATCTCTCTAATTTGTGGATCGCTTAGAGTTTTTATCCTCAACGGGTATTGGCTTTTGTCAAATGCTTTTTCTGCTTTTATTGATGTGATCATATATATATAAATTTTTTCCTCTTCAGCCTACTGATGTGATTTATTGTATTAATTGATTTTTGCTCTTTGATCTTCCTTATATGGCTACAATAAATCCCATTTTGTTGTGGTGTATAACTCTTTGCATTAATTGGTGTATTTGATTTGTCAATATTTTGTTAAGGCTTTTGCATCTACATTCATGAAAGATATTGGGCCATAGTTTTCTTTCTTGTTATTAAGTAATTCTGGCCTCATAGAATACATTTGGAAGTGCTCTCTCTGTTTCTATTTTATGGGAGACATTTTAGAGGATTAGTATAATTTATTACATAGTGTTTTGTAGCATTCATTCATGACACAATATGGTTTCTTGTTATTTCTTTATTGGAAAGTTATTTATTTATTTAATTTATTTAGTAGATGTAGAAATATTAAGATTAAAAAATAATTAATAATTTTCCAATAAAGAAATAACCAGAATAATTCCACAATATATACATATATCAAATCATTACATTTTACACCTAAAACTGATATAATGTTACATGACAATCGTCTCAACTTAAAGAAATGAACCAAAATTTTAAAGAATAGTTCATTTTTATTCTTTCCATTCTTTTTTTTTCTGACATCCCTAGAGTTTCCTTTCATTTTGAGTGGCACGTGGCACTGGAGAGGCCTAGGTAATTTTAGGATCTTGCTAAAGATAAATTGGACTAAATAGAATTTGTTGTGTGTAGCAGTAGGTGGCTTTCACTTAATTCAGCATTGAGTGAAGTTACTGCTGTATGTCTAGGGTAAGATTAATTTCCCTGACTGCTCCACTTGGCCATTGTGTCAACTCATTCAGTATCCTGATACCCAAGCTTTACTGGGATATGACTGGGTCATGGCATGCACTGTACCAAAGTACTTGGGTAGGGAGGAGAAGCAAGGTTTTACATATAGTCTTTGGAAAATGTTTCTGATCATCAGTACAAAATTTAAAGTGAATCATTCCATCCTCATCTACATCTAGTAAAAATTAAAATTCTACCCAATTAGAAAGATACAATAATATAGTACTTAAAATATGTAATACACTATTTTTGTGGTAGCAATATAAAATTAAATTTATTATAATCTTTATGAATGAGGGTATAAACTTGCAACAGTAATGTTGCAGCAACCACATAATTGCATTAGGTCAAAAATTTCTCATTTCAACTGACAATCCTAAAGGAATGAACACTGATAATTATGCTAGTGGAAAGCTTGAATTATAGAAGCAATATTTAAAATGTTCTTTTCTACAAAAAATTCTTAAAAGTATACTGGAAAAATATAGAAAAAATATGTAATAAGCAGATAATTCATAAAAATATTATACTGTTGACTAAAGTTTTGGTATTTGTCAATTTTTAAAATATGTTGGTTCATCCCTATGTTTATCGCAGCACTATTTATAATAGCCAAGAAATGGAAGCAACCTAAGTTTCCATCAGTAGATGAATGGATAAAGAAGAGGTGGTACATATACACAATGGAATATTATTCAGCCATAAGAAGAAAATAAATCCTACCATTTGCAACAACATGGATGGAGCTAGAGGGTATTATGCTCAGTGAAATAAGCCAAGCCGAAAAAGATAAGTATCAAATGATCTCACTCATCTGTGGAGTATAAGAACAAAGAAAAAAAAAACTGAAGGAACAAAACAGCAGGAGACTCACAGAACCCAAGAACGGACTAATAGTTACCAAAGGGAAAGGGACTGGGGAAGATGGGTGGGAAGGGAGGGATAAGAAGGAAAAAGGGGCATTACGATTAGCAGACATAATGTTGGGGGGGCACGGGGAGGGCTGTACAACTCGGAGAAGACAAGCAGTGACTCTATAGCATCTCACTATGCTGATGGACAGTGACTGTAATGGGGTTGGTGGGGGGGACCTGATGAAGGGGTAGTTTAATAACCATAATATTGCATATGTAATTGTGGATTAATGATACCAAAATAAATTATTTTAAAAAATCAACAAAAAAACAGGTAGTTTGATGCAGGTGATTCTCAAATCACGCTTCAAGAACCACTACTTTTAAGAGTCAATTAATATTTTTAAACACAGGAAAAAGCAGAAAGTAACATAATTATGAGATCCCTGGAGGGACGGCAACTTTCTTTCTATTACTTTGAAGTAATAGAAGCAACTAGAAAGGAAGAAAAACATTGATAGGATCATGTAAGTAAACACTCAAATATCTTTAAATTAAAATCAGGATAAGAAGCAAGGCAGAAAATGTTTTTATCAAATATGACAGACAATCTAATATCTATAATAATCTGTGCTGAACTTTCAAAATTTTAACATAATTGGATAAAAGAGGGTTTTTTTTTTACACAAAAGAAAGCACAGATAGTGAAGAAACATAAAGGAGAATGTTAACTTCAAAAATAATCAGGAAAAGGAAACCAAAGCAACATTAAGCTATCTCTTTACATTTGCTAAATTAATGGCAATAAAAGATTCAAAGACATGCCAATGACACATTGTCTAAATTAGGCTCCAGCTGTGACACTCAAGCTATGCTAGTGGCAGTTTAATTGGGATTGAGGCAGTTTTTCAAAAGCTATATTCCCCAAAATTACCAAGGTGTTTTTCTCTATTCTTGAGGTCCATGAAGCCTAGAAAGCAAGACCTCTACTTTTAGAATGTGTAAATATAGTTGACTGTTGAGCAACTCAAGGACACAGACCCCTGTGCAATCAAAAATCTTCGTAGAACTCCAACTCCCCACAAAACAACTACTACTAGTCTGCTGTATATAAAATGGATCAGTTAACTTCAGATGCAACAAAGAGTAGAAGAGTAAGAAAGAAATGGAAAGGTTGTGGGGTCCCACAGAGAAAAGAGAGCAGGTAGAGAGTTAACTAGCTGCTCTACAGGTCTCTGAGAGTACTGCACTTCCAAGGGGCAAAAGTTTCCCATCTCCTTCCTCTGGGCCTTGGCTTCTCCAGATACAGCTAGTTAGCTCAGTTAGAGTGTGGTGCTAGTAATGGCAAGATCATGGGCTTGATCTTCATATATGCAGCTAGGGACAACATTTTCTATAACCACATCACCTATGGAAGCTGCTGTTTTACATCCAATTGCAGATACTGTATATTTATTGAAAAAAATCCACATGTCAGTGGACCTGCTCAGTTCAAACCCATGTTGTTCAAGGGTCAAGTGTATAAAGGAATAAGTCCCAGTTTATGCCAAACTCTGGAAGCCCCTTTAGTTGCTCAGACTGAAGGCCAGTTGCCCTTTATAGAACTAAGGGCCTAAGTTCCAACATTGTCCTCTGTTAGTACTGGCAGATTTAGTAGATAATAATAAAAATAAAACACAGGGCATGCATTAAAATATTGTGTGGGATGTACTTATACTAAAACTTATTCATTGTTTATTTGAAATTCAAATTTAACTGGACATCCTGTATTTCATCTGACAACTTTAAGCACACATATCCCAGCCTTTCTTTCCTGGGAAGCTAAAGGACACCCAGTGAACAGTCCATGAACACCCCCAGCTCCAGGCGTAGGTGGCACCTCAGATCCTCAATTTCTTAGGACCAAAGGACAAGGGCATGGCGTTTTTCAAACCTTCAAATCTGCTAACTCAACCAGAGACCTCAAATTAGAATCTAAGCCCACTTTCAACTGGGCCTTTTCACCCTGGACCCTCCGCTGGACTGTACAGTTAGCAGTGACCCTGGGAAGAGGTGGTCTCTTGACAAGCCAAAGATCAGCCCAGAACAATCAGTCAGCTCTTCTCAAAACTTCATTTTTCTTCCGCGTAAGGAGTGTGGGTAATAAATGCTATCTCCCTTGGGTGAAAATAAAATAAAAATATGTTGGTTGTGATTTTTCTATAAGATTGCATTGTGCTTTATTTGTTATTCATAGTTTTGTGTTTTTTATTATTAAGGAAAGTTTATCAAATTTTATAAATTATGTTCAGAGCCAATAAAACCTGAATCCACTCTGATTTTGAGGCTATTCATGCAAACATACTGAAAATTATGTCTTCCTTGTTAATTAAATCTTTTTTTCACTGAGATCTTTTTACCTACAGCAATAGGTAATCCTTTAATAATACTTTCTGCCTTTGAGCCCTTTTAACCAATAGTTACTATGGTTATCTCAGCTTTATTTTAGTTTTCTATCGTATGTTCTACATATTTCCATGTTTTTTAATTTTAAATCTTTCTGTATGGGTTTTTTAGATGCATCTTTTGTAAACAGCATATTCTTGGCCATGTTTTTTCTTATGTATTCTCAAATTCCGTTTTAAACAGAGTCATTTCCATTTGATCTAATATCATCATTGTAACATTTAGGGGTCATACGCTTTTCATTTGACCTGCTCTATATTGATTCTTTCTACTTTCTTGTCTTCTTTTAGGTTGTTTAAATTGTATCTGGTATCAATCTGGTTTATAATATCCCTTTCTGTTCCTTCAGTAATGAACCATGTGGTGGTTTTTATTTCAAATATGTCTATCCATTATTATTTGATAATCTTCTTTTTAAGAAACTTGGTCTATTTGTCCTCCCCTTTAATCTGTATTGTCATTAATGACTTGCTTATAATCAATAGAATGCAGCAAAAGTAATGCTATGCAGCTCTGGAGGCTAGGACAACAGGCCACACTGCTTTGTACTGATTATTTTGGGATGCTTGCTCTTGGGAAAGTCAGTCACAATTACCCTAAGATCACCATGCTAGAGAAGCAACAGGTCAGCAATGCCAGCTGGGCTCCCACCCAAAGGTAGCCAGCATCAAGTGCCAGTCCATTCAAACCATCAAATGACTGCAGCCCCAGCTAAGATGTACATGGAACTGAAATCATGCCCCTATTTCTGAAGGATCCCTTCTGTAATTGCATTTGGTAGATTTCCTATATCTGAAGTTCACTTTATAAATAAGTACATTCGTTGTAGTTTTAGAAATTGGTGAATTCTCTCTGTGAATTTTTTTTTTGCCTGAGAATTTCCCTTTATCAAAAAAAAAACCCTCCTCCATTCTTGAAGAATATTTTGGAAGTGCCGAAAATCATGTCCAGACAGTTGGAAATTATTTTCTTTCCATAATCTTGAAGATATCTTCCCACTGCTTTCTGGTTTCCAATGTTTCTGATGAAACATCCATGTGAATCTAAGCATCCCCTTTGGGGTATGTCGTCTTTCATTGTCTGAAGTTTCACTATGATGGGCCTTTTTATGGATTTATATATATCCTTCCCAAACTTCTCTGACATTCTAATTCAAAGGTTACATGTCTTTTAGCAATAATTGGAAAATCTTGGCCATGAGCACTTCACATGCTATTTTTGTCTCATTCTTGCCTTCTGCAGCTCCATTAAGAAGAATTCCTCTGATTCCTGCTCCCAAAATATATCCCAAGTCAAGAATTCTTCCTTTATCTGTGTTTAATTCGAAATTAAATTATCTACTTAGTTTTAACTTTGCATTTCCATAATCACTACTGCTGATCTTTGTAGTGCTCAAGATAAGGTTAGAAGGATCCCGTAAGGCATAAATGAGACCACACACAATGTATTAAAAGAAGAAATGTCCATTGCAAAGTGTTAAGGCAAATAAGCAGGTAAATAAAAGATGAAAGTTCACCACCCAATGTGCAACATTCACGTCACACTAGCTGAGAAACCCCTGGTAACAGCCATCTTGGAGCCTTGGCAGGAAAATGATCAGCTAGATGGAAAATGAAAGTTAACAATAAAAACTTCTCCTGACCTAGTAGACAGTGGCCCGGTAACACCAGCTGGAAAGCCCCTGGTTACAGCCTCCCCAGAGTCTCAGTGGGACAATGATCCCAGGCAGTATGTCATTAAAGTTAATTCTAGAGTAATGTAAAACTTGAGATGATCTGCTATGGCCACAAGATAAACTCAAACATTGTTTTCAATACTCAGAACCTGGGGTTACTTGGCAGAGTTGAAGGAAAAAAAGCCACTGTGGAGACACATAGTCTCTTCCCTACATACAGTGTTTTAGAGTAGGCGGCCAGAGTTAAGGGCTGTGACTCTGGGATTTTGGTCATTGGAAAGAGTTGAACATCAGTCATCCAAGACAAGAAGAGTCTATCAGAAGATTGCCTGTTCTTTCATTCACTTTTCTTATACCTGTGAAGGGTCTCAAGGAAAATTCTCTTTGGGATCCAAGCCGAAAGGTGGTTTTGTTAGCCAGGGTGTCTGCAATGCCAGCTTACTTCACGGATGCTTGACAAAAGAGATGGCCTATCCTCCATTTATTTTATGTATTAAATGCCAGTAGGGTGTGTCACTCTGGGATTCACTCTTTTGAGCTCTAATTCTTTTCCTATGAAAGCTCTGATCATCTAAAATAAATTTTAGGAGACTTCCACCAGCAAGTTTTCTTCAGCAGGAGGCTTGGTGCAGGCTTACACTGTTACCTGAACCTGGAAGTCATGTTCAGTTATTTTCACTTAAGCATGTGCTGACTATTTTTACAGTTAGATTTTCCATGACTTTTGTTATTAAGCTTCATTTTGACAGATTACCACCTTAAATATTGTTGTATCTTGTGCTTTCAGTATCCCCTGAAGGACCTTGGATGCCAAGGTAATACATCATCGGTGGACACTGTTGTGCTAAGGACATTGCCTAGACTACATTTTAACATCACAAAAGTGTTATGCAGTAGATTTCACATTATTAAGATAATTTTATAGATCAGGAAAATTAAGTGATGTGGCGGTATCCATCTGGGTTCTCTAGAAAAACAAAACCAATAAGATATATATTCCAGCACACTGGACATTTAGGCAGGATTTCCATGTGAAAGTTCTGAATTAGAATTCCTTCTCTAGAAACCTCAGTTTTTGCCCTTAAGGCTTTCAATTGATTTATGAGGCTCATTCACACTGTAGAAGATAATTTCCTTCACTTAATGTCAATTGACTATAAATATTGTATCAACAAAATACCTTCAAAGCAGTGTCGATCTTAGTATTAAACAAACAAGTACAAACCATAGCATAGTTAAGTTGACACAAGAAATTAACTATTACAATAGGATAAGTAGGTTAAAACACACACAATATAAGTAATGGAGTCCATTTTCAAATAAAGAACTGGTTTATTGTGCTCATACTCAATTAAAATACCACATGGTCTTAATTGTAATAACTCAAAGTTAATTTCAAAATGAAATATGTATGCTTCATTTTAGAATGGTATTATGCAGGATCAATATGTAAACATTTGAACTGTCTTAAAGTCTTTTTCATTTTGTTTATTTATTGAAGTATAGTTAATATATTGGTTTCAAGTATGCAATACAGTAGTTCCCCAGTTACACACATTATTAAATCCTCACACCAACTAGTGCAGTTACTATCTGTCAAAGATGTTATAGAATCATTGGCTGTATTCTCCATGCTGCCCCACTGTGGGTAAAATTGGAATATTTCCAGAATATCTCACCTGGCATTAGTGCATCTACATATCAATAGTATTTCCAAATGGTGGAGAGAAGTAGTCTACCTCCATATCAATAGGTGATTACAAGGTGGATGGTGAGCTAGCACACACTGGGACTGGAGAGGTGTGGTGGGGTCCTTTTAGCAGCCACTTCCTGAGAAACATAGGTGAGCAGAAGTAGATTACTGCTTATAGGCAGTAAATGGGTTTTTTCCCACTTTATTTCTACCTTTGACTGATTTTGGCTTCAAAGGTTATTTGCCCTGGGATGGGAACATATTTCCCCCCAGGAGTTACATCTGGCGGTAGTTGGCAGGACCTCTGAACCCGAAATCTGCCTTCATGGGTGTGATGCTTGTGTGGGCTGCCCCTAGAAATGGTGGGGAGATACCAGAAACCCCCCTGTGAATGGTGGGGAGATACCAGTGGCTAGAGTGGTAGAGGGTGCAGCTTCAATCAGGAGCCCCCATCCATGGGGCTTCCACTTGGGAAGCCCCTAGTGGGGAACCAGTCTAGAGTAAAGCACCTCCTACAAGGGTGGGGCCTTCCCCAGAATTGGGGAAGTGTGGAAGTACTGGAAGCTGTGGAATTAACCCTCCATGAGATAGAAGACTGCTTAGAGGCCCTGAGTGGCTGTGTGGCAGTCAGGATCATGGGATGTCTGTTTCTCGAGATAGCAGAAAGTGTTATTGAGGAGATAAATGCACTTTTGCATCACTTGGAGGAGCTGGGAAATGACCTATGGGATGACCTTAAGAAAGAGAGACAGTTATTGAGAAGACAGGTCACACTCCTGGAAGGTACATTAGCAGTGAGGGAGGAAGCAGCTAGAGAATCTGTGTTGCAGGGCATTGGGGAGATGCCTTCACCACCAGAGATGGTGTATATAAGCAGTATAAGCAGTATAAATTGCCTGGGGGACAAAAGGAAACTGGAGAAACTCTACAAGAGTTGGAAAAGGTGGGCATCATAAAGCACACTTATTGTCCTTTCATTTCTCCAGTCTGGCCAGTGAGAAAGCCAGATGGCTCCTGATGTATGACCTGGCATGGACTACAGGGAATTGAATAAAGTCACACTCCCTTTGCATGCTGCTGTCCCTCTATAGCAGCCATTATGGACACACTCAGTCAGGAACTGGGGATGTATCATTATCTTGTAAAACTTGCTAATGCTTTCTTCTCTGTTGACATACTATGGGAAAGTAAGAACAGTTTGCCTTCACGTGGGAAGGATGGCAGTGGACATTCATTGTCTTTCCACAGGGATACCTCCACAGTCCCACCATTTGTCATGGACTTGTAGCCCAGGACTTGGCCACAGGAAGAGACTACAAATGATATGGCTGTATCACTACACTGATATTATGCACACGTCTGATACTCTTGCTAATTTAGAAGGGGCATCCCCTAGACTGCTGCAACATCTACAGGAGAAAGGATTGGCTGTGAACTGCAGCAAGGTTCAGGGACCTAGTTTGTCAGTATAGCTCTTGGAGGTTGTCTGGTCAAGTAAAACTAATGTTAGAAGCAATCATAGACAATGTCCAGGCTTTCCCTACCCCTACTACTGTGGCAGTACTAGAAGAGATTTTGGGACTTTTGGGCTAATGGAGAGTGTTCATCCTATACTTGGCACAAATTCTGAAGCCATACCACTTGGTACAAAAAGGCATCAGGTGGGACTGGGATGAGACATGTGCAGCTGCTTTTACTGCTGCTAAGCATGCAGTCAAGGCCATACAGATCTTGAGGGTTATGGACTCATCAAGACCCTGTGAGCTAGATGTTTATGTAACCAAAATCGTTATGGATGTGGTCTTTGTCAGAGGCTTGAACAGACATTCCAGCCTATTGGATTTTGCTCACAACTATGATAGAGAAACAACTGACTGCTGTGTACCATGTCTTGCTGACTATGGAGCCCATCACCAATGGAAAGTAGGAAGAACTTTCTTTTGAGACATTGGTAGCCAAGAGTCCTTATCAGGAGGGAGAAATTCCTATACCTGAATATGCTTGTTATTCAGACAGTTCCAGTCATGGGCAGCCCCCGAGGTGGAGAGCTGTGGCTTTCCATGCTAAGACTAAGACAGTACAGATGGAGGACACAAAGGAGAAAACAGTCAGTGGGCTGAGTTGTGGGCAGTATGGCTGGTGACCACCCGGGATCCCTCCCCTATAGTTGTTGTCTGCAGTGATAGCTGGGCCGTCTATCAGGGCTTGACCCTGTGGCTACTGATGTGGTACCATGCCAGCTGGATGGTTGGTCACAGTCCCCTTTGTGGGCAAGATTTGTGGCAAGACCTATGGGCCTCTGGTCAGACTAAGACTGTTACTGCATATCATGTAACAGGCCATTTGCCTTTGGCATCCCCAGAGAATGATGAAGCAGTCACGTTGCTCCAAGTGCGTTGACTAGAAGGAAAGCCTGTCTCTGATGTATCCCCTTGGTTACATCAGCATTTGTTGCATGCGGGGCAAAAGACAATGTGGGCAGTAGCCTGTCAGTGGGGCTTTCCACTGACTTTTGAAAAAGTCAGCAGAGCCTGGAAGGAGTGCCTTGTGTTCTCTAAAAGGGACTTACACTGAGTCCCACAGCAACATAGGATAATAGTAAAGGGGCCAATACCCCTTCTCAAGTGGCAGATAGACTATATTGGGCCTCTGCTCATGTAAGAAGGATATTGGTATGCCATTACTTGTGTGGACACAGCTACTGGCCTGTTGGTTGCTTTTCCTGCATGTCATACAGATCAGCAAACAACCAGAAGTGGCCTAGAGCATCTCTTTGCAGCCTATGGCTGGCTACAGGTGATTGAGAGCAATAAAGGCACCTACTTTACTGGACATGCATTACAAGAATGGGTGCAGCAATTAGGAATAAAGTGGAAGTTTCATGTACCATATAACCCTACTGGGGCAGTCATGATAGAGAGGCACAATGGTTTGTTGAAATCTGGCCTGAAGTCAGACACCAATGGTCTATGGGGCTGGTCAGTTCACTTATGGACAGTGCTACAGCATTTGAATTAGAAGCCTGGAAAAGGAGCCTTGAGCCCTGTGGATATGCTAACACACATTGTTTCCTCTCCTATTTAACTGTATATGCAAATCAAAGATGAGTTATTGAAGCCTGGAAAAGGCCACAGAGCAGCATCCTGATGCCATCCCCAACTGCATTAAACCCTGGAGACTCTGTTGAGTGGACATGACCCTGGGCATTTTGACACATGGACCAGTGATGGCTGGCCCTTCTGGCACCTTGGAGAAAAGACCTGGAAGCTGGGCACCTGTGTATTCCTGGAGTAACAGCAAAGTGACCCCCAAAGATCATGGTAGTGTACCCAAAACGTCTGGGAGGTAAGACCATCTTAGGGGGAAGTTTTATTTTATCTTTATGGTCAGTGCATGTACCAACCCCTCACCCATGGCAACTATCAGTCACTTCTCAGTGTCTATGAGTCTACTGCCACTTTGTACTTTCTGTTTTGTTTTGTCTTTAGATTTCACAAATAAGTGAAATCATAATGGTATTTGTCTTTCTCTGTCTGGCTTATTTCACTTACCAAAATAACCCTCAGGTCCATCCTTGTTGTTGCAAATGGCAGAATTTCTTCCTATTTTATGGCTGAATAACATTCCGTTGTGCATATGCACCACATGTCCTTTATCCATTCATCTACTAATGGACACTTTGGTTGCTTCCATATCTTGGCTATTGTAAATGATGTGGCAATAAACCTAAGTCTCAAAATCCTAGATGTGCCTTCAAAATGCCTTCAAAACTGCTGAGCAGTGAAACCACAAAGCACCAATGCGTGCTGAGTATTAATCTTGACAAGTGATAATTTTGTTGGATTCAACAAAATTCCCATTGGAAAGAAGGTAGTCTAGATGATAATGTGTTCAATAATGTTTAAGTGAAAGAATGGGCTTACATTCATGTATGATTCAGCTATATTTAGGAAGCTCACCCTAATATATCTCAATCTCTCATAAAGAGACTGAAGGTAGTTGAGATAAAGGACTTAAAATAATTTTGGAAGTTGCAAAGGCTGTATATATAACTACATGTGTTAGTATGATCATGGCTTGTTCCTATTAATCTAGTTATAGGTATTTTCTATAAATTAGACCTTTTGGTCATAAGGTTTATTTGATGCCATTTTTTATATTGGAAAATAAATTATTCCCTTATCTCATATTAAAATCAAATTTTGTTCTCTGGTTAGCAAAAATCAAACCAATAATATAGCTCATACAGTCATTCTCAACATGAATTACTACCATCCCAACAGAAACAAATAAATATGAGTTGCTTATGGCTAGTATTTGATGGTAATATATATTGTATATATATGTGTGTGTGTGAATTGTCAGTGAACCATTTTCTACTGTGATTATGCAAGACTTAGTTTAAAATATCCTTGAAATAAGAAATATTTTATATAATTTTACTGTTAAGGAAACAAAGGCACAGAAAGTCTATGACATTTTCTGTAATGTCACAGAGCTAGTAATTGTAGAGATAAGATTCATATGCCTATTTACCTAAATCCAGAATCCACATCTCAATACTACGTTGGACCAACTTATATATTTCATAAGAAAAGAATATGCAAAAAATAAAATAAAAATATTTCAGTCATATGAGAGTTAAAAGGCACTGTTTTTTAACACCTTTTTGTAATATATCAACTTAGAAACAGTGTTTTAGTATTAACTATTTTAAATATCTGCACCCAGAAACACGTTTTCATTTACTTATATGTATTTTCAACTGACTATAAATTCCTTTAAATAACTTCATTAGCTACAAAAATATGATAGTGTTTTATATGTCTTATTTTTTTTTTGTTATGGATAGAAAACAACACATTTTCCCTAGTCTTGCATGATGACAGTAGAAAATGGTTCTGTCAGTAACACAAATTTATGTGTAACTTAGAAAGTTTTTGATGGGTGTATTTCCTCAAGAAAGCCAGATCATTTTCAGGTAGCTTTATAGACACATAGGGTATGAAATACAATTCCATTAAAGAAAATATCAATTGTTGGAGTAAATTTACTAAAGTATGCTTTTAAGAAAGACAAATTGCAGTGTAACATCTGTATTAATAGTCTTAATGAATTTTCTTACCAATTAATTAATTTTTCTGGTTTTGACAGTCCCAAATCCTATAGTGTGTCCCAGTGAGGCTACATTCAAAAATGTGCTTTTAAATACGTATATTAGGAATATAATTAGAGGAAATCTACATTCACTCACATGGCATGCCATGTGAATATCAGGTTATAAGGATGCTTAGGATATAAGGATCAGGCTATAAGGACCTTCATCTCCTTGTGCCTAGCCAGTCCCAAGCACTCAATGTCATAAACTACCAACTCCCTTCCAATTCCTTGATTTTCAATGAGGTCCTAAAAACCCATAAATACGCCCCCTTAATATTCCCATTTTAAAACAATACCAAAATCTATCAAGCTGGCTTATTTCTACAATAAACCTAATTACCTCTGCTTCAACAAGTGGGTTTCTTGATAGTTATTTGAGCAACTGGAAGTAGAAATTTCTCATAGCTGGTTCATTAGAAGCCCTGTCCTAAAGTGGAAGAATCACCAAGTGTAATTTGAAAATCTGAATTAAATCTTAATGCAGAGGAAAATTACATAGTTTAAGGGAATTTAGGAGGTATTGGGGACATTTAAACAGTGGGATATTAAATGGCATAAGATTTTTTTGTTTATTTTTACTGGTGTTATATGTGACTAATAATTTATGTGGAAGATTTTTTTTTCTTCAAATGTGCTGAAATATTTTTGGCAATCATTTATTTTCTGATGGTATACCAAAACAAATGATGTCTAGATAAGTTAAAAAATGATTAAGTATATATAAACAATTATTAAAATTTTTGAATCTAGCCGAAGGATAATATGAGTGCTTATTAGTTTTAGTTTTTGTATTATTTTATTAGTTTTCAAACCTTGAAAATTTCGTTAAACATATTTGCAAAATGTTTCTACCCAAAGCTTTGTAGCAACACGTACCATATTTACTCACTCTTGATTGTTAATGTCTCCAAGATGGTTATTTTAAGAATCCTGAGATTTACCAAAAAATCCTTCATTTTGGTATGTTAGGTTGAGAATCTAAAGCATATATTTGCAATATCTTACCAAAGAGCTTTCCTTATTTACTCAAATTCTTAGACCCTTGAATCTGAATGTAAGACATTTACACTACATTTCACTACACTGAATGTTCCACATCATTCCCTGACTAGATCCTTTGGGGAAAAACATGCACATATATGCACACATAGACACAGAGACACACAAATATATATCTATTTACAGTTAAAGTGACTCACTTTTAATATTTTAAATGAGAGGGTTGGAAGGGCCAGGTCATAAACATATTTATTTTAGCCATTAGTAAACAAAATGTTAGTTTAGAAGCTTGAATGACAGAACTCTGCCAAAACACTCCATGAAACTCATAAATAACTGCCTGTGTACTTCCACAGAGTTATGGAAATCAAAAAAGAGGCAAGGGAAAAAAAACAAACCAGCTTCCATTCCAGTCTACAAAAAGGGATTAAACATCACGGCATTGTCATCTGATTTCCAAGTGGCTGAATGTAAGGCCTACCCAGGACTGACAGCCCACCAACTTCCATTTAATTCAAAATTACTATTCACATCATCTCAAATTCCAGAGAAAGTGGCAATCTGGTGATGCAAATGGTGAATGTGAGCAGTGTCATACAGAGGCTGCTACCATACGTCAGACTTAAAATAGAAACATAATTTCCTTTTGGGGCATGGATGACAAAACATCCAATAATACTGACTTTTGTTGGCATTTACAATGCTGAATAATTTTAAGAAAATCATGGCTAAGGATTTATTTTTAATATAACATATTTTTCAGCATTCACTTATGAACTTATTATTTTATATAGGTAGAATTATATATGAACACACACATATATGTGTATGTATATATATATATATACATATAAATGTGTATGTGTGTGTATGTATGTATAAAACATTCACAAACACCTGTTGTGTGGGGTGGGTATACATGTATTAATTTTATGTGATATATCTACATTTTATATATATGCATGTGGAGGACTGATTCCAACAACAAGGAAGTTTCTAAATCAAACTTTTGGAATTTACCTGAAGAAAACAATCTCTGATTTGAAAAGATATTTGCACCCCTATGTTTATTAGAACATTATTTACAACAGTCAAGATATGGAAGCAACCACCGTGCCCATCAACAGATGAACAGATAAAGTTGTGGTACATATACACAATGGAATATTATTCAGCCATAAAATAGATATCTTGCCATTTGCAACAACACAGATAGACCTGCAGGGTATTAGGGTAAGTGAAATAAGCTAGGTGGAGAAAGACAAATACCATATGATTTCACTTATCTGTGGAATCCAAAAGTGAAATAAAACAAAATGAACAAAAGATCAGTAGAGTCATAGACACTGGGAAGTGACTGGTAGTTACTAGGAGTTGGGGTGGGTTGGTGGGGAGAATGATGGGGATAAAGCAGCACGGAAACCTCAGTTATAAATAAGTTGGTCACATGGATGGTAGGGTAGCATGAAGAATACAGCCAATGATTCTATAACATCTTTGACTTATAGTAACTGCACTTGTTGGAGTGAAGATTTAATAAGGTGTGTAACTGCTGAACCACTGTATTGTATACTTGAAACCAATATTATATTGCATATCAACTATGCTTCAATAAAAAAATAAATTAAAAAAAGTGTCAGTAGTGCCTATTTTACATTATTTTTAATTTGAGGACCCCTTTACTCACTAAACTTTTAAAAAGTTTGCCATTTTTGGAAGAATTCTGTGCTTACAGTGAAGAAGTTTTCAGAGTAAGAATGCTTTCGTGTTAAAGACTATGTGTCTTTAATTCTCAAAGGACCAGGACTGAGACAGTATGAGTATTAGGGAGGTTCATGTATACATGATCAACACAAAATCAAGGATGTGTATGAAATTCATCAGACAGGTAACAGAACTCTGTTCCGAAATATACTAGTTATCTACTGCTGCATAATACATTCCAGAAACTTAAGCAGATAAAAACATTTATTTATTATCTTCTGTGTTGGGGATCCAAACACAGTTTACCTGATTCACTCTTTCAGTCCCTAACAAGTTTACCTTGAAATTTTGGGCAGAGTTAGGTTCTTAACAGGGAAAGAATCTGCTTCCAAGCTCAAGTGGTTGCTGGCCAAATTCAGTTCTTTGTGGATTGTTGGCTTGAGGGCATCAGCCCCTTGTCAGGGGAGACCACCCTTAATCACTAGTTAGGAGGCTCCTGCCTCTAGTTCCCTGCTTCCTCAAAGCACACAAGCCAAGAGGGCAATAATAATCTGCTAAACAAGTTGTCATTTTTACAATAATATAAACACGGAATGGCATCTCATCACATTTTACATATTCTTTTGGTAGAAACGTGTTGAAGGCCTCACCCATGCTCAAATGGAGGGGATTACACAAGGGCATGAACACAAGGATGCAGAGAACGTTCAGGGTCATCATAGTAACTATTCACTACAAAAAGTAAAGGAAAAAAAGAATTGCTACAGAGAATCTCCTGTGTTGTCACTTGTTGGAATCTGAACATTGCAGACAGGAGGTAGGAAACATGGACGACCAACCTCAGATGAAATCAGCAGAACTGCATACAAGGAGTCACTCATTAGGAAGAGGAAATGGCCAGTATTAGCCAAGGATTATGTATTGCATGGTTCTTTGAATAAGGTGGCCTCTAAATAACAGTCGGTGACTCCATAAACAAAATGAAGTTTACATCAGTAAGAAGTCTAAAAGCTTCAACATAAGTGTTTTATAACCAGCTGTTAAAACAGAACATATTTTACCACTCACCTGTATTAAATACATTTTAAATCACTTTTATCAGATTGTTTCAGGATTATAAAAAATACCCAAGATACTAATGTTCATGAAATACTATTTCCCTTTTCCTGTCAGACTGGTTAAATACACTTGGAGCTAGTGAAAAAATATCATACTGACTAAATTAGCTACATATATATATATATTTCTATTATTAATATATTATGTATCATGTTACTAATATGCTGCTCTGAACAGTTGGACAGGAAAAAGAAAAAAGACAAAACAAGAGAAAATTCCAAAGATGATGGGGAAGAACAGGCAAGAATATCTGTACTCTGTAAAAGCCAGAATGTGACATTTTATAAAATCAGAGAAGTACATTTTACTTATATTTGAGTAAGAATGAATTATGTCAAGGCTTTAGGAAATATTTACTAATATTTCTGCCAAACCTTTTTTCTATACTCCTCTGTGTCTCATTAAGACCTTCCTAGTTTTCCTTATCTAAGACTATTGTGTGTTTATGACTAATAATGAGTAATAGTGCATTCTGAATGGGACTTACAATCTTCCTTTGTTTCCTTGCCTACATACTTCACACTTAGTTATTCATATCTAATCATGGCTAATCATTTTCCTGCCTCCTGTTTTACCACTTAAAATCTAAATGACATAAAAACAAATAGAGGCAATAAATCTCAGGTACATATTTTCAGCCTTAATTCCATTTTATAGTACTTTTATCTTTATTTTTACTATACATTTTGGAAATATCTCCAAAACATGTGAAGCCCCACCTGTCCATAGTGAATCTCTTTTTGCTCAGGCCATGAACATTTTCCCTGTTCCAATAGTTTCTATTTTAATAAGTAGTATCAAAACCCACCCCATTTAGAAAGTCAGAAAGCTTGAGGTCCTCTTGATGTGTCCCTCTTCAAACATTTTACACTCAACCACTCATTATATCTTGACTCTGTCAACTAGTCTGTATACCTATTGGGTGTTGATTCTACTGTATCTCTATCAGCAAACCTAAACCCTCTTCTGTGGTTGAAACTTTAACATCCAACCTTATTTTTTTCTATAATCTCTATTTGGATGTGTAATAGCAAATCAATTTGAAATGCCCAGTTAGAACTTGCAGTCATTCCTCACCAGTCTTCTATTTCGTGGGTAGCTTCATCATCCACTCCATTGCTCACACTAAAAATCTAGAAATGTTTGTGTCTGTTTGTTGTGTTTTGTTTTATTTCTTCACATCTAATATGCAGTCATTCAATAAAACCTCTAGGCACTATATCTACATTATATTTCAGATCCAGGAACGTGGCACAATTCCTACTGCTAAAAGCTAGTGCGAGCCGCAGTAAATTCATATCTGGGCTACAGCAACAAATTCCTAATGAATCTTCCTGTAACCAGGCTGTTTACAGATGCTATTTTTCAAATCAATGTCAATAATACTGATGATCATAATAACATGTCTCCCAACCATCGTCAGTCATAAGAATTCACAGGAATCAACAGGCCTTCCCTTTTTATCCTTAATAACAGCATACTCTGAATAGACCTTATCTGCCATGTATTCAATGACTGTCTTCTCCCACAAGAATGTAAGATCTATGTGGTATACAGTTTTGACTTTTAAAATTTTTGTAAGGTAAGTAATCTTACTTACTAAAATATTACCCTCAGTACAGGTTAGCCAGTAATGAATAGAAATAGGTCCACTAAGACTACGTCTATTTCCCTTTTTCCTCTAAAAATTGGCTTTGCTCTATCATATTAGTTACAGAAGCATCACTAAGAATGTTCTGTGATTGTATAGCTCCCAACTCACTTAAGTCTTCCAATTATTGCCACAAAGGATTGATTTAAGAAAAAATAAATAAGAAGCAATTATATGTACTGCCTTCTGTAGCATTAATGAATTTTTAAATTTCTTCTATGTAAACTAACAAAAATATGTGGTTTTTAATTACAATCTTATATTATTTGTTTTTACAAGAAGTTCACATAAACAACCATTGATGTTGCTGTTCAGGAAATGAAAATTCTCTTAGCTCCCTCCTATAAGGTTTTTTATTGCTTCAATCTAATTTGTTAAGTAATGCATTTGTTTTCTTTCTCCCTATTATTTCCCTTCTATCCATCTAAGTTTCAGATTATTCATAATCTCACATTCCAAGAATATTTGTCATATCAAAAGAAAATGATTCTTGATTCAATCAGCAATTGCCTTTTGAAAATCTCAAGTATAATGAACGGTATGCATCAGGTTTGATTAGGGATGGAGATGGGGCATGGGTGGGAATGAACATTAAGGCCTTTAAGGATGATATGAAATGAGATTTTTTTTCTTCCCTGACTTGGAAAGGGATAAAAATATGCATGTCTTTCTCCTGAACAGCACACACACAGATGACTGGACTTCAATTGTTTACCAGCAGCATCAACATTTCCCCTTGCCCCATGTTGCCTGAAAATAGAACATTTCCAGAACCAGATGGAAACTTTCAGATGGGACAATGTATTTTTGGGGGTATTCAGTACAGGCAGATCACTATGATCAAAAAAAAAACACGTGCTTTAGAGATGTGTATAAGAGCTTAGTTTTTTGTATGATCCCTAAGCAGAAAGTCTCAATCATGACTGGGACCGAATATCTCATCCACTCATTACAACATAGGTTTGTAATTGAAGAAATTAGATTTAAAGACATTTAAAAAATGTTTCACTTTATCCATATCTAGGTTTGTGGGTACAAGAACCATTTTCATTATTTCAGCAAGGACACCATTCTATTTAATGGCTGATCGTGTATGTTTTCTCTGAAAAAGATTTTCATTCTTTGAATAACCTACAAGCATTACAAACTTATCACCAAATGATGCCAATATTACAGTGCTCTAATTTATTAACTAAACCACATAAGAACCACCTATAGGGATAGAGATGAGTAGGTCCAGGAATGAATGAATCATTTATGGGAGCTGAGTCTGAATTAACATTAAGTGGCGAGCCAAAGTTCCCATTATACTCACTATCTGAAGTTATCGAAAATGTCTCACATTTGAAGGTCATATAAGAAAAAGTCTTCAAAAATTCCAGACTGCTTTACATATATTATGCAACATTAAAAGAACTGCATATTTCTCTACAGAGGTTGAAAGTTTAGGGGATAATGCAGGTTATCATCTATTCAACTGCTTCTTATTATTTGTGACTTATTTCTTGCTTCATTACCTTTCTTTAGAAAGAGGTAATAAATGCAAAATATTCTTTCAAAACTCAACCTCCATTCTTACATTACTCATACCTGATTTCAGCATAAATGTCACACAATATGTAATGTGCATTTTTCAATAGAGCTGAACATAGACTTTTTTAAATTGAAAGAAAACATGCTTACTTGCATTTCTCCTTCTCAAAGGCACCCATCTTGTTTTTTGTGATGTGAGCTTGAGGCATTCTGTAAAATACAGTTCATATATATATATCCATGATAACATACAAGGGAATTCTAGGAAAATAGTGGGAAGCTTTTAAATATATCACACAATAATGTGCTACCCAGAAATATAACTTTTATTTAGAAACTCATCACATAGGAAATATGCCAGCAACTTATTCAACAGATCTTCTTGTCTGATCCAAAAGCACTTGTACCCACAATGTGAATCCAATAATGGACTACAATGAATTCTTCCCAAACAGCCATTGTGTAACTGTTTGCAAATCTTTATGAGAAATTTGGTTTTAAGGAGGAAATTGGAATTCAATATTTAAGACATTTGAAAGGACATGGATGGTAAGAGGAAAGTAGTGACTATGAGCCTTTGTAGGTTGAGCTTGTGAGGTGTTGCATAACAGCTTATTGAGAAGGGCTCTTAAAAGGTTATTATTTTGTTCTACTGGAAGTATTGTAAAACATTTTTTTTACCTGAAAATTTTTAACTCTCAAATTTTTCCTGTACCTCAGTTTCTTCAGTTACTGAACACTGAAATAGTATGCTGTGAAGTGTTTGCTCTTTCTCAGCAGTTCTGTGGGAAATGATCTACTTGAAAAGTGCTGAAGTTCTGTTTTAGTGGGAGAGTGGTAGGTGACCATTCTCCTTCCCTGATACACAGGGGGAGTGTTGTTAGGAGGGGATCTTGCACCATCTTTATATGGGTGTAAACAGCCAGTAAAGCAGGTTTGGCAAAATTTATTTCCTAAATGTAAGTGAAGAAGAGCAGGAAGTCCTAAATGGCAGCAAAGATTATTCCACCCAGCAGACATATGACTGCAGGATGTTTATAAATAAAAAGCAAGTTTGAGCAATTGGAAATGTGAAATTTACTAACAAAAATTCATATGTTCATATAATGGCTTATTTGAGCAATTCTGATGTATGTCACTAATCTCCTCTTGTGCTGACACCTGTAATCTACCCCCTACACAGTTCCTCATGACACATTCATGCTCCGACACACCAACATCCACCTTTGTCCTTCCCACTGCAGGAATACCCCTTCCTCTCTTTGGCCTTGGCCTTTCCATCCACTGGGTCAGCTTTTCATGCAACAGTCCTCACTCTGCTTGGCTGTAAATTTCCACTAGGCTGCTGGAGAGCCTCACACCTCCCCTTAATGCAGATACCTACCACATTGCTCAACTGCACATAGATATTGCATTGAACTGTGGCAGAAGGTAAGAAAAGGGAATGATGAAGAGGGATAGATAAAAGTCAAGATTTTGTTTTTTGTGCTTCAGAGTGATTTTTAGTAGTTAGAGGACTTACCAGCAGAAATAGAGAGCTGTAAGAAAACAACAGTTAAAAAGGCTGGAACCAAAACTAGGATGACATATATAAATATTAGCTATTCATTCTTCATTTCCATTTAGTTGATTGCACATATGTTGAAATTTTTGTTTTCTGCCTAATGATTTATTTTATTGATGACTCATCGATTAATTGTATGTAGTATCTATGCCAATTGGAACTCCTGGCATCTAGGAGTGGAGGGTAAAAACTTTGACCAGTTAATAGAATGAACATATCACCTTAAGTCAACAATATTAATCAGAGTCACACGATGAACACTGGGAGAGAGGGAGGGAGAGAAACAGAGATAAAGACAAATTCCTTATGGCCTTTTATCTCAGTATAGTTTAAGAATTCCTGGTTGTCAAAACTTGCCAGAATAGGAAGTTTGAAAAGTAAAGCTCTTTAAAATTTAAAATGTCTTTTAGATATATCATGAATTCCATGATTTTTTTCTTTTTATTTCACTAAATCAATGTAGAAGTCATGTTCCATTTTCATATTTAAGAATCATTGGTGACTTTTCACTCCTCACTTTCCTGCTAGATTGAGTTGCCACAGGAGTATATATCATTATTAAGGTGTACTAAAATCATTAGCACTTTTTGTTGCATGCATGTCAGACGCTAATCCAAAGAACACTGGTTTTATAGTGATTTCTGTGTGTATGTGTTTTTATTGTTGCTTCCAAAGCTCATTTCAATACTATAAATATGTGCAGTATAATGACGGCATAATAAATAGTGATATAATTAACATTTTAAGGAATTTTCAGTTCTTTGTTTATTCTTGAGATAAATGGGTACTTTTCTGATTAGAGAATATTATTTTCATTCCTTTTATTTTTCAGAATAGTGTGAGCTATATCTACTCTCTGAAAGTTGTTTTGCTCTGTAATTGAAATTTCAATCCAAATTTTCAACAAAGGAGTAGATAGAGATTTATTGGATTGATCTTTTGTTTAACTGGCATGGCACTCCAGGAATAGTTTAATATTTGTTTCATCTTTTATTAAAACCTTCATTGTATTAAAACAGCACTGTACTTCAGCTAACTGTATGAGTAAATATAAGGAAAAAATTGAATAATACTGGGTCTTTTGCTTTTAAGAGAAAATATAGTATATTAAAATAATCACTTGGAGAAAGGATTGACAATATATATGTCAGGCTCTGGCATGATTATCAATTTTCACAATTTAGAACATCTAACTCTGGACACTAATTTCCTTCTGTGAGAAATTTAATAGTTGAAGTATCCCCAAGATACCTTCAGCTTCAGAATTCTTTGATTCCTTTCTTATTTACTTATTTTCTCTTCCTCTATCTTGTTTCATTAATTCAGGTCTCTTCTATCCATCACATAAAAGATGACTATTTTTCTCTTTTCCTCTACAATCGACTTGGTTTGCTAAATACTGTTTACTAAGTTTACTTTTGTCTATTATTATTTTTCTGTTTTGTGAAAATGGGAACAGAATATACCTGTCACTTAATGAATTAGTTATTCCTACAAATGATTTCAATAAAATGACCGGATCTTTTTTCCCTGAAAAAAATTTGCTTGCTATCTCTTTTAATATTGAAAAATAAGACTTTAAAATATAACATTACACAATTTTTACAGTTAAGCAAGATAATAAATCTACCTTATGGATTTTGAAATGTACCAATAAATTGAACACTGTAATTAACACAGGTATTTTATGAATGCCATTCATACTGTATCAAAGTTGTTCACCAGCATCAAAGTACATTAGGGTGGTATGTGTTAATTTGTCAGTGGTTCTTATAACAGTTGGTATTGAATATTTTGGGTTTAATAGACTCACAAAGAGTAATACTTTTCTAAAAATGCTTAAATTCTGTAATGTGGAAGAATTATGTAAAATTTAGCCATGCACAGTTTAAAAAATGCATATCAAAAATTTTAACTTAGATATTAATTGATTCTGCATTGATGATGTTGAAACTATTGAAAATATTGCTTCACATAGGTTGCTATCTAAAATAAATTTCAGATAGATTAAATAATTATTGAAAGGTGGAAAAAAAAGTAAAAAGTCTTTCAGGAAAACAGACATTGATAAATATTTTTAACCAACTGGAAACTCTAAAGCTACTTTTATAGTTATTCTTTGTTTTTCTTAAGTCTTAGATTCATAAAAATATTGCAGAGATAGTATTAATTGTCATATACACTGTACACACTTTTTCCTATTAGCATTTTATGTAAGCATAGTGCATTTGTTACAATTAATGAACCAACTAATATGGATACTTTATCATTACTGAAGTACTTATTTTTTCATATTTATTAGTGTTTATCTAATTTACCTTTTTATTTTCCAGGACCTCATCTAAGATCTCATATTACACTTAGTTATCTTATCTCCCCAGTTTCTTCTTGGCTATGACAGTTTCTCAGACTTTATTTTTGATAACCTTGACATTTTTGTGGAATAGTACTCAGGTATTTTGTAGAATGTTCCTCTTTGAGGTTTATCTGATATTTTTCTTGTGATCAGACTGGTGTCATATGTTTTGGGGAGAAAGAACACAGTATGAAAGTGACATCATCATCACATCATATTAAAGGTGTATTCTACAACATGACGTATCATGTGGATATTGACCTTGATCACCTGGCTGAAATAGTGTTCATTATGTTTCTCCACTGTTAAATTATAGTCCCTCCCTCCTTTTCATATATATTTTTGGAAAGCAGTCACTATGCATAGCCTACTTCAAAGTAATGGGGAATTAATGTTCCATCTCTCTGACTAAAGTTTATATTTATATATATGTATATATTAGGATTTTTCTGCATTGGATATTTATTTCTCTTCTCTCCCATCTATTTATATATTTATTTATTTATGGGTTCATAAATAATTACTTTTTGTTTTGGATGATAATCTAATACTACTTAAATATATTTTATTTATATTTTTGCTCAAATTATTCCTGTTAAAGGCCATTTTTATTTTGAATAAGAGGGAAAAATCACTAATATGCATTACTGATGGAAATCAGTCTGACCAAACATTTTGAAAAAAATGTATCCTCTTCCTCTGAAAATTCCTGCTCTTGAAAATTCATCCCATAAAAAAAATAAAAGTATTCATATTTAAGAACACATATGCAAGAATAAATATCACTCATTCACATTGGAAAGAAAATAACTAAGTTGAATATTCAGTAGTAGGAAATGACTGAATAAATTATGGCATACATGCAGAATTTAATATCAAGCATTCATTTAAAAATTGAGTATACAATACAACATTGTTAACTATAGGCACTGTGCTGTACAGTAGATCTTAGTTCTTCTTTATCATGCACAATTGAAATTTACTACCCTTTGACTAATACCTCTCATTTCCCTATTCACCCAAGCTCCTGGCAGCCACCATTCTACTCTCTGCTTCTGAGTGTGAGTAGTTTAGGTTTGCTATATAAGTGGTTTCATGCACTATTTGTCCTTCTGTGTCTAGCTTATGTCATTTAGTATAATGTTCTCCAGGTTCATGTATTTATGGCATAAATTGTGATGTAGGTTTTGTGGATACATACGTATCTCCAAACTCATCAATTTGTATCTATTAAATACAGAAATACTTTTGGAAACCAATAACATCCAAATAAAATAGATTGAAATGTCATGAGAGAAAGAATATTTGAATTCTATGCCCAATGATTTGGAAGGGTATCTATTGAGTACCTAAAAAAAGAGTGAGAAAACCCAGATAAAGTTCCTGTAATAGCATTTTAATTTTATAAAGCAAAACAAGACATATGTGTACATGATTCTTTCATAAAACTTGGATAAACCATACATATGAGATTTATATTAAATTTAACATTAAAGTAAGTTGTGAGGGGGTCAGGATTATTATGGCGGTGTGTAACCCTGGGGGAAAAATGAATTCCCAGCCTGGGGCAAATAAACTTTTGAAGCTGAAATCAGTGGAAGGGAAAAATAAAATGAGAGAAATCTGTTTATTGCTTGTAAGAAGTTGTCTACTCCCGCTTGACCATGTCTCTCCTTGCCTGGTTAAGGAGAAGCCAAAAATACCTCTTGGGTCCCAGCATGCACTTGCCTCTTCCCCTGCCCCTTGTAAGCACCTACTGATATGGAGATGAACTACTTCTCTCCACCCCTTATAAACACCTATAGAGATGGACTAAGGCCAGGTGAGAGATTCTGCAAATATTGCAATTTTACTCACAGAGTGGTAGAAAATTAAAGTAGGGAAACAAATCAAAGGAAAAAAATCCTCTACAAAAGTGTAACTAGAAATGATCACATTCATGCATATATGTTAAAGTGTGTTAAGAGTATACAGATGAGAAAATTAAATAATGTATCTTAAATTATATTAGAAATTTCCATTAAAATATGTATTATCTAAGTAATTTATTGATGCATGGTGTTGCCGTCACTTCACGCTGCTCTAAGAGAATACCATAGACTGGGTGGTTTAAACAGCAATTTACTTCTCACAGCTGTAGGGACTGGAAGTCCAAGAAGTGCCAACCCTGGTTGGGTACTTGGTGATGGCCCTCCTCTCAGTATGTCTTCAAATAGCATCCTTTGGTGTGGGCACACTTGTGCACACACATACACACACACACACAGATCCTGTGTTTCTTCCTCTTTGATATGGGCAGTAATCTCCATAATGAGAGCCCATCTTCATGACCTAATCTAACCTTAGATACCACCCAAATACCATCCATGATATCTGAAGGTGGGTGGTATATTTCCACCTCCAAATACCATCACATCAGGAGTTAGGATTTCAACATACAATTTTGGAGAGAATGCAAACATTCAGTCCCTAGTACCCAAGTTAACCATTTGAAATAGACATAAATTACATATATACAGAATTGTGTATGTATGTGTGTGTGCATTGATAGCCTACTTTATTTTTGCCACTCTAAAGTAACATTAATTCTTAATGAAAGCTGTGATATAATATGCAAATTAAAAATGTACACTAAGGAGTTCTGGGAAGATGGCGGCATGAGCAGGGCGGTGGAAATCTCCTCCCAAAACCATATATATCAATGAAATACACCAAATACAACTATTCCTGAAAGAGAGACCAAAATACACAGTAGAGCGCACAACGTGCATCTGCACCTGAGAGGACTTGGCACCCCACGAGGCAGGTAAGATACAGAGGGGCCACTACTCCCCCACCCCAGTGCACCGGCAGAAGGAGAGAATTCAGAGCCGGGAGGGAGTGGAAATACAGGCCTGCAAAATAACCAGCCCTGGTGATCTGTGCCAGGAGGGCTGAAATACATTGTGGGGTGTAGCGGAGATTGGAGAGGCAGAAGGTTTGGGTTTTGAGCAGTGAATGTGCCCGGGACCTTGCACCTGGCTCCCGGGACAAAAGAAAAGCACACGCTTTTTTCAGCGGTCTTACGATAGTCCCAGCAACTCAGCCCAGCAGGCGGGGAATCGTGAAGAATTTCAGACCCTTTGGCTGGCAACTGGGAAAAAGTAGCCGCACTGAAAATTCACACAGAGAACAATAGCCTCCCATTCATACCTGCCCTGACCAGAGCTGCAAAAGGCCCAGTGGAGCGGCGGTCGTGGAATAGTGGAGCAACAGTGTCACGCACACCATCCTTACAGAAACTACTCCAGGTGGGCTCTTTATTTTATGTTTTTTCCCCTTTTTCTTTCTTTTCTTTTCTTTCTTTTCCTTCTTTCTTTTTTTCTCTTTTCTTTCTCTTCCTTCTTTTTTGTTTTAAAAACTTAAAGAGCCCAGCTGACATACATGGCACCTGCCAGCAACTGCTTCTATTGCCATGAAAAGACAGAGGGATATGGTCCAGATCAAGCTCATCCAGACTTGCCACACCAGAGAGGGAGACTGAAGGGATTGAAATGCACAATCTTCCTGAAAAAGAATTCAGAAGAAAAGTCATAGCCATGCTGATGGATCTACAGAGAAATATACAAGAGCTGAGGAATGAAGTGAGGGAAGTGACGAAAGACAATGTAGAAATCAGACAAGCAATCAACGGGCTTAACAGCAGACTGAACGAGATGCAAGAGACTTTTAATGCAATAGAAATCAGAGAACAGGAATACAGACCAGCTGAGGCAGAGACAGATAAAAGGATCTCTAGGAATGAAAGAATATTAAGAGAACTGTGTGACCAATCCAAACGGAATAATATTCACATTATAGGAGTACCAGAGGAAGAAGAGAGAGAAAAAGGGATAGAAAGTGTCTTTGAAGAAATAATTGCTGAAAATGTCTCCAAGTGGGGAAGGAAATAGTCTAGCAGTCCACAGAAGCCCACAGATCTCCCAACACAAGGGGCCCAAGGAAGACAACACCAAGACACATAATTAAAATGGCAAAGATCAAAGATAAAGACAGAGTATTAAAGGCATCTAGAAAGAGAAAAAAGATCATCTACAAAGGAAAACCCATCAGACTGTCATCAGACTTCTCAACAGAAACCCAACAGGCCAGAAGAGAATGGCATGATATATTTAATGTAATGAAACAGAATGGCCTCGAACCAAGAATATTGTATCCAGCACGATTATCTTTTAAATATGATGGAGGGATTAAACATTTTCCAGACAAAAAGCTGAGAGAATTTGCCTCCCATAAACCATCTCTACAGGACATCTTAAAGGAACTGCTCTAGAGGGAAGAACTCCTAAGGCTAAAAAGATGTCACCAGAGAAAATAACCTCATAGCAAAAGAAGGCAGACCATCCAAATACTAACTAAAGGCAAAGAATAAAACACCTAGTATATAAAGAATGGAGGAGGAAGAATAAGAATGGAGAGAAATAAAGAATCATCAGACGGTACTCACAATAACTTAAAAAGAAAGTTAAGTAAGACTGTTAGACACTAGAGAAGCTACCCTTGACTCTTGGGTAACCATGAATCTAAAGCCAGCAATGGCAATAAGTACATATCTATCGATAATCACCCTAAATGTAAATGGACTGAATGCACCAATCAAAAGACAAAGAGAAACAGAATGGATAAAAAAGCAAGATCCATCTATATGCTGCCTACAAGAAACTCACCTTAAATGCAAAGATATCCCGAGACTAAAAGTGAAGGGATGGAAAAAGATATTTCATGCAAACAACAAGGAGAAAAAAGCAGGAGTTGCAGTACTTGTATCAGACAAAATAGAATTCAAAACAAAGAAAGTAGCAAGAGATAAAGAAGGACATTACATAATGATAAAGAGGTCAGTCCAACAAGAGGATATAAACATTTTAAATACATATGCACCCAACAGAGGAGCACCGGCATATGTGAAACAAATACTAACAGAATTAAAGGAGGAAATAGACAGCAATGCATTCATTTTAGGTGGCTTCAACACACCACTCACTCCAAAGGACACATTAACCAGACAGAAAATAAGCAAAGACACAGAGGCACTGAACAACACACTAGAACAGATGGACCTAACAGACATCTACAGAACTCTACACCCAAAAGCAATAGGATACACATTCTTCTCAAGTGCACATGGAACATTTTCCAGAATAGAACACATACTATGCCACAAAAAGAACCTCAGTAAAGTCAAAAATATTGAAATTCTACCAACCAACTTCTCAGATCACAAAGGTATAAAACTAGAAATAAATTTTAGAAAGAAATCAAAAAGGCTCACAAATACATGGAGCCTTAACATCATTCTCCTAATTAATCAATGGGTTAACGACCAAATCAAAACAGAAATAAAGGAATATATGGAGACTAATGACAACAACAATACAAAGCCACAACTTCTGTGGGATGCAGCAAAGGCAGTTCTAAGAGGAAAGTATATTGCAATCCAGGCCTATTTAAACAAGGAAGAACATTCCCAAATGAATAGCCTAAAGACACAATTACTGAAATTGGAAAAAGAACAAATGAGAACCAAAGTCACCAGAAGGAGGGACATAATAAAGATCGGAGAACAAATAAATAAAATTGAGAAGAATAAAAAAATAGAAAAAAATCAATGAAACTAAGACGTGGTTCTTTGAAAAAATAAACAAAATAGATAAACCCCTAGCCAGACTTATTAAGAGAAAAAGAGAATCCACACACATAAACAAAATCAGAAATGAGAAAGGAAAAATAATGATGGACCTCACAGAAATACAAAGAATTATAAGAGAATATTATGAGAACCCATAGGCTAACAAGCTGGAAAACCTAGAAGAAATGGACAACTTCTTAGAAAAATACAACCTTTCAAAACTGACCTAACAGGAAACAGAAAAACTAAACAGACCAGTCACCAGCAATGAAATTGAAGCGGTGATCAAAAAACTACCCAAGAACAGAACCCCGGACCAGATGGATTCACCTCTGAATTCTACCAGACATATAGAGAAAAAATGACACCCATTCTCCTTAAAGTTTTCCAAAAAATAGAAGAGGAGGGAATACTTCCAAACTCATTCTATGAAGCCAGCATCACTCTAACACCAAAACCAGGCAAAGACCTCACCAAAAAAGAAAATTACACACCAATAACCCTGATGAACGTAGATGCAAAAATAGTCAACAAAATATTAGCAAACTGAATTCAAAAATACATCAACAGGATCATAAACCACGATCAAGAGGGATTCATCCCAGGGATGCAAGGATGGTACAACATTCGAAAATCCATCAACATCATCCACCACATCAACAAAAAGATGTCCAAAAACCACATGATCATCTCCATAGATGCTGAAAAAGCATTTGACAAAATTCAGCATCCATTCATGATTAAAACTCTCAACAAAATAGATATAGAGGGCAAGTACCTCAACATCATAAAGGCCACATATGACAAACCCACAGCTAACATCATACTTAAAGGTAAGAAGCTGAATGCTTTTCATGTAAGATCGGGAACAAGACAGGGATGCCCACTCTCCCCACTGTTATTCAACATAGTACTGGAGGTCCTAGCCATGGCAATCAGACAAAACAAAGAAATACAAGGCATCCAGATTGGTAAAGAAGAAGTCAAACTGTCACTATTTGCAAATGACATGATATTGTACATAAAAAACCCTAAAGACTCCACTCCAAAACTACTAGAACTAATATCTGAATTCAGCAAAGTTGCAGGATAAAAAATTTACACGCAGAAATCTGTTGCTTTCCTATACACTAACGATGAACTAACAGAAAGAGAAATCATAAAAACAATTCCATTCACAATTGCATCAAAAAGAATAAAATGCCTGGGAATAAACCTAATGAAGGAAGTGAAAGACCTATACTCTGAAAACTACAAGACAGTACTGAGAGAAATTAAAGAGGACACTAACAGATAGAAAGGCATCCCATGCTCTTGGCTAGGAAGAATCAATATTGTCAAAATGGCTATACTACCTAAAGCAATCTGCAGATTCAATGCAATCCCGATCAAAATACCAACAGCTTTCTTCAATGAACTGGAACAAATAATTCTAAAGTTTATATGGAACCACAAAAGACCCCGAATAGCCAAAGCAATCCTGAGAAGGAGGAATAAAACGGGGAATTACGCTCCCTGATTTCAAGCTCTACTACAAAGCCACAATAATCAAGACAATATGGTATTGGCACAAAAACAGACCCACAGACCAGTGGAACAGAATAGAAAATCCAAACATTAACCCAATCATATACAGTCAATTAATATATTATAAAGGAGCCTTGAATATACAATGGGGAGATGACAGCCTCTTCAGCAGCTGGTGTTGGAAAAACTGGAAAGCTACATGTAAGAGAATGAAACTGGACTACTGTCTAGCCCCACACACAAAGGTAAACTCAAGGTGGATCAGAGACCTGAATGTAAGTCATGAATCCATAAAACTCTTAGAAAAAAACATAGGCAAAAATCTCTTCGACATAAACATGAGTGACTTTTTCATGAACATATCTCCCCGGGCAAGGGAAACAAAAGCAAAAATGAACAAGTGGGACTATATCAAGCTGAAAAGCTTCTGTACAGCAAAGGACAACATCAGTAGAACAAAAAGATATCCTACAGTATGGGAGAATATATTCATAAATGACGTATCCGATAAGGGGTTGACATCCAAAATATATAAAGAACTCACGCACCTCAACAAACAAAAAGCAAATAAATAATCCAATTAAGAAATAGGCAGAGAACAATAGACACTTCTCTAAAGAAGAAATTCAGATGGCCAACAGGCACAATGAAAGATGCTCCACATCGCTAATCATCAGAGAAATGCAGATTAAAACCACAATGAGATACCACCTAACACCAGTGAGGACGGCCAACATCCAAAACACAAACAACAACAAATGTTGGCGAGGATGTGGAGAAAAGGGAACCCTCCTACACTGCTGGTGGGAATGCAAATTAGTTCAACCATTGTGGAAAGCAGTATGGAGGTTCCTCAAAAAACTCAAAATAGAAATACCATTTGACCTAGGAATTCCACTCCTAGGAATTTACCCTAAGAATGCAGCAGCCCAGTTTGAAAAAGACAAATGCACCCCTATGTTTATTGCAGCACTATTTACAATAGCCAAGAAATGGAAGCAACCTAAGTGTCTGTCCGTAGATGAATGGATAAAGAAGAAGTGGCACATATACACAATGGAATATTATTCAGCCATGAGAAGAAAACAAATCCTACCATTTGCAACAACATGGATGGAACTAGAGGATATTATGCTCAATGAATTAAGCCAAGCCGAAAAAAACAAGTATCAAATGATTTCACTCATATGTGGAGTATAAGAACAAAGAAAAAAACTGAAGGAACAAAACAGCAGCAGACTCACAGAACCCAAGAACGGACTAATAGTTACCAAAGGGAAAGGGACTGGGGAAGATGGGTGGGAAGGGAGGGATAAGAGGGAAAAAGGGGCATTGCAATTAGCAGATGTAATGTTGGGGGGACATGGGGAGGGCTGTACAACTCAGAGAAGACAAGTGGTGATTCTATAACATCTCACTATGCTGATGGACAGTGACTGTACTGGGGTTGGTGGGGGGGACCTGATGAAGGGGTAGTTTAATAACCATAATATTGCACATGTAATTTTAGATTAATGATACCAAAATAAATTATAAAAAAAAGACATATGCACCTCTATGTTTATTGCAGCACTATTTACAATAGCCAAGAAATGGAAGCAACTAAGTGTCCACCAGTAGATGAATGGATAAAGAAGATGTGGTATATATACGCAACGAAATATTATTCAGCCATAAGAAGGAAACAAATCCTACCGTTTGCAACAACATGGATGGAGCTAGAGGGTATTATTCTCAGTAAAATAAGACAGGCAGAGAAAGACAAGTATCAAATGATTTCACTCATCTCTGTAATATAAGAACAAAGAAAAAACTGAAGGAACAAAACAGCAGCAGGCTCACAGAACCCATGAATGGACTAAGAATTACCAAAGAGAAAGGGACTGGGGAAGATGGGTGGGAAGGTTGGGATAAGGGGGAAAAAGGGCTATTACAATTGGCAGACATAATGTATTGAGGGTGGGTGTGAGGTGGGGGTAGGCAGTATAATGCAGAGAAGAAAAGTAGTTTTTCTATAACATCCTACTGCACTGATGGACAGTGTTTGTAATGGGGTATGTGGTGGGGACTTGATAATGGGGGGAGTCTAGTAACCATATGTAATTGCATATTAATAATAGCAAAATTTAAAAAAATGTAAGCAAAAATATATATATACCCATATACCATAATGTATTCTGCATACCCATATATTCTAAAATATGGTGCTGTTTTTCTTTCATATGTAATTCTTACTAATTAGGTCTGAATAAGATTTTGTCCTATAAAGTATCATTAACCATTTAACCTGTGGGGTTTATCTCATTCTAATCAGTTACTCAAATTAATACATTCCTTTCTTTAACAAAAATGGCTTATCTTAGGTAAATAGTATGTAAAATCTGGAAAACCAAATCTATTACAGTAGAGGATCTCAGAAAATTAAAATATAGTTGGTAAAATATATGAAGCCACTTTTGAAGGCCCTGTGAGTGAAAGGAATACTGACCTTAGTAAATGAAGAAACCAGAAAAATGTACCTGATATTTTAATCTGACAGTAAGTACACAGCTGTGGAGAAATCTCTAGTATTCATTTGATATTTTGAAAAATTTCCAAATGTACAAGAAAGATATTTAAACATACTAGTGTTATGCATATTTACATATCAACTTTTCCAATATTTCAAATTTGAAGGCAGACACTGAATAAGGAAAAGCTTTGAACACTATTGTTTTGGAGGAAGTGGTTATAATTTTAAGTGTCTTCAATGTCCCAGCAGGAAATAAAATAGGGGCCAAAGCTGCTTGGGGCTGAGGCACAAATCAGAGTGTGCACCTCCTGTCTCAGAACATTAGAATTCAATTGAAAGAAAAAAAAATTTCTGGCCAAACAAAATGTGTCCCTAAGATGAAATTGCTCTGTAGACTCCCAGTGTTCTGTAAATTCTGCCTAATAATAAAACATTACAAATTCTTGATTGGTATTGAAAACCAAAATTACTCTGTTGCACTACATATATATTCTTTTACAAATTTCAGGCAATCAAAGCTTATTAGAAATGTTTTTCACAGCGATATTATCCAATTTCTTACAGTAATATAAACAGAAATCAAGTTTCAGATCTATTTCACATAACAGTATTCAGGATTCTTTTATGTGCTCACATAAGAAATGTATTTTGTCCTCCAATTCTGGCTGAGACAAAGTACAAAGATAAGATATACTCTCCCCCTGACCTTAAAGAAGAAAAATAAAGGACAAAATGTAGGAAAACAATTTGTGACATTGATGATGAAAAGCAGATGAGTTGATTACTTTCAATGCCTTAACTTAACTGCCTGAAAGATTTTCCAGGCTGCCATGCATGGATGGGGAAACTAGATAGAGCTTTGTAGGCTCTCTGGAAAAGATGGAATCCAGATTCCGGGCAGTCCAAGGAGCCCAGGCTTCACAAAATATTGGAAAGAGCTGCACAAAGAAAGAACTCTGAAGATCTGCAGAGGGTACACCTAAATTATTCAGATGATTAATGATTAGCACATGTGTGAGAAAAGAACTGTATAAAATATGTGAAGTTATAGTGCCTGTTTCCATTAAACACAACAGAAAATTTATAATTCCCAAAGCATTGGATGCAGAACACAAAAGGGTCTTGCCTCAGGAATGGGGGAATCCTTAGGCAAAACCAGTTCACTTCTTCCCCAAAAATCTTGAGAGTAAGACATGAAAAGTTCAACCTGTTTCCAAATAATATAACTGTCCTAGAATAAAACTAAAAATATTTATAGGAATACAAAAAAGATCCCCCAAAAGTGTAAGATTCAAAAAGATAAAAGATTTAAAAAATTACCAGGCATGCCAAGGAGCTCTAAATTATAACCCATAATGAAGAGGAAAACAACAATCAAGTACAAATGACCCAGAATTGACTTATAGTTTAGAATTAATAGTGAAGGAAATTCAAATGTACTATATTCAATATGTTCAAAAATTTAAGAATGTGTGAAAGATATACAAAAGACAAATAGAACTGAGATAATAGTTAAGGTGTGTAACATGAAAAAAATATATTTAGTGGTGCTAATGGCAAATTTGACATCAAACCAGAAGAGCTTGTTGAACTTCAAGATTATGAAATGGAAACTATCTAAAATTAAGCACAGAAAGGAAAACAGGAATCTGGTTCCAGGCCAAAACCCTGTTTGTGATCTTTCAGACCCATCCAAAGGCAATCATAAAGGCTTTACCTGGCAGTCCTCACAGAGGAAACTGTCCTCCACATCCCAGACTTGGTGCTTAGCCCATTAATGCCTTGCAGCCTCTGAACAGTTGCACTCAAAACTTAGACCCACAACCACCAACCTCCCCATGCCAACGTTGAAGCTGGCATGTTTACAAATAGATTACCATTTAAACTCCCCTGCTCAAAAACTTTTAGCTATGCCTCATTTTTATAAAATAAGAGGAGAAATATTTTAGCCTTCTAAATATGAACTACAATATAGCCTCAAAAACCTCATTCACTCAACAATAATTAACGTGTACCTATTTTATATCAACTCTGGGGTTGGGTCTGGTCAGAAAAAATATAGCAATTCCCTCATTCATGTTCTTTCATTCCAGTGAGAGAGAAAAATATCAACTTAACAGTCATAAATGAATGTAAAATTTTGGAGGCGATAGTTATACAAAGGAAAAGAATCAACTCTGAGAATATGACATAGAGCATGGGCAAAGACCATAACATTAGAGGGCTATGGCACTGAAAAAGAGAAGGGATGCCAGCATGGCTAAAGATGAACAAGCAATGTGCCAATGAGTCTGGGGGATAGGAAGGAGCAGACTGTTAAAGGCTTTAATGACCGTATTAAAGAGACTGTCTTCACTGGTTTTAAATCAGCGATCACACTTGTGTTGTGTATATGGTAATTTATCAAGCAGTAAGGACAGAGGTTCAGATGAGACCAGGGGACTACAATAATGTAGCTGGGGCAGGATTTTGAGTAAGATACAGTTGTGACATACACTAAAGTTGTGATGATAGGTTGTATGTTAAATATAAATTACTATGCAAATTATATTTTAGAGATGGAAGTGACAGGACATCATAGATACTGGGTTTGAGTAGAGTTGAGACAGAGTCCTTTTAATTCTACCTCCCCAGTAAATTTTGTATTGAGTCAATATTTTTGTGCACATCTTAATTGTCTTAATGTGAACTTTAATATAATATTTAGCATAGACTTTATATAATTGTTAATACAAATTTCAATAAAATGTTTTATTATATTTCAATCTTGTCCTTGCAGGTCACTGGCTCCAAAATTAATCCCTTACAAAATATATTATCTTTCTATCATATTCCTTGCTTGCTATCATTCAATACTTACCAAAATGACATATGTTGCTAAATATTACATGCAACGTTTTTTTTTCATCATTCATGATTCCCACATTACTTTTCCAAATGGATATTAATTCATGTTTTGTGCATACACTTTTCCTTTGCCTTTGGATGACCTGGAGAGGCATTTTTTCTTTTTGAATAAGCACGCTACCATTACAACATCCATGTAACAGTTATCACCTCTTTAACCAACCCTTACCTGAACTTTCCAAAGGACTCCAAACACTCTTCCCTGTGTCCTAATTCTGTGTCTTATAAATTCCTATATTATACCTGGAATACCTCAGCACTATTTTCTTTTGTTGATTGCAAGTCCAACTCTCAAATCAAAAAAAAAAAGAAAGGAAAGAAAAAGAAAAAAGGAAGAAAAGGTAGTGACATTTTTGCTCATTTTTAGTGTTTCTATTTCTAGATACGCTTGTTAAATAGTGGATGCTCATTACATTGTATACTTTTTGTGGAACTTGAAGTACATGCTATGTGTTTACAAAAACAACAAAAATAATTTTCCTTTTTTTAAGGTAATATTTTAAAAGTAAATGTCTTCATAAAGGTTATAATACTCTGCTGTTGACAAGTATCATTTTATTTTTAAGGTTTTATGTAAATAAACAAGAACATGTATATTCTCAGTGATTTCGATTTATCCTTTAGACTGATTGCCATTCAGTTAGACTAAATTACACAATATGATGTATTAGTAGACACAGCTGAAAGTTTTTCTAGGAATTTCAAGTAGAAAATATTCAAAATTTCAAAAATAAAATTGAAGTTGTTGCATTTCTTTGATATATTGACTCCATATAAAACCAAAAATCAAAGCTTAATTACCAGTCATATTTGATAACACTGCTTCTCGTAGCTCTGATGACAGTGAAATAGATTTTCATAGTAAGCATTGGAAATCCATCTGAAAACATGCAATAACATTTGCTCTGCTTGTTTATCAGATTTGTCCTCATAAGAAATTCAGTATGGTTTCATTTGTATATTCTTTATTCTCTGTCAAAAATATTAATTAAATCATTCTGGATACCATAGATGGAATATTGAAACCATTCCTCAATGTTCATCTTAAAGGTTGAATAATATATCAGTAAAACATAAAATTCTGCATGTTTCTATTCTATTCTATTTAAAGAACGTGCCTTTGGTTACAAGTGTGTTTAAGTTTATGTGGTGGATGTAATGTATGGGATTGAACAAACTCTAATCCCTACTTTCTTAAGTATTGGTATAAGGGAAAACATGTTAAAGAAAACTTTCCAACTATTTCTCTGCTCCAAAACACCCATGTTGGGTCTTACTAAGCCACTTAAAAAAATACATATCAATCTTCTAAAATGGACACATCTGTTTAAATTCTCACTCTGGAATTGATTCGTAAGTCTAACTGTACCATGTAGAGCTATGGATTCCAACTCAAATCATTTTGGTAAGATAGAAAAGGAGACCCAAACATTTCTGGCTTGGCTTGTTTTGTTGGTTTTATTTTATTTTGACCTATCATATGATTTGATTGCATAACTTAAATGTTTTTTCAGTGACAACCAGTTACAAAGTATTTATTTTGACTTAAAATTATAAATTCTCTAGACTGAAAGAAACATTGAATCATTTGGCAGACTCGTATACTATTCTCTTATTTCTAAATTGTTTCTGCAGGACTTACAGAATATTGGAGCTTTAAGCCACATTCCAGATTCTGTCCTAGTAACCTATCATCATATTTCAAGCTCTTCCAAAATATGGGCCACTGAAATAATTTCTCTGAGGCCGTGATATAATTTTTGTGAATACTAATTATGGCCAAAGTCCGGAATAGACATTCAGGTTTATTAAGTTATTTTCATGTATTTTGTTTATTTTCTTATCTTTTGCTACAGCTTTTCTAATCTTAGCTTGTGTTTTTATCTGTGATACAAAGCAGTTGATTATGTTAAGTAAATTGTGTTACCACTAACATATATGTTAAACCATATAATTAAAATTTGTATACATAATTTTATATGTATATAAAAATTAAACAATAAATAAGTTAAAAAGTAATATTTTACAAGGTCTTTTCATGCATCAACCACTCCCTTTTCTCCACAGGTAGTGTATATTAAGTTGTAAGAGGAAAATATTGTTTAGGGAACATTTTTTATTTCTTTTATCCCTCTTTTTAAAACACATAAGAATAATAGTGAAACTTTGAATGATCAGAGAAAGTCACTTGAAAGTAGATGAGTCCAATTCATAATTAAACTTGATATTTAAAGTCACTGCTTTTGTTATGTTGTCCTTTTTTGCAAGGGTAACAAACTTTAACTCTTTTTCTATATTATATCCTACAATATGGTTCAGTTTATAAATAGAGATTTGATTAAAAATGATAGTCTTAAATTAAAGAAAAGATGTTTTAAAACATCAGTGAAAAGCATTGTGATACCATGTGGATCTAAGATGGTAGATAACTGCACAGCAAATATTTACATTAGGTTGCAGAGAAAGTTTATCATGATTCTCTTGATATCATAAAGATGATCATTTGTGAATGAATGTTGTGAGCAGGCCTATTTACCAGGGTCAAAGTATATTTTGCAATACAAATAGTACTTGGTAGTTTCTAGAGTATGATAGAACTATGGAGTCCATCCTTAAGAAGGAAAATGTAAAAATGTGCATCTGTAATTAAAATAATTATATGCAAAAATAAAATCATTTAAAATAAGCAAATTAAAGTACTAAGTGCTTAATAAGATTGCAAAAAGTTTATTTTTGGCAATATACATCAGTCTATTATTAATTACATAAATTCTTTGTATTCTAGATATCCTTGGTGAAGTACAAAAATAACCTTGATATCAAATTTTCCATATTGTATACTAATAAAAGAAACAACTTTGGAACTAGAATATCTGGGTTGAAATTCCATCCTTATTACTTATGATCTTTGAGGCTTTGGGAAAGAATTCTAATTGGGTCTCAGCTTTCCCATCTGTAAAATCATGTAGTGACAATATATAACTCGAAGGGTTTTTGTGAAGGTCAAATACAGTGAACATGTTACTGGCAGAGCGTGTTGTGTTTCCCCATTCTTGTCTTTTCAAAGGAAAGAATTCAATCAAGAAACAGACTTAGGACAGTTTTCAACTGCAGGAGTTTATTAAGCAAAGCCTAAGTACACTGTCAACAAGGGCATTAAGTTTATTAAGCATAGAAGATGATATAATTAACAAAGTCTACCTATCATCAGTCAAAAATCATAAATTGAACTGTTGTAAGTCAGGGACCAGCTGTGTATATTTTCAGATAGCTCTATCTTTATCTCTATCAATAGCTAACGTTTTTATAGATAAAACAGTAATTTAAACAACCAAAAAACACATTCATTTGCTTAAAGATAATCACAAGAACTGTAAGCATTGAGACAGCAATTTCTTATTTTTCTGTCTTTAAATCTATAAACCAAGAGAAGAAAATTAAGATTAAGGGTCTATTATACTCGATTCATAATATAATTGGAACAAATAGGAACTTTTTTAAACAAGGCAACAAAGTAACTGAAAATAAGCAGATTTGTGTGTGTGTATGTGTGTGAGAAACAATTTATCCATCTTTAGGCAATAACATAGTAGATCAGTTTTAGGAAAACATAATAGACCAAAAGAAACACACAGATTGATTTAAGTATGGCGTTGTAAATTCTATCAATAGTCACATCCTTCGTAACCTAAATAAAGTTTTTTTCTAAAATTAGTTTCTGAAATTTAATCAAACTAATAACCACAGTATGTTAAATTGGCATTGTAAATTTCCAGACATCATATTTGATATTACTTATTTCTTTATGATGTAATTTTTGCTATATTTATTAAGGCTAAGGTTAGAGTACTTTCTTTTCAGGCTCACATACTAAATGATTATGTGTTATTACATGATGCATATTATTCTGCATATTATCTTCCCTATCACCTTCCTATTCATCCTTCTTCTCTCTCCTAATCTTTTATAGAGCAAAAATTGAACAATTGAATATACAATGGTAATGAATTCACCATTACTAATAATTCCGCTGTAATCTAAACTGCTCTAGATTTTCTAATATGCAAATAACAACATATAGTTGTCCACGAATGTCAAATGAATTTAAATTACTTAATGTGCCTGGAACAACAAAGTGTTTATAAAATCAGATCATTGTGAGAGAGCATAAAATTTATCCTCAAAGAAAGTAACTCTTATTTTAAAGCATTATAGCTGAGTGAAAACAAAACAACTAAAAACCTATTGTTTCAGTGAATGATGTTGTAATGTGAAAAGGATACTTGCATTTGGAAAAGTTATTTAATATGTACATTTTATTTGTACATTTCTTGTTTTCTGATTTATTTATATGTATTTCCATATAAATATTAACATATAGTTATTTTGATATAGTCGGTGAATTTAGAATATGCAAGGATTTTTATTATTTTGAAAATACATTCAAAATATAACAATAATTATAATGACAGATTGTTGATTTTAATGTGTACTGTATAGTTTAACATGGTACTTGTAAGGTTGTTGACAGATTTTTTTACTGATTAGATGAGTTTTATTATGGTAGAATAAAGGTACAGAGACACTAGAATTGTGGAATGCTTTCTGAGTTGTCTCTTTTTGGTTAATTAATATAATCTGTGTCACCGTTTTTTATGTCCCCCACCAAAAATTAAATCAAATAAACAAGAGGCCTATTGGTGTCCAATCTTACCTAACATCTGAAGCACAGACATTGAGGTAATTAAATTAAAAGTAAAAGAAGTGTAGGAAGCAAAAATTAGGGGATTGATTGTGGAAGACAACAGTGCTAACACCATTGATATTTGTATCACAAAATAAAATACATGATCATTAAATGAGACTTGTTTTTACAGTTTTACCATAATTGAGAAAAACTTAATTTGCTATATGGACAAATATAGATTATGATCTCTATTCCAAATTACCAAAGAGTGGTTCAAAAACATCCAATGAACATGACAAGTTTACTGAATAATATTGAAGTTGCACATTCAATTTCTTTTAAAACACTGCATACATTAGGTATTTGGGAGAGTAAAGGTTATGACTAATGACCTTAGTAAAGGAAAAGTAGAGCAGTTTGCTGGAACTAATTACCTTTAGGAATTATTCTGTGTAACAACTGGGTTTATTATTCTTATTTCCTTTTTTTTTCCATTTCTTTATTGCCATGACCTAGCCACTTGTCTAAAATTTAGGAAGATAGTGTGGATTAAAGTAGAATTAGAAGATGATGTATCTGTTTCTTTGCTTTTCAAATACATCTGAATCATATTTTTCAAGCCATTTATTCAGAATATTTCTTTTCTGAGAATTATAGATGAAATAGATGGACACTTCAAGTAGTTTAGGCTTGTATAAAATGAAATGAGTTATATTATTTAATTTAGAGGTTCATGTAAACATTTATGAAAGCTGCAAATTACTTAAATATATGCACTTTTGAATAAAATATATTGTTTCTCATTTTAAATTTCACCGTCTTTTAATAACTTCTGCGAGTTCCAAATGCTATGTGTTTGTGCAAGATGGCACATTAGGATTATTTCCTGCAGTCTCCAGATCTAGGGACCAGTTCTTATTTTATTATGTTTTCCCAAAGACTTAATTAGATCTCATTTTTTCAATTATCATTTGAAGTTTCATATTTCCCAAATTAAACTTTTCAGCTCTTCCTTATGTTAAGCTTCACCTGGAGAACCAGCTTAACATGTTAATATAAAAGTCATTTACAATTTAAAAAGTCTTATTGTCATGAACCTATTACTGTTATGATCCAACTAGGGTTTAGGGGGACGGAAAAGCCTCTGTTCTCATCTAGAAAACAATCCTATATTTTTGTTCATTATTTCTGACTATATCCCTGTTTTATTTACCACTATTTATTTCAACAAATTTGACAATTATTTCTCTTCATCTTACATTCTCTTGCTCCTGTTTGCCCATCCTCTGGAATATCCTTTCCAACTTTCTTTGGCAGTCTGGCTCTGCTACTAGAGAAGCTTCTGGTCTCTTCCTGGACACTGTATCTGAAATTCTAAGTCAGTCTCTTTGTCATTACATTCATGCTTTGCTAGTTCCTTTTGCATGTCTTTATCACAGCACTCACCATGCTACATTGACAAATGATTTTCAGTGTATGTCATCACCAGTTTAAGAACTTTTCCCTGGCCAACAGGAAATCTGGTGCTTAATAAAACTGGATTTTACTGAACTGAATTTGACAACAAATGTTACGTGGCTCCATGTAGCCTATCACTATTCCACTAAAGAGCTGAATCACTTTAAATTTAAGATAATTCCCTTTATTCTTTTCCTCAGGCCTCCAAATCTAATGCATTTCCTTTCATGAACAATTTTATTTTTAAGCATAACTTCAGTTAATCACTTCTTACGTAGAACAACTATAATGTCAATTGCTCTGATGATATGCAGCATATCATCCTATCATGCACACATAATTCACTTATTTTCATCTCTGAGAATTAAGACTGTATACCTCACACTTTCTCATTCCCTTTTCAGTCTGTCATTGAAAAGGTGATTCATGGAGGCCTCTGATATTCCTGTTGTAAGTGTACTCTATGAGTTAGAATCATACGGTTATATATGATCATACAATTTTATAGCTATGTTTCAAATTGGGGAATAATATTCCCTCCAACAAAAATTTTTCATTAAAGAAGATTAATTAATATAAATCTTTGAAATTTTGGTGAATTCCCCATCTTTGGAAAAATCATATCTAACCAAACATAGCAATAAACCCATTTGCTAGAAGACAGATTTCTACTTTTAAAGAAGGACTAACTTGAATTAAAGTTAAATTACTTCATTTCCTCAGGCTGGTATAAGTTTCTAAACTAGATTTTTTAATTGGTTCCTGAAGCTTTTTTTCCTCAAATAGAGTCTTTAAACTCCCTGAGATGGAATTTGAAGACTGCATTAGCCCAAGGCAGAAGAAAAAAAAAGAAATACAATTTATGTTCACATTTTTAAAAAATGTAACTTTACTTTTTATGAAATGTCCAAGAATGAGAAATCAACATTATTTTGTTGAATGTTATTTTTTTTCTTAAGTTTGACATACATGGGAGTAAACTCCTCTTAATATAAGACATTTTTTACTTTTGAAATATATGTTAGGTCAAAAGACCATGAGAATACAATTCAAATATACTTAATTATTCTAAACATATTTAGCAGTTGATTTCTGATTTATGAGGTTAAATTAATCAAGTTAAAGAATAATTAATAATTACGTTCTAGCATTTATTTTATCTGTTACTTTTCCTCATCCTATCTGTACTGTTCCTATCATGAAGTCATTGTTGAAATTAAAAAGGGAGATGAGACTTGGAAGATAAAGTATCCTTTTTTATACTATTGGCAATGACTATATATGAGTTTTTTTTTTAAAGAAATGAGTCTTCTTATTGAAACCAGAAACGGAATACTTTTAGTGTATGTATGCTGTGGAAGGTTTATCCTAATATAGTTGATGTAAAATTTTGCCATGCACTATTCTAGCCAATAGTTCTATATGCACTACAGAACTCCCTCTAGATGGTACAAAAAATTAAATAAAGGGTTCAACAAAAGTCTTACTGGTGTCACCCTTAATTTCCAGTCCTTTCATTGCCCTACATGCTTGGTAATGAGCAAATTTTATATTTGTTTTAGAAAACCAAAGGTACCAATCATATTACTAAATTTTAAGACTTTAATGATGCCATTAATTCAGTATACACACACACACGCACACACACAAAGTTGGTGCACATTATTTGTAGTAGGTATGTTATATGAAGTCACTGTAAAAACTGAATTAACCAAAACTGAACTGTTGCTCTTGGGGAAATTTAGAAATAGCTTCCTGTGAGCCTCTGGTCACAACATTTTTGTCAACTGATCAATAACCTTGTTTTGTGTGTGTTTCAGTTAATGACACCTTATTCAATACATATTGTTTATTCATTAGCACTGAACTCACTACCAACAGCACTATAATACATAACTGAACCAAGCTTGGTTTACACACCTATTTTCTCTGTAAGGCATATCATAACTTTTTTGCACTTAGGAACACTAGATAGCAACTTGGCATGACACCGGGAAGCCACTTTAAACAGCAAAATCAACAAAAAGCATAAAAATGCAAAAAACATTGCACTAAATAGGCTACAAAAAAGAGACACTAATTGACAGTATGGAAGCTGAGCCAGGAAGACCGAGTGTCACCTTGTTCAGTCTCATCTGAGACTGTGAATGTCAAGCCACTCAAATATTTTGCTGCTCTGCACATGTTCATCAATGACCATGAAAGTGCTGCAAGCATTGATTTGGGAGTTACAAATAAATCTTAGCAAGTAGACAAACTTGCAAACTTTTCTGAGAAAAAAAAAAAGGACTGAAAAAATTATTTTACAAAATATGGAATATATGAGTGCTCACACACTATATGGATACTTGTATATATAGAGTATATAGTGTATGAATTATATGCATTTATGACACCCATATATAAACATGTTTATGTACATGTACATATATATGTGTGTGAATACTGTATGTTTAAATGTATATGATTTTGAAGATTTAGAAGAATGAATATAAAAGAGATACAATTTTTCACAATTTACAAATGCTCCTCATAATATATAGTCGTTTAGTAAGCTTGACGTAAACTTTAGAGAGATATTTCTTTAAATTCACATATTCTTTCAATAAATTGATTTTCTCCTTAGTTTTTAACATAATACAACTTTAGAACAATATTCAATACCTTCAACAAGGATAAACATCAACAACCTGTAGAAGTATATGTAATGGTAATTTCCCTATGTTCTTAAAGTTTCAACAAGACCATATTGGTAGAAGTTTTATTTCCCCAAATGGAAACTATGTGCTGGGGTAATCCAAATACTGACCCTCCAAAGACATCTAAATCCTAATCCTCAGGATTTGTGAATATGTAAGGTTACATGCCAAAGAGAAACTAAGTATGCAGACAGAATTAAATTTGCTAATCGGCTGACTTGAAAATAGGAAAATTATCCTGGATTACCTCTGTGGTCCCAATATAACCATAAAGGTTCTTAAAAATGGAAGAGGGAGGCATAAGGGGAGAGTCAGGAAAAGAAATGTGATGACAGAAGCCATTTCATGGTGAGGTGATTGCAGCAGGACTCGATCTTCCATTGCTGGTTTTGAAGATGGAGGAAGAGAGCCGCAGCTCAGAAACAGGCCCAGCCCCAAGGCTGAAAAAGGCCCGGAAAAGCGACTTCCCAAAGGACGGGCGCCCTGCTGAGTTTAGTCCAGTGAGATTTCAGACCTCCAGAGCTATAAGATAGTAAATGTCTGTCTTTTTATTTTAAGTCATGAAGTTTCTAGTAGTTATAAGAGCAATTAAATTAATATACCTCTCCCCTTCTGTTTCCCTGACTCTGCACACGCATACACACATGCACACACATAGGCATGTGTGACACGTTATGCAGCCATTTTAACTGTCAGTGCTTTGTGTTACATATTAGCACTGCCTATATGTACTGAGTTCTATCATTTGAAATATAACTCCAGTGATCTGTTCATATAAACACTGGCTTGCTTTCAACCTGTACTTCTGTAATTGTATATTTTGGGGAAGAAATCTCTGATTTGTATTTATGAAAACAGGGAAAAGTCTGAACATTTAGCCCACGCCTTAAACTCAAGAAGATTCACATTCTGGCAGTTTCAGTAGCAAACCTGCCCCTCATATCAACATTTAAGAGTCTTATGTGGCCTCACAGGGCCCCACTTCTTATTACAGAGAAGTTCATGTAACTTGTGTAAGGTAGGGAGATGCATGTTTTATCATTCTAAGAATTAACCTCAGATTTCTTCTTGGGAATGGAACTGTATTTGTTGGACATATTTTGATAGGCCACTTAGAACAAATAAGACCCTGAAGCTGTGGGAAGGAGCAAGAACTCAAATGATTCCAACAGATGGAATACCTGTACTCAAGTAGAAAATATGAATAATAATGAAGAGACACAAAGTTACTTCATTGGAAATGTTGTTATAGCTATTTCATCCCCACAGAGCAATTAGTAAGACTGTGTTGCTTTGGTTGAATGTAGTCTCTGAATACAGTTCCTGAAGGCTGTGTTGCCCAAAGGGGAGGATAGGAGGCCTCGCTCTCCCAAATTAGCTCTCCCAACCTTCCTTATGCACTGCTCACTAAATTACAAGGGCAAAAAAACCTTTATTAGCATAGCAGAAAATTGGAGGAAAGCATTATTTCCAAAGAAGAAATTTGTATTCACTGTAAGTTGGCTGCTCTCCCAACTACCACCCATCTACCACTGTTTTACTATAGTTATAAAGATTGCAAGTCAGTTAATTATATAAATACAAAATTAATTTTCTTAGGAAGTTTTCATATTTTGGGGATTTTTTTCATCTTTTTAGTTTTTGTGCCCTTCTTTTTATAGTCCATACATGTTTGTGTTTTACAAATGTGTTTTTCATTTTTAAAGTCAGGTGTTAGATGGAATAGGAAGATGATACACACAATCCTGAGATGCCTGGTGATGAGGAATTACAGTTTTATTAGGTATTTAACTGACCTCAGGAACAAAGAATCCCCCCAAAGTTAGTCTTTCCAATGAAAATGTCTTGTCACTAAGTTTTACATATTCTAGTAATCCACTTTACTGAATTCCACTGGAAATCATCTGGGGGAATAGGTGGCGAGGAACAATGAGTAAATGGAACAATGGCTCCAGTAAATTTTTAAAAACACTAACTGTATAACCATTTGATAAATAAAGGATAAATAAATAACTAAACTTATAACCATTTGATAAATAAAAGAACTGTTGAAATCTCAAAATGAATAGAATGAAGCCTTTGTTTACAAAGTTATACTTAGTGCAAATGCTTTTGAAGAAGGTTATTCACCAGCAAAAGTAAGACATAGTCAGATAAAGGAAAGTCAGATTGTAAGAACCTAATATGCCCAGCATGTATAGTGAATAAAATAATAGAAAAAGATGCAGTATGAGAGAAGTTAAAATGTTTTACTCTAAAATAGTATTATATGATAACATATTGATAACATGTCATATTACAGAGACTATGTTTTGCATTACTGAAAAAAACAAAAACAAAAAACAAAAAACCTTCTCTATCCAAGTTGAGAACTCAAGAGATTTCACCAAAACATGTCAAGATTTGGCATTTTAAATATTTTTAAATGATGGGAAATTTGAAAATATGTATTACTTGCTGCAAACAGCTGGTCCCAATAAACAAAGTCAAAGATATGCCTAATGATTTATTCATATCTGGAAACAAAAGGTCACTCTTAGAGGAACTGTGTTGTCATCTGTACAGACTTTGCTCCATCCATGGTTGACTTATAAGGGGTTACAGAAAATCCTACATCTTCCCAACGAACTGATTTCTTCACAGAGAGATGTGGGTGCCAAAAGCCCTTGGAGATTAAATTTTAAAGTTGTAGATGATGCTACAAAAAGGCTCAAATTTATTAAACAAAAACTAGTTGACTTGAGTGTGTTAAAAAAAAGACTGAATATGTCATTAGGAGGACATAAAACACTTGCTACATATGGAAATCTGGTAGGTTACCAAAATATGAACTTTACACTGAGGTTTTGACCTGAAAGGTGAAATGCTGAAAAGTACATGCAAGAAAAAAGTAAGCATATTTTGCTGGGTGCTTTGAAGAAGAAGAATGGCTCTAGAAATAATTCCAGCTAGCAGATATTTTTCATCACATAATACAGCTGAACTAGTCTCTACAGGACTAGTTTCTTCAAGTGTAAGATTTTGGGGGGCTTAAGGGAAAATGATTATAAAAATCTTACTGCAAAGGAAATCTTGAATTGTTCATATTGCTGCTTGGAATACAGAAAACAATTGAATATTAGCAAGTCTTAAGATGAATAAAGCAAGTCTCTGAATCTTCTCTTCAGCCTCAAAAATTGACTTTAAGAAAAGAGGAAGAATTTTGTAAGATGAATAAGAGTAGTTAAAATAGTTGTTTTGGGATCCTCATCTTCTAAAGTCAACATCTGCATTATCTAGATTTTTCATTCTGCTGATTACTTTTTCTCTTGCGAATTGATTGTGTGGTCCTGTTTCTTGATATATTTGGTAATTTTGAATTAGATTCTGTACATTTTGAATGCTATGATGTAGAGAATCTGGTTTCTGATATATTCATTCTAAAAATGTTAATATTTTGTATTATATTTTAACAAGCAATTAACTTGACAGTTAATTCAATTACAAAACTCTTCCCTTTAGCAGGAGGCAGCTCCAATTTTCATCTTCTTTGAGGTCTAGCTGGCCTTTCTGGTGTCAGTCCCATGTTTGTCTTGAGGGATCGGTCAAATATTTGAGTAGAACTATGCACAAAATTGGGTGCTCCCCATCCTTGGTTTTATCTTTTCTGAGATTTTTTTCTCTTCATATTCCAATGGCTGTGATTCCTGAACTCTGTTTTCTAGTTCTTGAAAAGAACGAGCCTGCGGGTTTTCCCACTGAAATTTTAACTTCCCTGACAGATGCAACTCTGCACTACTCTCAGGCTGAAAGCTAAATATAAAACAAATGAAAAACTCACTCTTTCTTCTGTGTTTTTCCTTGTTTCCAGGTGTTAACTATTCTGCCCTCCATAGCTGTTTTTCAGATATATTTATTTTTCCAGAAAATATTTTTTTTGTTTATTCAACTTAAATCACTGAAACACATCAGTTAAAAAAACACAACTAATATTTTATATACCATATGCCAGAAAACCTACCAAACTAGAATATTCTGTAGTAGTAATTTCTAATTAGATATCTAGGAAATTTTACTTAGATAAAGGAAATTATTAAGGCAGACTTTTTTTTTTTGAAAGAGTACGAGTAGGCTGAAATTTCCTATTCCTAGACTAATAACTTGAATTAAAGTTGATGGCCTTGTGGGAAGAAAGAAACAAATATAAAAATAGGATTTTTAAATTGGCCTAAATAAATGGCCCTAGAGGAAATATTCACCAATTAAAAGAGCTCTGAAAATTATTCACAGATTATTATATCTACAATACTGATCATATTTATCTATGGTGTGTTACAGAGATTTTTTTTTTTACATGTAGAGATTCCTTGAGATTTGACCACTTTCTCAAGGGTTCCTCCAGGATTAAAGTAATAATAATGGTAAAATTAACTAATTAGTTTTTAAAAATTAAAAAATCATTTAAAGTTAATAAGGAGCCATAGGGTATTATTAACTAGGACTGCGAGATGACAACAATTTAGACAACATTTTAGTTTTGAGACTATAGAACTTAACAGTTATTTGAGAAAATGTACAAACAAAAGAAAGGGAACATTTAATTGGTATGTGGTGGGGATTTCCATCCTTCATGTAATTATTAGGTTAGCATTTTTTACATTGTCAAAACATTAAATCTTTTCTTTCCTATCATGTTTTGACAATAAACCTAGACTGTCAATGTCTCAAGCACATGGGTGTCAGTATGCAACTGGAGATTTCAGAGAGAATGACATAGATCTATGAGAAAGGGAATAATTGTCCCAGGGGGTGGGGTGGAAGACATAAGTGCAGTTGTTTATTCACAGATTGATAACAATTTACTATGATGATAATTCTGGCTGAACTGAATTTAATTGAATATGTTTTGAAAAATGAATGATCATTAGAAGTTGAAATATTTAACACTAAGATCCTAGCAGCATTTTTTAGATTCCTGTTGATATTGAAATACAAAATGTTAAGTGATATCGCTGTGACGTTCATTATTGAGGTGATTTCTTTGATCTGTGTTTGTAGGTTGATACTTTCAGATCAAGTACTGCAGATTATATTCTGGAAGCATGAAATTGATTTTAAAAGCTTTTACAAACCGATTGCCACGTTTCAATAGCCGTATGAGACACATTTCCTGAGATCAGACAAACTGCTTTTTGATCTACAAGGGAAATAGTTTAAACAGTAGCTGACATTTCAAGAAATAAATATTCAAGCATGAGGTAAATTTGAAAGTCATTAAGATAAAGGTTTACAATAATACATTATCCTTTAGTGATGAAACAAAAATTGTATTTATCTGACACTAATATGGCTAACCTGAAGAATGGAAACACTGATTTGATTTGGATCCAAATAATGATACAATTATAACCTTTCTTAGTATGAATTAAAACATATTCTAAGCTTTTTGTCACTTTACATATCCACTACTTCACATTACTCAAAAGGGAAAGGAATGAGTCTGAAGTGGGCTCTTGCTCAATTTTATCTCAATTCCTCATTATAATGAAATCTAGAGGACAGGAAAAGGATGATGGGGAGACTCAATCACCATTTGCCATTTTCATGTGTGAAACTCAGTAGGACTAAAACTTAGCCAAGAGAACAGCCCATATTGTTTCAACAATATATCTCTCAATATGTTGATGGAGCAAATGCATGCATGATACAGGTTATTTGAATACTGCAGCACATAAATTTATTTGCAAAAGGAAAGGAAGATTTTACTTTAAAGGGAAAACTTCATAACCTAAGGGTTTAATTAAAAAATACCAAGTTAACAAAAATTATGAGAGTCTATGAACATTAAATTAGATGAAATTTGCAAACCATCAATATAAAAAATTAAATTAATCATCCCTTGATTCGTTGAGCATAATGCTTATTGAAATGAGTCAAATGACATTTTTTTCTTATGAAGGTTTTTCTGATTCATGGCATTTGAAACTTTTTTCATGATCATTAATGCCTAATTTCAAAGATCATTGAATATGTATTTCATAAGGAGCTCTGGATTTAGGCGCTTAGGTTTGCTTGCTTGATTGATTTGATGAATTTACAGAAAGACAGTGCTTAATCAAAATTCAAACAACAGACAGACTCAAATTACCATAAGGTGAATTCTCAATTCTGTGTAATTTGCTAATTTTTAAGGAAAAATAAAAATCATTGTCTAACTATTGTCCATATGTTTCCAAGGGCAATCAATCAACAGTTTAATACCACCATTTATATTTAGGCCAAAACATGATTTGTTTTTATCTCATTTTTATGTAATTCAACTTTAAAAAACTATGTATTGATTGCTTACAATAAGCTACGTGATATCCTATTTTCCAAAGATACTTCAGTGAACCAAAGGCAACTGACTTCCTGTAGTTTACATTCTAGAGATAATGGGGTCACTGATAACAATAAACATAAACACATAAGTGATATTTTACATTAAAGGCAATGTTTTTCATGGAATGAAAGACAAAGTAGAGCAAGGAAAGGGTTTGTGATTTTTAAGGGGGTACAGGGGGTGCGTTGTGCTTTTATTTAGGCTGATACGGGTAGGCTTCTTTTTGGTGATATTTTAACAAAAACCTGAAGAGGTGAGGGAGTTTACCATGAAGATATTTGAGAAAATTGGCCCAGGCAGTCAAAGCAAAATCCTAAAAGTAGAACTTGCATGGCACATTTGGAGAAAGCTATGAGGCTGCTAGTTGGAGGAGAAGTGTGAAAATGATGGAGAGTAATTCAAGATATCTGAGAACTAAGAGGGTTAAACTTGGGGAGGGTCAAGTCATTTTACAGTATATGGCGAAGAGTGAAATGGGGAGTTGATTCTGAGTTTTTATCACAAGAGTGAAAGACTGAACCTATGCTTTTGAATGATAATCTAGCTACCATGTACTCTATAGAGAGATCAGAAGGTGGACAAGGTTCAAATCAATTCAGCTAATTATAAAGCTATTGCTGTCATTTACATAGGGAATGATAGAAAATATTGCAAATCCAAATGAGTACATTTATTTGAGGAACTATCCTCCTCTTTGAAAAGGAGACTACGTAGTTACATACTGGCCACATTCAGTTTTCAAGGATTCTAGAAGGTTTTTACTTTATATAAGTTTAGGAACGCCCATTCATTCCTCTTCTGTAGAGAATAGCTTTTGGAAAGATATTTTTAATGCAATAACTACATTTCAGTGTGAATTCCTTGATGTGCATATTAAATACTTTGAAAGATACTATACTGATACAACACAAAACAAAAGAAAAGAACTTAGGACTTAATTCATAACCCCAGTGAGCCAACTTCTTTTCCTTTTGCCCTGCAGAATATGTTTCCCAGAGTCAGGCCCAAAAAGTAGAGCAATAAGCAATGACTAGGTGTAGCTCACAGGGTTTGGAAAACAAAAACCCCTTTACTGCATTTCCTTTTCATGTCACCTGTGTGAATGTCATGTTTTAAAAAATACTCTCTTCCAGAGCCTTTTAGAAAAATTTAATATTTACTTATTTAGCCATTCTTCCAACTCCATCCAGATCTGGTTCCCAACTGAACCACTATCAATTTGAACTATTATTCAAAACTAGTATATATTTTAACTAGTATATATATATGTATCTAACAAGTTTGGCAAGCCTAACATTTTCATGTAGATTCCCACATCCAGTTTCGAAAATTGCAATATTAAGAATATTCCTTTCTACCCAAAGTCCAGGATAATTTACTATAAAGTAAAAAACTGAAATCACTGTTCAAACCCTTGCTAATATTTTTTAAAGGATTACAAAAACATTTTAATTAATTAAAAACAAAATATTTTTATAAAATATAAATTTTTATAAAGTGTATTCAGAAGTTACATTAATTATTGATAATTAGTGGCTAATTAATCATTAATACTTAATCAATCACGGAGTTCCTGCTTCCACACACCTGGAGGAAGAAAAACAGAACAAGAACAAACATCATTGAATACAAAGCCTTCTCAGCTCCACCACTAACTAATAACACTGCCTGGGTGTATGTACCTCTTGCATTTCCTCTAGCGGTCGTCAGCTCTTGCTAGAAATGTCATTTTTTCACACTCTTTCTCCTCTATTGCTTTACATGTATCCAAAAACAGTGCAATTGTATTTAGTTATCTTCATTCTAATAGCAGGTAAAAAGTAATATGCAAATAACATGTAATGGAGGTGTAAAAAAAATCTTGTAAAAAAATCTTAGTAAAAAAGCTAAAGAGAAGCCCAATGCTTGCATTAGATGAAAATTTAATTATGAAGTGTAATCAGCACTCATTCTGAATGTCTGTTCCTTGAAAAAAATGTTTGCTGATTCACGTACTCGACTTCAAGGAACTTACCATTTATTGGGATGAGAAACTTTGAACAGCTGTACACCTCACTAACTTGAATAGAATGCACCAGGATACACGGGCTGGAAGTCACTGCCATCATGCCCTTGACTGTAAGAGACATTTATTAAATTAAATCTTGATCTATACGACATCCATTTGACTTTACTAAGTGGCTGTCTATAAGCCCAGTGAAGTAAATGATTTGCCAGACACTGTAAAGAGGGTAGGACTAAGAGACTTTACAGGGTAAGTTCAAGCACTTTGCCTGACTCCCATAGCTGATAATCTAGTCTCTTGTAACCTTATCAGCTGCACCATAATGATGCTAAAAGCAAAGCAGTCATACATTTCCTACAACGCTCTGTCCTGGTATGTCCAGTCAGAGAGCACAGAGCATCACCCCGCTGAATAGCAACTATTGCTTCTGTAATGTCTATAATAACTGGGCCCTGGTTCATGAAATTGAACCAAATTATGTAGAAATAATTTTTTAAGAAACATAAATAGTTTGGAGTTATTGCATCTGAGAAGTTAATTATCCTGAATGCAACTCAACATAGTTTTCTTTTGTAAAAATATTTTATATTAAAAGCCAGGCTGCTCACTAATGTCAATCAAATGATTGTCCCCTTTGTAACAGGTTAACTTTCAATTTCCTTTTACTAATTGTTTCCTGATCCTATTATTAAGATATATTTGAAATATATTGTATGGTCTTTTATTTTCATAAATTGAGATACGTATTCAGAACTAAAGAAGAAATGAAGGAAGCAACTATTCCTGTAATTCTTCACTCTCTGGCTGCTTCTATCCCAAAGACAAGGATGACTTCCAAGACTGCTAAGAATATCAATTAGGCTCAGAAACTCCCTCTTTCCCACCTTACAGCCAAACACTATCTTTTATCCAATTTTAACAAGCTGCTGTCTACTGGTTGTCCATGGTCATAGTCTCAGAATTGACCAATTAATTTACATGAAAGCATAGAAACTGATAATCAGTGCTACTTTCTCAGAGAAAGTTTGCATCTTAGTAGGGACCCCAAGTTAGCCCAAAGGAATGAACAATTAATAGTGAAGCTGCAGCCATTTTGGACAAGACTTTCAGAGGTCTATTTTTTGAAAACCTTTTGGAAGGTATAAAATATCACAACACAGTACTTCCCCCATGTACAAATGGCTCTGAACAGTAATATGTACACAACTGGGGTAATACTGAGACATATATTTTTTCTTCAGATATTTATTCCTGCAATTTCAAGTAGATAACTTGCTTAATGGATATTTCCTTCAGGAAAGTAGAAAGAAGCTGCTTAAAGCCAAAGACTTCCAATATCTTATAAAATCCTAAATGAGTAGAGATGTAGGTGTTCCAGATTAGAAACACAGATGATAATAACTTTGGGAAAGGCAAGTCTACAAGTGGTCTGTCTTCCCCAAGGCTGAAAACAGGTTGGGAGAACTTGAAAATTGGGAGACTTATGAGATGGTCCCTCCACCAGTTTTCTGGGTGTGTGGTAACAGGTGGGCTTAGGGTCTTATCTTAGGTGGAAGGATTGAATGAACCATGTAGTGACCTGAGTTCCCAAGCAAGGCCCAGAAACAACAGAACTGTTGGGATCTGGTCCTCCTGATATGTTGCTGCCATGTAAACAGTTAAAGCACTGTGTTACCTGTTCTGCACTGGAGCAGACATTTGAGCCTCAGAAACAACTGAGTTTCCATTGTACTCCTACTATTCCTAGTCTCTGCACTTCTGCATTCGATCTCTCATCTCTGATCTTTCCAGTTCTCTCTTCAGAACACTACATTGCAATCCTTTGGCCTCTACCACTTCTAGCCTCCAGCTTCCTATTCTCCCTTCTCTTTCTTCAAAACTATAAATCCATGATCCAAAATTATTGCTCTCTTACATGCTTCCTCAAACTCTTTTGTCCTTATCTTTTATATTTCTTCACATTATTTATCTGCAAAACATCATCCCTGATAATCTAACACTCCTCCTAACTGGCAACTGAAGGTGGCTGGAGGAAAAAAAAGCTGAACAACCTCATTTCAAGTTTAAATTTATGAACAGTTTCTTAATTGGTTTCTGGGACTCCCCTTTGGTCATCTCCATTACTGTGTATTACCCATTTCTACTTAGTCACATTTGGTGGTCCTTCTAGCCTTCCTACTCACTAGATGGCTGGGTGCTCCAGGGATCAGCACCTGAAACCCACCTAGGTAAAGGCAACTCCATTCTTCCACTGGCTCTGGTCAAAACCTTTGGAGTCAAACCCATGTCCAATCCATCCACAAATCTTGTCAGCTTTATCTTGAAAACACATCCAGGTTTTAACCACTCATTGATACCTATTTTGCCATCAATACCAATCTCACCTTTCAACTAGATCTCTGGGTAGCCTCCTAACTGAGCTCCCAACTTCTCTGTCCCCACCCTACATAAGAAGACATCTGAACCATCCTTAAAAAGGGTCCTCTCCATTGCTTTCCTGTATTTCCCAGAGTAAAATTCAAAGACCTAATTATGCCCTACAAGCCTGAGATAACCCCTTTACCACATAATCTAGCAATTGCACCATTTGACAAAGCTATTCAGCCATAAACTGACATCTCATCAAGTATACCACTCAGTCTAGAATACATGCCTCCTAAGGTCTCAGCCTAAACCTTACTGGGTTAGAGAGGCTCCCCCTGATCATCCTACATAAAACAAGAGCTCCTCCAATTGCACAGTTCCCTATCCACTTCCTGCTTTAGTTTTTATATAGTTCTATATAATTTTATGATATAGATTCTATTTCACTGACATGAAGCTGATTTATTTGTTAATCTCCCTACAATAGAGATAATATTTATATATATAATAATATTTTTAAGGGCTCAATAATGTTAATTGTTATTTTTATTGTTAATATTAAAATCACTTGAAGTTTCATTTTTCTAAGCTTAGACACGTCCACAGTTGTGGTGACCAGACCCTGGGGTGGCATCCAGGGTGCTCACGTGCTGGAGAAGGCATTCCCTTGAGTGCAGGCTGGACCCATGACTTGCTTCTAGCCAATAGAATATGTCAGACATGAAGGTATTTGGCAGAAGTAACTAAGTTGACAAATGTGTTGATTTCGAGTGAATCCAAAAGATTACCCCAGGTGAGCCTGACATAGCCAGGTTAAAGCTCCTAAAAGAGAGAGGGTCTGGGCTCCTCTATGGTGCCAAAGCTTGCTGTCTTGAAGTAAGTGGCCATGATGGAGGAACCCAAATTATAATTATAAGGAATTACAAGTGTCCCCTAGGGACTGGGAACAGCCTCCAGCTTGCAGTCAACACAAAAGCAGGAGCTTCAGTGATACAGTCATCCGGAAATAAATTCTGCCAATGATCCGAATGAATTTGCAGCAGATTGTCCCCCATATGAAGCTCCAGATAAGAATACACCCTGGCCCACACTTTTGCTGCAAGTTTGTGAGATCCACAGCACATCCAGCTAAACCATGCCAGACTCCTGACCTACAGAAATTATGAGGGAATCTATGGTATATTTTTAAACTGCTGAGATTGTGGAAATGTGTTACACACCAACTTGTTATGGCAAACACTCACACAACATTCTTAGATAATTTTTCTTGTCTGTCTCAAATAGTACATTGTATTATAATTGCTTTGCTTTTACATGCCTGCTCATTACATTTTTTTCACCCCATGATCAATAATTAACATTTTAAAGCATTTAATACTTGATCACTGAATGAATCAATGCATTTATAAACCAGGTCCTGTCTCTATCACAGTAATGAAAATATTTAGGAAAATAAGGTGCAGGGAAAGAAAAGGCGAGCGCAGCAATCTGCTTCCTATGTTTGACTGGGACAGCTAGAGCCAGAATATAGTAATGATGTTGTTTCTCTATTTGCAGTTAAAAAAATATTTTAAAATATTTAAAAATATCACTGAAGCCTCACAACTATCTTGAATGAGAGATGATTATATATTTCCTGGTATTATAAATTTGAATTTCAGAGCATGTGAGTGATTAGCAGAAAGCCACACAATTAGGGAGCATTCCATTTCTTTCTTTTGACCCTAGATCACAACTATTTGCTATATCACTTTGCCGGTTATCATGGCATTTATTACATTAGTTTATATGGAGAACATTAACTAAATATCCACTTGGCTGACAATCATGAGCTAGAAGGACATGTCCAGTTTATCATCATCAAAGCAGGAGACATATTGGGTAATTCAGACAAGATACTTAATATGAAATTGAGAAGTTGAAGGGCACTTGCTACGCTCATCACGAACACAGTGTCCTCCAGCCCAAAACTTGCCCTTTTGTCAATGTGAGTAATTAGGGCTCCTGACTACATTTAATAATGATCTGTATTTTAGGAACACTAACTAATTAACTCACACAACGTTATCTCATCTACATTTTACAAGTTGAAGAAACTAAAGCAGAAAAAATCAAGATTAAGAACCTAGCCCAGGGTCACAACACATTAGTAGCACAGTAAATATTAATGTTTTTGACCTCTTAATTCCTTTTGTTAAATGAACCCAAAGCCATATTCTTATCGTGAACTCTTTGCTGTTTGTAATTCTAATAGTTTTGCCCAGAGTTTTTGCTAATTCCTGCTGAAAAGACCAATGGCCTTAGACAGTCAAGTTACCTCACTTCCAGCTCCCCCCAAACCCCTGACAGAGCCACACACCAACTGTACCAGGCCTTCATTCCTGGCATGGGCTGTCAGGCAGCTGTGTCTCGCTGGGGTTAAGCAATAGTGCCTGCATGTCTTGAACAGCCATTGCTCCAGGAATTCACCTGCCTCGGAGGACACTGATCTCATGTGGCATTCACAGTGGAAGCACTCTTTTATTTAAACCCCCATCCAAATAACTTAGAGCAACATGTTCATTAGATTGGATGTCTCTCTTGGTCTATTGTGGCTTGCAAATAGTTTTTCTTTCTTCTGATTGTATTTATACTGTCTCCTATGAAGCAAAGGTCATCAGCCTAAATTATCCACCACCTTCTTTGTCATTCCCATCATCTAATCATTATTTTAGCTCTGAGTTCTAACCACCAATCCTTTGTTATATTCGTAGGAACTTCAGCATCCATATAGATGATCTGACCAATATTTCTCAGGATGTTCTAGCCACACCTGAGGAAAATGCTCATCTCTTTATATTCCAAACTTTCCTGGGAGGTATAACTTGGGCATTTCACCACCACTGCAATCTCATGTCCCTACTCCCCATCATCCAAGCATCACTTCCCACCTTTTCAGGTTATACAATTTAGTACAAGTCAATCAATTGTTCACCCTGACAATGTGTCTAATTCATTGTCCTTAGCACTCCACTCTTCATTCCCACCCTCTTCCTGGCATTGGATCCATCAGAGGAGACACTGAGACAAACACTTGGGTATGTGTAGATGATCTGGGAGGCCACCCCCAGGAAGAATAATTAAGGAAGTGGGGAAATTGAGTCAAGGGAGGAAGGAAAGCCAATAGTGTGGAAAAATAGCCATTTACACACTTACAAATAGAATCGTTTTACTAGGGACGTGCTGTGGGACTGCATAAAGCACATTCCAATATTTTCCATAGAAGGGTGTAGATATTGGTGAATTTACCCAGTGACTCCACACTCTCATTGGTTAAGGTTTGCATTGGTGGTGGGTGGGGGAGAGCTAAATTCTTGCCAATTAATTCAGCTGTCAGACTGTGCTGAAGATAAGCTGAGCAAAATTTGGAATAGAGAAAGCCTTGAGGCAAATGAGCTGAGAACAAATGGCCCTTGGAGTAGAAAGTTGTCAGCATGCATGTGACTGGCTCACTGCACCTCCAGGTTACATTAGAACTGTATGTTGAAGTAGAACCTCAACAGCCTGTTACCTTTTCGTTGTACCTGGCTTAGGTTTCATGCGGCAGCCCTCTAAACACTGACTTTATTAGCTCCTTATTCTCTTTGATTCTTCACATATCTTTTGTTCTCCTTTGGCAAAGCAAAGATCTCAGATAAGCCGAGGTACCCATTTTATGGATCCATATCTGAGTAGCTGACCATTGCCAGAGAAACTGGGATGACTGGATTCATTTTAAATGTATGACGATATTCTCTAATTTGAACTTCATAAACCCTCACCCTTCTTTGACAATTGCCCTATATCTTATATTTTTGACTCATCAGAGGAATGTTTCATTCTTCATGCTCGGCTGAGTATCTCAAGTGGTAGTTCATAGAGAAAGTAGATGCAGAGAACAGCAATCTCTCCTTATCTGTGGGGGACACGCTCCAGGAGCCCCAATAGATGACTGAAACTGTGCATGGTACTGAACCCTGTATATGGGTTTTTCTTATACATACATACATATGATAAAGTTTTATTTATAAACTAGGCATAGTAAGTACAACTGTAACAATTTACCATAATAAAAGTTATGTGAATGTAATCTCTTTCTCTAAATATCTATTGCACTGTACTTACCCTCTTTGTTCTTATGGTGATGAGAAATGATAAAATGCCTCCGTGATGACATGAAGTGAAGTAAATGAGTTAGACATTGTGACATAATGTTAGGCTACTATTGACCTAAAGATAGGTTAGACAGAGGGCCATCTGCTTGCAGAGAGCAATTGACTGCAAATAACTGAAACCATTGCTATTGAAACAATGGATAAGTGAAGTTTCCTGCATGTGCATTCAGCCTACAAGGATCTGAATCTATATAATTTACCACATCTGTTATTGGGAAAAGTAGCCCTACCACACTTAAGCCCAGTCATTCCACTTGTGTTTGGGGTTATCCCTTCCTACCTTCATGGACCTCACTTTTGTAGTCATTACCTTTCTTTCCCCATCATCACATATTCATATGTAATATCCTTCATCTTAAATAGCAAAATAAAAATAACAATCTCTTGAAGACACATAGATTTTTGACTACCTCCTAATTTTTCTGCTACTTTCTGCAACAAAACTCATAATAAGACCTGCTTCAATGTATTGTCTCCATTTTGCCATCCCATCTTCTCTTCTCTGTCCTAAAAGTTCCAGCTTTTTTCTCACAAAGTACTGAAATAATTCTTATCCAACTCGCAAATAATTAGCAATTTACCACCATCTGTAATCATTACTCTGTCTTCTTCTTTATCCTTAAGTTCATGGTGGCATTTGATATAATTGACCAGCCCATTTTTCTTGAAACATTCTTTTTTCTCCAGCTTTCATTGATACTGACCTATGTCTTTGATTTTGTTTTAGTGGTGTTTTTGTTTGCTTGCCCCGCCTCCACCCCCCAGCACTATAACTTTATAGTCTCCAAGGGTAGATTTTTCCACTTTGCCACATCCTTAACCCAAGGGCATAATAGGGTAGGTCCTAGACTCTCTTTTTTCCTTTATCTATATGTTCTCCCTAGAAAAAAATATTATCCATCCTATGGGTTCTAATATTTTCTGAGGATTCCCATTTCTATCTCCAAATAAGTCTCCTCCACTAAGTTCTAGACTTAAAAAAAAAATATTAGCAGCCTGTTTTTTGCCTCTTGAATATGTAACAGACATGCCCATTGGTCTGCCAATTTCTCTCCTGATCAAATTCCCCATTGTAGTTAAAGACTTAGTGTGTGTATTTGGGAAAATCCTTTAAATTATAAAATTTGGGGATTATGTATGTAAGTAGAAATAAAAGGAAGGAATAGGAAAAATAAATCTTAATTCAGAGAAATAAGTTAATAGTGATGGCAATTTAATTGTGGAGAAAGGGAGAGAGAGAGTGAGACAGAGAGAGAGAGAATGTAATGCCATTTTGAAAAGTTAAAAGTCAACAAGAATTTTTTGACCACAGAACAAGACTTTTGGTAAGTATTGCACAAATAAATTTTGCCACAGTAAATATTACAGAGTGCATGGGAACATGAAAACAAATAGAAGTCAAGCTTTGTTAATAGATATGTAGATATAGAAACAGATATAATCAGTCACTGTCCTGCCACCTTTTCCAGAATGAATTTACAGAGAAGACAAAGTGAAATTAACCTCATTCTCTCCTCATATTATTAAGCCTGAAGAAAACCATAATCACAGACTGATAAAACTGGAAGGACCATGAAATACCAGAGAAAACCCTCATTTTTTGGATGAGGAAATGGTGAAGAGGGGCCAGTTTTATAAAAATGGCTGCGGAAACTTGCTCATCACTCTCCCTGTATTTTGTCAGAATCACTGGCAGCGGGCATCCATTCTTTTCGCTGTGTGGTTGTTCCTCCATGGCGGTTTTCTGCCACAGGACGTGCAGCTATGTTACAGTAAGATGCATCCTTGCCAGTGTCTACTGGTGTCTGCAGTAATCACACCACCTCATAGCCAACAACCCCCAAGCTCCAACTCGGTACCTGGATCAGGAGTAGTCAATAGACTGAACTTAGCTAAGTCATCCACCAAACCCAACTTGGCAATGCCAGCATGGGGCAAAGACTGACACCACCACACCCCACCCTGGATGCCCACACGCATAGCGAGTGCAGGAGCCAGAGACCACTGGGCAAGGCCCGGGGGCTAGAAAACTGGCGTACAGAGCCCCAGGCAATGAGGAAAAGGTGGCAGGACCATGAAAACTGAGTCTTCAAACTCCCAACACATGCCCCATTATTCAATCAGAATTCACCTACAAATATTTAAAAATTATATTATTAAGAGTTTCAAGACTACAACTGCAGAGTTTTAAACTTCAAGCATAGGCACTTCTGAGTGTGGGCACCATGCAATATTGTGGTAATGGCTCATTCATTAATCCAGTCCTGCCTGGAGAGAGCAGGAAATCCCAAGAGTGAGAATAAATTCATCACACAGATGGGCTGATGAAGCTGGGGACAGGGAATTGGTTGATTTTAAGAGCACAGTGAATAGTTCTCATACAGTTTATTTATAAAACAAGTTTTATATTAAACACAAGTGGACACATTCAATTGTTTTACAACAAACTTTATTATTAGAGACTTTTGCAATGTAGTCTAAGTGGCATTAGCATTCTCTAGCTCATGGATATTAAAAAAGATTTGTGTTCAAAGCATGTATCATGTACTAGAATTGCTTAGTTTACATAAGCCTTCTGAGGCTCTGTCACTTCATTGTCAAACCGCATGCAATAGTTGAACCTGACTTATTAGTTTGTTGACAAGATTAAATAAGGCAAGGAATAGACAAGAGTCAATCATATAAGAGTTCAATAAAATTAAAAACATTGTTATTAATGCAATTGTATTTCTAATTCATGTCTACTATAGATAGCCCTGTAACAAATTTCTTTGTATCAAACATTTTTAAGAATGTCTTAAAATCTGCTCTCACTTGAACAGATTTTTAAAAGAAGAATTATTAGATAATGGTATGGTTCATTTTTAAATCGCTTCACAAACAAGTCAACATATATACTTCTAAATGATTTTCAAAATACATACAATAGATCATACTCCCACTCTGGGTAAAAAATTGGTCCATTTTACAGAACTCTAGTACTTTAGCACTTCAATACTTTGAGAAATGTGTGTTTATGTTGTTATTTCTCTCTCTCTTTCTCTGTCTCCCTCTGTCTAGTCTCCTGATGAGTGAAATTTTGAGATGCTTAGCTTCAAAATCAATAACAGATGCTCAAGAGGAGATAACTCTGTTCTTATTACCAAGTGACTGCAGTAAAATAGTATGTCCCCTGAGATATGATATGGGTGTAGAATTCACACAAGCCATCTGAAGCAGGTAAAATATAAAACCATCTAAGTATTCTTGCCATAACGTCTCTGTAATATCAACATGACTTTGACAGTGGACCTAGCTATTTTCCATAGTTCTATCGGAGCTTGGAGAGCGCCATACCTTTTGATGTTCTTTTCAACATAAGGCTCTAATTCTGACTATCAGGCATAGCTTCAGGCTGATGATTTCATGATTGCAATCCCTGTTTCTTACTGTTCCAACATATAGCCAAGATAACTTTATGATCACCTTCTGAAATTGCAAAATGCTCCCAATAAATATGGCACTTATGAGTAAATAATGCCTTCTAATGGCATATGACTTGTTTGAATGCTTCTGGCAGTTTCTCAACTGGACAGTCCTTTCATTTCTTGTTTAAGCCAAGGGCTAAAGAGATGGATAATAAATGTGGCATACTCTAGTAGGGAGTCAAACTAGGGTAGATAGCCTATTGTAGTAAAAGTTTGTATTGTGTGAGCAGACCAGTGGATATTCAAGATAAAATATCTCCGGTGTTTCATTGAACAGTTTGTTCAGTTATAAAAGTTTACTTCATATTGAGGGCAGCATCTCTATAAAAAGAGGGTCTTTCAATAACTTTGACATGCAGAGATACTGAGATATTTCTTGGTCCAATGTAAATATACAATTGGTTCTGATAAGAGGTAACTTGAAGTTTTTTACACCGACCTTTATCTACATGTCATCTAACATATATCAAATGCTTCATATGAGAAAAATGGCATGGCTCTGCCTTACTGATCATTAAAACATGACTTTTTTAAACATGTAAGAACAATGTATCAGCATATGAATGATGTCATAAAAACCACAGAATAAAGTGGAGATGTAATGGGGTCTTAATGGTGGAGTTACATTGTTTGCTGTTATTGTTTTCACAAAAAAATAAAATATTAATTATCAAATAAAATATGTTGGCCAGTAAGAAAACTAAACAAAGCAAGTGAAACAAAAGATAATAAAAGAAAAATGAGAGGGAAATATAGACTACTATGAAAAATATTGATAAATAAATTCCTATTCCAACTATTTGCTGGAACATAGAAATGAAAAAACAAAAACTAGCATTCTGTATGATATATAATTATTGGGTAATAAATGACAGGCCATGGGTAACAGTGAATATTATATTTAGAAATGTGTTCTTCTAATATCCTTTCTGTTGAGGAATATAATGACATCAATTAAGTTACACACAATGGAAATTTTTATGTATTAAAGGTTTTTGTAATTCAAGGAATGTTAAAAATTGACAGGTACTATTTCTGCTCTTCTGAAATATTTTCTGAAATCCCTAAATAACAGGATGAATTATTTCCATGTGAGATGTTGAGTATACTTCTCTGCACTATAGATATGTTGAACTATACAGATCTATAATAGTACAATTGCAGACAGATTTCTTCCAAGAGATAGCTAATCATGCTTGAAAAATGTTTCTTACATCTTTATGTATTTATATATTAAATAACATGACTTAACCATCATTATATATTTAAGAATTCATAGAAACATACTTTTGATGAAATAATCTATAAAAATGTCATGATTCTTATTGCTACGCATATATATTAAATAGAAACTTGGTTTTCGATGTGGAGATCTAAGGCCCTTCAGAATTTATTTGTCTTTCATTTTTTTGCAGTTGTGCTTTTTGGTTTTCTCATGTTTGACGACATGTACCTTTACATATCAACTCTGGTCTTAGCCCCACATTCTCAGAAATTCCCAAAATAATATGCAGCACCCACACCTGGGCAGCCCAGCTTGTTTTAATATTTTCTGCAGCCTTTTCTTAGAAGAAAGCAGTGGTGTCTTACCTTCAGTTTGAATCCAGAAAAATAAACAAATCTCATTCTTTAATTTTCTTGTTCTGGAGACACAATTTTCTTGAGTAGAACCTCCAAAATCATGAAAAAGGAGGTATTTTCAGGAGTTTATTTAATTAAAAAAAGCATTCAAATAAACTCAAGCCAAAGACAACTTAGAATACTTCTACCTGTAAAATTTCCCCTTACTATCAAATGGAAAACTTTCAGAGATGTGCTTACATCACAGAAAGCCAGATAAAACCAATGTTATTATTTTCAATTAATATAATTGATTTGTGTGCAAATCAATAGGTAATTATATAAAAAATTCTGATTGCTGAGTTTTGCTTAGAATAAAATGTCTGTCATAAAGAGGGGAACAAATCTATAGTAAGAGTAAGCACAGAGTTTTTATTTGCTTGATTTTGTGGGTTTTTTCTCTAAATAATTCTCCCTATCCTCCGTCTTTTTATCTCTTGAATGTATAATTTTTACTTGCAAAGGGAGAATGCAGAGAAATTTTGTTTGTGCAAAACTCAAGTGTATAGATTATCTGCTAATGTTTACTGTATTAAAGGTTCAATCCAGGGGATTTCAGACTTGAGCATTCAGTTACAGAGCCTCTTGGGGTAATGCAAACAACCTGTGCTTTCAGATCAGTGGTTCTAGGTGCAAAATTTGTAAATGGAAGAAACACATATGTTCATTAATTTTGGAGAGATTTACAAAGTAGTTTGAAGCTGAATATATAAAAAAATAAAAAGACATCTGGAAAAATTAGATTAAGCATATGTGTTTACCTCCATTTCCCCTTATGAATCATTATTATAACACATACATTATAAATAAAAAGAGCATACACCAACAAATAATTAGAAAAACAAACAAGATAAAAGCAATATGATTAAGTCTGGAAATAGAATAGGCAAAATATTACTGATTTGGAAAATTCATGAAAGTTCAAATCTTCCTATAATAATCTTTGAAGAATTCTGATTTGTATAAATGAACTCTAGAAAGATCCATGAATTTGGGGAAGCAATCATCACAGATGGTGGAGATGACAGTGGAGTGGAAAACAAATACTGGATGTCTGCTTAAGAGGCTAACAGAAATTCCCATCACTGTAGACAGAAATACAACTGCCTCTCTAAAGCCAGGGAGAAAACTAGAGCCTTGCTGCTTGAAGTAAAACATATAAAACAGGAAACCGTGAACAGATGTGGGTGAGATACATTACATGATAAACAGGCATGGTCTTATGGGCAAGATTTTATATACATGACAAGGGATATTCAGATCATTTAAAGAATCTTTTATTTAATTTCCTTTTTCTCAAGTTTGAAGCTTATTTGCAAAGATCCAAATTGCATTTAATTGATTGAATTTACCTATTTTATGTTAGTACTTTATGGAATAATTAAAGGAGTCTTTCTACAGAATCAGTACTAACACTATTAGTGTATGATCAATTCAGCCCAACTAAAAGATTCCTGGTGGCACACTGTAATTAATAAAATTTAACTTATTTCAATATAAGCATCCCTTTCACATTGTGGTATGAGTCCAATTTCACTTTAATTGCTTAGCTTCTTATGCTGTTGTCTAGGATGCATTTTCCACATGTAGATAGATATCAATGCTTACATTTAAATCTATTTCTAGGATTAAAAACTTCCACCTTATTATTTATACACTTGGTGAACAAAGAAGAGTTGGTAGTTAACATCAAAATTGATAAAACTATTTAGGAAATTAGATTATATGTTCCCCATTATAATTAAATTGATATTTTTGGAAAAATTTAGGAAATTTTCATACAGAAAAAAATTAAAGTATTAATATTTCACTATAAAATAATCTTAATGTGTAGATAAACACAGTAGAACTTTGGTATTTAGTTTCCATCCACATTTACATGGATATATATGAAATATACATTTTTCCATAGTGTGGCCTTTACATACTTTCTGAGAAAAAGGTTCCTATCAACTAATACCCTGAGAACTTCCCCAGAGATTTTGAATATATATATGCTTAGAACACAAATCACACCAAATTTAAAAGAATAGAAATAATTTTAAAAAGTTTTCAGATTTCAGTGGAATTAAACTAAAATGAAATTATAAAAATATAATAAATGATAGTTGGGGAATTTTCTAAATATTTGGAAACAACACTCTTCCATATTATCTTTGTTCAAAGAAAATTTTCAAGAGGAATTTATAAAATAAATTATATAAATAATAAAAGTAAAACAACAAAATTTGTGGATATAGAGAAAGCAGTTTTAAGAAGGAAATGTATAACATAAAGTATCTATGTTAACAAAAAAGAAAAGATCTCTGGTCAGTAATCTAAGCTCCACTTTAGGAAACTAAAGAAAGAAGAGCAATTTAAGATTAGTTTAAGAAGAAAAAATAATAATAATTAGTACATAAATTATTAAAAGTAAAAACAGGAAAACAATAGAGAAAATCAATGAAACTAAAAATTTGTGTCCAGGAAAGACCAGCAAAATTGATAAAGCCCTAGCCAAACTAACAAAGAAAGGAAAAGGAAAACACAAATTATCAGTATCAGAAATGAAAGAAAGGTCATCAGTACCTATCCAACGGAAGTTAAAAAGATAATAAAGAACCCCAAGAAGAACTCTATGATAACTTAGATGAGATGGAACACTCCTTTCACAGACACAAATAGTTAAAATTCACACAAGGAGAAATAATCCAATTAGGCTGATATCTATTTAAAAAATGAATTAAGAGTTAATAACCTTCCAAAGAAGCCTCCAAAGCATATCATTTCACTGGTGATTTTTACCAAATATTTAAAAAAGAAGTGATACTAACTGGCCACAATCTCATCCAGAAAATAATGAGGGAAGTCATTCTGTGAGGCATTACCATAATAACAAAAACAGATAAAAGCCTTACAAGAAGGAAATTATTTATATTTAATGTTGAGATACTGTATACTTTCCCACTAAAGTCCAGAACAAAAGAAAGATATTCTCTCTCACTAATCCTACTCTATATTGTACATGGATTTTTAGGTAGTGCATTAATTCAAGAAAAATAATGTTACACAGATTTTAAAGGGTGAAATAAAGCTTTTTTTATTCTCAGAAAGCATAATTGTCTATGTGGAAAACCAAAAATAATTTTAGAAAATCCTAGAAAAAATAAAGGACTATAACAAGTTCCCACGCTACATAGTTCTGTATATACATTTTGTGGGTATATATAATATATATTATTACATAATAATATATATTATATATTACATTAACCAATGAAATTTGAAATAAAAATACCACCTATATAGTACCATAAAATGAAGTACTTAATCTATATGTGGAAAAAATAAATACTGGTAAAAGATATCAAATATTAAATCAAAAGCAATTCTTTATTTAGGAACTAGAAGAATCCATATCATTCAGATATCTTTTCTTCCTAACTGGATATATAAATTTCATGCAATTCCAATCAAAATTTCAGCAAGCTATTTTCTAGATATTGGCAAGATAATATAAAGTTAATGTGGAAAGAAAAAGACCTAGAATAGTCAAAACAATAATACAAGAATAAGAGCAAAGTTGTAATGTTCTGAATTCCTGATTTTAAAACTGACTATAAAGCTACATTAATCAAGAGAGGGTGGTATTGGCATAAGAATAGACTTGTAGATTAATGAACCATAATATAGCCCAGAAATAAGTGCACGAAAATATAATAAACTGATATTTCACAAAGGAGGCAAAGACAATCCTAAAAGGAAATGGATGGATAAACAAAGTGTTTCCATTACGCAGTGCAATATTATTCAGTGATTAAAAGAAAGAAACTAACATGCTGTGAAAATATGTGGATGAATATTAAATGTATGTGGTAAAATGAAAGAAGACAGTGGGAAAAGTCTATATACTAAATTATTCTGCTTATGTGATATCTGGAAATGGCAGAACCATAAGGAGAGTAAATCACAGATGGCCTGTGGATTGAAGGAGAGTGGGAAATGTTGATGATAAAACATAGAGGATTTGCTTCCAGTGTTGAAACTATCTTGTATAATAATTTGATTGTGGATACATGACACCATGCATTTGTAAAATCCCATAGAGCTTTACAGCTCAAATAGTAAATGTTAATATAAACAAATTAAAAAATAATTTAGGAGTTCAGGTGAATCCAAGAAGTTTGCAGAATATGATGTAGATCAGGGTATATGGAAACTGTCTGTATCATCTTTTCAATTTTTCTGTAAACAAAATTTATTTAAAATTTATTTTGTGTAAAAAGCTATGTAGATAGCAAACATTTAAAGAAACATTTAAGCATTTAAAGGAAACTACATCATGGCCAGACACTATAGATGAAGGAATATTCTTAAAAACAACCAGAGTATAAAAATACGCATAATATTCTGGCACAATAGGAAGAATGGGAGCTAACGTTATTAGAAACAACTGAAGCCAGAGACAAAAATGATATATTTAATGTGTTTACGGAAAAACTGTGTAAACACAGAATTTTATACCTAGTAATAATTTTGTTTCAAAATTAAGTTTAAATAATAAAATTTCACATAAGCAAGAACAGAAGAAAATTGTTGCTAGCTGACCTAGATAACAAAAAATATTCTTGGTAACACTTTAGATAAAACAAACAAAACAAGCACAAACTTGCTGATGTATGTATCTGCAGGAAGACATGAAAATCACTGGGAAGAGAAATTTTGAGGTTAAATATGAAGTTATTTTTTAAAATATATTAAATGCCTGTTAACTCTTTAAGGCAAAAGATAATGTAACTCTATTGTGTATTATAACACATGTAGAATAATGAGTGATGCCTAAAGTACTAAGGATAAAACAACAAAAAATGGTATTTTTACTCACAATAATGGCCAATTTGGTACAATTTTAAGTCACTTCAAAGAGTTAAAGATCAGAAAGCTGATTTTTTTAGGGCAACCAGTAATAAAATAAAGCAAAATACATAAAGGAAATATTGACAGAATTAGTAAGAAAGAAAGAAAATCATGTAAATAACCACAGGTGCATTTTAAACGCAACTTTCTCATAATTAAAAAAAGAAAATGACAAAGACCAGTAATGATGCTCATGTTTTTAAACTACATGATTATCTAAGTTACCTAACAAGTATTTGTGAAATACCACATCTAGCAGCTGCAAGACACACAGTCTCTAGGGCTATAAAGCAAGTCTCAGTACATCACAAAGGATCATACGTGCTGCAACCATAACACAAATAAATCAATTAAAAAAAACAACAAGAAAATCCTCAAGTGTTTGAGAATTAGTAGTATGTGTCTAAATAACACTGGTTAGAGAAAATGCAATGGGAATTAAAAATATACTTTGAAAAGGATGGGAATGGAAATTTACATATTGAAACTTAGGTGATTCAGGCAAAACAGTCTTTGGATACAATTCATAATTTAAATATAAAAGGTTTAAAAATCAATAAGCTCAGCCTTCACCAAGATTCTAAGAAGGAAACCCAGAAGAGAAAGAATGGTGAAAAGTATAATGATGAAAGTAGGGATCAAAAATATAAATTAGAAACACCACCACCAAACATATTAACCTTTGAAAAGCATAATAAAATTGATGATAAACTCTCTTGCAGTAGAACACTACCATCTTCCAGGATGTATATGTGCTAATTCCCAGATGCGAATATGTTAACTTGCACAGCAGAACAGACATTGCAGATGTGATTAAGTTTAGCATCTCCATCAAAAGAGTGTGTGTCCTGGATGACCGTGGTGAGCCCAGTGCAGTCACAAAGATCCTTAACGGAAGGGAGAGTGCAAGAGAGAGGCAGAAGAGTCAGAGTCAGAAAAGGTGTGACAACAGAAGCAAAGACAGAGTGATTTCATTTCAGGCTTTGAGTGTCGAAGGGGGCCATTAAGCCAACCATTATGGAGGACCTGGGAAGCTGGGAAAGGCAAGAAAATGGACTCTTTCCTATAATGTGCAGAACGAATGTGTCCCTGCAAACATTTTCACACTTTAGCCCGTGAGCCTACTCTGAACTTTTGACCTCTGAAACTATAATATAGTGAATTTATGGTGTTTTAAGCTTCCAAGATTGTGTTAATTTGTTACAGCATCAATGGGAAAACTTAAAGAAATGCTTAATGAGACTGATGACAAATTTAAAGAAAACGCAAATTGACAATAGAAAGGAAAAATGTACCAGTACACATGCTTTTGATTTAAGAAGAGAATAGTGTATTTCCTTCTTTATTTTCCAGATTCCATTTAGCAGCAGCCAACTTTATATATCAGCATGAGTACAAAGACAATAATGAAAAAGGACAATGACAAGGACAGAACAGTAAAGAAAACAAAGTATACTATTTCATTAATTTTGAAAGGATAAACATCATTCTTTTCATTTGCTTTTCATCAACCTTTGTGAATTTTTTTTAAACATTGAGGTGTTTAGATCCTAATATCAGTAATGCAAATCTTTTAGTTGGGAGAATAAATAGACCATTAAAGTAATTCTGCTACCCTATAAATTCCCCAGCAATTAATATAAATTAACTTTATTATTAATTGTATTGCACATTTCTGCCAGTTTGAGAACTATGCATTTTATTTTCATCTGTATTTTTAAGGTGAATTATAGAAAACCAGTTTTCATAAAAGCTTGATTAATGTAAGTAATAATGCCTAAATATCTCCTGGTGCTCAGAGTCTTGAAACAAATTATTTTCCCTCTTGTTGGTAGTTTGCTCTAATAATCTTGTGGGCAAACTTATGTCAAACAAATTCTTACTTTGAAAAATCTATTTGCAGTAAAGAAAAACATAGTTTGGCAATGATTTCTGTAATGTTTAAAATTAGCAACTATTGTCACAAAACAAAAATGTACTTAGACTCAAATGTAATTATCTATTTAATTGTTTTCTGTTTAGATTTCAAGAACCATTCTTTTATTAAATTTTATATGTCATGTCTTTACCTTTCTCAACCCATATAAGAACATTTACTTGTCAGTGATAGTTACATTTGATTTACTGTAAAATTGAAGTGACAATTACCTATTTTATATTGCTTATATTTTATTCTCCTGATTTTAGGTTGGAATTATTTAGACAGCTTATAGCCCTTATAGTTAGTTTAATACCTTCACAATAGACTTGCTGTAAACATTATTATTTGAACTTTTACCCACTCTGGTCATAAGGTTGGCATTCAAATCAATCAAAAATTATTTATGATTTAAGTGAAATTCATTAAGCGTATACTTACAAGAATGTATAAGGTGTTTTTTTAACTTACTTTAGAGGTAAATATCATTATTACTTTTACTTAATAAAAGTGAAGCAACATATGTAGATTTGCTTTTGAATATTTTTGTTTCTTCCATCTGGTTCCCTACTATTTTGAAAAGTTGATTCTTTTCTGAGTAGGAAACGTAAGAATTGAAATGATCAATAGTTGTTTGTCATATTTATTATTTTCTTGAGTTTTATGTCATTATCTCTCACTGAGTCCTATGCCTCACCCCTAAAGGAAGGCTATGGCCTTATCTGCAAGCATAAGGATGAGGAATATATCCACATCATGCATAACCTGCTAGAGACCTGAGCAGGCATTTAAAGTTCCCTACATTTGAAAATTTTATGAGCCAAAAGATTTTTCTTAAACTACAGAAAATGATTTGTGTTCATCTTAAGTGTTATCTAATTATTTAATATTGTGTTTAGATCCTAATATCAATAATGCAAATCCTTTAGTTGGGAGAATAAATGGCACCATTAAAATAACTGCTTGTTTTGTTTCATAAAAATGCATGATATCACTACCATGGATATTCAATTTGCTTAGAGCACAGAAAGTAGTAAAACCATCATCATCATAATGATAATAATAGAAAAAGAAGAAGAAATTCAATAGGTATAATTTCTATTTTTAAACTATTTTATGTCCCAAGCTCTCAGCTCTGTGCTGTATGTGAATTAACTTATTAAATCATCTCAGCAGAACTGGGGTAAGTACTACACTAGATAGATACTTTTGCCTGAAAAAAATAAAGGAAATCCTAATTCAATAAGGAAAATTTATTATCTCATATAGCAAAACTCTAGAGGTCAAGCACCCCCAGGTTTGTTTAATTCAGTGGCTGAATGATTTCATCAAGAACCAGCTTTTTCCTTGTTTTCTGATCTGCCCTTTAGAGCAGCTTTGTTCTAAGACTTCCTCCCTTCATGAGAGTAAAATGGTTATGACTGGGTGTGTAAACATGAGAATGTGTAATACAAAATGTGAGTAACTTCTGTGTGACTTCCCTTTTTTAATGAGGGAAATTTCCCCCTAATCCTTCCAACAGGCTTCTCCAAATGTAAGTGAATATGAATATAAATATAAATATGAGTAAATTATATGTTTATCTTTTGAGTAGTGTCAAGGTCTCATAATCTTCCTTACACTGTCCCTGGCAGGGAGGTTGGGATTTTAATGATTGGCTTAGACTAAGCAGGATTAACAATGAGTCATCTGAGAGAGAATTAAAAACATGGATAAAATTGATAATCTAGGGAAATTGAAAGTGAGGTAGGGAGCCACTCATGTCTACTAGAGATATGATCTTTACTTTGTATAAAATCAAAGTAAGGATTAAAGGAATGGTTAGATTAGTATTATAGGGACAGGTATTTGCAGAACATGAATTCAATGAGCAGTTGTAGGAGACATATAGTAGCTGGTTATAGTAAGACAATGCCCAATAGTGGCTTAGAGGGAAAATAAAGGAAAGGGGAAAGAAAATGGAAGGAAGGAAGGAAGGAAGGGAGCTATTAATTTTCAAGTTCTCTTTAATAAAATACTATTCTGAGAAAGAATGGTACTAGAAGTCATTATACATTTACACAGACTTTGGAACATAAGAACAGCATAATGAAAATATTAACTGAAACAAATATTTAGTGTTGGAGTGGCATCCACATTTCAATCTGTTGAGCTATATAAAAAGTTTACACATTTCTACCAAAAATATAAAGGTTTATATTAAAAAGTCTGAGTAGCATTTGTACTTTAATCATGTACTCATTTAAATGGAAATGAGCAGGACTAATTCTTTAGAATTTAGATGCTGAACTGAACCAAACCTATTGTCAAATAACTGGAAAATCTAACAGAGCTAAGGGAAGTAACTTCTATAAAATAAATTCACCTCTAACATAATAAAATGATTGATTAAATACAAGGATGATGGATTAGTTGCTGCCCTTGGATATATATTTAAATATCTCTAAAAAAAAGAAAAAGTCTAAAATTCAAAAAAAGATTTTTGATATTTATAGTTATGATTCTTTGTAAAATATACATTGTGACCAATATTTACGTACCATCATTAGTGATAACTGATTTTACTCTATTTTTTTATGTGAATGGGAGACATCAAACCAGATACTCATCAAAGCTTTGCCTAATGTGCAAAAAAGGATTTACTGTAATCAACTCTTCAGGAAACAAACACACAGGTCTACTCACATATAGTTTTTTTTTTTTCAAAAATAACACTTTCTAAATACAGGCATAGAAGAAATATTTATAGGATATTTTCATTTATAAGGAAAAACTCAAACTGCAATTGTAAACAAACTGAGTAAATAATTTTGAAACATTCGATGAAGTCTTTGGAAGTACTATAACAAAAATCAGATGTCCCCCACATGCATTTATATATATATGTATCTATGCATATTTTAAAAAAGAACTTTAAAGGGTTTTTTCCCACCCAGAATAATAGTGTTTATTTCAGATCCAGTTAAAGACTTTGATAGCAAAAATTCAGGAATTTCTTGTGGTTTCTAAAATGTACTTTCTCTAGATTCATACAGAGTTAACATCTTGTCTTCCTGGACTCCATTAAACATCATATTTCTAAGATATAATAAAGTTTATCATTCTGATTAGTGTAAGAGATAAATTTCATTACATTTTTAGAAAAAAAATCTTGAATATGTGATTACAGGAAAGAAAAATTTATAGCTACTATACTTATTTGAGTGCATTTTTTTCCTATTAAAATCAAGAAGTGATAATTTTGAAAAAAATAATGAATTTAGATCCTGGAGAATATTTATTTATGTTAAAAAATTTTTATCTGTATTCAAATCATGTCTTCTTATAGAGAATTTATCTCATGGCAAAATTTATTTCATTTTCAAATTTAGGAAAGAATTCATTGATTTGAGCAGTTGCAGTAATCTACCTTTTTGTTTTATTTCACAAACCCTCTTAAGTGATGTCATTATAACTAATAGCAGGGAGTGTAATAAATCTTCATTTCCAAGGCATGTTTGCAAAGCAAGTTATGAATGACCTTAATTATTACTTATATATGTAGCTATGGATGTGTGTGTTTGGGAGTGGATTGCTAATTTCAAAAACCAGTTTTTGTATCTTTTGTTTAATTGTTAATTTCTAAAAACATGACTTAATTTTGAATCAGTTAATGTGTAACAGTTTTCAGTTTTGAATTTTCCGACCAGCTTAAATTTAAAAAGTATTCCTGTATGTTTTTAAAATATTGAATTGTGTTCCCACTTAGCATTAGCAGCAAGAAAACACAATTTACTTTCAATAAGTGGTTTTCTTCTAGCATTTTAACCATGAATTCCTTAGGTTGAACTCACGTACTGTAAAAAATAAGTCCAGATATAATTAATCACCTTACACTATTGAGTGATGTTCAAGTCAATGTGTTACCTCTCCTCCTCCAGGAACTTATTCAACCCATGGCTCTGCCATCATCCCCGGCTGGCCGAAGACAGCCAGGTGAAGTGAAAAGCTTTGAGAAAACATATGGGGTGCTTTTAAGTGTCCAACTTGGAAGTAAAACACATGGCAGATGCATGCAGTTTATTTGAAAGGACTCGGCCTCAAGGTCACACTGGACATCAACATCTGTATGGCTGGCAATATAGTTTAGCTGTGTTCTCAAAAATGCAAAGGAATTCGGTGGTTTAGTGGTTTCTACTGTAACCTCCAAACAAATTTTCAGGAACTCAGCTGAAAAGGCAAGCCAATGGAACCATTCCTACTTCCTATTCCTGACAGAGAAATATCCAGCAAATTAGATTTATTTTCTAGTATTTGAATCTATCTGATGCTGTACAACATACCCCTTAAAAAAAATGTAAGAGAAAACAGAACGAAACAAAACGGAAATTAAAATCCCACTGAAAATAGTGTACCTACTAGTTATGTCAGGGTGGTTAAAATCCCAGGGAGTCCAAAACCCTAAGTGCCCTTAACTGGAGGCTGCCTCTCTTTCCAGAGGCTCCAATTTACAAAATATCACTCACAGCTTTCCTTGACTGCTGGAACGTTTGAACATTGTAGATTAGGTCACATATTTCCAACCAGCCTTTTTTGGAGAAAAAAATAAGTCTGGCACACTCTAGTGAATCTTGTTTTCTATTTTGAAGATCCTATTGGTGAACCACATGCCTAGAGATATGTTCTATGGTCCCTAAAGGCCCATGCTTATTGTCCAAGGTTGGAACTCTTCTGCACATCCCCATCCAGCCACTATTCTGGAGTACTGCTACTATACCTGGGCACCTGGGGCTGCAAGGACGTTAACACTTAAACACATATCCATAGTCTGCATATACCTATAGATGCTGGAGTATTTTTGGGCCTCAAATAAAGGTGCCTCCTTCCTTGTGATTATCTGATCCATGGAGCCTTTAATGTGAGTGGACTTCATTCTGGGACAACTTGATTCTATTAGAGAGGTTCTAATCATGTTTCTTCTCCAAAGAGAAGATATCAGGGTTATAACATGTGAGCCATCCTCTCCCCCACAACGAGTATCCTAAACTCCATGCAATACTTCATACAGCAAAGAGTTTCTGACATAGTAGCCTTTGTCAGGCTATATGTCCCTTGCATCTTTCTTTTGCTAGGGCAAAAAGATGCCTAATTACTAGTATCACTGAGAAGGGGCCAAGCTCTGAAAAAGTCTGAAAAGGGAAGATCACCCAAAAGGCAATATGTGTTTTTCTCTATACAAAGAACTACAAGTGACTTCTCTACCAATAAAACATTTTTATCTATCTTCCAAACATTCCATTATACTTGAATAAATCAAGCTCTCCAACTCCTATCCTCAGTTAGGGGTTCAGGTCAAAACACCCTGTATGTCCCATTCTACAATAACTGGTTTGACATTTTAATTTCCATCTCCTTCCAATCATCTACAGGTTATAAAAAGAAGCAGGCAGTTTACCGTACATTTACCACAATAATTTCAGTGCCTGGTACAGTACTGTAGCATGATGTAGATACATAATAAATATAATAAATAAAAATTTCCCCATTAGTTAATTAAACCAATTAGTTAAAAGTTAGTGGTTTTGTCATCCATATTGCCTCTTTTTTCAAAGTGAGTGAAGTAGAAATTAGCCCTTTCTGAACATTGTTACATGTTTACATAAAAAGAAAAATAAATAAGAATGGCAGACTGAATTTTCTTTCATGAGAAGCAGTTTTCAATACACGAAACAATAAGATGAAAGGCACAGCTTGTCTTGTTGACGTTACCTGAATGCCCCTCAGATCACCTTGAAAAATGACCTGTGACTTCTATCTTATCAAATTAAAACTGAGTATTAATTTTAGCTCTGAGAAAATTGTCATATATAGTTGACATTTAACATAGATCACAGAAGTAAAGATTGCAATCTTTTAAAAAAGTTTTAGACTTATCAGACAAGACATTTTCCTTCCATACTGTCAAGAAAACTATGAATAAGGCTCTTTTTTTTATTGTTGTTGCCAGTAAAAACTGTAGAACTCCTTAAGTTAATTGGAAGGTAAATTAAGAATCAGCAAGTGAGAAATGTAGAATCAAAATGTTCGTTTCACACAAAACGTCTGCATCATGATTAAACACATTGATTTACAGCAATCATGACTTCTCACAGTTTTGTCTCACCTTTATTGATTAGCCTAAGAATGCTGTTGATGAGTGTTTTGAATATAGCTCTTTTGGTTGTTACCTATCAAACTCCTTCCCACACAAAAGCATAGAGATATAAAGAGGACGAAAAAGAAGAAGAGATAAACAAGGAGAGGAAGGAGAAAATGAAGAAAGGAAAAATATTATGTGATGTGAAGTTTAATTTTATGTGTCAACTAGGTTAGGCTATGGTAACCAGATATTTAGCCAAATATTCTAGATGTTTCTGTGATAGATTTTTTAGATGAGATTAACATTTAAATAAGTAGACATTGAGGAAAGCAGATTAACCCCCATAGTATGGTTGGGTCACATTCAATCACTAAAATACCTTAACAGAAAATGACTGATCTCCCTGGATGAAAGAGAATTCTGCCAGTAGACAGCCTTTGGGAACATATGGCAGCTCTCCCCTCAATTAAGTGAATGGTGTGTACTCTGATGACTCCTGTGAACCATTGTCTTCCGGCTGGGTTTCTAGAGTCACGTAATATAGTCTATCCAGCATTCTTTCTTTTTGCATCATCTTTATCTGCACATCAACTCAGTTATGTCTATGTTGCTCACAACGGGACATTGTTTTCTTTGTTCCTCCACAGCTGTGAGATTGCTCAAATCCCTCTGTTCCTTGCCTGAGTGTTAAATCCCCATGTCCTAAGAAGAATTCTTGCTTATCCAGTCTTATATTCTGGCCTAGAAATGAAATACCCCACAGTGCAATCCCCGGGCCACTTTCTTGTCTCCCACTTGTGTTTGTCAGCTAATGCATATGGCTCTTTAGTGTATATTCTTCTTTTTGAGGCTCAACACATTCCAGTTGGATTATGTTGAAATTTAATGCTAATTATCAGTTTATAACCCAAGAGAGAAGAAAGGGAACTCTTGAGGGAAGGTGGTCATCTGTTGCCCTTGTGGGAAAGGCCACTACAGTGTCTTTTAACAGGGATAAATTGCTAGCTTTCACTAGGGAGGGGTGGTGAATCATGTCTATGAACTCTGAGGATTTAGAGGATCCAGCAGACACAACTTCTTCAGGAGCATCTATTTAGATAATCTATCTAGATGACCTCATCCCACATATCAGGATCACAGATTTTACCAAGAATGGCCCTAGTTTCTTATGTTTCTACAGTATAATAATACAGCTCATTGAAAACTCCTTCTTTGAAGGCTTGGATACCCTCCAAATCTTTCAAAAGACTAAATTATTGCAACTGCAGTGGCAGTCCCCTCCACTGGACCATTTTCTTCAGTCACCAAAGGTGAAATCATGAGCAACTGGGACCTCACCTTGTGCTAGGGGCAATCCTATTACTCAGGAGGGCATCTCCCTTGTCTGGCAGAAAGTAAATCAGTCCCCAGGAGACAGTTCAGTTCCTCCAGAGGGGATTGGATGTGAAGAGCTTTTTTTGTGGAGATACCTATAAAAAATAAAGGAGAAGCAGCAGGAGTAGGCAAAGAGAGGCTTCAGATTTTCATGCACAGATGAAAACTGTAAAATGAGACAGAGAAATAAGGATTTGAGCAGAAGTGTCTCAGATTTTAGTTTAGATCTGCAGTCAAGTCCATGGAAAATTTCAAGCCATGCTTTTTAGGCTCAGGAGTGCCTTGGCTTTCCTATATCACCTGCCTCAGTCATTGACTGGGACTTAACACTAATATGATGATGCATCCAGAAGTATGGACCTAGAGCAAGAGATCTGAGTGGAGTGTTTTCAGGGCCACCATATTGTTGAAGTGCTGACAAAAAAGTCTTCAAGAATATTACTTAAAACATATAATGTGAGGACATTTTTCTTTTAAAAATCATATATATTTCAAATTTTTTCCATAAAATTGTGAGCAAGTTCTAGATTAATAAATAGAATGTGAACAGTGAAACAATCAGCAGTGTCACCAAACCATAGTTTTGGCGTTCAAAATTCAATTGCTTATAAATCAATACTCTAATTATGGATTTTCTGCTAAACTTAGCAAAATTGTTGAAAAACCAATGTTTGTTCTGAAGAATAATTTTTAAACCATAAAATGTTATGAAAAATACAAGCACTCCTATTAGAAAGTAATTTATAATTGTGATTTCTGACCTGAATTTAATACTTGGTCACAGTAGCAAATTTCTATATAGATAAAAAGCATAGCTCTTGAGGTTAGCAAAGTGGCACCAACACCAGCATGAGGTTATTGTTTCTGGACCTACTCTATTCAAATTGCAAAATATTGAAACAGTTTACTATTATATATCTCATTGCTATGCCTACAAGCTGATAACTCTACTGATCTCCTATGGCAGAATCTTGAAAGGAAAGGACATGAAATGTGAGTTACAAATTTCAACATGTGGGAATGATAGCTGCCAGCTGTCTCCATGGGGATGCTGTAGAATCCTAACATTTCTAACCTTAAGAGAGAAAAAAAAAATTTAAATAAAATTACTTTCATGTGCTGGTCATCTTATGTTAATTAAAAAATTCACTTCTTTAATATCTGCATTCTGTCAGTATTCAAACCACAGTCTTCTCAACATATTCTAAGTAAGAGAATTTAAACAATTATATCAAGTCTTAGCAAAAGATTCTTCTTTTCTGGTCAGGTGTTAGGGTTGGAAACTGGATGACATACATATATTTTAAGTTTATAAAAGAAAAAGTAGTATTATTGTTCAACTGTATGAGTACATGTTTTTATTTGTCTTTGTCTTGTTTTGTTTTGATTCCCAGCTTCTCTAAGGTGTCATTGACAAAGGGTACCAACTTTCAGTTATAAAATGAACAAGTTCTGCTGATCCAATGTACAGTGAGGTAATACAGGCAATGATACTGTATTTTATACTTGAAATGTGCTGAGAAGATCTTAAATATTCTCACCACACACACACACACACACACACAGCAATTATAGCTGCTCTTTTAAAAGAAGTTCAGAATTAAATCTATTCTTTGTTTTTAAGTTTTTCTCTCATTACAGACATATTCATGTTCCCCAGTTATTTTCTCCTCCCTTCTGTGAAGGATTATATTTCCTTATCTACCTCCACATATGTGTGTGTCCTTTCAGGGAGAGGCCTAGATATGTGACTTGTTTTGACCAATGAGTTTTGAGCAGGCATGACCTATGACAATTCCAAACAAAAGGTTTAAGCCATTGCATATTTTTGCCAGCTTTCATGCTGGTTTCTTCTGACAAAAGAATGACATGCCTCAAATAGGGAAACACTTTGACTTCCATCCTTGAATGTTTAGAGAGATACAAAAGTGCTGTAACACTAACTCACCACCTTGGAATGTAATGAGATGATATAAGAATGTTTGTTATAATACGTGGGAGCTTTGGGGATTACTTGTTACTGTGGCAAAATTCACTGATAATAAAGTTGCACTTTTTAATTTTTTTTCTGAGAATTGTTAACTGTTTTTCTGATTTCTTTTCTGTATTGTGAAGTTAATAGATATCATGAGATTCAACTGACTACTTTGCTTATGTCTGTCACCAAATGTTGCATATTGTGTTTAATAACTAGATTTTATATAAAGAAGAAAAAGAATTACAAAATTACATCATTTGCCTAATTCAATGCTATATACCATAAAGTAATTTCAAATTTGGCAAGAAAAAATGTCCTTTCTTTTGACAAATGTATAACCTAATCTGAGATTTCAACACAAACTTTTAAGAATACTTTATAAATGTTACAAGAACTAAATGTAAATAAGTATGAATTAACACATTTCTTTGGAAGAGTATACATTAATAGCTAACTGGTGCTTTAAAATTAGATTGTTTGGATGCTAAAAAAATTCAAAATATTTCAGTAGAGCATATTCAAATATTTTATATATCTTTATTAAAAATTTAATATTTTTATTAAAAATTTAATAATATATTTTTTAAGATAAACATCTCATTCCATTAGAAAAATGTTTCAAAACACAATAAAAGTTTTCAAAACTTATTTGTATAATTTAAAATAAATAAATAAATATATGAACTTTTTTCAAATAGAAATCATACTATCACCTCCTAATATTATTTCATATTGTCTAACATATTTTCTTTACTAATAGTCAGTTGTCCAGATAAGCAAGATAATTAAATAGATTTACTGTAACCAAGTAGATGGGAAAGAATGAACCTCAACCCTTTAATCACATCATAAACAAACAAAACTAAAATGGATAAGAATTCTCAATGTAAAAAGCAAAAACTATAAAACCCTTAGAAAAAAAACACATGAGAAAATCTTTGTGACTCTGGTTTGGGCAAGGTTTCTTATGTTACCTGTATTATCCTCAAGCCCCACAGTATTGCATATGTCAACACAACACTTGCTGAATGTACCTGCTCTCAAGTAATAATTAGTGGAAGTGATAATAATCATGATGCTACTTTATTCCAGGGGTTAACCAAGATCAAAGTATTGCCATCATGTTAGTGAGTAACCTAGTTCCAAAATGCCATCCTGAGGTTTGGTGTTTTGTCTTTAGGAACACTCCTGGAACTAACTATCTTAGCCTATGTTTGCCAACAAGTAGATATCCAGGCAAAAGTTTATATATTACCTTTCTATTAGCAACTGTAATTCCAGGGAATGGAGTGAAGGGTAAAAAATGCAAGTTAGGGAAGGGTGGTGGGAAAGAAACTAATAACTGGTGCATTATTGAGTTTTCCAGGGATTTGTATCAGGTTTTAAAACCATTTCTCATTAGGTGTTATGAACAATTGCATGGCAGGACAGTCTTTCAGGAGAAGAAAAAGGGCAGAATTAATTTGTCTCGTCTTCACATTTGTCAAGCATTCATCCCATGGGGAATTCTCTCTTCTGTGTTTTTGGCTGTGTAGATATGAATGGATGCTACGGTATCTCACATCTCAAATCTACAGAGATGCCCCCATGCGAGGGCCAAGAGGTGCATGTTGTAGGCATAAGGCAGAAACATCTTGCATTGTACTCATGGGAAGACAGTTTGAGCCTGTACAGATGTGCTGTAGCTGAGACTGAACAAGTGAGACCTCGAGGACTTGAATTGGTGTATAAGAAAGACCTGACCCAGAAACACAGTGAACATTGTCCATCACAGCATGGTTACTTCAGTCACCCACTTTACTTGTTCAGAGTCAATCACAGGTATTAAATTTCTTCTGTACTTCTAGGAGATATTTTGTGCAAATGTGATTTTGTAATATACTGTGTGCTTTATATATGTATATGTGTTTTTACAAGTGTATATATGTGTATATATTATATATGTCCATATGTCTATACATGTACACATGGCCTGTGTATGTACATATACATATATATATATATTATTATTTTGTGTCTACATGTACTACATGAGTATATGTATATTATTATTTGAGCAATAATAAATAAGAAATATAGTATTTATATTATTTTTATATATTTGTTATTTAGCTCCTCTACCATATAGTTCATTGGTTCCTTTAGGATCTGCTTCAATTTCTAAGCCCACAATTCTAAACTCCACAAACTAATTATTGTTATCTGAACAGCATATAGAGCAGAGCATTTATGAAGTCACATAATATTCAACCATGGTGGCTGTATTTAAGTGTTGGGAACATTTTTAATTTTGCCCTTTTTATATATTTTAATACTTTAAATTTTAGTTAATAAGCATGTATTACGTTCATAATTTACATACTACTATATAAGAAACATTGGAATAAAAATGTGTTTATTCAATTTTACTAAAAAGTGGAAAACAAGAAAAAAGTATGGTAGAATATTTTACTATTTATAATCAATAGCACATTTCATAAATAAACATAAATATCATATAAATTTTTTATAATTAAATAAAGCAAAAAATGGAAAAAGTATAAAAGTCCATATTGGTGATAATATTTTCTAGCATTCTAAGATGACTCTTTCATATCCATCATATCCATATTCTATTCACATTCTGTTTCCATTCTTGATATGCTCTCTTTTTCCATACCACTCTAATATATTTAGTTCATGAATCACAATATGCACTTCAATTTCATAAATAGTTGTTTTAATTTATAATTGAATTGAATTTAGGCAATTGTTTATATTCCTTATCCATGTGAAAACATAACTGTATATTTCAAATAACCAGATGTCTACTGAAGAAAAGACATATCTGGAATCATCCAAATTGAATAAAATACTTTGGAGTTTCAAATATATTTTAAAATGTAAAACATACTATTTAAATATTTATAATGGAGAACAACCCGTTTAAATAAAATTTGTGAATATAAGTTGAGAGCATTTAGCAGTTAATTAATGTTCATAGTGCTTCCTCAAATAGATTATTAAATATATACTATACATGCCTATTTTCTGTTTTCCAAAAATAAGGAAATGTTTTCCTAGCTGTTGTTTTTCTTTCAACTTTGATAACCGTCATGAACATCTCTTATAGCTTCCTTAAATATATTTTAAAAGATATCCCTCTCTTCTTCCACAATTTTCCTTCATAATTTGTAAAAGTTTTAACTTAGTAATGTATCTGAATTAAAAAAAGAAACTAGAAAAAACATCAGACATAAATCACCAAAATTTATTTCTAAAATGTGCATCTCTTACTTGACATTCAAGACTAATGTCTTCTAGCTTTTGAATATTTTATAGCTGTTTCTGAAAGGTAGTTCTGAACCTAAATATATGACTTTGATTCAAAACTAAGATTATCATTTTCCTTTTGAAGTATGATTCTATCTGGGAATATGTAGCTTAGATCTGATTGATGAGGTAACTGTTAACATTATTATCCTGATTCTATGAAAATGAATATTTCAAATAAAATTATAAATGATTATTAAAAACTATTTTGTATAAAATAAGATCATTTAGACATCCAATGTAATTTTACCTATATTTGGCTCATTTTTATTATTATTTAGTTTCCTCAAAATACATGAAAGCCTCCCAAATTTATATTGATGCATACTAAAATAAGCAATATTTTGTTATTGGCAAGGTCACAAGTATTTATTTAAAAATCGCTGTGTTAAGCAGTGAGTTAGTTATGTTCTCTACTTTTTATAACTTCATTTTTACAACAATGCTCCAAAATAATGAGTACTGTCTAATTAAAAAAAAATTTGAGAATAATTTACCAACTCTCTCTTCCAGAAAGTGGTAAAATGACAATTCAAAAGGGCTTTCTGACTTCACATTATTTTTTTCACTAAATCATACTGGTTCCCTCTTAACTGTTTTGAATTACCCAAGTACTTTAAGCAATTACATTGTTTTTAGTACCTGTTTATATTTTCACAGGCTCTTCATCACTCCATTCAACAAGTATATATTGAACTAGAAATACTGATATTTGAACAGTTTTGACCTATAAATATGACAATTCCATATAGTTATCTTAATATTGTTGAGCTCTTCCTCTGTGGAGGGGATGCAGCACTCTATTATTTATCCTCTGTGTAACAATACTCAATTTGTTGTGTAACAAAACAACATTTACTATCTCACACTTTTTGAGGGTCACATCCTAGCATGGATTCCGCTGGGCCTTTTGCTTCAGTGTCTCTCACAGGCTACAGTCCAACTACGAGTCAGGGCTTTGGTCTCTTCTGAGGACTTAACTGAGGAAGGACCCAATTCTAAGCTTGCTCGTGTGATCCAGGATTCATTTCCTTAGCAGGTTTTGAACTAAAGCCCTCAGTTCCTTACTATTGATTATTTAGCCTATTCTCAAATCTTTGCCACATGGGCCTCGATAGCTTACTTCATCAGTACGAGGATCCAAGAAGAACCACAGAAAGAAAAGAGAGAGAAAAGGAAGCAATATGCAAGTCATAGTAATTTGTAACCTAATCTCAGAAGTAACATCCTATCACTTTTGTCATATTATATTTATTAAAAGGAAGTCATTAGGTCCAGTTTACACTTAAGGAAATGGGATTACAAAGGGCAAGAAAACAAGAGGTGATGATCAGTGGGTGTCATTTTAAGTCTGACTACTGCATACACTGAAGTAGATGAAGTGTCTGCTTTCATGGAGCACGTTCTAGTGTTGGAAGGAACACATCAAAGGTATGTATATATATGTGTGTGTGTGTGTGTGTGTGTGTGTGTGTGTGTGTGTGTGTGTATATATGCACATGCACACACACAAACATACAATCACAATAAACATATACAAAATTCTATGGGCTATTTAAAGAATGGAGATCAAAAGAAAAATTCTATTTTATATAAAATATTGAGGAAAATGAAAGGGAGTAAAATCCATGCAGATTTCTAGAAGGAAAACACCCAGCAAAAAAGAATAGGAAGTGGTTAAGTCCCTGAGATAAGTGGAAGTTTAGCATTTGAGGAAAAGAAAGAGGCTCTTGTGGCTGGGCAGCATAAAAGAAAAAAATAGAAGGAAATACTTGGCTGAATCACGTAGGGCTTTTAGCCTGTCCAATGACTTCAGATGATCCTCTGAGTGAGATGTGAAATTTAGAGCATTTTCTGTTGAGAAATATTATGACCTAGAAAGGACCATTCTGAAATCTGTGTAGAAAATAAAATAAGAATAAAGTCACTAAAATATGAGGAGACAATAAAGACCATTTTGAAAATCCAGGTAAAGTTATTGATGATGTGGGTCAAAGTGCTGGCTGTGGATATAGTAAGAGATGAAATGCCCCTGGATGGATTTCAGCATAGATCCAGCAGCATTTCCTGACAGATTTGCTAAGTATAAGAGAGAAATAGGTCAAGGATGACCCAAATATTTTCACCTGAACACATAAATGGTGGAAATGTTATTTAGTAAGGGGGAAAGATTGTGGAAAGAACAAGTAGCATCAAGTGATTTACATTTGAAATAAATACTGGATGTCGAAATGCTCATGTTGAGGAGACATTTCTTTATGAATCTAAAATGAAAGGGAAAGGAGGTTTGGAGAACAAAATTTGTGAGTCATCAGAATAGAGATTGTATTTAAAACCATGGGCCCAAATTAGATCCGCTGAAGAGCAAACAGAGATAAGGAAGAGAAAGGTCTGAGAACTGAAACTGGGAATATCCCCAATATGCAGAGTTTGGATTGATGAGAGTGATTCAGTAATGGACTCTGAGAAGCAATGAATGGCAAAGGAAAAACAACAGTGCTGTGGCAGACGTAGAAATTAAATGGTCAAAGGAGATGGGAACTAAAATTCATCATCATATCCGGCAGCATGAAAGCTGTAAGTGACTTTGATAAGAACTCAATCTGAAAAGGTTCTACCTATAGTTGAAGTTGTGTCTGACTAGGAAGTCAGCTTTTGCCAGGTAGCACTTCCACCAGTTTGAGCTCTCTGGGCTACTCAGTCCTAGTGGTGGTAATTCCTGTCGGCTGCCTCAATGTCCCTTCTCTGCTCCCTGACCAGTACCCACTTCTCGGACAATAACCCATTAAAGATTGTTCATTTGATATACTTGGGGTAGGTTTTCTTCCCATACAGTCTCTTAAATGATATGGGAAATCATGAATCCTTCACTGGAACTATTGACTTCACAGTACATGATATTTAATGACTAGGTAGTAATCAATACTTGACAGCAATGAAGCTAGTCTCCAGACTCAGGAAAGCTGGGTTCAGCCATGGCTGCTCTTCCTCCACTTCCAAACAAATAATTTCAAAAATGATCTACTGAATTATCCATGAGAAGATGACAAAAATTACATTATCTTCAATATTAAGTGGAGTTTGCACCAAAAAACAGCAACAGCCATCTATATAAAGAAACAATAGATTGAGAAATGTATAATAATATATACATGAGAGCAGTTTTAGGCTCACAGCAAAATTGAGAGGAAGGTACAGAGAGTCTGAGTATACCCATTAAAGGCACACACTTGCATAGCCTCTCCCATTATCAACATAACTCACCAGTGTGGCCCATTTGTTACAATTTATGAATCTATATTAACACGTCATTTTCACCCAAAGTCTGTAGTTCACATTAGAGTTAATTCTTGGTGTTGTACATTCTGTGGTATTGGACAAATTTATAATGACATGTATCCATCATTATGGTATCATACAGACTGTTTTCACTTCCCTAAAATCCTCTGTGTTCCTCATATTCATCCCTCCCTCCATTCTAGACACTACTCTTGTCAGTGGCCAAAGTAAACCGCCAATAAAACCAGCAATCTTTTTCTATCTCCATAGTTCTGACTTTTCTAAAATACCATACTGTTGGAATGATAACAGTGGGTAGTCTCTTCAGATTGTCTTCTTTCACTGGGTAATATGAATTTAAATTTCCTCCTTGTCTTTTCATGACATGATAGCTTATTTCCTTTTAGTGCTGAAAGGAGGAAATATATTTTTAAATGAAATATTTTCAGGAGTCAAAGTACAAATTAGATAAAAATTGAGGTATTCTGGTTAAATCAGGTATGAGGAGGATACCTGACTGACCTTGGTTCTAGACTATCTCTGAAAAGCCCATTTAAAATAGATTGTTTGAGAAGGGGGAAAATGGAAACAAAACTAGTGATTTGTTTATATCAAAGTTTCTGAATAAATCTTGAAAAATTAGAGCTGAAAAATTCTCTGCAAAATAAATTCTGCTTTTATATATTTATTTATTGTCATTAATTCGAACATTTATTCCTCAAATGCACATGTTTAGTGAAGTTTTCTTTGCTGCACAACAGTTTTAGGCTCATAATCTCTAGGCATCCAAACTAATCAGAAATTATCAAACTCATATATGAATAAATACATAAGCCATTCATAGATTGTACACACATATCTGTATACATACATATTTAGAAATTCTGAGGAAAATATCTTTAAATAACAAATACCTGAATATCAAAACTTACATCTATCATATTACAAGGGAACTAATAATTATGACTCCTACATATAAATATAGCTCCAATATTTTCCACAAGGGAATATAAGTACTAGGGTTTATAAATTTACTCAACCTCTTTCTCATCATCAGAATTAAGCTTGATCACATTTACCAGTGGATGTATCTTTACTGTTGCTGACACAGTAGATCGAGTCAAGGCAGTGATTTAAAGGATTTTATTAAGCTGTTCAAGGCTCTCCTTATGATATATTTATTCATGATGACTGGGATTCTGCACTGTCAGCTGGATGCATTATAATCTATCATTTTGGATCAGTGGTATTTCTAGGTACGTTCTGATTTTGTGAAGTCTCTCTTTTGAGTTGCCATAAATTAATTTAAAATTTATTTCCTTACAAAGACTTATGCACATTCCTATACTGATTGAATGCAAGTCCCTCAAGTATTTATTCTGACTTGAAACTACATGCATGGAAAAAAGAATTTAAACCTTGACAGATGGGTATTTTCATTTTATTTTTTGTGCAACAACTCTATATAATTATTAACAATGAAAAATTTAAACTTTTGAGTGGTTTGTGAAATAATTTTTGTTTAATATTACTTCTTATCAATATCATTTTGAGTCAAGGCTAGGTATTTTTCATTTCTCTGGTATCAGATAATTATTTCATATAGATGAAAATTTCATGGAAAGCTTAAAATAATTTTTTATGTGCTAACACTTATGTTGCAAATGACATTTATTCACAATGCTAAAATTTAAAAGACAGTATGTTTATACTTAAAAGAATATAGTAAATATTCTGTTGTACTTTTAATAACTTTTTATGACTTGAATCATCTCATAAATATTAGTTATTGGCTGGCAATACAAGTTTAGGTGGCTTTATTTTCATTGATCTTACATATGGATTTATATAGGTCATTTCTTAAAGAGAAGTATCTACCCTTTCTTATGAACTGCCAGGGCTGTCCAGTAATTATGGGTTAAGTTTGTATGTTTAGTGTATTATTTGTGGCTGAGTTTAGGTCTAAAATCCATCCCATGCATCCATTAAAGTTCATGGGCTTTTGATCAATTACGTTTTTTTTCCCATGAAAGGCTTTTTAAGAAACCATTGAAATCACAGTCCTATTGTATTTTATTACATTATTTAAGATGCTTCACATACATCATCAGGGTAATCCAAATTAAAACAACAATGAGATACCACTGCACAATGATGAGAATGGTCTAAATCCAGAACACAACAAAATCCAGTGATGTTGAGGATGTGCAGCAGCAGGAATTCTCATTATAGCTGGTGGGAATTCAAAATGTTACATCCACTTTGGAGGAAAGTTTGACAGTTTCTTACAAAACAAAAGATATTCTTACAATCCAGTAATTGATCTCCTTGGTATTTACCTAAAGGAGTTGATAACTTATGTCCATGCAAAAATCTGCACTCGGACATTGACAGCTGCTTTATTCATAATTGCCAAAACTTTATAACAACCAAAATGTCCTTCAGTAGGTGAATAAATAAATAAACTGTGGCATATCCAGACACTGGAATATTACTCATTATAGATGCATTGAATTAAAAGTCAAAATATTGTATTATGTCCCCAAGAGCTATTATACATGGTTTTCTAAACCAAACAGTGTAAGAATTATTTGCTTATCTCACTGTCAAACTTGGTTATCCATTTATGGCATTTGGGCTTCCCATTCTTAAGAACTTGTGATCTGCAGGGTTACAAGAACTATTCATAGCAAAAAGGGAACTTTTCATAACAGAACATGGTAAATAACTCACTGATCTGGAATGTGTGCAACACTTAGATATTTTGGATTCTTCATTGTGGCAGACAAGCAGGCAAAGAAAAACGAATAGTTTACTGGTCAAAATAAGCAATCCTCTTTACCATGAAAAGCTAAACTTACTACCACATGAAGAGAGCAAAAAGGATTACCCTGGAATCCAGAGAATCTGGTACCTTTAGTGTTTCCTAGTCAAGTAATAAATTCATTGGACATTATAAAAGTAAAATCTGGACAATGATAGGCATTAGAGAGTTCAGACCCTTTAGGAATTAAGGCTTCAGTCTGCCCACCAGGCAAGCAATCTAAAACAGCCAAAGTATTGGAAAAAGGAGAAAGGTATTTAGAACAGTTTGGTGAAGGAGAGATGGTGAATATCTGCTATTACCTTGGGACCAGCTGGGGTAGCAGGGGCTATGCTTTTATTTTCCTATTACCTTGGGTTTTCCAGGGACTTGTGACTTACAACCACCTTGAAAGAGACTCTGTAATTGATTGGATGTATATCTAGGCACTTAGGGAGCATTAAGTATATTTTATACCTACAAATAATAGTGACCCTATGTTGTACTGTGGGAGCTAGTTATAATGTGGACAAACAATGGGAACAAGTCATGTATATGATCAACAGTTTTTAATGTGTCTCCATATTGCTACAGTCCCCCAACTAAACCCTCATTTTCCTGCACAGATGGTGGACTCTGCTTGCCCTTTTGTGATGTGTCTTGTGTCTTATAGCCATGATGGCCAGCAAATGTCTGGGAGTCTTTAAAGGAGATGGGAACTGCCATCATAACTGGCTGAGCAAAGGGCTAAAAAATACTTCAAACTGCAGGAGAGTTATCCTTCGGTCAGTTGGATCCTGACCATGAAGTTAGGAGATAGGAGAGGCAGGTTATTGATAAATTCCCTTAAGCATTTGTAACTTAATCACATTGTTGGGAAGAGAAACTTCAAATTTCACTAGTTCTTCAATGAAGATTAATGAAACCATAATTTTTGTGAACTTTGCTGTTTCACAGCATAGTCACATTTTAGTATTCTTGGCCTTTAAAACCGGAGTTCTAAATGTAGGGCTTTACACTGACTGTTCTAAGTGGTATACATGAGAGAAAACTAATAATAATCATGTTTTCCCATATGGTTTCTCTAATCAAAATAATACATCAGCAAAGATGGCAACTGTAACATGTCTAGTTTTATAAGCCTGTAGTCTGAAAAGTCAGTTATCTTTTCTGGAGTGTATTTTAGAAAGTCTACTTCAGTTTGCTACTTTGAAATTGTTTTGTTTTGTTGGAGCAGACAACGAGATACTAGAAGTGATTTTATTTAATTCAACCAGTGCTTCCCTCCCTTAATATAGATATGTTTACATTTTGAAAATTGAGTATGTGTGTAATAATTTTTTAAATACTTGATTCTTAAAATACATAGTGTATCAGTATGCTTTAAATCAAAATTCTGTAAAGCATTCTGTTTCTGGAATAAAAATGTATTTGATTTGTTTCTCTATATAGTTTACATAGATGTTTCTTATAAAATATTTTGGAAAATATAAAAATACTTTATATTGAAATTATATTTCCCCTTTTCTCCAACATTTGCAATGCAAGTGCATTATTCCCTCTAAGGTACACATTGACATTTTACTAATCCTATTTTAAAATGTACAGAATGGATTTTATTATTTCAATGACAGAATAAAGATTTCAATATAAAAAAGTGAGAATTTAAAAAAGACAAAATAGATTGATTTGCAGTTTTAGAAAGGACTTATGTGTGTTTGAACCTTCATGTTTAGGAAAATGTGAACCATTGTTTTACTTACAATTAATAAAGAAAAAACGAACTAATAACAGAAATTTGTTAACTGAAGAAACATTTTGATATCCAAACCCCATAGGCCATAAATAGTTATGCAGTTTTTTTAATGCAGAGTGATAAATTATTAGGGTATATTACTATTAACTTCAAATTCACACATTGTAATTAAATGTTATGAAACTCTTTCTGATGTTTTTCCTATGCTGAAAAAGCAACTGCTATTTCTTTACTCAGTCTGGAGTTAGTTCTGATTTTTAATTAACATGAAGCCAAGAATCTTCCTTTAAAACACTCTATTTCCAGGAGTATCCTATCCCAATTGTTAATGAAAAATAAACACTAGGTCTACTAAACTTGGTGCGTGGTTTAATTGGGACTCATTTAATTTTTCTTTCCACAAATTCTTGTATCAAATATGTGATTTCACCTCTACTACAGAGGATTTTCTGTCTTATTTCTTATCCACTCAATGGAGTATTATATTTGTTCTACCCTGCCTTATTTCTCCAATTTCATTGAAAAAGTAATAGAGGAAGGAGGAGTAAAAAGGGATTATAAATTAAGGAGACAAACACACTAGTGGATGGACTAGATAATTTTGCTTTAATGCCTATGGAAAAGTAAAACAAGTTAAGGTGATATATTTCTCTGCTAGGGAAGAGGGAAAAAAAAGAGCAGTCAAATAAATAAAATATTTGTTAGACATCGGCTAAAGGTGATGATAAGGAAGGACATCTCTTAGTTTTGTAAACTTCTAAAAGTTAAGGTAGCCCATGACTGCTTAATGAAACCTGAAAGGCCATTTTTTTTAATACTTTTGGATTTTTTAAAGATATATATGTATTTTGTTTTCCAAAGATTGGTATATAATCTCACAAGTGGGAAAGCAATTATTTCCCAAAATGGGGTGGCAGGGAGGGGAACTGCCCCCTCTCTCAGTGGATAGCTAGCAGGTTGCAGAGATATATACATCCTTTTATTAAGATTTCTGAACTTTATATGTTCCCCACATTTGAGCAATTTCAAACACATTTCTTTGTTGTAGATGTTTATAGGTGGGCAAGCCTCCAGATGATCACTCCATTCCTTCTAAACAATCTAAAGGTAGTAATGGGAAGAATACATGCCATTTTAGTTTTAAAATACTTTATTATGAAAAATTTTAACCATACAGATAAAAGAATGCACCCACATTTTTACCCCCTAGATTCTAGAATTAGCAGATTAGTATACTACATGTCTATCTGACTACTCATGCATACTTCTATTCTTTGCAATCTATCTTATTTTTCTGATGCATAAAGAAGAAGGAACAAAAGAAAGCCCTTGACCTTTCAACATAGAGAACTGAGCCTAAGTAAATATGACGTAATCTCAGGGTCTGCTCACTTGGTGGGCCCCAGTGCCTCTTTCTGGGCTGAAAGTGTAATGAAACAGTACAAGAGAAAGGAGAGATGGAGGCTCTGAGATACGTGTTGGGCCAGTGCGTCAACCCCACAATTAGTTATGAAAAGGCAATTTAGATTTTTATCCAAAATGCATCTGTTTTTTCTTCTTGTCTTCACCAACACAGTAATGAGAAATATAATATGGAATCTACTCTGATAAACAACTCAATGCAATACAAAGTACTTTTAGAAAACAGTCATTGTATTTAAACAGAATCCTTTATTTTTAATAGCTTTGGGAATCACTATGTCCAATTATTTATAGTAAAAACTAATAAATGAATTGAAGGGATTACTCAAAAATACTTAAATTATGGTGTTGGATTTCCATGATTCCTCCACACTTGTGTTAATTTGTTGTAAAATGTACTTTACAGTTTTCACCACAACCTGTCTCATGTTTAAACTTCTACTTGAATATGTCTCACATATTCAACTATTCCAACTAAGATATTTACCTTACAGAATGAATTACAGTGAACCTGAAAAAGAGTATCAGAAATTAGAATCAAAGTTGATTACAGATTTCAAACTGTCTGCATCACAAATGAAAATGAAAATGCTCTGAGTTAAAAACATTGTATTTCCAGATGGGAAATTCATTTTACAAATGCACAATTTTTAACATGCTCATTAAATATGATTTCAAAATGAACATTTGAAAGGTACAGTCTAACAACTGAAGACTAAATGTGACTGTCAATGAGAAAAATGGTGATATATTGAGATAAATGTGTACACAATTAATGACAATATTTAAACCAAACTAAATTATAATACTTGTCTATTCGGCACTCAAAGAATCAAGAAAATTGAAGCAATCATGATTGCAATTAGGCTAAAAATACAAAAGCATTTAAAAAAGATATGATTTAAAGTATTTTAACTAGATCTGAGTAGGATGTCAAAAATTTTGCAGTGCATTTCTTAGTTATTTCCTGATCGCTGCTACCAGTTTTAACAATGTGTGTGCTGGAATTCCTTGGTTCCAGTTGTGGCTTCCTGATTCCTCATCTTCCTGATTGTGGCAGAGGCAGTAATTTCCCTATAGAGTCAATTTTGTGATGTTCTGGAAGTCATTTCTATAGTAACAATTGAGACATTGTATATCCTACTTGTTATGGGCTGAACTGCATCCCCCTAAAATTCACATGTTGCAGTACTCAGCATGTGACTCTGTTTGGAGATAGGGCCTTTAAAAAATGCCAGTTATTTAAAATGGGGTCATTAGGGTGACTTCATGAAATCTAACTGGTGTCCTTCTAAGAAGAGAAGATGAGTATATACAGAGCTGCCCTAGGGCACAGAGGGACATGCTCAGAGGGACAGCTATGTGAAGAGGCAACAAGAGGGTGGCTATTTTCAAGCCAAGGAGAGAAACCAGAGAGGAAACCAACCCTGGCAGGACCTTGATCTTTGACCTTTAGCCTCCAGAACTATGAGAAAATAAATCTCTTTGTTTAAATCACACAGTCTGTGGTCTTTTTGTAATGGCAGTTCTAGCAAACTAATACACAGCCATTCCTAAGATTGTTAACCTAAATTCCTATACTTAACTCTTTCTGGTAAAATACATAGACTGTTCTTTTCCCTGGATTGAATACCGATGGGTATACTGTTTAACAGGGAAATTAGGTAACAGATTCTTAAACTGTAATCTGGGATTGCTTATCTGAACTAGTTGGATGTGAAGGAAAAGATTATTCTGTTCCTCTTGGAAACAGGAATTAATAGCATACAACACACAGTGGCAAAACAGCAGAATTATCACTAAAGTAACCTACTAAAGACAAGACTTGGGCCAAGTGAGTGGCCTCTGTGTTTGACTAGTACAGTTTGAATGAGTCGTCTAAGTGGGGTGTGAACAATGACGGTGACTGAGACTAGAAAAATGACAAGCTCTGGACTTAAAAGGTCACTTGAAGGAATGAAAACAGTTAAATAGATAAACCAGGAAAGAGAATATTTGAACACCCTATTAGATGAAAAATTGTTCAGTGTAATTTTTCATTAGCAAAATATATTTTAAGTACATTTAAAAATGAAATAAAATTTCTAATTCTAGTAAAGATAAAGTAAATGGTACCAAACTAGTCCTACCACCAAAAATAATGTAAAACAATAGCATGCATTAAGTAACAGTTTCTTGTTAATGAATGGCAGATACCACAAAACAATAATCCCTGACAGGACACACTAATGAGGTGAGCCCATGATAGTCATGGCTCTTGGCCTGTGACACTTTTACCCACTGAAGAACCAGGAGCTGGGGACCAAGTAGAGCAGGAAGCCTCACTAGCTGAAGACTTCCTCTTCCTTCTTGTTCCAATCATTGCTTTTATATCTAACATTCTCTTACCTGTTTCCAGAGAATTCTTTATTTGTCCTTTCATTACACACCTGGCAATTGTTAATCCCTATTTGAGGCTGGCCTTCCCTTCTAGTCTAGGTTGGTTATTGTTTCATCATTTACATGGAGAAATATCAGTGCATCCACCTTGGATCAGAAAATTGCTTAAACAGAAATGGTAAAGCTGTTGAAAAATAGCAACCAATTTTGTTACCAAAAACTAAAGAAAACAAAACAAAAGATTTAGTTATCATCCCATTAGTGAACAAAAAAATATTACTATTTGTCAGTTATTACAGAAGATACATTGTGGGTAAAATTGCAACATTTCCTGAATCTCTCACCTGGCCTTAGTGCATCTCCATATCAATAGGTTCCAAAGGGTGGAGAGAAGTAGTCCATCTCCATGTCAGTAGGTAATTACAAGGGGGTGTGAGAGCATATCTGAACATGAGAGGTTGGGTGGGGTCCCTTTTTCTGCAGCTGGGTCATGAGAGACACAGGTGAGCAGAAGAGGATGACTGCTTGTAAGAAATAAATGGTTTCTCCCACTTTATTTCTCCCTTTCACTGATTTTGGTTTCAAAGGTATTTTGCCCCAGGATTTTTCACCCAGAGTTATACACATATACAAATATTTTGAAAAGTTCAACCTAGGTTTTATACTTCTCTAGGTTTTAAATTGAAAAAAAATGTATGCAACACAATTTTAAATTTAATGAAAAAAATCAAATGCTATGAAAGATATTTGTTGACTGATTCAGTGAAGTAGCAAATATTTTGAGTTCATTTATTCATGCTATAAATACATAAAACCATATCACATCAACTTTCATATTAATTTTATATTCCAAAAAAATGATCAAGCATCTTTCCACTTCTGGGAGATATAAATGTTCTGGAAAGCCTGATTTAATTTCATCCTATATGTGTAGCTACAACTTAAACATCTTGAAGTTGTGTAAAGAGTACTAATAGAGAGAACTTCCGGGAAGATGGCGGCATGAGCAGGGCGGCGGAAATCTCCTCCCAAAACCAAATATATTTATGAAAATACAGCAAATACAACTATTCCTAAAAGAGAGAACAGAAGATACAGGACGACACCAGCCTTCAGCTACGCCTGAGAGGACTCAGCACCACGCGAAGCGGGTAAGATATGGAGCCGCGACCCGGCGGGACCCGAGCACTCCCCCACCCCAGCGCACCAGCAGGAGGAGAGGATTCAGAGCCAGGAGGGAGTGGAAGTACAGGACTGCTAAATAACCAGCCCTGGTGATCTTCCCCCGGGAGCGCTGACACACTTTGCGCTGTGTATCGGAGATGGAGAGACAGAGGTGCAGATTGCAAGACGGCAGGTCCACCCAGCCAGTTCCCCAGGGCAAAAGAAAAGCATGTGTTTTTTAGGGGTCTTCAAGAGACAGGGAACCAACAGAGGAGCAGGATCGTCCCAGTGCACTTTGACAAGCAGGCTGGGAGTCCTGGGGAATTTTGGTCCCCTTGGACTGTGGCTGGGAAAAGAAGTGGCACAGAGACGTCCAACAGAAATCAGCAGCCTCTCATTCGTTCCCTCCCCAGCCAGAGTCACAAAGGGCCCAGCAGAGCAGCGTGGCTGCAGGATAGTGGGCAAGCAGCGCCACCTACAGGATCGTCACAGAAACTACACATGGCAGGCGTTTTTTCTTTTTCTTTATTTCCCTTTCTTCTTTTTTTCTTTTTCTGACCACTTCTATTGCCATGAAAAGACAGAGAAATATGGTACAAACAAAGCTTACCCAGACAACCCCAGACCAGACAACCCTAGAGAGGGAGCATGATGGGATGGACATGCACAATCCTCCTGAAAAAGAATTCAGAATAAAAGTCATAACCACACTGATGGATCTACAGAGAAATATGCAAGAGCTAAGGGAGGAAGTGAGGGAAGTGAGGAAAGACAATGCAGAGATGAGACAAGCGATCGACGGGCTTAGCATCAGACTGGACAAGATACAAGAGACTGTTAATGGAATAGAAATCAGAGAACAGGAATACAGAGAAGCTGAGGCAGAGAGAGGTAAAAGGATCTTTAGGAATGAACAAATATTAAGAAAACTGTGTGACCAATCCAAATGGAACAATATTCACATTATAGGAATACCAGAGGAAGAAGAGAGAGAAAAAGGGATAGAAACTGTCTTTGGAGAAAGAATTGCTGAAAACTTCCCCAAGCTGGGGAAGGAAATAGTCTCTCAAACCATGGAAGCCTACACATTTCCCAACACAAGGGACCCAAGGAAAACAACACCAAGACACATAATAATTAAAAAAGGCAAAGATCAAAAATAAGGGCAGAGTATTAAAGGCAGCTAGAGAGAGAAAATATATAACCTACAAAGGAAAATTCATCAGATTATCATCAGATTTCTCAACAGAAACCTTACAGGCCAGAAGAGAATGGCATGAAATATTTAACGTAATGATACAGAAGGGCCTCGAACCAAGAATATTGCATCCAGCATGATTATTATTTAAATTTGAGGGAGGGATTAAACAATTTCCAGACAAGCGAAAGCTGAGGGAATTTGCCTCCCATAAAAAACCTCTTCAGGATATCTTAAAGTGACTGCTCTAGATGGAAGCACTCCTAAGGCTAAAAAGAGGTCACGAGAGAAAATAAAATCATAGCAAAGAAAACACATCATCCAAATACTAACTAAAGGCAAAGAATAAAACACCTAGTATGTAAAGAATGGAGGAGAGAAATAAAGAATCATCAGATGATGTTTACAATAACTTAACAAGAAAGTTAAGTAAGGCTGTTAGATAGTAGAGAAGCTACCCTTCAATCTTTGGTAACCACAAATCTAAAGCCAGCAATGGCAATACGTACATATCTACGGATAATTACTCTAAATGTAAATGAACTGAATTCACCAATCAAAAGACACAGAGTTACTGAATGGATAAAAAAGCAAGACCCACCTATATGCTTCTTACAGGAGGCTCACCTCAAACCCAAAGATATACACAGACTAAAGGTGAAGGGATGGAAAAAGATATTTCATGCAAACAACAAGGAGAAAAAAGCAGGTGTTGCAGTACTTGTATCAGACAAAATAGACTTCAAATTGAAGACAATAGCAAGAGATAATGAAGGACATGACATAATGATAAAGGGGGCAGTCCAACAAGGGGATATAACAATTTTAAATATATATGCACCCAACACAGGAGTGTTGGCATATGTGAAACAAATATTAACAGAATTAAAGGAGGAAATAGAAAGCAGTGTAGTCATTTTAGGAATCTTCAACACACCACTCACTCCAAAGGACAGATTAATCAGACAGAAAATAAGTAAAGACACAGAGGCACTGAACAACACACTAGAACAGATGGAACTAACAAACATCTACAGAACTCTACACCCAAAAGCAACAGGATACACATTCTTCTCAAGTGCATATGGAACATTTTCCAGAATAGACCACATACTAGACCACAAAAAGAACCTCAGTAAAGTCAAAAATATTGAAATTCTACCAACCAACTTCTCAGATCACAAAGGTATAAAACTAGAAATAAATTTTAGAAAGAAATCAAAAAGGCTCACAAATACATGGAGACTTAACAATATTCCCCTAATTAATCAATAGGTTAATGACCAAATCAAAACAGAAATCAAAGAATATATGAAGACTACTGACAATAACAACACAAAGCCACAACTTTTGTGGGACGCAGCAAAGGCAGTTCTAAGAGGGAAGTATATTGCCATCCAGGCCTATTTAAAGAAGGAAGAACATTCCCAAATGAATAGTCTAAAGACACAATTACTGAAATTGGAAAAAGAAGAACAAATGCGGCCCAAAGTCATCAGAATAAGGGACATAATAAAGATCAGAGAAGAAATAAATAAAATTGAGAAGAATAAAACAATAGAAAAAATCAATGAAACCAAGATCTGGTTCTTTAAAAAATAAACAAAATAGATAAAACCCCTAGCCAGGCTCATTAAGAGAAAAAGAGAATCCTCACACATAAACAGAATCAGAAATGAGAAAGGAAAAATGATGACAGACCCCACAGAAATGTAAGAATTATAAGCGAATATTATGAGAATCTATATGCTGACAAGCTGGAAAACATAGAAGAAATGCACAATTTCTTAGAAAAATACAACCTTCCAAGACTAACCAAGCAATAGACAGAAAAACTAAACAGACCAATCACCAGCAACGAAATTAATTCGGTAATCAAAAACTACACAAGTACAAAACCCCTGGACATGATGGATTCACCTCTGAATTCTACCAGACATATAGAGAAGAAATAACACCCATTCTCCTTAAAATTTTACAAAAAGTAGAAGAGGAAATACTTCCAAACTCATTCTATGAAGCCAGCATCACTCTAATACCAAAACCGGGCAAAGACATCACCAAAAACGAAAATTACAGACCAATATCCCTGATGAACGTATATGCAAAAATACTCAACAAAATATTAGCAAACCGAATTAAAAAATACACCAAGAGGATCATACACCATGATCAAGTGGGATTCACCCAGGGATGCAAGGATGGTACAACATTCGAAAATCCATCAACATCATCCACCACATCAACAAAAAGAAGAACATAAACCACATGTTCATCTCCATAGATGCTGAAAAAGCATTTGACAAAATTCAGCATCCATTCATGATTAGAACTCTCAATAAAATGGGTGTAGACAGCAAGTACCTCAACATCATAAAGGCCATATATGACAAACCCATAGCCAACATGATACTTAACAGTGAGAAGCTGAAAGCTTTTCATCTAAGATCAGGAACAACACAGGGATGCCCACTCTCTCCACTGTTATTCAACATAGTATTGGAGGTCCTAGCCACGGCAATCAGACAAAGAAATACAAGGCATCCAGATTGGTAAAGAAGTCAAATTGTCACTATTTGCAGATGAAATGATATTGTACATAAAAAACCCTGAAGACTCCACTCCAAAACTACTAGAACTAATATCTGAATTCAGCAAAGTTGTAGGATACAAAATTAACACACAGAAATTGTGGGGAGCAGGATATACAACAGCCATAGTAACTCCATCTTAAAGACCAAGTTTTGAAAGTGCACAAATGGTTTCTTATTTTGAGAAGTGATTTGGGTTTCAGTTTCGATTACTTCCATGCCAGCCTTCTGCCGTATGTTCTCACTTAGGTCCACCACTTATGTCAGAGACAACTGCGCATGCACACATCTAGCTATGTAATTGGAATTTGAAGATTACTTTATTAGCATAAGGTGTAACCAATCAGAAGAGACCTTACCTCATGAATGCTATATATACTCTGCTGTTTCCGCTAATACACGAGACTTGATCAGGAATCTACCTTGTCTCCATTCTTCATGTCTCTTGTCTCTTTCTTAATTCCTGCTCACCCTCTCCAGGTCCTCATTGATGTCCCCGCAGGTAGGGACAAGTGGCGCCCAACGTGGGGCTCGAGAACGGGGGAATCAGTGAGGAACACAGATCGGAGAAGGGCCCAAAAGAGTAAAAAGAGTAAAAAGAATAAACCAAAACTAGCGGCCGTGTCAGGGGTGCCTGCCCAGACGAAAAGGTCCGGTAAGTGATCTGTGATTATGGGACAAGAAATAAGTAGCAGAGAAACTTTTGTTAATAGTTTAAAAGATGCTTTAAAGGCACGAAGAGTAAAGGTTAAAAGAAAACAATTAATTGAATTTTTTCAGTCTTTACAAAAACTCTGTCCTTGTTCCCCCCAAGAGGAAACAATAAATGAAAGAAAGTGGAAAAGAGTGGGTGATGCCTTAAACGATTGTTACACCACTTTTGGACCTGAAAAGGTCCTGGTATCTGCATTTTCTTACTTGTAATCTAGCATAATTGCTAAAGAGTGTGTAAACAAGTGTAACAAATAAATATCTTAATAATAATAATATATATTAGTGTATAACTCTATGTATCTGCAAACAGCCTGAGAATTTTTGTGGTAACCAAAATTCTTAGAGTTTTGCTAAATCATGTGAAGATGTTTTGTGCTCAGTAAAAATTGTGCTGTAAGGCACATTTCCAAAAATGATAAAAAGTGTTCATAAATGTATCAATCTGAGGAATGCTAGTGTCTGTTTACAATAGCCTATTTTTCAGTGTTCATTGAAGGTTAAAGTACCTAATGTTTTAAGTTCTAATTAAAACTACTTAATATAATAAAGAAAACATCTCTGCTTGCTAGAAAAAATGTGTGTTTAATAAGAGAAAGTATAAAGAATAGAAATTCATTTTGTTGAGGGTAAAAGAATGTAACTTCTAAAGTACAGCTGTTTATTTAAAAGAAAAATTCTGAATGTAAAAAGAAAGTTGTAAAAAGTTTGTAGAAGTTGATACAGTCATGCTATGTGAAATTAAAGCAAATGAATCTTAATATTAAGTGCACAGCAAGATTAGAGTTTTGTTTTCAGTTAAAAGACAAAGTTGTCTTAGACTCTTAACCTGCTCTTAATGTTGACAAATTGCAAAGAACTTTCTAATTGCTCTTATCAAAGTAATTTCTCATGCTTAAAGTCTCAATGAGTTCTCTGAGTATTTAAGAAAGTGAAATCTTCATATTAAAAAAAAAACTGTAAGCCCAGTGTTAAGAACTGAGTAACCTGTATTTGCATTTAAGCCCTTTTATTGTCATTCTGGTTAAATACCTGTAATCTTATTTAAGCAAGTACCAAAAAAAACTCTTCTGACAACTTTCCGAAATCAAATTCATAAAAGGTACTTTTACCTGTAAGTAACTCTGATATTTTCCAGAGGGCCCCTGGAAAATGTCAGAAAAATTTTCTCTTCATTAGAGAAAGTATGTGGCTAAATCAGCTTATTTATCGATATATAATCACTTGCTTAATTACCTGGAAAGCACTGTCAAAGAGAATGATGCCAAACTTGTTGCTGGATGTTTTGTGTTGCAAAAATATCCAAATTTCGTTATGTCAACTGTCTTATAGTAAACTCTCATCAGATCTTTAGCCACTCTCATTTACAAGTCTTTTGTCATTTATAATCACAGTTTTATTACTCCTAAACTGGTAAAAAACTAGATTTCAGCAAAACAAGTATTTACATAGGATTAAGTAAACTAATGAAGATGATTTTGTGGTTTTTTTGTTTCAAGTGTTTCTGATAAAGTGTTTTAAGCCTTTTCTCTTAAACTGACAACAGTTTAGTAAATGACAATACCTTTGTAAGCACAATTGAAATATTTATCTTTCTCTCTACCTGATCCCTCCAGAATTTAACAACTCTCAGTAACTATTTTTATATTTTGTAGCAGTATGTTTGTTTGCATAAGTTCAATAAGAATCTGCTTTCCTTGTAAAAAGACCAATTAAAAACAATAGTTATATTACCGAGGCTTTGACTATTCCTGAGAGACATGTGTGTAAACTCATGTTAACAGACAGCCTTAAGGAACTGAAGTTAACTTCATGGAGCCAACAGAGGCCCTTAGAAAAACTGTCCTAGTACCTTGCTTACAAGATTCCCAGCAGCCTTACCAGGTGAGTAAAGAAGGTGACTTCCTGGCAAGTGCAGGAACCTCAGAATGTCTTAGTAGAAGACTGCCCTCCCTGGCTGCTGTCCCAAAGGGATTTTATAAACTGATTTTAGATTTAAAAGATTGCTTTTTTACTATTCCCCTACATCCTAAAGACTGTCAAAAATTTGCATTCAGTGTACCTTCTGTTAATTTTAAGAAGCCTATAAAAAAATATCATTGGCGGGTACTTCCGCAAAGAATGGCCAATGGTCCTATTCTGTGTCAAAAAATTGTTGCTACAGCCTTATCACCTATCAGAAATTCTTGGCCTCAAATGTATATTATACATTACATAGATAACATATTATTGGCTAGTCAAAAAGCCCAAGAAGTGTTACAATGTTTTAGTTGTTTTAAAAAAAAAAACAGCTGCATAAATTCGGGCTGCAACTTGCTCCTGAAAAAGTCCAAACCTTAGAACCTTATGATTATTTGGAGTTCAAGTTGTTCCCACAAACTATTGGCCAGCAAAAAATTCAGATTTGTGTTGATGGTCTTAAAACACTTAATGACTTTCAGAAATTATTAGGAGATATTAATTGGCTGTGTCCATATTTGAAGTTGACTACTGGAGAGTTACAACCTTTGTTTAATGTTTTGAGGGGAAATCCTGCTCCCCTTTCTTCTCAGGAATTAACTCCTGAGGCTTGAAAAGCTTTAAAAGTTGTTGAGCATACCATCCAAGAACAGTTTGTTACTTATTTTGATCCTAATAGCACGTTATATTTACTTATATTTGCCACAAAAGTTATGCCTACAAAGTTGTTATAGCAAGGACACCCAATCATGTGGGTTCACTTATCTTCTAGTCCATCTAAGGTTATTACCCCTTGTTATGATGCTATAACTAAAATAATTATGATAAGGCGAAAACAGGTAGTCACTTATTTAGGCATAAAATCGGACCGCATTATTCAACCTTTTGATAAAAGTCAGAAAAATTAGTAAATGAGAATAATTCTAATTGAATTCTCTCGCAAGTAGGCTTTCTTGGAATTATAGATAGTCACTATTCTACAAATGAATTAATAGATTTCTTACAAAAGCATGAAGTTGTGTTTCCTAAAGTTACCAAATTTCAGCCTTTGGAAAATGCTGTAACAATATTTACTGATAAAACTTCCAAAGGGAAGGCAGGATATTATGTCACTGAACCAGTGACTTTTGATGTCCCTGGTCTGTCAGCACAATTAACTGAATTAGTAGCAGTTCTTGCAGTTTTTCAACACTTTTCTCAAGCATTCACTTTGTACACAGATAGTGCATATGTGGCTAATTCCTTGCTATTATTAGAGACTGCTAGTCAAATTAGTGCTTGCACCAGAGCAAAACAGTTATTTCATCAGCTACAACATATTATTCTTCAAAGGACACACCCCTTTTATGTTGGCCATATACGTGCTCATACTGGCTTGCCTAGACCTTTGACTCAAAGAAATAATTTCGTAGACAAAGCACTTATTTTTTCTGCTTTGGTGACCACACCTATTCAGCAAGCTCAACTTGACCATAGTAAATTCCACTTGAATAGCACAACCTTAAAATTAAAGCATAAAATAACTATAGAACAAGCCCAAATGATTGTAAAGCAATGTACAGAATGAAGTCATTTGTTACCTGTTCCACATTTGGGAGTGAATCCACGAGGCTTGATACCTAATCATATATGGCAAATGGATGTCACTCATTTTAATGATTTTGGGAAAATTAAGTATATACATGTGAATGTTGATACTTGCTCAGGTTATATTATGGCTTCTTTACAATTTGGGGAGACAAGCAGGCATGCTGTTGAACATTGTCTTCAAGCTTTTGCTCACCTGGGAATCCCCAAGATACTTAAAACAGATAATGGGCCTGGATACACAGGTAAAAATTTTCAAGCCTTTTGTAAACAGCTGAACATCAATCATGTCGCTGGTATTCCTTATAACCCACAGGGACAAGGAATTGTTGAGAGAGCTCATTTAACCCTTAAAAATACCATAAATAAAATTAAAAAGGGGGAATGGTATCCCATAAAGAGGTCCCCAAGAAACATCCTTGCTCATGTCCTCTTCATTTTAAATTTTTTTGAATCTGGATGATAGTGGGCATTCTGCCGCTGATCGTTTTTGGCACTCTAATACCAAACAAGACTTTGCAACAGTATTCTGGAAAGATCCACTAGATAATCAATGGCATGGACCTGACCCAGTATTGATCTGGGGACGAGGCTCTGTCTGTATCTTCTCGCAAAAACATAATGCCGCTAGATGGCCCCTGAGAGAATGATTAGGCAAGTTAATAGTAATTCCTCCAGGGAGACACCAATGCCCTGAGAATCGCCTACGTTTTGCCCTCTTACAGGATCACAAAAGAAGCAATGGACCGTATCCTCCTCACCCTCCTCCTGCTGATGAGATTTTGCAGCACACATGGCAAGCTGCTCCCAGTATCAAAAACAATGTATTGGGCTTTTGTACCTGATCTACTTATTCTATGCCCTGCAAAATGGGAAGGACCTGAAGTTGTCATGTTTGTAAACAACACCAGGCGACTCGGACATCCTGGAATTGGTACCCCCACTTATGATACCAGAAAACTAAACTTGACAACTCAGTCTCATGACAGGCCCATCTGCCTTACTGGGAAGGAGCAGTTAAAGCCTTGCATCAGCAATTTCACCACCACGGTTTTTTTCGCTGGAGACATGGGTATAATTACCATTCCTTACCCCTCCAACGAAACATGTAATATAACCAACATGATCGCATCAGAAGGATGGTGATTGTGTGATGGAGCACCGCTCCCAAAGAATGACTCCATACCTTGGGAGCATTGCATTGAAAGGCCACCCTCTGATTGCAGTGATTTCTTAGACTTCAGTGGAGGAAAACAGTGTGGAAATTCAACTTGGAAAATGGGTCATAAAGTTTCTGCAGGGATGTGGACATCAAAAAAGGGACACCCACAAACATATCTGTGGAAGGTCAGTGCAGCCAGTGGTGGTGTTATGTTTCTTCAAGGCAAAGACTATAACCTAGATACTAACACTTCTACAGTAGCAGCATGCGTAAACCCTCCCTACGCGTTCGTCAAAGGACCGCTGGTACTAGAAAAAGGCAATGATACTGTATGGAATATAACTTGTGAGGATTGTACAGTGTCTTCTTGTGTCACTGGAGTCTGGGGAAATGATACTATCTTCATAGTGCAGAGCCCCTCCTATATTTGGTACCCCGTGATTGTTTCATGCCCCTGGTGTCCTGATGCAAGCGCATGTGCATTACAAAAGCTGAAACATCAGCTACAGCACCGAGGAAAATGGGCGCTAGGGCTTGCTCTTGTTGGTATTCTCGCTTTTCTTAGCATATTAGCCTCTGCTATATCCACTGCCGTAGTACTGGCCACTGAAGCACTAGAGGCCGCTTTTGTGGATTCTTTGGCAGCTAATGTATCTGAAGCTCTAGAGCTGCAAGAAACTATTGACACAAAGATAGAGAAAAAATTACAAGCGCTAGAGCAAACTGTGTTATATATGGGTGACCAAATTCAATTAGTAAAAATGTCTATGACGCTACACTGTCATGGTAGTTATGGAGATATATGTGTGACAAAAATGCCTTACAATCAGTCTCAATATCCATGGAGAAAGGTGCGTGCCCATTTACTAAATGTATTCCATAATAACAATGATACTATAGATGTTAGAAAATTACATTCTTTGGTGTTAACGTTCCAGCAAGGACATTTTGATCCTGATACTCAACAAGTAGCGGATGATATTGTAGCTGCCTTAACATCCTGGCTCCCTTCTACACATTCTTTTTTTCAACTACTTAGTCCAATCATTATCTATGGTATTTTATTCATTGTAATTTTGCTGATAGTCCCATGCCTTATCAACAAACTCCTATGGTTCCTTAGGCACCAAGTGAAATCTATTAAGATTCATGAAATTCAAATGCACTACCAGCAGTTAGAGAATGATGAAAGAGAAAGAGACCTATATATGGCTAGGCATAAACCCCACTAATAACAATGCAGATTGGACAGTCAAAGACGGGTAAGAATAGCAAGGAAAGTACCAACCTAAGACAGGGCACAGATCATTGCTGTCTGTGTACCAATGATGGGTAAGGGCCTTCCTGTGCTATATCAACCTAAGACAGACGCACTCTGCACTGTCTCCCTAGTCCATAAATAAAATTAAAAAGGGGGACCTGTGGGGAGCAGGATATACAACAGCCATAGTAACTTCATCTTAAAGACTAAGTTTCGAAAGTGCACAAATGGTTTTTTATTCCGAGAAGTGTATTTGGGTTTCGGTTTCGATTACTTCCACGCCAGCCTTCTGCCGAATGTTCGCACTTAGGTCCGCCGCTTACGTCAGAGACAACTGCGCATGCACACATCTTGATATGTAATTGGAATTTGAAGATTGCTTTATTAACATAAGGTGTAACCAATCAGAAGAGACCTTACCTCATGAATGCTATATATACTCTGCTGTTTCCGCTAATAAACGAGACTTGATCAGGAATCTGTCTTGTCTCCATTATTCGTGTCTCTTGTCTCTTTCTTAATTCCCACTCCCCCTCTCCAGGTCCTCGTTGATGTCCTGTGGATCGGGACAAGAAATCTGTTGCTTTCCTATACACTAACGATGAACTAACAGAAACAGAAATCAGAAAAACAATTCCATTCACAATTGCATCAAAAGGAATAAAATACATAGGAATAAACCTAACGAAGGAAGTGAAAGACCTATACCCTGAAAACTACAAGACACTCCTAAGAGAAATTAAAGAGGACACTAACAAACGGAAATGCATCCCATGCTCTTAGCTAGGAAGAATAAATATTGTCAAAATAGCTATACTACCTAAAACAATCTACAGATTCAGTGCAATCCATATCAAAATACCAAGAGTTTTCTTCAATGAACTGGAACAAATAATTCTAAAATTCTTATGGAACCACAAAAGACACCGAATTGCCAAAGCAATCATGAGAAGGAGGAATAAAACAGGGGGGATTATGCTCCCTGATTTCAAGCTCTACTACAAAGCCACAGTAATCAAGACAATTTGGTATTGGCACAATAATGGACCCACAGACCAGTGGAATAGAATAGAAAATCCAAACATTAACCGAAACATATACAGTCAATTAATATTTGATAAAGGAGCCTTGGATATACAATGGGGAGATGACAGCCTCTTCAGCAGCTTGTATTGGAAAAACTGGACAGCTACATGTAAGAGCATGAAACTGGACAACTGTCCAACCCCATACACAAAAGTAAACTCAAATGGATCAAAGACCTGAATGTAAGTCATGAAACCATGAAACTCTTAGAAAAAAACATAGGCAAAAATCTCTTGGACATATACATGAGTGAATTCTTCATGAACATATCTCCCTGGGCAAGGGAAACAAAAGCAAAAATGAACAAGTGGGACTATCTCAAGCTGAAAATACGTACAGCAAAGGACACCATCAGTAGAACAAAAAGACATCCTGCAGTATGGGAGAATATATTCATAAATGACATATCCAATAAAAGGTTTACTTCCAAAATATATAAAGGACTTACACACCTCAACAAACAAAAAGCAAATAATCCAATTAAGAAATGGGCAGAGGACATGAATAGACACTTCTCCAAAGAAGAAACTCAGATGGCCAACAGGCACATGAAGATTCTCCACATCGCTAATCATCAGAAAAATGCAAATTAAAACCACAATGAGATGTCACCTCACACCAGTGAGGATGGCCAACATCCAAAACACAAACAACAACAAATGTTGGCAAGGATGTGGAGAAAAGGGAACCCTCCTACACTGCTGGTGGGACTGCAAATTAGTTCAACCATTGTGGAAAGCAGTGTGGAGGTTCCTCAAAAATCTCAAAATAGAAATACCATTTGACCCAGGAATCCCACTCCTAAGAATTTACCCTAAGAATGCAGCAGCCCAGTTTCAGGAAGGCAGATGCATCCCTATGTTTATTGCAGCACTATTTACAATAGCCAAGAAATGGAAGCAACCTAAGTGTCCATCAGTAGATGAATGGATAAAGAAGAGGTGGTATGTATACACAATGGAATATTATGCCGCCATAAGAACAAAACAAATCCTACCATTTGCAGCAACATGGATGGAGCTAGAGGGTGTTATGCTCAGTGAAATAAGCCAGGTGGAAAAAGACAAATATCAAATGATCTCACTCATATGTGGAGCATATGAACAAAGAAAAACTGAAGGAACAAAACAGCAGCAAACTTACAGAACCCAAGAACAGACTAATAGTTACCAAAGGGAAAGAAACTGAGGAGGATGGGTGGGAAGGGAGGCACAAGCGGGAAAAAGGAGCAGTATGATTAGCAGATGTAATGTTGGGGGTGTGGGGTGGGTTGTACAACTCAAAGACAAGTAATAATTCTATAGCATCTCACTTTGCTGATGGACAGTGACTGTAGTGGGGTTGGTGGGGGGGGGGACCTGATGAAGGGGTAGTTTAATAACCATAATATTGCACATGTAATTGTAGATTAATGATACCAAAATAAATTATAAATAAAAAATAAAATAAAAAGCGTACTAATAGATAGAACCCACACAGGTAAGGCATATTTTAACTGTTTCCCCAAACAGTTGAAATAGTTTGGCATAAATATATATGCATGATTTTAAATAATAAAGTGAATTATCATGCTAGAAAGACTTGCAAACTTAGTGTGCTGAGCAAACATATAATGCATTATCTAAGACTTGATTAATTTTAAAAGTTAATCTTAAAAAATAAAGTTGGTTTGATTACTTCTCTGTGGCAATTCTGGTGGTTTTCACATGTTCTCATTACTTCTCAGCAGAATCCAAGATAAAAAAATGTAAAAGTAAAGCATTGCAAATATGCAGAGGATAATTTTGAATGGTTATGTATTTCATTAACACATAAAATTGTGTAAGAAGATGAATGGAAATTTTTTAAGACAATCACAGAGAGGATGCTGGTTTCTCCCTCAAGTTTAGTATGAGTTTTATAGAAGTAATGCATTAAGAATTTGTATATGTTAAGGAAGTGGCAATTGTTCAATGGCAAATTAGCTCTTTTTGTGCCCTTGAGTTTAATTTAGCTTATGCAATTAAATTTGACAAACAATTTTTTTTCATTCTCTGCTAAATGCCAAGCTTTTAGGTGTAGAGAGATAGAAAGGGAAATAAGGAATCATCCTTTTCTTTAAGAAGTTACTCTCAATAGTGAGTGTTAGCTCAAAACAAAACAACAACAACAACAAACAAACACAAAAATCCAATATGAACTTTGCTATCTATATTTGATTTCACTCCCCAGATGTTAGGACTGAATTGTGCCCCACCACAACCCGCAATTTCATATGTTGATGCCCCCATACCCAGTATCCCTGAAAGTGTATTTGTAAGTTAAGTCTTTTTAAAAAGTGATTAATTTAAGTGGGTAGTTAAATAACCATAATGTTGCACATGTAATTGTAGATTAATGATACCAAAATAAATTAATAAAAAAATGCAGGAAAAAAAAAGTGATTAATTTAAAATGAGGTTCCTAGGGTGGGCCCTAATCCACTCTCACTGGTGCCCTGATAGGAAGAAGAAAATTGCACACAAAAGAGACACCAGGGATACACACACAAAAGGAAAGGCTTTATTAGGAGCTGGCAAGGAGGCATCCATGTGCATATCAAACCTGCCCAAAACAGGATCTTAGACTTCCAGCCTATAGCACTGTAAGAAAATTAACTTTGGTTGTTTACAGCAACTAGTCTGTGGCATTTTGTCATGGTAGTCCTAATAAACTAATATACCAGAGTCCAATTCATTTTTTAAAAATTATAAATTTATTTAGCATATATTTGAGAACCTATTCTTCACTGGGTGTTTTGCAATATAAAAACAATGAACAAGAAAGACATCATCTTTTTTTTATTGAAGTATAGTTGATACACAATATTGTTTTGGTTTCAAGTATACAACACGGTGGCTCAGTAGTTACACATTATTAAATCTTCACCCCAGCTAGTGCGGTTACTATCCGTCAACATAGAAAGATATTACAGAACCATTGACTATGTTCTGTATTCTCCATGCTACACTTCCATTCCCATGATCCACATATATAATGACTGAGATTTTTGTGCCCCTTTAACCCCCTTTTCCACCCACCCAACCCCTTGCCCATGTTAATCACCACTTCTCAGTGTCTCTGAGTCTACTATTGTTTTGTTCATTTATTTATTTATTTATTTTTAGATTCCACAGATAAGTGAAATCATATGGCTTTTGTCTAGAAAGATATCTTCAAATGATGAATTTGAACAACTAACAGAGTGGAAAAAATACTGAATAAATAATGACAATTTTGAAGACAGTGACTTTTTTTTGTAGTTTATTATAACAACAATTAACAAGAGACCTAAATAAATTTTATCATGAGAATTTTCCCCTATGGAGTTATCTCAAATCTTTTAAATTCCTGAAGGTTGTGTATGGGCTAGCTAAGGAAGGTGGCAGAAAAGGAAGAAAGTATTCCTCACGAAAGGAACCCAAGGAAAGAGAAGTCACTGAATCTTTATTAAACTGAAACCTAGTTGGTAAAGTTGATGCAGACAAACTGGGAATAAAACTGGTTTGGGGGCACTGCTGAGAGAAAGGCAAGGGTGTATAACATGGTTATGCAGGTCATGTTTACCCACAAGATATTCAAATGGCAGAAAAATATTTTCAACAGAGCAGAGATGAATTTTTTCTATTTTATTTGTTTTTACAGTTTTGTTAAGGTATAATTTATATACCAAAAAATCTCTTTTGTGGCATTCAGTTTTATGAATTTTGAAAATTTTTATATAGTCACAAAACCTCCACCACAATTGAGATATTGAACAGGCAAGATGATCCAAAGAATTCCCTTCAGTGCCTTTGTGGTTGATCCCCCAACCCCACGATTCCTGCACTGCAGAATCACATATCTGTTTTGTTTCATTTTATCACTATTTTTTTGCCCTAGATTTTCATACAAATAGAATCATATAATTTATGTAGAATCTACTGTGTTCAACTTTTTTCACAAAGCCTATTTTAAGTATGTATCCAATATTTTATTTGTTTTCTGATTAGCCTCCTATATAGTACATATACACTACAATTTGTATGGCCGTTTATCAGTTGATCAGTATTTGATTGTTTCCAGATTTTGGCTACCATGAGTAATGCATCTATGAAAATTCATATGAAACTCTTTGTTTTGACATATGCTTTCTTTTCCCTTGGATAGCTTTTTAGGTTCATTATTTATGTTATATTTGTGTAAAATAATTGACATAAGTTTATAACTGATTTGATGTAGGTGATGATGACAAGGAAGAAGTCAAGTGTAATTGATAATGTTCTGTCTTGAAAGAGTGTATGAAAATGATTTTGGCTTTTTTTTGAGATAGAAGAATGTTTGAAGTGAAAATCGTGACATAGTTTAAAGTCATTAATTTGAGAGTCTATCTTAGACGTAAGTGGAGATATTAAATATTGAGGTGAATGAAGATCTTACAGGTAACAAAATATTTTTGGCTAGAAAGTACATATATTGTAATAGGATAGAAGCAAATAAAATTTATGAGATTGAACAAGATCAGTGACCAGCAAATGTTGGCCCAAGGGCCAAGTCACCTATTTTTGTAAATTAAATGTTTTTTTTTAATTGCTACACCCATTGGTTTATGCATTGTCTATAGTTGCTTTTACATTATAACTCATAATTGAGTAATTGTGACTAAACCCAGATGACCCACAAAACCTAAAATATTTACTCTCTGGACTTTTACTTAGAAAAAGTTTGCTGACCCCTTGGCATGATTATCAAGAGAATACAGAGTTATAAGAAAAGACAGTAAGACAGTGTAGACAAGAGTGTTAAGACCTTCTGCCTTTAAAAATAATATGAAGGACAAGAATCTAAACAAAAGATCCAGAGAGGTGTACAGACTATAAAGAGAGAAAAAATAGGAAAGTGTGCTGTTACGGAGTCCAAGGAAACAGAGTTTCTAGGAAGAATGTGAGTGTGACTGAAATCACATGAGGATTGAATAAATGAGTATATGGAAGTAACTGATGAATTTGCAAGGTCAGTTGTAATAGAACAATTGAAATCCAGTGATGCTGAATGGGATTGGAAAGACGGTGTTAGGGCAGGTAATGATTATAATCAATGGTTATAACAGTGGGAAGAAAAATGATTGAGTTGTCCAGGAACTTTTTGCCTATTCTTCAGCAGAATATTAGGGACCATTGGCTGTAGTCTAAATGGAACAGATGTCAGTTCTCTCGGAGAAATGGCTGAGTATAAGACTGGGGCAGGAAATAAATAAGATGAGTCTGGAGCATCACGCATTGCCAGAGTAAAGAAGTGCTTATGGGAGGGAAAATAAACAAGGATGGCTGTACATCAGAAGGACATATAATCCAACAGAAAAAGGTCCCGATAATCAAAATTAGAAAATTTGAGCTACAAAATAAATGAAGTAGTATCATATCGCAAACTTTGATCTAATATACATATCCAGGAGTTCATACTGTGATAAATAAATGATTCAATAAATAAATAAATAGTGGATTATAAACAATATCCCTTACAGATAAATTCCTAACAATTATGAAGATTCTCCACCCTTAAGAACGTGAAGCATAGCTTCCCAATCCTTAGGTGTGGGCTACGCATAATAACTGTATTCCGAAGAGTATAGTGTCAAAAGGGGAGCAAAGAGATAAACAGTGGAGAAACCTGACAACTTCCATAATTTTCCTCTCCAAAACCCACAATCCCATTCAGATAATGCAAAAACATCAGATAATACCAACTGACAACCATACTACAAAATACCTGACCAGTTTTCTTGAAAATTGTCAAAAACAAAAACAAGAGAAGTTTTTATCACTGCCATAGCCAAAAAGACCCTAGAGAGACATGACTATTAAATGCCATGTGGCATCCTTGATAGGATCTTGGAATTGAGAAAGGCAAGTGTGAGGAAGTTGGGTTTCCTATGGCCAAGATCCTCACTAAACTTAAACCACCTGATGATGTAACTGGCCTGTTGTTAGGCTACTGCTTCCACACCTTTAGGCAATAAGCTATTATTGCACTATATAGAGAGCTTGGTGCAGTGCTCTGGGCAGAGGCAGAGATGCTAGTGCTTGACCTACCACCAGGAGAACAAATTGGGTAATAAACCGTTTCACCCCAAAGAACTTTTTACTGTCAATTTCTTTGGTCACATTGAATCCATAGCAAACTTGCCTGGGTCTGAAATCCATTGGCAAGACAATTGGCAAAAGTCAGCAGGGTTCATTGTTGACCAAGGAAAAAGACAGGCTGCCCTTATGGGAGGGTTGCTTCAGCCAGCTTCCCCTGTGAATGGGGAGACAGTGGATTGTCCCCCAATGGGTATGTGGTCTGAGGTGGTTTGCCTCCTAGAGGACTGGGCCCAACCCCAGGACTGGAGGTAAGTGGATGTGACACCTGAGGCAGTAGGGGTGGCCCTTGATATAGTAAGTTGGGTCTTCTGAGAAATAGAGTGCCTGTGAGGCAGTGGGGACTGTGAGTTGGCTGCTTCTCACAGTATTAAAGAGGTCTAAAGAAGAGACCCAAGAAATGGCGACACAAGAACACGAGCTGCAATCTTCTGTAGATTCCTTGAAGAAGGAAATGGCATTGATGCAAGAGGAGGCAGCACGAGAATGCCAGCAGGAAGGTGCCATTGAAGAGGTAAAAGATTCCTTACAGAATGAGACAGTAGCTCTGCCAGGTTCTCTGAAGGAGGAAGAGGCAGAGGTCAGAGACAGAGCCACAAGTCCGGCCTGTGTATTTATGAGACTTTCTACTGGAGAGCGAGCCAACCTCACTTAAGCCCAACACAGAAAACTGATTGGGGAACACAGTTTGACTGAGAGGAAGGTCAAAGTATCTGCCCTGAGGGACTAGAGGCAGTACCGGAGGCCACATGTTGAAATAGCTATCCATTAGTCCCCAGTGAACACACAACATGTTCTGGCTCTAGTAGACACTGGGGCTGAATGTTCATTGATTAATAGTAACCCTGAGCAGTTCCCCGAGTCACCTACTATCATAGATGGATATGGGGATAAGGCTATCAGGGTGAGAAAAGCCAAATCCTTTTGAGAATAGGGCATCTACCCCCAAAAGAGTATACTGTGTATATATCTCCTATCCCTGAGTATATTTTGGGAATTTATATCCTTCAGGGTCTATGGTTGCAGACCACTGCCAGTGAGTTCAGACTGAGAGTACGTGTAGTAAAGGCAGTTCTGAAGGGACATGCTAGGTACCTGCCCATAGCTTTGTCTGTGCCTTGGTGGGTGACTAATACCAAACAATATAAACTGCCTGGAAGGCATAAAAAGATTGGAGAAACTCTCCAGGAGCTGGAAAAAGTGAGTATTATAAAGCCCACCCATAGTTCTTTCAATTCTCCACTTTGGCCAGGAAAAAAGGCAGATGGCTACTGGCTTATGACTGTAGATTACAGAGAACTGAATAAAGTCATAACCCCTATGCATGTTGCTGTCCCCTCTATTGCAGGCTTGATAGATACCCTCAGCCATGAACTAGGAACATACCATTATGTGGTAGAACTTGTTAATGCCTTCTTTTCCATTGATATTGAGCAGGGAAGTCAGGAACAGTTTGCCTTCATGTGGGAAGGATGGCAATGGACTTCCACCATCCTCCCACAGGGATATCTCCACAGCCCCACCATCTGTCATGGACTTGTAGCCCAGGACTTGGCTACATGGGAGAAACTGCCAACAGTGTGGCTGTACCATTATATTGGTGATGTCATGCTCACACGTGATTCTCTTTCAGATCTAGAAGGTGCAGTACCTAGACTGCTGCAACATCTACAGGAAAAAGGATGGGCTGTGAATAGCACCAAGGTTCAGGGACCTGGTTTGTCAAATTCTTGGGGATTGTCTGGTCGGGTAAGACCAAAGTTATACCAGAAGCAGTTATAGATAAAGTCCAGGCCTTTCCTACCCCTACAACTGTAGCATTGCTACAGGAGTTTCTGGGTCTTCTAGGCTACTGGAGAGTGTTTATCCCGCTCTTGGCACAAATTCTGAAACCCTTATACCAGTTGGTACGAAAGGGCATCAGGTGGGACTGGGATGAGACATGTGCATTTGCCTTTACTACAGAAAAACAGGCAGTCAAGGCTGTGCAGGCCTTGAGTGTGACAGATCAATTAAGACTCTGTGAAGACGGTTATGGCTGGGGTCTCTGGCAGCAGCTTGAACGAACTCGCCAGCCTGTTGGATTCTGGTCAAAACTCTGGAAAGAGGCAGAGGTATGATATACTTTGATAGACAAACAACTAGCTGCCATGTATCACGCCTTGCTGGCTATAGAACCCATCACTGGAATGGCCCTGATAAAAGTAATTACAACCTATCCCATCTTGGGGTGGGTACAAGACTAGACCCAAAAGCCAAGGAGTGGTGTAGCACAAACGCCCACACTAGCCAAGTGGGGTGCTTACCTACAGCAGCATAGTGCCCTCTCTAGTAGCCCCCTGAGTGAAGAACTGCAACGCTTATTGTGGCCAGTGACATACTAGTGAAAAGCAAGAAGAATTTGCCTTTGACGTTTAAACAAATTAGTAAAGCCCGGCAAGGGTGTGTTGTGCGCTCCAAAAGAGACTTACACAGAGTTCCACAGCAACATAAGACAATAGCTAAGGAGCCTATACCTCTCGTCAAGTGGCAGATAGACTATATTAGGCTTCTACCTGTGTCAGAAAGATATCAGTATGCTATGACTTGTGTAAACACAGCTACTAGACTTCTGGTTGCTTTTCCTACCTGTTGTGCAGACCAGCAAATGACCAAAAGAAGCCTAGAGTGTCTCTTTGCTGCCTATGGCCAACCACAAGTAACTGAGAATGATCAGGGCGCCCATTTTACTGGACATATACTGCAAGAATGGGTGCAACAGCTAAGAATCAAATGAAAGTTTCATGTGCCATACAATCCTACCACAGCAGGCATGATAGAAAGGCAAAATGGCTTCTTAAACTCCAGACTAAAGTCAGATATCAACGGTCTGTGGGGATGGTCAGTCCACTTATGGCCTGTGGTATGGTGTTTGAATGACAGACCCCCAAAGGGAGCCCTGAGCCCCATAGACATGTTAACACATATGGCTGCCTCCCCTATACAACTGCAAGTACAAACCGAGGAAGAATCACTGAAACCGAGGTTCAGCCACCACAATAATACCTTGCTTGCCAGCCCCACCTGCACTGAACCCTGGAGACTCAATTGGGTAAATGTGGCCTTAGATCTTTCAACACATAAGCCAACAATGGCTGGCTCTCCTGGCACTTTAGAGACAAGGCCTGGAAGCTGGCCTCCTGTGTATTACTGAAATAACAGCAGAGTAGCTGCCAAAAGTCACAGTAGTGTATCCTGAATGGCCAGAATGTAAGAGCATCTTACTGGGGAGCTTTGTTTTATCATTATGGCCAGTGCATGCACCTCCAGTAGCACTATATATAGACCCGTCAGTAACCCCCACAGAGAAAAGAGTAAAAGTATAGTATACTAGAGCTGGCAAGGACCCCCTTCTTGCTACAGTACCATCACAGGACCACTCTCTTGCATGCATCCTACCTGATGGACAAGACTTACCTATGTTAGTGTCATTAAAACATGCGTCTTATCACCCCTAAAGTTTTGTAGATTCAGAACTTCCTCTAGCTTGAAGATTATTATAATTTTTTTTTGTTATTAAGAACCTCTTCTGGCTTGAAGATTATAATTTTTGTTCCCTGTATCAAAATCTTGTTGTATCTTAATTTTTAAAATTATCTCTAAGTTGTTGTTATCCTCTGTTGCTATTGTGGAATCTGGTTACAGTGCTCCAGCTTTCTTGCACAGGGACCATTGTGGAATATTGAACGCATGTAGATTGTAAGGCGAGAATCCTGGAGGGGTGCAGTGTGGGGAAATTGGGGTTCCTATGGCCAGGATCCTCACTGAACTTAAACCACCTGATGATGTAACTGGCCTGTTGCTAGGCTAGCACTTCCACACCTTTAGGCAATAAGCTATTATTGCACAATATAGAGAGCTCAGCCCAGTGCTCTGGGCAGAGGCAGAGACACTAGTGCTTGATCTACCGCTGGGAGAACAAGCCGGGTAACAAACCCTTTCACCCAAAAGAATGTTTTGATGTCAATTTCTTTGGTCACATTGAATCCATAGTGAACTTGCCTGGGGCTGAAACCCATTGGCAAGACAGCAAGTAAGTAAAAAATGAGCAAATCTTAATAAAGAATGAATTTTAGTTAATAATAATACATCAATATTGGTTAATTAATGGTGTCAAATTTACTATTATAACACAAGATGTTAATAATAGGACAATTTGAGAGTGAAGTACATGTAGGTCTTTGTATTATCTTTCTTTGCTATTTAAGACTATGGTAGAAAGTTCCTTAAGAAATTAGGCAGTATTTTTAAAAAATGTCAATAAACTGTTTCAGTTTGTTATTCAGAAATCCACTACATTTTTATTGAAGTAAAATTGACATACAATATCCTATTAGTTTCAGGTATACATCATAGTGATTTGAGGTTTTATACATTAAGAAATGATTCCTCAGTAAGTCTAGTTACCATCTACCATTACACCAATATTATTGACTACATTCCTTGTGTGGTACATTACATCCCCATAACTTATTTATTTTATGAGTGAAAGTTTGTAACTCTTACTCTCCTTTGCCTAAAATATAAAATACATTACATTTTAAAGCTTATTCCTTCTTCCTGGAAATATACACAACAGAAGCCATGCCAAGGTCATCTTTGCGGTTTTTCATTATCACCATCAAGGAGATACAAAACTGGGTCAGCAGGCAGCATACTAGGGTGGAAATAGGAAGGAATTGTGGTTGATAGAAAGGAGGCACAAAGATGGATAAAGAAACCAGAAAAGGAAAGTATCACTCTTATCTGACTTAGCTTCACAACACAGATAATGATATTCTTAGCTGTTTCTTTTAGGTTTGGTGATGAGTTGTGTTCAAAGCTGGGAGAAGCCCCAAATTTCTTTTCCATCAAAAAGGGGAATCTAACTGAAGCCACATTTTAAGATTTACTCCAAAACCACTTGAATCACTTGAAGAAAAGGCACCAACCAGGATTTTTTGATGACTTCCTGATTAACAGCAATTGATTTAATATTTCTAAGGAGCATTTCTTGCTTGGGTTTATCATATTGTTTCTTTTATAACCTTAAAATGAATACTACCTTAGAATTAAACCACATGGCTTATGACTGGCAGTGGGCAACTTTTACACTCCATGGCTGGAAACCAGGATCATTGTTTTTAAACACCTACAGGAGTATGAGGTTAAAGGCATTTTCATTGTCTGCTCCTTTTGTCAGACTCTGGTTTGTTCTTAGACCGCATGTGAGTATGAATGGATCATACAAGTAGCTACTAAGGGGATGAGAATAGTGTCTAAAATTGTGAATGTTGGTGTGATATAGGGGTTACAGATCACTCATGATTTGTTGCTGATACTTCAGAGAAGACAATTATGGGAAGTTATTTTTTTTTCACATTGACTGATTTGCATCTTGTAACCCATCTGTGAATATAATCAGCTCACAATTGCCCAGGTGATGTTCACAAGTGTGTATGATTTACTTGAATTTCTCCATCACCTTAGGTGCTCAGCATTATTGATGACTCCACCATCACTGGTCCCATTACAGTAAGATGTGCTTGGGGTTTAGGAAACTGGATTTAGTGTGGCCTGAAAGTGGAAAGGATTTTTCTGGAAGCTCACCTTGGGCATAATAAGGACTTGTTAACTTAGATAGGGACACAAGAGGGAGCTATTTTCAAGGAAACTGATCATGCTCAAGCTGTGCACCTTCAAAGAGGAAGAAAAAGTCTTATCAAATTAAAAGACTGTGATCAGGTGAGCTGGTGCCTCAGGCTATATGTGTGGACACATTCTGACCAAGTTAACAAATGGCAAACCATCATTGATAAGTGTGGGCAAATACACAACCTTATTTATCATGACCACATATCAAACTGCTAAGGAATTTAAATTTGCAATTATATCTCAAAAAATATATGGTGCTGTTGCTTTGAAAACTATATTGTTATTCTCACAAATTCTTTCTTAAAACAAAGTCAACTTAAAGCAAGGGCATTCCTGTTTTATGCTGTGCATTTAATTGTGATTCTAAACCCAAATGAATGTGCAGGTTGAGCAGACTGGGACTCCATAAATGGAAATATGTCCATGGTCAATAGATCTACTAATGCCACACCAAATACAATCATATCGAAGTCTTACCTTTTTATAGACACAAAAGCTTTAGAGAATAGTGATGTATATGTTGAAATATGTGCAGCTCATAAATAGCTATGTACATGAATTTTCATAAATTAAACTTGCATGTGTAATCAGCAAAGAGTTATTGGTTTTTAGCACACCAGAAATCTTCAAGTCATTATGTCCCTCCAAGATAACCCTTCTGACTGCTAATAACACTGACGTTTTCCTGCCATTGCTCAAATTTTATAAAACTAGAGAATGCAAACCATAAGGTGCTCTGATTGTCTTATTTTAAGAATGTTTCTACCACGTTCAAACATGTTGTGTGGAGCAATAATTTGTTTATGCTTATGGCTATATAATATTCCTTTCTTTGACTACTCCATAATCTTTTTATACACTTGGAAAGGCACTCCTTTAACTTCTCATTTTAGGTTTTCTCAGATGATAATTCTGTATTTTGAATCCCACATTAATAAATTCAGAGAAAATTGAATTTTATTCTTGAAGCCTTTCTCTAAAAGACTGATTTTTTTTCACCTCTCTTTTATTTAGAGTGTTCTCCCCCCAAGGGACTGATCTTTATGTCTCAATTTCAACTGCCCCTCCCACTTTATAGTAGCTCAAAGCCAAATTCCTCATCCTTCAACATAGTCATTAACATCCATCATGTGACCAGGATGGACATTTGGTCCCTATGGCGAAGACAGATGCCACATTTTATTCACCCATCTGTTTTTAGCTTTCATTTTTCTGTTACTTTTGTTGTTATTTTGCCTTTGGGAAATTCCTCTTATTTTCTATGAGCTTGCAAAACCATTTCAAAATAAAAGTAATGATACTTTATATAACATGTACTTATTTTGCAATATGAAGACTTTACAGACATTCTAGCCAACTGAAATGTCAGCAAAAGAAATATGGTGCAACTTTTTAGCATTGATAATTTTACTTCTATTCACATTGAAGTTGTGAGAAGGAATGCATGTTAAGTTTTATTTCAGGAATAAGATGGGTAAGTTAATTACTTTTAAAAATGCATACTCCAGCAGATTAAACATGGCAGCATGACAGATGAGAGAGAGGCTTCCTCCTAAAACGGCATATAATATGAAAATATAATTAATACAACTATTCCTGACAGAACAACAGGAAAGAGGACGGTACCAGACTGCATATATCCGGAGAAAAGAGAAGACCTCACAGAACAGGGTAATGTACCAAAGCTGTGGCCCAGTAGGACCCAAGCCCTTCCTGCACACCATCCCACCAGCAGGAGGAAGAGAAATGGAGCACAGAGGGAGTGGAGGCCTGGGACTGCTGAATACCTAACTCCAGACATCTTCTCTGGGAGCACAAACCTACATTTCACGGTGCTTGCATGGTACTGTCATGATTAGGAGGTTGGAAAGCTAAGACAGGCAGAATTCCTGGACAGACTGATATTCAAGACACTTGTGGAAAGCAGGGATCCATATCTGGCTGCTCTGGGACAAAAGAGAGGTGGGAAGTCTGAGAGACTTCCTAACAAGGAAGCCCTTAGAAAGAGGGCTGCTAAAGGGGCAAGGATTTCACAGAGCTTACTGCTCAGGAGAAAGGACAGGTAGACAAAATTGATTGGGTGCACTCTTCCCAGCAGGTTGGAAGCTTTCACAAACTTTAGATGCTCCAGCTCCCTGGCTGGCTACAGAGCTCCAAGGACCCCCTCCGTGATACACAGCCTACTGAGCCTTTCTCCCACCCAGCCCCACAAGGCTCACAAACCAGCAAACACTACCCTGGAGTTAGGCCAGCCAGAGGGAAGATTTGTCTACAGCAACTACAAACACAAGGAATAGAGGCTTATACCTGTGTGCTCGGCCCACTGGTTCAGGCAGTGGAGTAAGGCATAGCAGCCAGGAAGCAGGAAACAGCTCCTTCCTCAACCCAGGCACCAATACTACTCCCCTGCCACCACTGACATTGCTTCAGGGGCTGAGCAGATCCAGAGAGTAGAGCTTTTGGGCACTAGAGGGTGCCACATACAAATATGAAAGGCGAAAGGAACGTGGTTTAAAGTAAAATTATTAATACAACTCCTGAGAAACATTTAAATGACATCGACCTCATGACTCTTCCTGAAAGTGAGTTAAAAATAAAAATCATTCACATGCTCATGGAAGTCCAGAAAGATATTCAAGAACTCAGGAATGAATTCTGGTTAGAGATCCAATCATTGAAGAGCAAAATGGTGGGTATTAAAGCAGATTAGATACAGTGGAGAAGACAATAAATGAAATAGAAACTAAAGAAGAGGAATACAAAGAAGCAGAGGCACAGGGAGGAAAAACGATCTCTAAGAATGAAAGAATATTGAAAGAACTGTGTGATCAATCCAAACGGAACAATATGCGCATTATAGGGGTACCAAAAGAAGAAGAGAGATAAAAAGGGATAGAAAATGTCTTTGAGGAGGTAATTGCTGGACTTCCCGAATCTGGGGGAGGAGGTAGTCTCTCAGGCCATGGAGATGCACAGATCTCCCAACACAAGGGACCCAAGGAAGACAACACCAAGACATATAGTAATTAAAATGGCAAAGATCAAGGATAAGGACAGACTATTAAAAGCAGCTATAGAGAAAAATAAGATTACATATAAAGGAAATCACTTCAGCCTATCAACAGACTTCTCAGCATAAACCTTACAGGCCAGAAGGGAGTGAAGTGATTTATTTAATGCAATGAAGCAGAAGGGCCTTGAACCAAGATTACTTTATCTGGCAAGATTATCATTTAAATTTGAAGGAGAGATGAAACAATTTCCAGATAAGCAAAAGCTGAGAGAATTTACCTCCCATAAATCATCTCTACAATGTATTTTGGAGGGACTGCTATAGATGGATGTGTTCCTAATGTTTAATAGGTGTCATCAGAGGTAATAAAACCACAGTAAAGAAAGTAGAACAGCTAACTACTAAGCAAATGCAAAATTAAATTAACTATCCCCAAAGTCAATCAAGGGATAGACAAACAGTACAGAATATGATACCTAATATATAAATAATTGAGGAGGAAGAAGAGGAGAAAAAACAAAAGAGAACATTTAGATTGTGTTTGTAATAGCATATTAAGTGAGTTAAGTTAGACTCTTAGATAGTAAGGAAGTTAACCTTGAACCTTTGGTAACCACGAATCTAAAGCCTGCAATGGCAATAAGTACATACCTATTGATAATCACCATAAATGTAAATGGACTTAATGCACCAATCAAAAGATGTAGAGTCACTGAATGGATAAAAAAACAAGACCCATCTATATGCTCCCTACAAGAGACTTACTTTAATCCCAAAGACATACACAGACTAAAAGTAAAGGGATGGAAAAGATATTTCATGCAACTAATAGGGAGAAAAAAGCAAAAGTTGCAGTACTTGTATCAGACAAAATAGACTTCAAAACAAAGAAAGTCACAAGAGACAAAGAAGGACATTACATAATTATAAAACGGTCCATCCAACAAGAAGATATAACCATTATAAATACCTATGCACCCAATACAGGAGCACCTACATATGTGAAACAAATACTAACAGAATTAAAGGGGGAACTAGAATGCAATGCATTCATTCTAGGAGACTTCAACACACCCCTCACTCTGAAGGACAGATCAACCAGACAGAAAATAAGTAAGGAGACAGAGGCACTGAACAACACATTAGAACAGATGGACCTAACAGACATCTACAGAACTCTACAACCAAAAGCAGGAGAATACACATTCTTCTCAAGTGCACATGGAACATTTAAAAAAACAGATCATATACTAGGCCACAAAAAGAGCCTCGGTAAATTCAAAAAGATTGAAATTGTACCAACCAGTTTCACAGATCACAAATGTACTAAACTAGAAATAAATTATGAAAAGAAAATCAAAAATTCCACAAACACATGGAAGTTTCACAACATGCTCCTAAATAACCAATGGTCAATGACCAAATAAAAACAGAGATCAAGCAATATATGGAGACAAATGAAAATAATTCAACAACACAAAATCTGTGGGATGCAGTGAAAGCCGTGCTAAGAGAAAAGTATATTGCAATACAGGCCTACCTCAGGAAAGAAGGACAATCCCATATGAGCAGTCGAAACTCACAATGAAACTAGAAAAAGAAGAACAAATAAGGCCCAAATTCAGTAGAAGGAGGGACATAATAAGGATTAGAGAATAAATAAATAAAATTGAGAAGAATAAACAATAGAAAGAATCAATGAAAGAAGAGCTGGTTCTTTGAGAAAATAAACCAAATAGATATACCCGTAGCCAGACTTATCAAGAAAAAAAGAGAGTCTACTCACATAAACAGATTCACAAATGAGAAAGGAAAAATCACTATGGACACAGAAATACAAAGATTTATTAAAGAATACTATGAAAAATTATATGCTAACAAACTGGATAACCTAGAAGAAATGGACAACTTTCTATAAAAATTCAACCTTCCAAGGCCGGCCCAGAAAGAAACAGAAAGTCTGATCAGATGAATTACCAGCAACGAAATTAAAATGGTAATTGAAAACGTACCTAAGAACAAAACCCCTGAATCAGATGGTTTCACTGCTGAATTTTATCAAACATTTAGTGAACTAATACCCATCCTCAAATTTTCAAAAGGGTAGAAGAAGAGGAAATACTTCCAAAATCATTCTATGAGGCCAGAATCACTCTAATACCAAAACCAGGCAAAGACACCACAAAAAAAAGAAAATAACAAACCAACATCCCTGATGAACATAGATGCAAAAATGCTCAACAAAATATTAGAAAACTGAATTCAAAAATACATCAAAAGGATCATCCATCATGATCAAGTAAGATTTATTCCAGGGATGCAAGGATGGTACAACATTAGAAAATCAATCAACATCATCCACCATATCAACAAAAAGGACAAAAACCACATGATAATCTCCATAGTTGCTGAAAAACATTTGACAAAATTCAACATCCATTCATGATTAAAACTCTCAATGAAATGGGTATAGAGGGCAAGTACCTCAACATAATAAAGGCCATATATGACAAACCCACAGCCAACATTATACTTAACAGTGAGAAGCTGAAAGCTTTTCCTTTAAGATCAGGAACAAGAAAGGGATGCCCACTCTTCCCACTTCTATTCAACATAGTACTGGAGGTCCTAGCCATGGCAATCAGACAATGCAAAGAAATAAAAGGCATCTAGATTGACAAGGAAGAAGTTAAACTGTCCTTCTTTGCAGATGACATGTTATAGTACATAAAAAACCCTAAAGAATTCACTCCAAAACTACTAGATCTAATACCTGAATTCAGCAAACCTGTGGGATACAAAATTAATACACAGAAATCTATGGCATTCTTATACACTAACAATGAACTAGAAGACAGAGAAATCAGGAAAACAATTCCATTCAGAGCTGCATCAAAAATAATAAAATACCAAGGAATAAACTTAACCAAGGAAATGACAAACCTGTACTCTGAAAACTATAGGACACTCATGAGAGATATTAAAGAAGTTACCAATAAATGGAAACACATCCTGTCCTCATGGATAGGAAGAATTTTTATTGCAAAATGGCCATCCTGCCTAAAGCAATCTATAGATTCAATGAATTCCTATCAAAATACCAACAGCATTCTTCAATGAACTAGAGACAATTGTTCTAAAATTCATATGGAACCACAAAAGACCCCGAATAGCCAAAGCAATCCTGAGAAGGAAGAATGAAGCTGGCGTGATTATGCTCCCCAACTTCAAGCTCTACTACAAAGCCACAGTAATCAGGACAATTTTGTACTGGCACAAAAACAGACCCATAGACCAATGGAACAGACTAGAGAGCCAAGATATAAATCCAACCATATATGGTCAATTAATATATGATAATGGAGCCATGGACATACAATAGGGAAATGACAGCCTCTTCAACAGCTGGTGTTGGCAAAACTGGACAGCTACATGCAAGAGAATGAAACTGGATTATTGTTTAACCCCATACACAAAAGTAAACTGAAAATGGTTTAAGAACCTGAATGTAAGTCATGAAAGCATAAAAGTCTTAGAAGACAACATAGGCGAAAATCTCCTGAATATAACCATGAGCAACTTCTTCCTGAACGCACTTCCTCGAGTAAGGGAAACAAAAGCAAAAATGAACTCATGGGACTACATCACACTAAAAAGATTCTGTACAGTAAAGGACACCATCAACAGAACAAAAAGGCATCCTACAGCATGGGAGAATATATTTGTAAATGACATATCTGACAATGGGTTAGCATCCAAAATATATAAAGAACTTACATGCCTCAACATCCAAAAAGTATATAATCCAGTTAAAAAATGGGCAGACATATGAAGAAACAGTTCTCCAATGAAGAAATTCATATTGCCAACAGACACATGAAACATGCTCCACATCACTAATCATCAGGGAAATGCAAATTAAACCACAATGAGATATCACCTCACACCAGTAAGGATGGCCACCATCCAAAAGACTAAGAACAACAAATGCTGGCAAGGCTGCAGAGAAAGGGGAACCCTCCTACACTGCTGGTGGGAATGTAAGCTAGTTCAACCATTGTGGAAAGCAATATGGGGTTCCTCAAAAAACTAAAAATAGAAATACCATTTGACCTGGGAATCCCACTCCTTGGAATTTATCCAAAGACTACAACTTCTCATATTCAAAAAGACATATGCACTCCTATGTTTATTGCAGCACTTTTTACAATAGCCAAAATATGGAAGCAACCTCAGTGTCCATCAGTAGATGAATGGATAAGGAAGAAGTGGTCCATATACACAATGGAATACTATTCATCCATAAGAAATAAACAAATCCTACCATTTGCAGGAACATGGATGGAGCTGGAGGATATTATGCTCAGTGAAATAAGCTAGGTGGAGAAAGACGAGGGCCAAATGATTTCCCTCATTTGTGGGGTATAACAATGAAGGAAATCTGAAGGAACAAAATAGCAGATTCAGAGATTCCAAGAGGGAACTAGTGGTTACGAAAGGAGAGGGGTGTGGAAGGACAGGTGGGGAGGGAGGGAGAAGAGGATTGAAGTGTATTATGATTTGTACACATGGTGTAGGGAATCATGGGGAAATCACAGAGAAGGGTAACAGTGAATCTGTGGCATCTTACTACACTGAAGGACAGTGACTGCATTGGTGTATGGGTGGGAACTTGATAATAAGGGTAAATGTAGTAACCACATTGTTTTTTCATGTGAAACCTTCATAAGAGTGTATATCAATAATACCTTAATAAAAAACTAAATTAAAAAAAATGCATACTCCCATTGGTTGTTTATCATTATTTGTTTAGTTTTTTAATGACTTCATGAACATTGTCATATTAATTATTCTAATAACCTTGTTGATTTAAAATGTTGAAGATCCTACTATCATAGTTACTGTATACATTTTTCATTTAAATATCAATATCATATTTCTTGTTTTAGCAATATTATGAGAATCCTATATGACCTTGGTGAATACAATGTATAATTTGCAAGTAGATCACTTTGTTCCCACTTCAAACTAAAAGCACTGAAACACATGAAAAAATATAGCAAAATGGAAATGCTTAATGTTCCTTAAGTAAAACACCTTTGTATTACTTATATATGAAAGATGAGTTTTAATATAAACATGTTTCTTTTATTTTTAATTGAGAAGAATTTTAATACTGTAGATATAGAAATGTAGATAAAAATGGCTCAAATCTTACACATTAAGTAAAATGTATACTGCTTTCAAATCTTGTGCTTCTATTTCTTTAATGTCTCTGAATGTTTCATTTTGGATCAGAGCCCTTGATAGATCATTAACTCTAATTCATAATGACATTCCATAGACTAATCAGTACTGGATGAAAGTGTCACAGCTCCTATATTCATAATCATATGACTAGAATTTCTGGGGACAGAAGTAATTGGCTAGCTACCACTTTTTGACCTCTGGGGGTAAACAGTCAAATGTTAAAAACAAATAGTTCTATTTCTGATAAAATGCCATGTAAAATTCTCATTTGTTTTCCAGTTTAATAAAACACTAAGCTCTATAAAGATTTGCAGAAGTGATTCACACATGTGACCATTCTTTGCATTTTCTATCAGGTGGTTCTTATGGGAATAATAACAGAGACTATAGAAAGGTGTGACATCAGGAATTCCAATTATATAATGAAAACTTCCTTGAGCCCTTTAAAATTAATTATTTATAATACATGTATAGAATTCAAGCAGCAAATGAAAATATCTTACTGAAGCTATGATTAATTCTTGAAAGACATATTTTATTGAATACTTCATTTTGCTACATGTACACTCAGTGCAAATGTTTGGAGTTTTAAATGAGAAGCCCAAAAGATAGTAATATGAGGTTTCTTTCTACATTGCGAAGTTGAGACCTTGCTAATTCTACTTAATATAAATGGCCAGTGTTCACCATACTAATATTATGGATATAAGGTAGATGGTCATTTGAATTTGAAAAACATTGGAACTTATTGGGAGAAAGGAACTGAAGGAGGCAAATAACTAGAATAGTATGTGTATGTGTGGTCACAAATAATTGGGTATCAGGAATGCAATGAATGAGGTTATTTTTTATCAAATCTGAAGTAGAAAATTTTAGATAATTGATTTAAGTTAAGAAGTAAATACACAATATTTCCCAACTGATACTACAGAGGTACTGACTATTCAAAACAGTTATTAACACAGTCATTTTATATCAGAAATGAAAAAATGGATAGGTATATTTCTGTGTATGAATGATTACCATCTTCTTTCTTAAGCCAATACAAAATTAAATATAAGTATTTAAATAAAATCATACTGATTTATATATTTTTAAATATATATACAGAATTTCTGTATAATATACTATTGAAATATAAACATGAGTATATAAATGTATGTTTAGATAAATGTTTATATAATTTATATTTATACAAATTTGAATCACATATACTTTCTTCATTAAATTGATTATATAATATTGATATATTTCTGAACTTGTGGAGCTAACCTATGCATTGCTCCTTTCATACCTGTTTAGGTACATCTATAAATAATGGAAAAATCAAAAGTTAAAAGTAAATAATAAAAACAATCATTAATGTGGTTCACAATTAGATAAACTTTGGGGTTTGTCTATGATGAATTGTCATAATATTATATCAATGAAGAAATCATGAGGGGCAGAGAGAAAGAGAGACAGAGAGAGACAGAATAGAGAGACAGTTTGAGAGAATTAAAAAAATATGTACAATCCAGACTTATTGTGCAGATTGTATCCTAAAGCACTATTTTTAAGAGATGAAGAAACACAGTAATATGTTCTTATAGTGTTCTCATGATATATAATATTACACATAGTTATGTTTTATGTATTATTCTTATGCATATTTTATTCTTATATTATTTTTATACCAGTAGGACTTATGGATTCTATAATATGACTAAATTCTATACATACCTCTATCTTTTACATGACCTTAATACATAGGTACAAATTAGAAACTAAGTGATACATTTAAGGTATAAAGAAACAAATACAATTTAATACTCTAAATCTACTGTTATCACTAGTGAAACACTACTATTGAGAATATTATAGGAATTTAACTCAAAAGAGATTTAAATTTTAGGAACAATTTAGGAAAGCAGGTATTTATAGAAAAACAAAAATTGACAACATAGGTAAGATGCTTTGGAAAATATTTTATTTTTATATTATGAAGTAACAAAACCTGGTGTATTAGTATTATTTTTTTGTATGTTTGCCATGTGATATATATATTGTTATGTTAAATGTTTGAGGGAAATAATTATCAGGCAACTATTTGTGTTATTTAAATTAATTAATTATCTAAAACCTGTCTGTCATCCTTTATCTGAAATATTCAGGACCAGATGTTTTTCAGAAATCAGACTTTTTAACTAAATGATTTAGTACAGTGCATACTTCATGTACCACAGAAAGCTCAAATGGATCTGGAGCAATATTCAGAATCAAACACATTAATATTCATAACAAATGTGATTTTAAAGAGATTATTAGTAGTAATAAAGTTTATGTAACATTTATTTGTAGAGTATTAAATTTATTTTTAAGATTGTGGGATAATTATAGACAATAAGTATAGTATATGTTGCTTCTAAGAGTAATGTGCTATAAGCCATATGCCAAGAGAAATACCTCTGCACTGGCAATAAATGTTAATTGCCCTTTGTTGTTTGAAAGTCCTTGAGAAACAGTCAATTCACTGTTGTTTTCACCATCATGTTAGTGTTGGACATTTGATGATAGGAAAGATACAAGGTCCATAATTCCTGAAGCTGTGCAGAGTAGATAGCCTTTGTAAACACCTCTTCCAGTCATATCTGCCTCAACAAACATTTCCATCTAAGCAGCCTTAAGACCAAACGTTACATCATCACATATTTCTATCATGCCAAAAGACAGTTCTTTTCAAATAGCTCATAATATCATGTTTATCATCACTGCTATCCTCATCCATTTCTATGGTAAGCCCTATTTCAGCAATTTCACTCTCTCAAGAAATGTATAAATAGAGCCTCATAGGGAATGGGCACCATGTCGTGATGTCAGCTCTCGCAAAGTTATGTTATGCTTCCAGCTGATAAATACTGACATATGTAGCAGAGTTTGAAATGATTTTGTCATTAGTGACACAAATCCTTTAAAATCTTCACTTGCAAAATCACTTTCAAACACCACTGAGTCCAGAGTCTGTACTAGGCATTTGCTAATGGTGGCTTACCAGATTGCTCTTAATAACTGGGTAAATAGCATTCTTAACTTTTATCAAGTGTTGAGCCTGAGAAATGTGTTAATAATAGCAAGCACACAACAAAGCAATCAATCAGTGTGATTATATGTGTTATTCGTGGAGGATAAAAGTCCTTGTCCCGATATTGTATTACAGATTTACACTGAATGGCAGTAACTGCTGAAAAGATCACATTTTTCAGAATTAGGAGGTAATGTGAAGGGCAGTTTTCCTGGAATAATACAATTGTACACTTTTATGCCCACTCATCTTTACTACAAATAGTATGCACTAGTGAGGCAAAGTGATTATTAAAGGTGTCAGAAAATATTTCACTTACCAATAGTTTCATGTTTTCATAAAACTACTTATCTAAATTGCATACACCTTTCAAATATCTCAGATGTTGGCTTTTTCCTGAACATGAAGAACAACTTTTTAATTTACATGCCTGCAGCATGTGCATACCAAGAACTATTTTTGTGTGTTTAGCGTCTTAAATATTTTGTGATATTTATTCAGAAATTACCACCTCTTTTGAAAGATCAGCCTTCAGCCAGTGGTTTCCCTAGTACTATAAACTATATTTTCATGACTAAGATTTTTATAACAGATTTAGTGATAAATTTTTCAACATTATCCTAAGTTGTTTCCTGATAAGCATTTTTCAGCATACATTTTATTTTTGTACAATGATTCTTAAGTTTCTTTCTCCAGCCTCTTGAATATTCATACTAAATTCAAAGTGTGAATCATAATACAATTAACCAATTTCATGGCCAACTGGCTGCTAAGTGACATGTTCACTTCCTCATTGAGTATCCACTCAGGTTACACAAAGCCAAGATCTTCATTGCCTTCCCATTCAAGTATTTCTCTATATTTCCCTGGCCCTTTGTCATTGCTATCACTGTACGACTTTAGTAAACTGTCTCAGATTCCTTAAGTTCTACTTGGCAGTGCCTGTATCTCATATTGGTCGGCAAGATACCTCAGAAATGCACACCACCACATTCATTTTGTTTTTATAATTTCTTATATATTGATGTTGACAAATACCACCTTGTCATCTAGCTTTACTCATGCAAATATTTTTATACATTTTTTATATTTTTCATGTTTAGACTATTACAGAACAATTAAGCAATGTCACAAAATAAGAACACTAAACTAAGCATCAGTAATTAGCACAGGCTTCTGTTGGAGGAGTGCTGAGACCTAAGAAATCCCTCATGCCATTTCAAGTACTTTGGGACATCCAACATGGGGAAATAAAGGACACCTTTCTGTTCCCAAAGCTTTTACAATGTCATGATTTTGGATTAATATTGTGGGTCTATAAGTATAAACCATACGAAGTATTGAATATCATAAAGCATAAAGATGTAAAAATTTACTATATTTGCTATATAAAATTTTAAAAATGTATTCATTGCTATTGAAAAATTAATATAATTCCATTTGTGAAGCTAAGAATTACAGTTTAAAGTCCATCTTCTAAATTTATTCCACTAAATTAGTCTAAACACTGAATTTAATAAAGATAATAACACATTTGCACATTAAATTTTGTATTTATTCTCATTGATATCCCCTCATCTGATATCCACAAAATTATTGTGAAGTAAGATAAACATTACTATCATGTCTTATGGATAAAGACACAGTGGTTGAAGGATTAGATGGAGTTGAGAAGCACAAAGAAAAGGTAGTTACTTGATATTTAATTTTTTTAATATTATATTCCTTCACACTTTATGCAGCAGTTTCTGGATTTGCCTTATAACAAATTGATTTTATATTAAATAAAAGTGAATCTGACTTACAAAGCATAGTAAAAGAGGTGTGAGATAATTCATTGTACTATCTTGTGCATCAGAAAAAAATGCATAGAATATAACCTCGCCTGGGAATCACCAACATCCTACCACAAATTTGTATAATATCTTAATATCTGTGTAGAAAATTCATTCATATGTTTGTCCAAACACAAACTAAATATGGGACTACACAATAGGTTGCATCAAGGATATAAATGATGACAATCTTATCCAAACCAATAACTGATTTACAGATTTTCCAATTAATTCATTTTAACTTCTTTCAATTATAAGATGAGTAAGTTTTGGGTATCTAATGTACAGAATGATGATTATAGTTAGCAATATTATATTACATACTTGAAAATTGCTAAGAAAGATTTAAATGTTCTCACAAAAAAATGAAGGGTTATTATGTGAGATTATGGAGGTGTTAGCTAATGTTATATGTACAATAAACATGTTCTATATATATAGAATATATATATACATACATTAAATCAATATATATATATATATATATATATATATATATATATACTCGCAATATATGTAAGCATTAAAAAACAGGTTTGCACCTTATATTTATACAACCTTATATGTTAACTACAATTCAATAAAGCCAGGAAAAAAGTCATTGAATAAATGCAAATTAAGTTCCAAATTCTGTGTTCTGGATTGGGAAGCAAATATGTAGACATAATCCTTACCATTAAGGGGTCACATACTTTTCTAGAAAGCTTAGACATATAAATTATTACTAATGAATAATACAATCACTCATAGGAAGATAAAGTATCTTAGACAATCATTAATGGCAGAGTTGTGATTCTTCAAACCAATGTTTACCTTTATCCTCTACACCTATATCATTTTGTTTCCATAATATCTAGACAGTCATAACTTTTTGTAAAAATCTTAAATATTTAGAATCTAGTCATGCCACATTCCGTGAATTGCATGTGCACTGAAATATTTTGTAATCATTAAAACATGTTTCAATCAACGTTTGAAGGTAGGCAAAACTAGAATAGAATAACAAGTAATAGAATTGGATAGAATTTATTTGTTCAAAATGTCTGAAATATTATTTAATTACATGTATGTACAAACACATACACTCATAGAAATATTGGGAGCAAAGCATCAAACTGATGTTTTCATCCTGTTGCATAATGGAAATATTAGTAACATTTGTTTTTTTATGTTAATTGGTATTTCCAACCTCTCAACAATGGCTATATAAAGACTTGATTTAATGAAAAAACATGTGAATAAATAAAATTTTACCTGATGTGTTGGATCTTGTTTTTTGTCCTTAACTGCACTGAAATTTTTTTGACTTATTATAAAACTTAGCTAGTGCTTTATTTTTATTTTTATTTTTATGTTTCTTATATAATTTATTTTGGTATCATTAATCTACAATTACATGTGCAATATTATGGTTATTAAACTACCCCGTCATCAGGTAACCCCCACCAACCCCATTACAGTCACTGTCCATCAGCATAGTGAGATGCTATAGAATCAACTACTTGTCTTTTCTGAGTTGTACAGCCCTCCCCATGCCCCCTCAACATTACATCTGCTAATTGTAATGCCCCTTTTTCCCTCTTATCCCTCCCTTCCCACCCATCTTCCCCAGTCCCTTTCCCTTTGGTAACTATTAGTCCATTCTTGGGTTCTGTGAGTCTGCTGTTGTTTTGTTCCTTCAGTTTTTTTTTCTTTGTTCTTATACTCCATATATGAGTGAAATCATTTGATACTTGCCTTTTTCAGCTTGGCTTATTTCACTGAACATAATAACCTCTAGCTCCATCCATGTTGTTGCAAATGGTAGGATTTGTCTTCTTATGGCTGAATAATATTCCATTGTGTATATGTACCACCTCTTTATCCATTCATCTACTGACAGACACTTAGGTTGCTTCCATTTCTTGGCTATTGTAAATAGTGCTGTGATAAATATAGGGGTGCATATGTCTTTTTCAAACTGAGCTGCTGCCGTCTTAGGGTAAATTCCTAGGAGTGGAATTCCTCGGTCAAGTGGTATTTCTATTTTTAGTTTTTTGAGGAACGTCCATACTGCATTCCACAATGGTTGAACTAATTTGCAGTCCCACCAGCAGTGTAGGAGGGTTCCTTTTTCTTCACATCCTCGCCAACATTTGTTGTTGTTTGTGTTTGGATGTTGGCCATCCTCACTGGTGTGAGGTGATATCTCATTGTGGTTTTAATCTGCATTTCTCTGATGAATAGTGATGTGGAGCACCTTTTCATGTGCCTGTTGGCCATCTGAATTTCTTCTTTGGAGAAGTGTCTATTCATGTCCTCTCCCCATTTATTAATTGGATTATTTGCTTTTTGTTTGTTAAGGTGCGTGAGTTCTTTATATATTTTGGATGTCAACCCTTATCAGATACGTTTTTTATGAATATATTCTCCCATACTGTAGGATACCTTTTTGTTCTACTGATGGTGTCCTTTGCTGTACAGAAGCTTTTCAGCTTCATATAGTCCCACTTGTTCATTTTTCTTTTGTTTCCCTTGCCCGAGGAGATATGTTCATGAAGAAGTCTCTCATGTTTATGTCCAAGAGATTTTTGCCTAAGTTCTTTTTTAAGAGTTTATGGTTTCATGACTTACATTCACATCTTTGATCCACCTTGAGTTTACCTTTGTGTATGGGGTTAGACAGTAGTCCAGTTTCATTCTCTTACATGTAGCTGTCCAGTTTTTCCAACACCAGCTGCTGAAGAGGCTGTCATCTCCCCATTGTATATCCAAGGCTCCTTTATCAAATATTAATTGACTGTATATGTTTCGGTTAATGTTTGGATTTTCTATTCTGTTCCACTGGTCTGTGGGTCTGTTTTTGTGCCAATACCAAATTGTCTTGATTACTGTGGCTTTGTAGTAGAGCTTGAAGTCAGGGAGCATAATTCCCCCTGTTTTATTCCTCCTTCTCAGGATTGCTTTGGCTATTCGGAGTCTTTTGTGGTTCCATAAGAATTTTAGAATTATTTGTTCGAGTTCATTGAAGAAAGCTATTGGTAGTTTGATAGGGATTGCTTTGAATCTGTAGATTGCTTTAGGTAGTATAGCCATTTTGACAATATTTATTCTTCCTAGCCAAGAGCATGGATGCATTTCCTTTTGTTAGTGTCCTCTTTAATTTCTCTTAGGAGTGTCTTGTAGTTTTCAGAGTACAGGTCTTTCACTTCCTTCGTTAGGTTTATTCCTAGGTATTTTATTCTTTTTGATGCAATTGTGAATGGAATTGTTTTTCTGATTTCTCTTTCTGTTAGTTCATCATTAGTGTATAGGAAAGCAACAGATTTCTGTGTTTTAATTTTGTATCCTGCAACTTTGCTGAATTCAGATATTAGTTCTAATAGTTTTGGAGTGGAGTCTTTAGGGTTTTTTTATGTACAGTATCATGTCATCTGCAAATAGTGACAATTTGACTTCTTCTTTACCAATCTGGATGCCTTGTATGTCTTTGTTTTGTCTGATTGCCGTGGCTAGGACCTCCAGCACTATGTTGAATAACAGTGCAGAGAGCGGTCATCCCTGTCTTGTTCCCGATCTTAGATGAAAAGCTTTCAGCTTCTTGCTGTTAAGTATGATGTTAGCTGTGGGTTTGTCATATATGGCCTTTATGATGTTGAGGTACTTGCCGTCTATACCCTTTTTGTTGAGAGTTTTAATCAGGAATGGATGCTGAATTTTGTCAAATGCTTTTTCAGCATCTATGGAGATGATCATGTGGTTTTTGTTCTTCTTTTTGTTGATGTGGTGGATGATGTTGATGGATTTTCAAATGTTGTACCATCCTTGCATCCCTGGGATGAATCCCAGTTGATCACAGTGTATAATCCTCTTGATATATTTTTGAATTCAGTTTGCTAATATTTTGTTGAGAATTTTTGCATCTATGTTCATCAGGGATATTGGTCTGTAAGTTTATTTTTTGGTGAGGTCTTTGCCTGGTTTTGTTATTAGAGTGATGCTTGCTTCATAGAATGAGTTTGGAAGTATTCCCTCCTCTTCTATTTTTTGGAAAACTTTAAGGAGAACGGGTGTTATTTCTTCTCTATATGTCTGCACTGAAATTTTAATAGGTAAAAAGAAAACAAGGCCAATCCAGAAGATTCATTTTAATATAGCAGGAATAAAGGAGTTACATTGTATAGTTTTCTATTAGACGACAAGTAAGAAATATTGGAACTGATGTTACTGACATTTAATTTATTATATAAATAATAATTACTTTGGGAAATATATGTACATATATTTACATACTTTTATGTATATTATAGCTCTCAATAAATCTATTTCCATGATTTTTTCAGGTATAATGTCTCATGCTTTATATATATAGGATTAAAAAGGAAAAAAATTAAAGTGACTGAGCTGTTAATGATGCAAAGTGGGTGCCCTTTAAGACTGCATGCTGAATGCTTTTAATTTAAAATGAAAGAAGTGTCTCAGAAGCAGTTATTTATAAACTGGAAAGGATGATGCAATTAAAATAAATTGGCTGGCATGGGTTAATTATCTTTTTCTTACATTTCTGGATGGATCTTTTCTTTAAGCACAGGTTATAATTTAAGTCAATGGAACGCCCTATAGAAATATCCATATGACAACCAGGGTTTGACTAGGCATTATTTACTCGTGCCTTTTGCAGACCATTGGACCACTTCTCAGAAATCATTAATATAGTTCTCCATTATGCTCTTCAGATTCCTAATTTAAATAATCCTATTTCTGTCTGGTAGATATTGAATCATGAATATGAAATGACTTCACCTGACTTCACTTGAAATTCACTTAATTTTCAACTCTGTTAGCTGTGAGGTGAGAAGAAAATAATTTCATTCAAAATTACAGAACTAGGTTGATTTTATCCTAAGAAGCTCTGTAGCTACTCAGTGTCCTAAATTGAGGTGTGGTTTATTTCACAGCTTTATATGAGTGATTACATCGAAATCATCCATTTTTTTCTTTCTGTATTTTTTGTGTCATTGTTTATCAGTTTCATGATTATTTCCTGATCATTGTGACATCACAGATTGGTCAAGTTCCTGTATCTTGACTTGAATCAGGTAAACTTCAAGACATAGACCTGAGCATCATTTCTCTCTCTCTCTCTGTCTCTTTAAAACCTAAAGCATTCATAGCTAGTTTGGTCCTTATCATTTCATTCTTGTAATAATAGAGATATATAATGAATGAGTTTCTCATTTTTAAGTATGCATGCATTATTTTTCAATGAGTATATCTATATCCAGATGCACTACTGGTGTGTTGAAAGTTGCATTAATCAGTACATGATTTTCTATTTGACTGTACAATTCTCCTATTAGGAATTTACGCTGTAGCAACATCCACATACACATGTGCAAAGGTGAACATGTAAAACAATCACGTTCAATGTTATTTATGCTGGTGACAAATTGAATATTCTCAGCAATAGCAAAATGGCTGACAAGATTATTCTACATTCACATTTTAGCTAATCTTAATAAGGAGATATAACTATAGATGCTAATTCAATATATTCTTATCTCTTTTGTAGTGAATAAAGGAAATTTGCCAAAACATTTTTGTACTCAGTTTTCAACGTTGTAAAAAAAAAAATCTTGTTTTTTGTATGACTGTCTATGAATATGTCTTTTGATCAAATTATAAAGAAACTGACTGCCTTTGTAAATCACTGGAGAAATAATTCTTCCTCCATGTCTATGTTCTGTAATACTTTCTTAAACTATACATGCAATCTTCCTACAGGCATGTTTTTTAAAAACATTTTATAAATTATATGGTGTTTTCCCCCAAATATTAACATGATAATAGTCACCTTTCCCACTAACAGATTTGCCTTATCCAATAGAAAATGTTTCTTCTGCTGTCCAAGGGTTTAACTGTAAGTACAAATCCCTTCTTATATGTAACCGCTCTCCTCATATCAATTTCCCATTAATTTTTAAATATGTTTAAACACCTCCCAATTCAAAAATAATAATTAAATTAAATTTGAAATGCTTTCTTCCTTTATTTCCTTAGAGCTATATATTTCTGTTTTTCATCCTAACTTTCTAAACACTCTTCTTACTGCCTTTTTGGGCACAGCCTGTCCCCACGATGTCAGCTTCAGGGTTTCAGCATCTGTTCCTTATTTCCTTCTCTGACTTCACTTGTATTTGTAGCCACTTCTGTACCTTCAGTCTTTCTTTGCTGAAAACTCTTCTGTATCTCCCAACCAAGAGTTTTCCCTATATCCTACACATTTTATAAAATTTCTTACTGGATATGATATCAGCCTCTCAATGCTAATAATTATAAAATAAATTTAATTTCATAAAACATTCTTCCTGAAACACCAGAACAAATGAGCCATCACAAGACAACCCAGAATCTGAGCCCCAAATCTGGAAATCATTTTTCCCACATCATTATGCTAGTCAATATTGAAGCATTCTGATCCTGTCCAATCTATCTTCTTAATATCTCTGAAATAAGCCCAAACCTGTCTCTCAAGAACCATTTTCTTCATTCAGATAATTATTGTTTCTCACCAGAATTATGAGAAATTATCTCCTAAATGAATGAATGAAAGAGATGGTCGTACAGCACAGCTTTGAGGAAGCCGCTGCTGTTTTTATGCTTCAGTCCTTGTTGGCACGGAGATCATAATGTAAACACCTTTAATATTGCTACGAATTGTGACTTTGTGGTTTGGCACCTTTTATCTCTCCAGTCTCAGATATCTATGTTCACCAGGGTCCCACTGTATTCTTGTCCTTCTGAATAAAGTATACTATAAATTTTTCCTTCGCTTATGTTCTAGTCCCTGCAGCCCCTTTAAGTTGGAAAACTGTAATTTGAGACAATCTCCATGGAAAAGTATTTTTCAAAACAAGCCAGGTTAGTTATTACCCCTGTGCACCTAAATACTGTTTCTCCCTATTATGATACACATCACATAGTATTGGAAATGCCTAGTCACTCAATAGCTTCTCTGTTACAGGCTACCAGACAGGTTCAGAATTCTGTTCATTATAGAATATATTTTCAGTGCCCAGCAAAATTCCTGTTATGAAGGAGGTGCTCATGAAGTACTGTTTTAATAAATGAACAGATTAATGAAAGAATGAAGTAAAAACAATATATTTTTGCCTCCCCTGGGAATGATTCACAATGTACCCTTATAAAGATATTGCCCTAAAAGATACCTCATATAAAGTTAATCTAATTTAACATGTACTTAAAGAAAACACTTCGCAAGTTCTAGTATAGCAGAAGTTATTCAAAAGAATTCATTCAAATTGTTAATTCCATACTATTTTAATTAAAAATGTGGTGAGTCAAAATCTCCCGGACCATTCTCTCATTGAGTTATCAGGTCAGCATTCCCTTCCCTTTAATATTGAAAGGTCTGTGAGTGTTTTGATGGATAGAAAAGAAGGTATTTGCCCTCAGTTGGAAAATCCTGGATCTAAGTTGTTTCTGGTAGAATTCAGGTTCTGTGGATTCAGGGCACAGATTCCTAGAGACTCTCAGGTAAAACGAAGGACTCCTATGGAGAGGAATGGGAAATGTTTGATCACTTACCTGTTCATTCTGCAATGTGAGGTAGTCCCCCACAGGGAAGCACCTGGAAACCAAATCTCTTATTCTGGCAAGAGAGCGCAGGTCTGATGTGGGAATAACGGATCCGGAAAACAGTTCATGACGTCCCAGACGTTGCTCTGCTGTGAGTCTGTTCATTGCCTGATAAGACAATAATCTTAAACTCTGTTAAAACCTAGATTTATAAATCTGATTTTACATTATGATTTTTTTGTGTTAGATCATTGATCCACAAAGCTGTATAATGTTAAAAAAATTATGATGTTTAAGTAACTAAGTTTTGTGGTTGTTACACAGTAATAGATAACTAGTAAAATAAAGGGAATGATATTAGTCTCAGTTGAAAAATACATGAAGAAGAAAACAACTAATTTAATTTGGGTATGAAAGCAGGAGGTTTGATTTTATGTAAACAACAAAATCCCTTACCAAGTGAAAATAATTTCATATTATGACTGCAAATGTATGAGCGATTTTTGAAATATCAAAAACCCAATCATGTGTACTGAAAAATACATTCCCTGATATAATGAAGTTGTCCACATTTACTAAGACATATATTATTATTGATGGGAGCATTAAAAGTGGGGAAAATTTAGGTGCATGGCAGGTTTCGTGCCATTGGTGCTTTCAAAACAAAGGACAAATTGAACATTTTAACAGCATTGCACCAGCTGTGCTCAGAATATTAGTGCTCTGGCAATAATCACAGCGTAGCACACACCCTAAGGTGCTAAACTCACTTCCTGCTGAGAGTAATGCTGAACTTTCATACATACTCGAAGTACTACGTAAGCGACATCTCATTTCAACAAACAAAAGCAGAGAGTAGCTCTTCAGTTGTTACTTTCTGGCCAAATGAGCACCACGCTAGAAAAAGGCCATATCAAGAAATCTAATTATACTAATAAATTCTTCATTTTTTGTCCACAATCCAATTTCTTATGAAAATTACCAGTGTATACTGATAGAGAAAAAAATATTTTAGGAATACATGCTATCCTCTCGAAAGCACCTGTAGGACCGTCTGCAGAGCACCAGCAACATCTCTCCATTCAGGGCTGAGACTTCCAGGGACCAGCTGCTGAGAATGCTGCTGCTGACATGTCACAACTGAGTCCTTTCCCAGTTCTTGCCTGCCGTTGAGGGAGGTATTTCCCACAGTTTCTTTATTTCTCACTCATTTTTAAAGGATGATTTCACTGGGTACAGACTTCTAGATTGGTGGGGCTTTATCTCTCAAAACTTAAGTATTAAAAAAATTTTTTGTTTGCTCAATATTTAAACATTTAATTCACTCTCTTCTTGCTTTCATGGTCTCTGAGGACATTTGGATATAATTCTTATATTTGTTCCTATAGATAACATGGATTTTTTTCCCTCTGGCTTCAGGATTTTTTCTTTATTTTGATTATCTCTATTTTGGAAATGACATGCTGTGATATGTGTGTTGTTTTAGGCACTTATTATTCTTGGTGTTCTTTGAGCTTACTGTATCTGGGTTTTGGGATAAATTTGGAGAAATTCTCAGTCATTATTATTTCAAATATTTCTTTTGATTCTCCTCTCTTCCTTCTGTTACTGCTTTCCCATTACACATACATTACAACTTTTGTGTTTTCCCACAGTCCCTGGATATTTTTTTCTTTTTGCACTCTTTGTTCTCTTTGCTTTTAAGTTTTTGAGGATTCTATTGATATTTCCTCTAAGAGATTTTTTTACTTCAGCTGTGCCCAGTCTACTAATAAGACCATAAAAGGCAATCTTCAGTTCTGTTGCAGTGATTTTCATCTTTAGCATTTCTTGTTTGTCTCTTTCTTTGAATTTCCATCTCTCTGATTCCATTGCCTATCAGTCTTGCATGCTGTCCACTTCTTCCATTAGAATCCTTAGCATTTTAATAATAGTTGTTTTAAATTCTCAGACTGGTAATTCCAATACCCTAGCCACCATGTTTGGTTCTGATACTGGTTCATCAAACTGTGTTTTTGGCCTTTTGGTATACTGTGTATTATTTCTTGGTAGGCAGACACAATATGCGTGGGCAAAGGGAACTGCAAAAATAAGCCCTTAATAATGTGATGGTGAGGTGTAGGGGAAGGGAAAGCAGTCTCCAGTCACAAGTGTTTCTCATTTGTTTTCTCCTCCACCCCCATGCCTCTTAGGTGGAGAGCATGGCTAGAAAGTGCTAACCCTGAGTATTTCTCTTCCCTCATATTGTGAGGCTCTGATAATAATACTCTGCAGTTTAGGTTCTGGGGAACGAGTTTCCCTGGAGGAAGGCCTTATGGAGAAGAGCAGAGTGCTCCAGGATATTTCAAAATGGTCCCCTCACCCTTTCCCCTGCCAAAAGTCTGAGGGGATTTTTGTCCGATATTTACTGACAGAACCTGAACAAGCTCCTGGAAGTAAATCTCACAGTAGTGCGGGGACGCTATGAATGAGTTCCCCTGGAGTTTTTAATGCTCAGACTTGTCCACAATGAGCCTCCTGAAATTCGTTGACTTCCGTTCGGATCTACTGCCTTGGCGCTGGTTGCTTGGGTGAATCTGGTCATGAGCTTCCGCTCCGGTAAGCCAAGACTCCTTTGCTGGCCTGTCTTTCCAGTGTTGGGTGCAAAAGTTTGTGCTATGTCTTTTGTTTTCTTACGGATCCAAGAAGAGCTCTCAGTTTTTCAATCTGTTCAGTACTTTTGTGTTGTTGAAGTGGAGACTTCCAAGCTGGGTACACGTGGAATAGGGAAATGTCGAAAGTTGAGAAATACCAGTTATAAAACCAATGACCCATTGAAGTTTATTAGAAAATTAGTAAAAATTAGTTTTAATACACCAAAATGACCGTTCTCGAACTGGAAACACTGAAGTCAAAATGTGGGCTGAGCCTTAGGGGTATATTATCCCAAAGCAGGTTATGTATTGGGAAAGTAGTGACTGTTCATTCCTCACAGTGACCAATTACAGTATTAGAATGTTCTTAAGTGATAGGGAATTGGTTAGTGGTTCTCTCTGCCAGTTTTGGGGAACAGTTAGAGTTTTGTTTGATTTCCAGAAGCATAAGCAAGAAATGACTCAAGTTAAGTTCCTTGCAAAATAAGCTACATTAAGTTTACTTGTGTGACTAAACAGGTTTGTGTGCTTAAGAAATTTTCAAGGCTGGTTTCCATTTGTGTTTGATTATAAACAATTCTCCATTTTCGGTCATTCTTTTAGCAGGCTGAGAGGATGACCACCACTACAGCCTAATTCTCGGTTACCACTGTTGATGTAGTCATGCCAAAGAATCACATGTTCTGTTTCCATTAGTTGAATCATCAGGCTCATTTATGTGGTTATTGTTCATTTCACCCACTTGTCGGATACCGATGGATACATTTGGTCTGTGAGTAGCTGACAACAGGCATTCAGAACCCTAAGTATACATCTTAGAGAGGTTAATATAATGATCATAAGGAGAACAACAGCCAAGGATTGAAAAATCCCCCAAAGCAGAGTCCCAGGAGCCAAGATTGAACCAACTAAATAACTACAGTGGGTTAAAATAAGATTCAGGTTTTATCTTTCTAAATCAATCTACAATGTTTTGGATAACATATAATTGGGGTTCAAAAATTTTTTTGTTATTTACATAGGCACAATGTGATGTATTAGCAATCACAAACCCTCATTACTGATACAAACATACATGAACATGAGGATGTTTTGTTTTGGAAGGTGGTGGTGTAGGTGGGCTTCCACTTACATTAGGCTTCTGTTGTGTGAGCAACCAGATAATTGAACTAGAGATGTTTTTATGAAAGCAAAAGAAAAGCAAAGGTTAATATTTCATGCAAATTATAAATTTGGTTTCTGAATCTGGAGAATAGCCACTTGAGAAAATTTCTAGGTTTGAGTTGGGAGCATCTTTAGATGGTGGAATGAGGACTGTAGTTTTAGTCTGATGAATTTTTCTAGTTTGTAGTTGGACTATGATGAAGTCATCAAGTGTTCTGTTGAAATTTCCTGAGTGGCCCATACAGCCACAGGCATGAATGTTGTCCTTACACACTCTGTGGTGGTGGCTTTCTGAACTTTGCAAGTAGATAAAACCTCAAATACAACAGGATTAGAATCTGATTATGGACACACTATTCTTTTGTGTTGAAATAATCTTCTCTTTGTCATTGCATTTTTATCAAAGTATTTGCACTAAAACTAATTTGTAAAATAAGTATGGTTTATATGCATATTCTCAAATATGGCATTTCGGTCTAAGTGTTGGTAATATAACCAATGGGTCCTATTGTGTCTTGTTACAAGGAGAACAGATTCTTATTGAACTTACATCACTACACATATTGTCATAAAAATAAGAATATCTCATGAGAGTACCTGAGTTCTGGAGGAATCAAGTAGGGAGAGAAAGATAAATGGTTCAACTTTTGTTTGCAAAGTATATTTTGCCAAATTTTCCTTAACTTCTAGACAGACAAAGATCTTTTAAATCTGGAAAACAAAGCATTGAGGAAACAACAGTGCTTTAACTGAAGTCATAAAAATTCATTTTCATCAGTACTCTCAGTTGCCTGTAACTCCTGTTTTGCTTGACCTTGAGTTATCAGCTTTATGAATCATTTTCCATAAGAATTTCGGAAATTCTTCCCCAGTTCAGTGCTATGATCTTAAAATTATCAGAACCTGCATTTTGGAGTACTTGTCAGGGTCTTTCTATGAGTCTTTGCGGATGAAGCATTTTTGTCTATAGTTGATTATAAATACTTTCAGAAAAAGAAAGCAAGGCAGTAACTTTGAGTCATAAAATGCTTAAAAACAACCATGGCTAAAGATCTGGAGAGAGTTTACAGAAATACACCAAAAAATTGACAAGAAAATTTGGTTATGTTTGTGATATACAGTATTTTCAGATAATAGCTGGACTTTTACTGATAATATTATACCAGACATATCAGATTTATAGGAATTCATCTAATGTTTGAATTACTTATTTTAATGGTATGTATCCCACATAAATATAATCTAAACAAGAATGACCCAGGTCAACTTAGTCTTTCAAAATAAGCTAAATTGAGCTTTACTTGTATGACTAAACTGTTTTTTTTTATGCTCAGGGAATGTTCAAGGCTGGTCTCCATTTATTTTTGATTTGAACAGAACCCAGAAGCCATCTAGACATATTTTAAATGCAGGTTAAAAGTCATCCATATTTATATGTTGTGAATTGGTATTTAGTAAAATATCACTTTGCTTTAGGTACATTATCTGTAATTTAAATAACTAATGTTGACAAAGTTTATATATATTCATCATAATAATATTGGAAAATGCAACATCTTGCAACTAAACATTATTAAATGTATATATAGCAGTGGCACTGGAGAAGGAAACTAAATCAAAGATAAATTAATACTAGTTCAAATTCCTTGACACCTTTACTTTTAAAATCTAAATTTACTTTAGTAGACATGTCTTAGAACCATTGTGAATGGGATTAAAGATAGATGTTATTTCCAAAATTAAGCTGTATACATTGTATTATGGGTTAAAATCATGTAAAAGTAAAATTATTTACATGTTTTTTTGAAAAAGAAGAGTGTCTAACATAGCAAAAATTGATCATATGTATGGAGTCCATTTAATTATAACTTGCATATTGTTCTCTAGGTGTTTAGTTACAAAGTTTGCAGGTAGTATTTTGTACAAAGTAACCCCTATTAAGGATATATAAAGAAAGGTCAACTTCTCTCAAGTGACAGAAAATCTGACCACTCTTAAATTAGAGATGAAAGGACCCAATTATGTTTGACATCAGTCTTCAGTGGAATCCTAAAGGATCCATGTCCTGGAATGCTGCATTTGCAGCTCATTCCGAGTCCTGCAAAAGGATAAATTTTAAGACCCACAACTATTCTAATGAATAGGGTATCTGGAAGGCCATTCTTCGTTTAAGTGCATTTTAAGTTACATGGACCTACAACATCTGAGCAGCTGTGTAACTTTGGTCAATGTCCTCCGTTTCCCTCCACTTACTTCACACTCTTACTACCTGTATAATGATTTAATACCTGTATAATGACTTAAAAAACTAAAGTTCAGAATTTGTATTATATAGAATAAACAATTGTGTGTTAAGATATTGTTTCATTAATTTTCAGTATAACAAATCTGTACATATATCATTGCATTAACGGTTTAAGTATATGTTTATTTGCATAAGTGTACACAATATGATATAAATTCCTTAAAATAATTTATGTAGTAGATTACATAAATAAAAGTCATTATGTGGAATAAAAGTAAACTGTCCATATGAATAATAGATGATAATTTCAATAACTACATATTGAATGTATAATATAAATATTATATGCCATTTAATTGTTTTTAAAAACAAAAGAAATCAACTCATGAGGTGTACTAAATTTTGAATATTCTTATATGAATACTGTGATTGTTCACGTTATTTGCTATCTACAGTACAAAGGTAACTTTTGAGCGAAATGTTATCTTTTGAGTGTTTGTTTTTGCATAAAACACAGCTGAGTCCCTCTCTACTTTGGACGTCTACATAAACACTCTAAACATAGTTTTCTCCATTAAAGAAAGGAAGGGGAAAAAAGAAAAAAGTAATAAAACTTAATAAAGACAAACATCATTAACTTTGATAAATTTACTGAAAATTTGCGGGGCCACATTGCATATTGAATGGCTATCTTCCCTCTCCTTGGTTTTTCTAGTCTCTTCTGGATTCTAACCCACCTTCACCTGAGAACTCAGTTTATTTTTATTTTTTCCTTTTACTGGATTGAAAAGGCTCTTACCGAACTTTATCTAGGGTTTCAGCTGAACCAAATTCTTATATTTATAAGGATCTACATTCACTTTAAAGTAGTTCTGGTTAGGGGAAGTTTTTTTCTTTGTCAGAGATTAAATATTAGTAGCTTTTTGCAAATTTGCTCCCAAAAAGCTCTTCTATCAGGTAAGGATAATACAAGGTACTTAATTATTCAACTGGATATTCCTTCTTGGTCATCTCTAATTCTTTTCTCATTTTTCTTTTCAATTTTATAATCTTTGTCCTAAATTGGGTCACTGATTCCTGATTCTGTTCTATTCCTTTGATATTATGTGGAGTTTCTTATATTCAACCTTGACCCACTTTACACAGAAGGTCTGTGTCTCTCCAGCCTGGTCAGATCAGAACTAGACTCTAGCAGATCCTAAGAAGCTGAATGGTGTGTAGCAGCCTTTCTTTCTGAAGAGGAAGCATTAGAGTTTATTTGTGGCTTGGAAAGAAAGATGAGTACCCAGTCTGTGCCTTCCCTTGACTTTATGGTTCAGATCCCTACATACTGAGATAAATAACCAAAGGTAAATTTCTGAACAACTTATCCATATGTCCAGACTGTCTCCTTCCAGGGGAAAAAATGTTTGCTTCTATCAAATCTGTTTATTTTTAGAGTCAGAACACTTCACACTTCTGTCACTATTACCATTTTATTTTAACCTCTTGACTACAGTTGAATTCACCTCCAAAGATAGTTTGACAAAAATTTGGCATGTTCTCCATTACTGAAATAGAAATGTGGACATCATTTAGTGATCTTATGTTTTTTCCTTTAATCTTACATGTGCTGCTCTCAGCTGATGATAATCACTGAGTTATTGTTGGTCGCATAAAATCTGTTAAAACTGGCAGGTTTATTCTGATAAGGAAAATTCATATTTTTTTAGAGAATTGACATATAATAATGAAACCATTTTTTAAAAGCAGAGATGGTGCTATTCAGGTTATCTATTTCTTACCAAGGGAGTTTTGTACTTTGGGTCTTTTGTGTTTCAAGGTTTGCCCACTTAATTCTAAGTTATTTAGTGATATCCACTGTTCATAATATTTCTTTACTATCCTTTTTTAATATTTATAGAATTAGTAGTGATATGACTTTCATTTCTGATATTGGTGTCTTGACTTTTTCTTCTGATTAGTCTGATTAGAGGTATGTCAATTTAATTGATTTACTTAAAATCATCTTTGGGTTTCATTTTTATTTTTTTCTTTCATTGCTTTATGTTTTGATATAATTCCCCTTATTCTGCCTATTTGGAGCTTAATTTCATGTCTTTTTCCTTGTTTCTTAAGGTGAAAACTGAGTGATTACTTGAATCTTTTCTCTTCGTTAGTAAGAACATGTAGTCCTACAAATTTCCCTCTAAGTATGGTTTAGGTTGCATCCAACATATACACTGTGTTCTTATTTTAAAGGTCAAAATAATTTCTGTTTCCTATGACTATAGATCACTTTGAAATTTTAGCAAAACTCTCCACTTTGATCTTCAAGCCTGTCTGTATGAATCTTGACCATTTAAATTTCCACATATATTTTAGACATGGGTTTCAAGTTCCACTTTAAAAAAGTCACCTTAGTAATTTGACGTTGCATTACATCTAAACATGAAATTCATAGATAAGTGAATTCCTTTACACATTTATGATTTCAGTATACATTCTTTAGTTGTTTCATATATTTGTAATAAAGATTATCATATTCTGCATACCACACTGAAAATCCCTGGCCTTTATACCTGATTGCTTTTGGATACATTAAGGTTCAGTCCTTGTAATGTAAAGTTTAGTCAGTGTTGACAAACAGATGGTATCACATGTGTCAACAGCTGTAGAATCATACAGTTTTGTTGCCTGAAAAATACTGTTTATTGCCTGTTCACTTGTCCCTCCCATTCCCCAAAACCTTGTCAGCCACTGAACTTTTTAAATTATCTAGTTTTTTTTTTCCAGAATGTTCAATAATTAGAATCATACAGTATGTAGCCTTTTTGACTGGATCCATTCACCTAGCAATATGTATTTAAGATGTCTTTCTAATTCATTTCTTTTTATCACTGAGTAATATTGCATTGTTTGGATGCCCCACAGTTTATCTTTTTACCTATTGAATGATATTTTGTTTGCTTCCAGTTGTGGCAATTTTGAATAAAGCTACTATAAACATTTACTTGCAGGTTCTGTGTAGACATAAATTTTCAAATCAGTTAAGTAAATATGTAGAAGAGTGATTGCTAGATTGTATGTTAAAATTATGTTTACTCTGTGAGAAATTGCCAGTCTCCAAAGTGTCTTTACCATTTGGTATCTCCATTCACAATGAGTGAGGATTCCTATTGTTCCACGTCTTCACCAATGTTTGGTATTACCCTCTTTTCTTGTTATTTCACATTTTTTTGTTTTTTAATTTTAGCTGTTTTAATAGGTGTCTAGTGGTATTGTCTGTTGTTTTAACTTCCAATTACCTAATAACAGGTGATAAGATTTAACATCTTTTATTTGCTTATTTGCCGTCTGTGTATTTTCTTTGGTGCAGTGTCTGCATAGATCTTTTTCCAGTTTTAATTGTTATATTCATTTTTTTTTATTGCTCAGTTTAAAGATTTCTTTTTATATTTTTTATGAAAGTTATTTACCAAATGCTTGTTTTGTCAGTAATTTCTCCCAGAATGTGGTTTGTCTTGTCAATCTCTAACAGTTTTTCGCAGCATAGCCTTCATTTTATTAAAGCCCAATTTATTAATCTTTCATGGATTGTTTTTGGTAATGTATCTAAAAACTCATCACTAAACTTGAGGCCTCTTGGATTTTCTCTCATGTGGTCTTCTGGATTTTAAAAAATAATTCTACATTTTACTTTTAGGTGCATGATCTTTTTTGAGTTAATTTTAGTGAAAGGTGTCTTATACCTCATTGTGTTGCATATAGACTTAAATTGTTCCTGCACCATATGTTTAATAAAAATATTCTCAATTGAATTGTCTTTGCTTCTACTAAAGCTCAGCTGACTATATCTCTGTATATTTAATCTGGAATCTCTATTTTTCCTATTGATCTATATGTTTATTCTTTCTCTAGTACCATGCTGTATTGAATATTTTAGCTTTATTAATTCTTGAAATTGAGAAGTGTAAATCCTAAAACTATTCTTCTTCACTACTGTGTTGGCTACTTTACATGTTTTGATTTTACATGTAAATTTTCTAATCAGTTTTTCAACACCTGCGAAATAGCTTATAGGAGTTGAATTTGGATTACACTGAATATGTAGATCGAGTTGGGAAAAAGTAACATTGTAAAAGTATCAGTTCTTATCTTTGAACACAGAATCTCTCCATTTATTTAGAGAGATTTTGAAGTTTTCTGCGTAGAATCTGTACATATTTAGAGATCCTATAATCATGTTTATATAAAAGTATTTGGGTTTTTAGTGCTGTTGCCAATGGTAGTGATTTTTTAAAATGTAATTTCAAATTATAATTGCTCATTCTAAGTATATTTACTATATTGTAACTTGGTATACTTGTGTGTTCTAGGATTTTTTTTTATTCCTTGGAATTTTCTAAATAGACAATCATGTCATCTGTGAGCAAATACAGCTTTATTTCTTCCTTCTGTTAGGAAGGAAAGGACTCGGCTCGGTGTCACATGGAAGTCAGATATAATGAGATGAGAGATCAAAGTCAAGAAAGCAAAGGAAGTTTTAATACACTCTGCACAGAGTAACAGAGAGGGCCTGCCTAAGATACGACAGGCAGGCATGAATGCTCATTCTGAAACTTCTTTTATGTGGTTTTGGCAGGGCAGAGAGGTCCTTGATTGACAGCTGTCAGCTCTCTAGGCTTGTTCTGATTGGTGAAATGAGGACAGGGGCTGTGCTGTGCCTGTGCCTCTGATGTTTCTTATGTGGGGGGACCCTGCACATTTCCTGAGTCACTCTCAGACCCTGTGGCTTCATCTCATTAACTCTCTGAGTCATTTCTGGCTTTCTGGTTCTATTTGATCAACTCCCTGAGTCATCTTTGGTGGTCTCTTTCCCCTTTTCATCCTGCTCATTCCTGTCTTTCTGCCTAACACTTCAAAATCTATGTGCCTTCCATTTCCTTTCCTTGTATTTTTGCCCTGCCAGTCAGAAGTGCCATGTTCAACGTTGTTGAATAGGAATGGTGCAAGAGTACATTCTTCTTTGTTTAAAATTCTGGGGGAAAATTAACAGTTTATTACCATTACAGTGATGTTAGCCTAAGATTTGAATACATGTTCTTTTCCAGGTTGACACAGTGTCACTGTATTCCTAGTTTTCTGACACTAATCACCATAAATGAATGTGGATTTTTTTCACATGTATTTTTTCTCTACCAATTGACATGTCGTATGATTTTTCTTCTTTTGCTTATGGATGGGGTAAATCCCATTGTTTGCTTTTCAGAAGTTGAACTGGCACTGTACATCTAGAATAAGTATGACTTGGTTGTGTTAGTTTTTTGAGAATTCTTACATGTATTTTCATGAGAGATATCAGCCTGAAATTTTCCTTTCTTGTAATACCTTTATCTGTTTCTGATATTAGAGTAGTGCAAGTTAGGCAATGATTGCTCCTTCTTTTTAAAATATTTTCTATTACAGCATGTGAGAACTGGTTCCAATTCTTCCTTAAGTTCTTGGTAGAACTTACCTATGAAACTATCAAGGACTGATTTTCTTTTGAAGAAGATTATTAATTATTCATTCAGTTTTTCAATAGATACACTCCTATTTAGATTACCTTTTTCCTTGTAAAAAACATGGCTGTTTGTATCTTCAGTGGAATTGCTGCATTTCTTCTCATTACCAAATTTGTAGATATAAAGTTGGCCTTAATATTCATTTATTGTCCTTTTAATCTTCATTAAGTGTTCATGGGATTGGATTAATGTGCATAAGACTGGTAGTGATGATTCACTCTTTGATTTCTCATATTAGTATTTTATGTCTTTTTATTATTCAATTTGGTTAGAAGTTTATCAATTATATTGATCTCACTAAAAATACAATCTCTGGTTCCATTGATTTTTCTCTGTTGTTTTCCTGTTTTTCACTCATTGGCTCTGCTCCTATTTTTATTTCTGCTTTTCGCTTGATTGCTTTAGGCATAAAATGATCATCATTCTGTTTTCTAATGTGGAAGTATAGATTATCAACTTAAGATCTTTTCTAACATGCATTTTAATGTTATATATTTTCCTCTACATACTGCTTTCACTGTGACCTACAAATATAGAAAATTGTTTTCAATTTCATTTAGTTCCAAACTTTTTTTAAAGTTCTCTTCAGATATCTTCTTGATACAAATGCTATTTTGAAATGTATTGCTTAATCTTCTAATAATTGAGTATTTTTCAGCTACCTTTCTTTTACTGATATATCTTGGACTTCAATTAGTCTTATAATAGCATTGTATGATTTGTATTTTTTTTACATTTAATTGGTGGGATTTTTGCCTAGAAGGTGACCAGATTTCCACATGGGCTTGGGAGGAATGTTTATTCTGCAGTTGCTGGATGTAGTATTCTGTAAATGCCAATTAGATCAATAGTGTTACTTGGTCAGCTAGTACCTTACTGATTTTTCTGCCTGCTTTATTTATCAGTTACTAAAAGAGGGTAGTTGAAGTATCCTTCTTTTGAAGTATTCCTTTCCACTTTCTCTTTTGCCCCATTTTAATTCTTCTATCCTTTAGCGCACTTGACTGATTATGGCCTCCATCAAAATAATCTGACTTTCTTTCTTGCTCTCTCTCTCACTGTTACATCACTGCCACAATAAAGTATATAACAATAATCAATGCATATGGTTATGATTGCACTTTGGCAAAGTTGTTTGGGCAAGCCAACTAACTGTATTTTAGACTTTAAAAGACATACAAATCACTGGGGAATTTTGTTAAAAATGCAGTTACCTGAACTCCACTCTAAGACATTAATTAATATTGGATTTGTCTACTTTGTCTTGAAGTTCTGTCATTTTTATGCCTTGCCTATTTTGCATACATATTAATATGCACACATATTAAGTGTTAGCGTGTCTCATTGGGAAGTTGTACCTTTATCATTACGCCAAGTCTGCTTTCATCCTGATATTTTCCATTATTCTGAATCTGCTTTTTCTGAAATGATTATAGCTACTCTGTTTTTCTTTAAGCATGTTATATCTTTCTCCACCTCTTCAGTTTAACTTAGCTGTGTCTTTATAATTAAAATGTTTCTTGTAGACAATGTATATTTGGATCTTTAATTTGTTTATTTAATCTACACTGACAATCTCTGTTAAATGTTGTATTTAAACCTTTTACATTTAAAGGATTGTAGATATTGAGATAATATATACCATATCTGTAACAGTTTTCTATTCATTGTTTTATTTTTCTACTTTTACTGCCATTTTGTTTTAATTGATGATATTTTAAGTGAAAGTATTATAGATATAATCTTTTGATGGTTTCTCATATGCAAAACTGTGGTTCAACATTTACCCATATTCTCAAGACCTCACCCCCTCCACTGCAGTCACCGTCTATCAATTTAGTAAGATGTTATAGAGTCATTAATGGTACTCTTCATGCTGAACTACCATCCCAGTGACCTACCTATATTGTGATTGTGAATTGTAGTGCCCCTTAATCTCCTTTTCCCTCCCTCCCCACCAAGCCTCCCCAACCCTTCTGCTTTGGTAACCACTAGTCCCTTCTTGGTGTCTATGAGTAGCTTTTTTTTGGTTCCTTCTGTTTTGCTTTGTTTTTAAATTCCAGAAATGAGTGAAATCATTTGTTATTTGTCTTTCTCCACCTGACTTATTTCACTGAGCATAATACCCTCTAGCTCCATCCATGTTGTTGCAAATGGCAGGGTTTTTTTTTATGGCTGAATAATATTCCACTGTGTATATGTACCACATCTTCTTTATCTATTCATTTATTAATGGACACTTAGGTTGCTTCCATATCTTGGCTATTGTAAATAGTGCTGCAAAGAACATAGGGGTGCCTGAGGAGATGCATTCAGGAAAAAGTTGTTCATGTTTATATTCAAGAAGTTTTTGCCTGTGTTTTCTTCTAAGAGATTTATTATTTCATCACTTACATTCAGGTCTTTAATCCATTTCAAGTTTACTTTTGTGTATGGAATTAGACAATAATCTAGTTTCATTCTCTTACACATAGCTGTCCAGTTTTACCACACTGTATATTCATGGCTCCTTTATTGTATATTAGTTGACCATAGTTGTGTGGGTTTATAACTGGACTCTTTATTCTGTTCCATTGATCTATGGTTTGGTGTTTGACAATTTTGGAGAATTCTGACATTATTAGTTGAAATATTTCTTTCCTGCTTCTCTTTTATTATTTCGATTTTTTAATTTTATTTCAATTATAAATGTAACTCCTTTTCAATTATCCCACTGTTCTTGGATTTTCCGTTTATTCTGTTTTTAGTTCCTCTTTATTTTTCACATCAATGTGGGAACATTCTATTGATGTCTGCTGACATATCTTCCAGTTAACTGATTCTTTCATTGGCTATGGCCAATCTACAGACACACCCATCAAAAGAGTTCATGTCTGTTATAGTGTTTCTGATTTTTAGTATTTCTTTTTCTTTATTTTTGCATCAGAGAGCTTAGCACATTAAGCATAGTTATTTTAAATTCCTTTATGATAATTGTAATCTGTGTCATATTTAAGTGCAGTTCTGATGACTGCATTATTTATTCAGGGCCACAAAATTGGTTTGAAATTTTGTTCTTGAAAAGCAAAGACTAGGGGAGAGGATTAAAGTTGGTGGCATGAGAGGTGAGACAGAGGCTTCCTCCTAAAACCGAATATAATATGAAAATATAACTAATACAACTACTCTTAAAAGAGCAGCAGGAAAGAGGACTGCTACAAACTGCATACACCTAGGGAAAAGAGCAGCCCTCATGGAAAAGGGTAACATACTAAAGCTGTGGTACAGTGGGACCCAAGCCCTTCCCCCACCCAGCTCACTGGCAGGAGGAAGAGGAATGGAGCAGGGAGGGAGTGGAGATCTGGGACTGCTGAATACCTAACTCCGGAGATCTGCTCTGGGAGCACAAACCTACATTTCATGGTGCTTGCATGATAATCATGTAATTAGGAGGTGGGAAAGCTAAGACAGGCAGAATTCCTGGAGAGACTAAGATTCCAGCTGCTTGTGGAAAGCCGGGATCCATATTCAGTTGCTCTGGGACAAAAGAAAGGTGGGCAGTCTGAGAGATTTCTTAACAAGGAAGCCCTTAGCAACAGGGCTGCTAAAGGGGCAAGGATTGCACAGAGCTTACTGCTCAGGAGAAAGGACAGGTAGACAAAATTGTCCAGGTGCACTCTGCCCAGCAGAATGGGAGCTTTTACAATATTCAGGCGCTCCAGCTCCCTGGCTGGCTACACAGCTCCAAGAACCCCTTCTGTGACAGGCAGACTACTGCATCTTTCTCCTGGCCAGCCCCACAGGGCTTGCAAACACGGAAAACCTACCCTGGCGTAAGACCAGCCAGAGGGAAGATCTGTCTACAGCAACTGAAAATGCAAAGTGCAGAGGCTTATACCTATGTGCTCGGCCCACTGGTTCGGGCAGTGGAGACAGGCATAGCAGCCAGGAACCAGGAAACCGCTCTTTCCTCCCCAGAGGCACCAATACCACTCCCCTGCAATCTCCAACATTGCTTCAGGGGCTGAGCAGCTCCACAGAGTAGAGCTTCTGGGCACTACAGGGCACCATACACAAATATGAAATGCCAAAGGAAACTGGTCCAGAGTAAAATTGTTAATATAACTCCTGAGAAAGATTTAAATGATATGGACCTCATTACTCTCCCTGAAAGGGAGTTCAAAATAAAAATCATTAACATGCTCATGGAGGTATGGAAAGATATTCAAGAACTCAGGAATGAATTACGGTCAGAAATCCATCATTGAAGAACACAATGGACCGTATTAAAAGCAGATTGGACACGGTGGAGGAGACGATAAATGAAATAGAAATGAGAGAAGAGGAATAAAAAGAGGCTGAGGCACAGAAAGAAAAAAGGATCTTTAAGAATGAAAGAATATTGAGAGAACCGTGTGTGACCAATCCAAATGAAACAATATTCGCATTATAAGGGTACCAGAAGAAAAAGAGAAAAAGGAATAGAAAGTGTCTTTTAGGAGGTGACTGCTGAAAACATCCCCAGTCTGGGAAAAGAGATAGTCTCTTAGGCCATGGAAGTGAACAGATCTCCCAACACAAGGGACCCAAGGATGACAACATCAAGACACATAGTAATTAAAATGGCAAAGATCAAGGATAAGGACAGACTATTAAAAGCAGCCAGAGAGAGAAATAAGATCACATACAAAGGAAAGCCCATCAGGCTAACATCAGACTTCTCAACAGAAACCCTACAGGCTAAAAGGGAGTGGCATGATGTATTTAATGCAATGAAGCAGAAGGGCCTTGAACCAAGATTACTTTATCCTGCAAGAATATCATTTAAATTTGAAGGAGGGATTAAACAATTTCCAGATAAGCGAAAGCTGAGAGAATTTACCTCTCACAAACCATCTCTACAGTGTATTTTGGAGGGACTGCTATAGATGGACGTGTTCCTAAGGTTTAATAGCTGTCACCAGAAGTAATAAAACCGCAGTAAAGAAAGTAGAACAGCTAACTACTAAGCAAATGCAAAATTAAATTAACTGTCCCCAAAGTCAATCATGAGATAGACAAAGAGTACAGAATATGATACCTAATATATAAAGAAAAGAAGACAAAGAAAAAGGAGGAGGAAAAAAAAAACACAAAAGAACCTTTAGATTGTGTTTCTAATAGCATATTAAGTGAGTTAAGTTAGACTCTTAGATTGTTAAACTTGAACCTTTGTTAACCACGAATCTGAAGCCTGCAATGCCAATAAGTACATACCTATCCATAATCACCCTAAATGTAAATGGACTGAATGCACCAATCAAAAGACATAGAGTCACTGAATGGGTAAAAAAACAAGATCCATCTATATGCTGCCTTCAAGAGACTCACTTTAAACCCAAAGACATACACAGACTAAAAGTGAAAGGATGGAAAAAGACATTTCATGCAACTAATAGGGAGAAAAAGCAGGATTTGCCGTACCTATATCAGACAAAATAGACTTCAAAACAAAGAAAGTCACAAGAGACAAAGAAGGACATTACATAGTGATAAAAGGGTCAATCCAACAGGAAGATATAACCATTATAAATATCTATGCACACAACACAGGAGCTCCTACATATGTAAAACAAATACTAACAGAATTAAACGGGGAAATAGAATGCAGTGCACTCATTCTAGGAGACTTCAACACACCATTCACTCTGAAGGACAGATCAACCAGACAGAAAATAAGTAAGGAGACAGAGTCACTGAACAATACATTAGAAGAGATGGACCTAACAGACCTCTACAGAACTCTACACCCAAAAGCAGCAGAATACACATTCTTCTCAAGTGCACATGGAACATTTTCAAAAATAGATCATATACTAGGCCACAAAAAACCTCGGTAAATTCAAAAAGATTGAAATTGTACCAACCAGCTTCTCAGACCACAGAGGAATGAAAGTAGAAATGAATTACACAAAGAAAATGAAAAATCCCACAAACACATGGAGGCTTAATAACATGCTCCTAAATAATCAATGGATCAATGACCAAATAAAAACAGAGATCACGGAATATATGGAGACAAATGACAACAGTAATTCAACACTGCAAGATCTGTGGGACACAGCGAAGGCTGTGCTGAAAGGAAAGTATATTGCAATACTGGCCTACCTCAGGAATGAAGAACAATCCCGTATGAGCAGTCTAAACTCACAATTAACGAAACTAGAAAAAGAAGAACAAATGAGACCCAAAGTCAGTGAAGGAGGAACATAATAAAAATTAGAGAAGAAATAAGTAAAACTGAGAAGAATAAAACAATAGGAAGGATCAACAAAAGCAAGAGCTGGTTCTTTGAGAAAATAAACAAAATAGATCAACCCCTAGCCAGACTTACCAAGAAAAAAAGAGTCTACTAACAGAAACAGAATCAAATATGAGAAAGGAAAAATCACTATGGACCCCACGAAATACAAAGAACTATTAGAGAATACTATGAAATATAATATGCTAACAAACTGGCTAACCTAGAAGAAATGGACAACTTTCTAGAAAAATACAACCTTCCAAGGCTGAGCCAGAGAGAAACAGAAAGTCTCAGCAGACCAACTACCAGCAACGAAATTTTAGTGGTAATCAAAAACCTACCTAAGAACAAAACCCCTGAACCAGATGGCTTCACTGCTGAATTTTATCAAACATTTAGTGAAGATGTAATACCCATCCTCCTTAAAGTTTTCCAAGGAGTAGAAAAAGAGGGAATACTTCCAGACTCATTCTAGGAGGCAGCATCTTTCTAATACCAAAATCAGGCAACGACACAACAAAAAAAGGAAACTACAGACCAATATCCCTGATGAACATAGACGCAAAAGTACTCAAGAAAATATTAGCCAACCATATTAAAAAATACATGAAAAGGAACATCCATCATGATCAAGTAGGATTTATTCCAGGGATGCAAGGATGGTTCAACATTCGAAAATCCATCAACATCATCCACCACATGAACAGAAAGAAGGACAAAAACCACATGATCTTCTCCATTGATGCTGAAAAAGCATTTGACAAAATTCAACATCCATTCATGATAAAAGCTATCCACAAAATGGGTATAGAGGGCAAGTACCTCAACATAATAAAGGCCATATATGACTAACCCACAGCCCACATTATATTTAACAGCGAGAAGCTGAAATCTTTTCCTTTAAGATCGGGAACAAGACAAGGATGCCCACTATCCCCACTTCTATTCAACATACTACTGGAGGTGCTAGCCATGGCAATCAGACAACACAAAAAAATAAAAGGCATCCAGATTTGCAGGGAAGGAGTTAAACTCTCCCTGTTTGCAGATGACATGATATTGTAAATAAAAAAAACCCTAAAGAATCTACTACAAACTACTAGATCTAATATCTGAATTCAGCAAGGTTGTGGGATACAAAATTAATATGCAGAAATCTGTCGCATTCCTATACACAAACAATGAACTAACAGAGAGAGATCTCAGGAAAACAATTCCATTCAAAGTTACATCCAAAAGAATAAAATACCTAGGAATAAACCTAACCAAGGAAGTGAAAGACCTGAATTCTGAAAACTACAAGACACTCATGAGAGAAATTAAAGAAGATACCAATAAATGGAAACACATCCTGTGCTCATGGATAGGAAGAATTAATATTGTCAAAATGGCCATCCTGCCTAAAGCAATCTACAGATTCTATGCAATTCCTATCAAAATCCCAACAGCATTTATCAATGAACTAGAGCAAATCATTCTAAATTCATATGGAACCACAAAAGACCCCGAATAACCAAAGCATTCCTGAGAAGGAAGAATAAAGCTGGGGGTATTATGCTCCCCAACCTCAAGCTCTACTACAAAGCCACAGTACTCAAGACAATTTTGTACTGGGACAAGAACAGACCCATAGACCAATGGAAGAGACTAGAGAGCCCTGATATAAACCCAACCATATATGGTCAGTTAATATATGATAATGGAGCCATGGACATACAATGGGGAAATGACAGGCTCTTCCACAGTTAGTGTTGGCAAAACTGGACAGTTACATGCAAGAGAATGAAACTGGATTATTGTTTAACCCCATACACAAAAGTAAACTCGAAATGGATCAAGGACCTGAATGTAAGTCATGAAACCATAAAACTCTTAGAAGACAACATAGGCAAAAATCTCCTGAATATAAGCATGTGTGACTTCTTCCTGAATGCATGTCCTCAAGCAAGGGAAACAAAAGCAAAAATGAACACATGGGACTACATCAAACTAAAAAGTGTCTGTACAGCAAAGGACACCATCAACAGAACAAAAAGGCATCCTACAGTATGGGAGAATATATTTGTAAGTGACATATCCGACAAGGGATTAACATCCAAAATATATAAAGAACTTACATGCCTCAACACCCAAAAAGCAAATAACCCAATTAAAAAATGGACAGAGGATATCAAGAGACAGTTCTCCAAAGAAGAAATTCAGATGGCCAACAGACACACGAAAGGATGCTCCACAACACTAATCATTAGGGAAACGCAAATTAAAATCACAATGAGATATCACCTCACACCAGTAAGGATGGCCACCATCCAAAAGACTAAGAACAACAAATGCTGGCAAGGATGAGGAGAAAGGGGAACCCTCCTACACTGCTGGTGGGAATGTAAGCTAGTTCAACCATTGTGGAAAGCAATATGGAGGTTCCTCAAAAAACTAAAAATAGAAATACCGTTTGACCTGGGAATCCCACTCCTTGGAATTTACCCAAAGAATACAACTTCTCAGATTCAAAAAGACATACGCAGCCCTATGTTTATTGCAACACTTTTTACAATAGGCAAGATATGGAAGCAACCTAAGTATCCACGAGTAGATGAATTGATAAAAGACAATGTGGTACATATACACAATGGAATACTCTTCAGCCATAAGAAATAAACAAATCCTACCATTTGCAGGAATATGGATGGAGCTGGAGGATATTATGCTCAGTGAAAAAAGCCAGGCAGAGAAAGACAAGTGCCAAATGATTTCTCTCATTTGTGGAGTATAACAACGAAGCAAAACTGAAGAAACAAAATAGCAGCAGACTCAGAGACTCCAAGAAGGAACTAGTGGTTACCAAAGGGGAGGTGTATGTGAGGGCAGTTGGGGAGGGTGGGAGAAGTGGATTGTGGGGTATTATGTTTAGTACACATGGTGTGGGGAATCATGGGGAAAACAGTGTAGCACAGAGAAGGCAAACAGTGAATCTGTGTCATCTTACTACACTGATGGACAGTGACTGAATTGGGGTATGAGTGGGGACTTGATAAGTTGGGTAAATGTAGTAACCACATTGTTTTTTCATGTGAAACCTTCATAAAAGTGTATATCAATAATACTTTAATAAAAAAATAAAAAGAAATAAAGAGAAGCAAAGACTGTGTTTTGTGTAATTGGAACTGGGGTAAATAGTCCATTAGTATGAGGTTTTATGTTAATTTGGCTTGGAGCTGGGCCACGGTTAATATTTGCTATAGCTCTATGTGCCAGTGGCTTCAGCTTCCTCTATTATCATACTTTTTGACTTCCTTGTTGTCTTTGAGTTATCTAAAAACTGCTCCCTAGACACTCTATCTTAAAACTTTTTCACTTTAATCTACTGGTATTATATCGGAGTCTTGTTTATGTGGTGGTAAAGTATGGGGCGACTGGAAACATCCTGTTATCATATAATTAATCTTCAGTCTTTTAAGTGGCCCTGTGCTCTGGGGCTCTGCCCTTCATTAGGGTTTCTTAGCTTTTCATCCCCCTTATGTGAGATAGGAAAGTGGGAAGGGACTTGATTACAGGAGATTCCGTTCCCCCAGGTGGGATAAGGCTCTGATAAAGTCTTTTCCAGCGTAGCATGTTGTATGGTGATGTCTCTGGGAATATTTAATAGAGTTTTTTTTTCCTCCTGTTAGAGCCAAGAGGGTAACTTTATTGGTTCTTTGCCTTCAGAAACTAGTGGGGTTCCTGGAATTAAGATGCATGGAAGTATAAGTATCTTCATAAGACTATGACTAGGAGTTTCCTTCAGCTACTCTGTGCTCAGCTTCCAGTATGTGGTCACAGTCACCATGTGCTTCTCCCAGCTCGTGGCTCCAGATCTTCTGCTTCAGATAAAATTGATCTTGGCTGTATCTCTGGTAAGATTGATCTTGACTGGAACTCTCTGGTTTAACTGTTTCCAGATTTCAGGGTGATATTTTGCCCTGTGACCTCAGTTCTCTAACAGATCCTAGAAAAGTTGACTTTCAGTTTGTTCAGCAGTTTTTCTTTTGTAAGGAGTGGAGCGATAACCTCCAAGCTCTTAACATGTCAGAGCTGGAAACCAGAAGTGTGTTCAAATTTTAAAATTCTATCTGATGTATATGACTTTCATTTCAATGAAATATAATTAACACCATTTTAGAATTTCCAGTCTGTTATCTTTTGTGTGCCTGATTTTTGTGACTTGTGCTTTCTTTGAGATTAACTATTTTTCAATCATTACAAATTTCTCCTCCACTAATTTTACACTTATAATGCATACTATTTCCATATTTTTAGGTCCTAAATCATTGTCATCAAGTAGAATATTAATTGGTACCTTTACTTACACTTCTATTTGCTGCCCACATATATATTTTGTCATATATTTAAGTTATTTTAAGAAACCAACACACACTTTATTGCTGTTTTATGCGTTCACTGTAATTTAGAATTTCCAAATATTTAGTCCTTTCTATGCTCTTCATTTCTGATTGTGTATGAGAAAATCCACAAAAATTCATTTTCTACTGCCTAAATACATCCTTTAAGATTTCCTTTCAGATAATGTACTGTTTGTCTATGCTTTTAGGGTTTTAGTTTGCTGTTTTGGGGGGAAGAGGATCTTCCATTAAACCACCTCAATTTATTTAGATACTGAGTTTTCATATTTGTTTCTTTAATCTCATAAGATTCTCAAAACAAAATTTCAGTTTTCCCCAAATTGGCAAATGTACTTAGATAAAAGTGGCTTCTACATGTGTTTACTTCTTTGTGTTTGAATTTCATTTCAACTGTGGTTCATAAATCCTTATTCTTTGAGATACCATATGATTTCAAAAAGATGTCTTTCATGCATCTGTTAATGGTATTAAGCAGGATGGTTGTCTGAATAACCTAACCTACCATTTCTGGAAACGAGAATTAATTTTTATTATTGGTAAGTAAGAAATGAAAAAAAATATTTATACAGATGTCTTCGTGTGTGTGTGTGTGTGTGTGTATGTAGATGCATGTATGTAGGGATGTATATATATATACCTGTATACCTTTATACTTTACAGCACGTAGGACACTTCTCTTAGGTATTTAAAGGAAATGGTTATGATAACGCTTAGTAGCAGTGTGAGCAGCAGTAGTAAAAATCAAAGCAGAGAGGTACTTTGTTGTATTGCTCTTAGGACTTAGTAACTCCAAAAGCTGTAAACACATCTAACTAGAAAAAAGTTATTATAATATCAACATGATAGAAATACAATATCAAGCATTTTTACCTCTTGACAAATATACTACATTAAAAATAAACAATTAATTTAGTCTTCGAATGAGACTGAGGTAGGTACTCAACTTATCTCCATTTAATGTATGGGAGAAAGACATTTTGAAATTTAATGTGATTTGCTCAATATTATATAGCTAATTAGTGGTAGATTTGCCTTCAGAACCTGGAAAACCAATGTAGGTGGCCTTTGTAACTTGTAAAGACAAAGCAGGTGATTTTAGTGGATCCGTATAACACTTAAAATGATTAGATTGCAACACACTACTTACATAATTCTGTCAAACCAAAGCTGAGGTTTTTTCATGTGTATTTTATGGCCAAAGTTCATTTAAATTCAAGTTCATTATCCTCATATTCTTAACAATAAGAAAATATATTATGTGGAACAGCGCTAAATATCTTGGGCCCCAAGGAATTAGAATGAAAAATCAGAATGAGAAAAATACTGAGAACACTGAAATAAGTAGAACACATAATAGTCAAAACTAATACGTATAGACTGCTTATTAGCAGGTATGCTTTAATTTTAAAGCAAGAAATAGAAAAATATCAGACTTTTCATTGGAGATAATGGTTCATATCCTTTAGTGACATGAGACCAGTTTCAGCAAGTATTTCACCAAATTATTGTCCATTTCTTTTTGTGGTTCCCAAAGCAATAAATGAACTAAGTCACAACTTTTTTCTAAGTTTTTAAGTGAATTTTTCAGTGTAGAATTCAAGTCTGAAGCATATTGACTTAGTGTTGCCCAAACCTAAGATCTTTTCTAGCATCAAAGACAAACCTTACCTTTGTCTCACTACACCCCTCCACTGCACAGCGTGTGACTGTAAATTCCCACAGCCATCCACCCATCTGTCATGAGTTTTGGTCATCCCAGGATTAGTCTGACCTTTATGATCCTAGTAGTTATTACTTAATAGGACTGACAAACACCTATATAAAATTATAGTGACATGAAGTAATGGATATGTTTTTAAAACAGTTGTGCAAGCTGTAAAATACAACATCAATTATTTTTTTAAATGTCAACTCTGAGAGTCATCTTAAATTTTAAATAAAATAATCAGGAGGAATAATTTCAGTGATTGAAATGTTAGGACTTTTTGTCATATCCATGAAAATAGTTTTGAACATGATTTTCTTCTGTAGATAGAAGCACCAACTCTGTCCTTGAAAATATGAAGCTGACAAGTGTACAAGTGGGAGCATATTTTTAAATACAATGAAAGTGCTGAGGAATACGGACTTGAAGGATTGAAACAATTATTGTCTCTGAGAGCTTAAATTCAGATGATTTGCAGTACCCATAAATGTATGATGCTATTTGCTCTGTTTGTAAAATGTACCATTTGACTCACTTTCTTTATGGTATTTATATCTCCTATGGCCACACTTTTAGAAAGCAATTCTTATGAAAGCTTTGAAAAGGTCTTTAACTTTTCTTCCTATCATAAACTTTTCAAAGGTGGTGACACAAACACTGAGTTTTATAAAAGAATCCACAGCTGATACTGTAACTTTCTCCTACTCAATATTTTGTTGTAAATTCCAAGGAAAACACGTACTCATATTTTTCAAAATTAGTTTCATTTTCATATTTAAGCTTTTTAAAGTTACATATACACACTGATTTTTGAAATAAGCAAAAATGTTTTTCTGTGCTAAGTAAATGTGATTTTATGTATAAATTTCTAGTTCTGTTTTTCTTGAGTTCTCTTGAAATTCGGATCAGATAAAGAAGGTTAAAGTCAAATAAAAAGGTTATATAATCAGTTCTGTGTAATTTTTCTACCTTTCCTTTGTTTATGTACAGCACCATCTTTTGTTTTCTATAGATATAAGGGGAAAACCCTTCTTAACTCAGGTCACAAATAATAGTTACAATCAAACTCCAGAAACAGAAGTGTCCTTTGTAACAGATCCCTATCCTTCTCTAAAACAACAGTAACAGTAAGAGACAAGTTTGGCTAGGGACCTGTGACAATTTAAGTAGCTCCTTCTCATTTGGGGCCTTTTATTATAATGGATGCCTGCCACTGAGAATCAGTTCCCCATGGGGAAGTGGGAGAAGCCTGGCTGAAAAGAAAACTAACAAAACCAAACAGAATTAAAACAATCTGGGAAAGGGTTTTCTTTTAACACACTCTCAATTGAAAGCATGTATCACACTTCTTAGGGGAAAAGGAGAATCCAATTTTATACTATAAAAGTTTTTACAAGGAAAATCAGAGGTTATTTCCTCTTTTTATATAACCTCTGAGGGTTATATAAAAATTCAGAGCAACAAAATCTATTTATGTTTGAATAGCAAAGAGTTTAACAGAAAATATTTTGTTAGTTTCAAAATGGCAGTTCTATTTTCTTTCATTCAAATGTGAGGCCTTATACCTATTGTCTTTAGGTATCTGAAGGCTAAATGTTTATGTAATTTTAAGTTATGAGGAGAAGATAATTAAAATACTTGGAAAATTTAGTAAGAGATTTTGGAAAGAATGCAAATACCAAGCTGTTTGAAGACTTTTTGATGCAGCAGTTATGAAGACCATCTCTTATTAATCTGAGAGAGTGTTTTCTTTTCTTTTATAAATAGTGATTTGCTATTTAAAGTCACTTACTGTTTATGAAAAGTGCTATGCTATAGACAGTAAGCAAGTACAGACATATTAAAAGATCCAAGAAAACAGCCAAGTTCTTCCTCTCAAAACAACAGCAAAATCTCAAGGTCCACACTTATCATCCACTTTTACAGTGACTATTTGTGATGCATTTTCTCTATTGAGAATGGATTTTTCCTCCTATTTATTATGGATACTAAGTATTTAAAAATCTGGGTCTTTATTCTGGAATTAATCTCTATAGTCAGTATTTAAAATATATATATTAAAGCTGACACATAGATATTTATAATATTTTAAAAATTATCAGATAGAGCATAGTACCATATCACCTAAATACTCTAAATGTTCAACTTCCTTTAAATATTTTAAGAGTTTTTGTAAGATACTATAAACTTAATTCATTAAAGTGAAAATATTTATGAATACAGAAATCATCTAATGTAAGAATTATCTCCATGGAAAATGTAATTATACATAGTTAATAAATATTACTTTCCTGGTTGCAGTATGTTCAAACATATTGCCAAAAGAAAACCCTAGAGGCCAATTATAAGATTCTTTCTTCATAAGGATATCTACAAAAGAGAAACTGTAGATAATGACTATTAGTCTAGAAACAAAATAGTGTTTGTGTAAAAAAATAAGACACATGGTTAATATTACCTGGGTTTGTTGGTCACTAGATCCCCATGCATCTGGATGTTTTCTTCATCCCATCAAGTTGACCAGAAAGAGTTGCCTACGCATTTTATCAGGAATATAGTATTCTCCTCAAAAGGAGGTGAATATTATGCAACATAGATGTCCCAGATCAGATTGGAAACAATTTTTGTTTGTTTGCAACCCTGTAAACTGAGATTTGCAAAATGGCAGGAATCATTAAAGAACCATAGACAGCTAAACTCTGATTAAATTTCATTCAGTGTGAACACATCCCACTCCTCAGTGAATAGTCCTGGGACACTGAATCCTGGCACTCTAGGTTAGTTGCAAATACAAAATCTTTTATAGAAGGAAGAGCAAAGTTCATAACTCTTTTCAAGTATCTTTGATAAACCATAAACAAGGATTTCTTTGCATTTTTAATTATACCTCTCGGTATGTTAGAAGCAATTAATATAGTTAATATAGTTTTATGATTATTTGGGAAGATGATTTATGGTATCCAGGTAAAAAATTTCAAATTTCAAGTTTAGGGAATATGGGTTACACTTGAAATAAGTACAAATAAATGTTTCTGTTTCCATATTTGTTTTTGTGTCAAAATATGACAGCCTATCAGATCAAACTGTCAAACAGGCTGCAAACTCTTGTTGTCCTTCATCAAACACTCTGCCTTTAACTAATTTTAACTCAATATTTCTCTCTTGGATTTTGCCCACTCTATTTCCTATAAACCATTGAACATCTTTCCCTTGATTGGCCTACACATCAAAGGCTTCTCTTCAGGATATCACTGAAACACAAATATCTCTTATTCCTCATTCCAACTCTGCCCTTGGCAACTGTCCATATCTCAGAACCCAAAGGCTTGACTACATTTTTGAGATGGGAAATGAATAATGCGTCTCTCTCTTCAACATTTACCATAGCAGCAGGAAAAAAAATAGGTTAATATTTTAAATAATTATCTCAACAAATTATTTGTTTAGCAAATATGTGCTTTCACTCCATTTTGTAGAAACTGGTGAAAAGCCTAGTTTCTAGTAAATTCTAGAATATGGATTTATTCATGTACATATGCAAATAGAAGTTTATCATATTAATGTAAAAGTGATTATATTTCTTTGAAATTTTTTATTTATATATATGTACATGTGTATATATACATATGCATATACATCTAAATTGGCTACAAAAGGAATAGGAGTAAACTCTTATTTTTATTACTTTATGCTCAACAATGACATAATGTGCTATTTATTTATTTATTTTTCCTGAAGTACACAGACTTCAAATAAGATATTTCAAATGGTAGAATTTGGGTCATGGTATAAAATAATAATATTAAAGTTGACAATGCCTTATGACTTTCACTAACTCATCCTTTTCTAAGCATTTTTAATAAAAACTGTTATAGTTATGCCATTGGGTTACCTAATGTAGGTCTTTTCAGATGTTATTTAATATTAGTATTGATGGAAAAAAACTTAATTTTATTGCCCATTTCTACCATTTTAAGTTCTACTTTAAGCTATTAAAATAAATCATAGCTAATATACAAGTAGCTAGTTTTTATAGTTCAACTCTCCAACAATCTTTTGTATGTTTTCCCTTTAATAAACTAGAAAGTAAAAATAGAGCAGCATTTCAATATTTATAAATATTTCTATGCTAAAATATTGATATACTTCATTTTCTGATTATTTAGAAATACAATGAACCAGAGATATGTAATTACAATAAATTTAGGATGACTAATCATAGCTTCATGGCATATTTCAGCTGTAGTTGAATGGAACATCATAAAAATATCTCTCTTTTAGGTCTATTTGCTTCCTTATAGGGTGAAAGTGAGTCAAGGTTAAATATAGTTTTTTCAATTTCATGAGCAAATTTTCTTTTCTGTAATTTTAAGCAAGTAATATTAAATATAAATATTATACAAAATTTAAATTCACATAAAAATATGGCAAATACACATTTTCTTAAAATTTGTGATTCCCTAGATAATGTATTATTATTCAATGCTAAAAAATAAGTGAGTTATTAAGACATGAAAAGATAGAGGAACCTAAGTGAAGGAAGCTTACCTGAAAAGGCTGCATTCTGTATGATTCCAGCTATGTGCTATTCTGAAAAAGGCAAAATTATGGAAACATAAACAAAAATTCCAGAAGAAAAACAAACAAACAAAAAGGACATATTTTGATTTGGCTAACATAATCTTAGAAATAAGTGAAAATGTTTGGAAATAAAATTTAAAAATTTCATGGGTGGAAAGATATTCTGTAGAGTATTGGTTACCAAAGTATAAAGTTTTACTTTTGTTCTAAAGTCAGTAAGAAATCAGTTGAAGATTCTGGGCAAGAGAGTAGTATGATAGGCCTGGCTTCTGGAAAATGGATCTCACCTCTATAATTAACCTGACTGAATAAGAGATCAGCATTATGGTAGCACATTAATAATGAGTTGATATACAGACATTTGACAAGAAATTACTTTATCCTGACATATTCCACCACAATGATATTAATGAACACACAATTTTCTCTTTGCTCACACATGCTTTGTTGTAATTTCCTTTTTATAAATTTAGAAATTTAAGTGGGAAACTGAGTACAATCCTTTGTTCAGGAATCTTAACCTGTATTTCTTTTCCTTCTCAACTTGCAATGATTTGACAGGTAACTCTACTTTTCCACTGAGACCACCTTCCTATAGCCATCAGCAATCTCTATTGTTCTAGCTTCAGGGAAGCCTTCCAGATGGTTATTAGTATTGGCTATTGTAACTCTGGGGGAAAATATGTTCCTAGCCTGGGACAAAAACACTTTTGAAGCCAAAATCAGCCAAGGAGAAATAAAGTGGGAGAAACCCATTTACTGCTTACAAGTAGTTGTCTATTACTGCTCGCCCATGTCTTTTGCTACCTGGCTACCAAGACCTTTCCAAACCTCTCTGGTCCAGGTGTGCACTTGCGCTCCACACCCCTTGTAATCACCTACTGATATGGAGATGGACTACTTCACACCCCTTGGAAACAGCTATTGACATGGAGGTGGACTAAGGACAGGCAAGAGATTCTGGAAATATTGCAATTTTACCTGCAACTATTAACATTATTTCACATTACAGATCATATTTTTCCTGAAGCATTTTAAAACAATTTCTCTGACTCACTTGTTACTTAGTGACTGCTCATTTTTAGAAAGCTTTGTGATCTCTTCATTTATGCAGACCATAAATGTTGGCATTGTTTGTTTGCTGAATTTAGCCTTCTTATGTTCCTGTTTTTTATGTCATTGTGCTGTATGATTTTATTTTCTTCTATAATGAGCATTGGATAATATACATATATTTAACACAGACTCTGTAGACTCCATACCTGCATTTTTATGGCATTCCTGGGCAACCCAAATTTCCCACTGACCCCAAAACTTTAATTTCCCACCTACTAAATCTTTTCCTTTTCCACTGTTCCTTTTCTATGTGAATTATATCCACACCATTCATTTACTAAATTCTAAACCCGCCTTTCCTGTGTTAGTAAACCAACTTCCTTAGTAGGTCATCCAATTTAATCGCATTTCCACTCTGTTGACAGAAAGGTCTTTCTAAAATACAAATTTGATATTGTTACTGCTCTGGTTATCTCTTCAATACTTTTTGCCAAATCTATCCCAGGTGGTAAGAATCACTTGTAATAGTTATGGTATAAGCTATGATGTTGTATTAAACAGACCCCAAAAAACAACAAACTGATTGAGAAAGATGGAAGTATATTTCACTTGAGTGTAATGCAGTTTTTCAGGGAACTTCTTCCCTTTCATCATTCTGTCCAAATGCTTCTCTTATCTACATGATTCAAGAAGTTCCAGATAGATATTCCTATTCCAGAATGTGAAAAGTGAAGGAAAGGAATTCTAGAGTCAACACCTTTAAGTTTAAGGAAATCACCTGAAATTTCCCATCAATCCTTACATCCCACTGTCCCAAACTTAGTCTCCAACCTAAGTGAAAGAAAGCAAAGGCATAGAGTGTGTAAATGAAATGTCTATCTAATAATTATTAAATTACTTATAAGGAAGGGGGTACCGCTAGCAGAATTTACTACACCATCAAATTCAGCTTATCCCTCTCATGCTCATATTCTGTGTTTCAGCCATTGGAATTCATATTAATTTCCTTTAATTATCTTTACTTTCTTGATTCTTCACGTAGGTCATGCTGTTCTCTAAGAATAGCTCTGTTTACTACTACCAGTTTCTGTTACTTGTAACCAGTGAGAACTATCTAAATTACAGTATTTCACAAGGAAACACTAAGGCCTTTTTGACTTATGATTGGTTTATATTTGTTGATAACTTTATTCAAAAAATATTTTTCATGTTTTTCCCTTTAAATAACTGAAGTATTTTAGTTATCAATAATTTTACAAACTTTATCAAAATATGTATGTATGAATGACTAGAAAATGTTTTCCTCAAAGCTACTGAGGATTTTGGTCTATATTATTCAGTCTTCTATGAGGTCTGGATGTATGTTCTTAGATAACCTCTGTTCCAGTTATTCTGGTATCTTCTGGAATACAGAATTCTAAGATTGGGTCTCTATTCTCTGTCTTTTATAGGTATTGCAACTCTTACCCTTTTGTCTCTGTCCTTTCCATTTGATTGTGTCAGATTTTCTTTTCAATTTTATCTTTCATTATCAAGTGTATGAAGTTTTCTTCTTGAATTTTAATGAGATTTAGACATTTTTGTTCAAAAATTTACCTCATTTCTCTAATAAAATATCCAGAGTTCTGCTCTTACTTTGATAATTCAAAATGACATTCTTATAGTCTACTGAAAGATTTTGTTTTATAGGTTTCAAGTCAGAATATCTCCCTCTTTACTTACATTCAGTTGAGGCTCTCCATGCTATCCCAGGTTTTGCCAACAGATGGGTGTGGGATTACCTTTGGAACCGCTTTTTATTTGCTTTCTTAAATATACAGAAGAATTAGCAGAATGATATCCATATACTGTAGATCCATACTTAGTGTCTAGGAAACATTGACTATTATAGCTTTCCTTGAATTTGTCTTACTCTCTACAGTCCAGTTTCTGACAAGAAGAAGAAATGGATTGTCTAAAACATTAATTCTGTAATCTTCACTTCTACACACTTTCCTTCAATTCCCTGACCTTAACACAGTCCTGTTTTGTGTGTGAGGAATCTCTTCCCATGTGCAATATGCTGCTATCTGCTCTCCACTACCATCCAATCTACTTCTCTAAATTTGTTCACATACACTCATTCTTAATCTTTCCCTCTCTCTCTTTCACACACACACATATGCACATGCACATACACACACACACACACACACAAACTCCCCAAGTGTCAGTTTCTCCTTGGAGGTCTAAGAAAACATTTACAAACTTCAACAAGACCTATTGATGCATACCATGTGCTAGGCACTATTCTACGTGATGGGAACACAACAGTGAAGGTATGAGGCAGAGCCTTTATCTAATGTATTTCATATTTTAGAGACCTGATATAGATAATAAACATAGCAAAGAATATTATAAAGTATGTGAGAAATTAATACACCTAACATAAACAGTAGACTAGGACATATGAATTCTGAGGCTTAATTATTTTAAAGAGTCTGGTCTAGTATATCTTTAGAAAGCCTGACCACAAACAGGAAGGACTGGAGGAGGGTGGTATTCATAAAGGTATGGGGAAGGGGGTTTTCTAGATAGTGGGGAAACCCAGAGCAAAGCCCTGGTGTCCATGAGAAATAGAAAATGGGTGTGAGACTCAGGAAGGCTGAATGAACAGAGGCAAAGAAGAGATGATGTCAGAAAGAGAACGGGAGGTTAAATTGCCTATAGCCTTCTAAGTACTACGCTTTGACTTGGTCTTTGAGCTCAGAGCTTTGTGCAATGGAGAATCGTGATCTGATCATGGGTTAACAGGATCCCTTTGGCTGCTATATTGAGAACAGACAACAGGGGACAAGGGACAGAGCAGTGGAATTGTTCAGTAATCCATACTAGAGGTGGTGGAAACTTAACACTCATACCAGATAGAGTGAAAGAGGTGAATTATAGTTGGATTTTTAATATAATTTGAAGGTAGAAATAATATCTCATTCAATATCTCAGAAAATCATGGTATGAGAGGAGAAGCATGCCTCTGAGATTTTGAGACCAAATGATTGGAAGTTTAAAGCAGCTGTTGTGAACTATAATGGGGAAAATTGTGGGAAGAAACTAATTTGGAGGAAACATCAGTAGTTTACACTAGAGCATACTGAACTCAAATCTTTGTAAGACATCTATTGTCAGTAAAAAATGGGATGTGGGAGTACAGGGTTTATGGGTGTGTTAGCTCAGGATACTGTAACAAAACACCACTGACTGGGTGGCCTAGACAACAGAAATTTATTTCTCATCTTTCTGGAGGTTAGAAATCCAAGATTAAAGTGCCAGCCATTCAGTTCTTTTGAAGGTTTGCATCCTGTATTGTAGACAGCTGCTTTCTCACTGTATCCTCACATGGCAGAGGGAGACAGATTCCCCCCTTGTTTCTTGAGGGCTCCACCCTCATAACCTAATCAACTTCCAAAGGCCCCATCTCCAAATATCATTACTTTGGTGTTAGGGATTCAACATGGGACTTTGGAGGGGGCATAATTCAGTCCATAATATTTAGTCAGTAATAAGAGAGGGAGATATAATTTGAAATTTATCATAGCTAATGCCCAAAGATAATGTCCATCTCATGAACCACATCTCCCTCTATCTGTGATCTTGGATTGTCTTCTCCTCTTAAATCTGAGCTGGTTTTATGATTCTTTTGCAACCAATGGAGTGTTGCCCCAGTGGTGGTGCATGACTTTCAAGTGTTGATAAGAAATCTTGTAGCTTTCATGTGGATTTATTGTAGCACTTGCTCTGGAGGAAGCCAGTTGCCATGTTAGAAGTTTGACTAACTTGAGATTATTATGTTGTGAAGTGCAAGGTTGCCCCAAGGACAAAAGAGAGTATCTGCATAGCCCCCAGTAGTCCCAGCCATACCAGTCAAGACACCAAACATATGTGAAAAATATATTTTGAATGGAAAATTAATTCAGCCTTCAGGTGACCCCAGCCTGTCCTACCAATAGCTAACTGCAACTGCATGAGAGACTCCAAATGACCACTGTTTAGCTGACTGCAGTCAACCTGTGTAAGCCTTGATAGAGAATAATACATTTTTTCATCAAAGTGTTATTAGGTGGTTGTTACATCCCAAATTATCAGCATACAGATAGTACTTAAATCCACATGTTGGGGTACGTTCTCCAAAACAATGAATATAATAAGAAATAAGAAGTAAGCTATGTACAGAGCCCCAAACAATGTCTTTAACTAATGGAGGAAGACAACTGGCAATAAATTAGGAAGCCAAGTCTAAAAATTTTTTAATCAAAAGGGAGAGAGTCACTGGGTATAATTTATTCAGCTAAATAAATTATTCTGATCTAGAATTAACTATTGGATTATCATTTTGGGATTGAGAAATTGGTAGCCTTGGAAAGAATGGCAAAAACCTTAATTTAGTTGAAGGGAACATAAGAGAAACATTAGTCGAAGGCAAAATAAAGGAAAAAAATAGTTTTATGGAGAGGGGAAAAGAGTGAAGAGATTTTAATAAAGATTCTACTAACAGTTTGACCACATTTCAGGGATCAAACATGGAATGCTGAAATTCTCAGTCATCTAAAATAGTCAAAAGCTGTTAGTACCTCTCCCAGTGAAGGAGGGAAGAGTACACTTTAAGGCCAGAGTTACGTGGAATCATGGGCGAGGTGCCAGAAAATAAGCACCAAAGTAGAGAAGTAGCAGGAGAAACTCAAACTCTCTTCCTTCTATTGTCTGATGTCTCCTTTGACCAATGTGTGTCATTGCGAGTCAGTCTGGGAAATATTAGTAGGGCCTGCCTACTAGGTGCAGTGCAGGCCAAAGAAGACTGGGGCATGGAATGGTGTAGGATGCAGACGGGAGAACAACAAACACATTAATACAGAATGCAGAAAGGAAAAAGCGTTTAATGAAAGGAAGTGAGGCTGAGGATTGATGACAACAAACAAGATTTTGTACTTTTCAAGAAGAATAGTTGACACTGACTGTTACATGTATGTTCAAAGCTTTAAGTTTTTAGTGTCTATTCGACAGGTGCCTTGAGATAAGATTTTTAAATGCTATTCTTTGAAATCCTTTTCATTATCTGTGTACAATGAACTTACCTTAATTGGTCATAAGGGTGTGAATTGCCACTTTGAGGATTAAAAATGATATGACAGAATGCAAATAGGAAAGTGCTGAAGGGGAGCAGGAAATTATGCTTTTGCTAAAATAATACATTAGAATCCGATTAGAAAGCAAGAAAGAAATCTATCTAGAGAATCTGGAATTTGGGTTGTGGTCTGGATTAAAGGTGGGAAGGAGGATAGGAAATATAGACGGTCAGTTAGCACAGGGAGGTGTTTTTATTACTGTGTATACATGTATCGAGGGTATTTCATAGACACTGTTGCCTTTCAATATGAACACAGCACATCAGCTGAACAGGGGAGGCATGTTTGCATGAACTTTTCCATTAATAGATTTAAAACATAACCTGGACAACTCAGCAGATGCATAAATGCCCAAGGATTCAGTAAGCATTACTGTAAGGCCCCGGTGGACCCCACCTTGTTCATTATGCCTGCCCATTCACAAACCCTCTTAGCCTAACACAGAACAGAGGTCTTCACAATTATGATGGATTCTGTCCATTGCCTCTCATGGTTAAAGTGGGTGTCCTTTGGGTTTTGTTTTGTCTTTGAATAGCAAAGAAGCAGAGTAGTAGTTTCAAAGGATGTGTATAAACTTATAGGAAAGATTTCTGAAATTGGAATGAACTGATATATGTCCCCCAATTTAAAAAAGAGTATTGACTTTTATACAGAGGAAGGAAGTTCCTATATAGGTACCCTTCCTAGGACTTTGAAGGAATTGGGAAAGTCCAAATAAACAAAGAGGAGATTAACAAGAAAACTATTACTTGCACTGCATATTTTGTATTTTATTTTAATTTTGACTTGATTGCACTTTGTTATAGTTCACATAAGCCAAACATTTTTTTAAAAAGCTAGTTTTAAAAGAAGCTTGATTAAAATTTGCAACTAGAGGCAAATTTTCTTAGATTTATGCATTCTAAAATGTAAAATGAGACAGTACATAGCTCCTTTTCTTTCCCATTTTTCCTCCTTTAATGATTTCCTAAATTCCAAGGAGTTCAGAATATTATAAATATTAAATCACCTTGCCTGAGCTCAGGCCTTTACTGGTGTAGTATTTCAACATATTGCCATTCAGTAGGAGGAAAACTATTTCTGATTATACTTATGGGTAGATATCTTGTATTCTGTGATAGAAAAAATTTCAAATAAAAAAATTGAAGCTATAGAAAAGGGTTGATTTTGTTAGTTGATAAACAATATACCACCCTTCCAGTGTCTCATTTCCTAACAAAAACCACAATGATCCCATTTCTCTCTATTTTAAGAATACAAAAGAGGTTTATAGAGATTATCAAGACAATCTACTTAATGTAAACTCTTTTGAATTTGCCAAATTCTCAGAATTATATTTAGATATGTTATATGCTGACTACTTAAATAATTATTGTCAAAACCTCAGTACTGCTAATGCTAATCCTTATAATCTATAGCAGTGAAAAATACTGCAGATAAAAACATCTTAATCTCTCTTAACTGAAAATATTTTGATTGATAAACAACCTATTGCATTGCAAGAAATAACGCAGTTTGAAAAAAATCCCAGTAAAGGTGCTGAGCTATTGTAATTGTCTTTTTCCTCTTGCGAATGGAAAAGGGAAATAATAGTAAATCAACAGATGTTATTATGTCAAATAGAATTAGAAAGAGCAAGTTCATGCCTAGAAGTTTTAGGGTGCCTATAATGACATAAAATGAATTATTAGAGCTGAAAATACATTTTAGTTAAATTTGAATGTTGTTTAACTAGGGTAAATTGTTTAGTTACACTACATTATCCACAAACGTATTCTGTACCCGACTAGATTTGGCAATACTTAAAAACAGTGGAAGAGAGAAAAAATGTAAAGCATATAACAAAAACACAAATAATCATTGTTTTCAAAGAAAGAAACTTTTGTTAATATATCCAAACATCAATTTTTCCCTCTTTCCAAAACTAGTCATTTGAGGATTTTCAGCAATCTTTCAAAAGCCACATGACAAACAAAATCTGTCAAATAACAATGTTAGTATACATTTTATTTGACAGACCAAAATATAGTGCAGGCGTTTTAAAAACTCTGCTTATTGCTATATATTATACTAAGGTGTGTTTGAGCACAAACTGACCTAGAAATACAATTATTCAAAAACTTTAAATAATTTTACTGTTTATATGTCTTGAGTTTGGCATGAGCTATGATTCAAAGTAGTTAACTATTTTAACACAATGGAATTTTTGTAAGGGATACACCTTGCTTATATATTTTGTTCTTATTACAATCTTTGAGGAAGTATCAGTTTTCTTTTTTATATTGCATTTATTTTAACCAGATTATAGTTATTTAACACAATTGCATACATTACAAAGCATAGAATTATTTATTGCTTTTCCTATCATGAATTAATCAGTTCTTGCAAACTGCTAAACATGATATTTGATTTGATTTGATTGTTTAATCAATGACATAATTGCTTTCACAATACAATTAGTTGTGGCTTTTTAATTTCTAGTTTCCTCATTTTCTAAATGATTTTATGAACAGAAATATTTATCCAATTATTCTAGGTTACAATCATAATGGGAAAAAGAGATTATTTTGACATATATGGGCCAAATACACATATTCATCAGAATCATTAATCTATTGAAAATTATTTTAAAAAATACTTGGACTGGAAGAGGAAAGTTTTGGAAAAAAGACAGGATCTCAAAAACAATGTAAAACAAAGGATATGTAATGTATAATGAAGATGGAAATATCCAGTAAGATATTTAGGGAGAAAGAAAAGATGGCATTGTAATTGAATATCTCTTAAAAGCCTATATACCAATGAATAATGCACAGAATAAACAGAACTAATAAGAATTTCATCATAAGAAATTTCATCTATTTGGCATTATTGGGGAAACAAAATTAAAAAATGATAACCCTAATTTTTGATGGCAAATGAAAATGGAAGGCGTGGCATGACATGTCTAATAGAAGAACAGAACAGAAAGAATGTTAAGTACAGGTCACAACAGCATAGTCCTGTTTAGCCATCTATGTGACTGCTGCTTTTGAAATGATAAATTGTTCCAAGGTGAGAATAAGAGACAAAAAGGAAATACATCTAGAAAACTGATGAACTGGTCCCTTTACTTGATGGAAGATTAAATTAAATAACTACTAATATCCTGAATCCCTGCAACTTTGGTAATGATATAACTATTTTAAAATACCATGGAAAGTTTGTTATAAAAAACATGCATACTCATTAAAAATCATATGCTGATTTAAAAAGCTGACAAATAGGCAAGGTGCTTAATTGTGATAAGTATTTTGCTTCCATGGATTATAATCTCAAGGGGATAATAATAATAATAAGTGGTTAGAAATGGACATAGATGTAGAGTACTGTTTTTACAGGCAAGTGGTCCCTAAGCAAAAGCATTTCCAAAAAATATTATATCCTATGCTTTGTATTCAAACCAGTTTTACTATTTTAAAACCGAAAGCTTCTTTATCTTTTCTATTCTTGTACCCATAATGTTGTCTCCATTTAGATAAAGTGATGGTCAAGATTTCTCTACATAATGATCTTCCCGTTTCAGAATATAGTCTTTATTTTATTTTTAATCTTTTGGAAATTGTTAATTAAAACTTGTTCTTCTGTAAATCTTAGGATATATTTTACAAGAACATCTATTATGATATGCTTTAAAGAATAACTTGTAAAATAGAAATTTACTGTAATAATTCAATTTCCCCAGAATATTGCAGAGAAGGAAGTGCAATTGTAACTGACCCTCGTAATTCTAGTGCCCAGGGAAAAATAAGGCCACACAAACTAAAGGATAGAGCAACCGAATTACAGGGACATTTAGGCCCATCTATTATCTTTTTCTGATGCTTTCTTTTCTGCTTTTCTGCTGACATTTGGGTTTAAGAAACAGCCCACAGTCCCTGAAAATAGTTATGTCAATGTCTTTCCTTCAAGTATCTCTGAAGACCTAGACTTAAGTCTGTAAAGTAAAGAAAACTCCATAATTGCTTTGGGTATAAATTATACTAGTCTATCAAGCTTACTAGTTTACTAATAATTATCCAATAATATGTTCACTGCTTTTCACTTGGCTGCTTATGTCAATTTCTCAGTTTGGAAGGGAGAAAAGGTCAATAATTTTCAATCGCAAAATTACAACAAAATAAGCACTTTTGATTGGCCATACACACACACACACCCCAGGTGAGGAATGTCTTTTTCCCTTAGTGTCACCTTTGTTAATAAGCCATATTTTGTGTGGCTCACACCTAGGACAAACATGAATAAGGTTAGCCGAAATGCTAGAGGAAGAACAAGAAAAGCATAGAGTAAAGGAAAAGAGGAGAGTAATCCAGAACCCAGCAGGAACTGTAATTCAAAAATTCAAATGCCCTAGTTTGCTTATCTCTCATGAAAAATCTGATCCAGATTAGGTAGAATATCTTTTACTGGATGTATGATTATTTTTAAGGTAATTTCAAGGAGATATAGCAAATTATTCCTTTTGCCAGATTCTATCTAACGTGAGAGTCATGGGACCGTTTGAACATAAAGACATTTCTGCTTAAGTGTTTCACTAGATCTGTCTCCTGATGTGATGGTGTTAAGGTGTATAGCTGCATTTAGAATTTCTTTCTGTCTAAGACTAGCCAGGGTTAAAAAGTCCTTTCAAACCTTGTGAATGTGTGAGCCCTACAAGTTCATTTTAATATAATTTCTTTTTTTACTTTTCATTGAACTGGAAGTATATTTAGTTTGGAATACTATTCAACATGTGACAGTGAAGTCAGGTAAGGCCCCCAGCATTATGTGCACAATGCACACCTTTTATTGCCGGAGGAAAGAAGAGGTTAAAATGGTCACAAAGGAACACACAGGATGGATGGATTTTTTAAGCTATTTTCTGAGAACTCTATTTCTGGGGAAGAACTATTAAGGGGAGGTGGAGCAGGAGATTTTCTTCACTTAGAGGAAAAGATGACACTTGCCCTAGTAATTCAGTGTTGTGTCAATTTTCCTAGCATGGTACAATTGTGTCATGAATCTCCTCTGCCTTAGGACTATGGGGCTTAATGGAAACATAAGAGGGAATATTTTTGTTATTGATTTTTGTTTGATTTGCTGTGTTTTATTTTTAGGAATAGTCATAGGCCAGTTTTGACTTCAGCAGTCTTTTCGTGTTAAGGAAAGGGAGACAAAGTATATGCTCCTAAATATTTTGGCAAATGTAGACTTGATTCATTTTTTTCCTTAATCAATTAAGGTATTACCAGTGTCCTACCTTCAGACAGCTTTTTGTTTGAAATGGCACAAATCATGAACATTAGCCAAGTAATCAAATAAATTACAATGAGAAAAGGAGTTTTCACATAATAGAATGATCATTTGAGAACTATGTATTATTCTTTCAGTAGAGATTCCTGTCGAGGCATAAAAATGGATAACAAATGTCAGTTAACTATAAAAAGGAAAAAAATCTCTTTCCTAAGGAATTTTATATCCTATTAAAAATAAGAATGGAACAATGACAGAATATATAGGACATATCCATATAATTAAATGATTGCAATTTAATCATGAAATAAATAATCTTATATTTACAGAAAAAAAATCATAGAAGTGTGTTTTTTTCCTTTCTTTTATTCTGTGGATGAAGCAGAAAATTTTCCAATATATAGGTATTTAGAAGTATTCTCTCCTTGACCAACTCTAGCTTGGATTCTCTGAGACCTCATCTTAAGTAGGTCTCAACTTGGCTTATGTAAACTTAAACAGACACTAATGTACATCTCAAGATTGTGTCCCTAAAATGACTTTAGCCTAAGAAAACTCAGGGCTGCCAAATAATTTACTGTTTCTTCCAGCCAGCACCTGATAAGGACTGCAGTCTTCCAGTAGTGAATATGTATGAGTGGACATCAGTAAGTATCACTTAGCAGACCCAGATGGGTTTCACTGTTCCTCCTCCCTACTGCCTCATTCTTCATTCATTCATACAGTCACTCATTATTTATGATATAATTGATATGCAAATTTGTATAAATTTAAGGTATACAACCTGTTGATTTGATACTTCTATATATTATAATAAGAATACCACCATACCTTCAGCAGACACCTTTATCACATCACAAAGTTATCATTTCGTTTTTATGGTGAAAACATTTAAGATCTAGTCTTTTAGCAATTTTGACATTTATAAAATATTATTTAGTATAAGCACTATGCTGTGTATTAGATCTCCAAAACTTATTTATATTCTAGTTGCAAGTTTGTACCCTTAAACAGCATTTCCCCAATTCCCACATTCCCCACACAATGGAAACTACAATTTTATTCTATTTTATTTTCCCTTAACAATGCCTGATATCCTCTGCATAAATCAGAATGGAGCTCCATCTTTTAATCGTATCCATTATCTGAAACCCTACATAATATACAGAAAATAAAAGTTAGCCATCTCTCCAGTAGCCACAATAAATTGTCAGGTTTTCACCACCTCACAGCTCTAATGCCATCAGTCACAAAGCATAGTCATCACTGCCTCCAAGTGGTGTTGCTATGGCTCACACATTAAGTGCCTTTAATGTAAACTAGTTATAATGCAACTTGTGTTAATACAGCATTTTACAAATGGTTTAGAATATTTCTTCCAAATGCTGAATTAAGTGTATTAGATTTTAGAATTTTATTTCCATAATAGCACAGACTCCTTTCATAAGCCAGCTCTGTGAGATGGTACTATTAAAAATAAGCCATAAAAAAAAGAAACCCTGCCATTTGCAACATGGATGGATCCAGAGGGTATCGTGCTCAGTGAAATAACCCAGGCAAAGAAAGACAAATATCATATGTTTCACTTTATGGTGGAATAGAAATCAAAAGCAGAACAGAATGAACAAAACAGCAGTAGTAGACTCATAGACACTGCGAAGTGACTGGTGGTTACCAAGAGGGAGGGGTTGGGGTGGGTGTGTGGGGAGCGGGAGGGGGATAAAGGGGCACAAAAATTCTCAGTGATAATGTAGGTTGGTCATGGGCATAGTAGTACAGCATGGAGAATATAGTCAATGATTCTGTAACATCTTCCTATGTTGACAGTAACAACACTAATGCGGGTGATGATTTAATAATATGGGTAATTGTTGAACCACTGTGTTGCATACTTGAAACCAATATAAGACTGTATATCAATGATTCAATAAAAAAAAGTAAAACATAATAAAAATTATTCACTGTTCCTCCTAGGGAACAATGATACTTTCCCACCCCAATGATTCCTGGATTGCCATATAACTTATGTAATCCTATTAAATATAAGCAGAAATGTGACACTTCTGAGAGTACTTAGAGAGACAGGGCACGGTTTGCCATGAATTGATTTTCTCTATGGTTGGGCAGTCCCATCAGTGTGGGTTGTTCACTGAATCTATGGGCTCTACACTTAGGAAGGTGATATGCAGTTGACTTAGGATAGACATGTTGAGTAGCTGAGAAATTCAATGTAGTTTCTGTAAGCCAAAAATATTTGGGAGTTGTTTGTTATGCAGGCATAACCTATCCCATCCTAATATACCAAGAAAATTAATGAATTAGCACAATACAGGAATTTTTGCCAGAGCAAAGGCAATGCCACAAGGAGAATATTACAGGTGAGCTCTGAGACAGCCATAACAAAATGGTACTAGATGCATCAGTTAAATCAATAAAACAAAAAGAATAAATTAGATCTGCCTCCCTATTTCTTAATTCATCTTAGTTATATTTTTGCTGTAGTTTTAAAAAAATTCCTCACTGTTTAAATGCCTTCTATCTAGTCCTATTTAAACAAATTCAATTGCATTCCCCTTGCTGTATAAAATAATTTTTCTTAGTATAATGTTCATCCTTCCAGCCAACTTTATATACCTTCACAAGCATATGCACTCATGATAATATATTTTTAATGTAAATTTTTGAAAATGTATTCCTGATCTTATGAGACTTTCTGTTAATATATATATAGGATATTCATTTCAACATCTGTATCATATTCCATAGAAGGTATACTTCAGTTTGTTTACATGTTGATGAGCGCCTATTTCTAATTATTCACTATTACAACCAAAGTTCCAGTAGGTTTTCCTATTATTCTACCTATATCCCTATACATGTGCTGATGATATGAACTAGTAATCACATTGGCTATTAATTCTTCCAGCATTTTCCTCTTTTTCTAATTACTTTTTTATTAAGGTATGATTGATATACACTCTTATGAAGGTTTCACATGAAAAAACAATGTGGTTACTACATTTACCCATATTATCAAGTCCCCACCCTTACCCCAATGCAGTCACTGTCCTTGGGTGTACTAAGATGCCACAGATTCACTATTTGCTTTCTCTGTGCTACACTGTTTTCCCTGTTATCCCCCACACCATGTGTGCTAAACAAAATATCCCTCAATCCCCTTCTCCCACCGTCCCCCAGCCCCCCTCCGATGCCCCTCCCCTTTGGTAACCACTGGTTCCTTCTTGGAGTTTCTGAGTCTGCTGCTATTTTGTTGCTTCAGTTTTGCTTAATTGTTATACTCCACAAATGAGGGAAATCATTTGGCACTTGTCTTTCTCCACCTGGCTTATTTCACTGAGCATAATATCCTCCAGATCCATCCATGTTGTCGCAAATGGTAGGATTTGTTTCTTTCTTATGGCTGAATACTACTCCATTGTGTATATGTACCACCTCTTCTTTATCCATTCATCTAATGGTTTTGCTTCCATATCTTGGCTATTGTAAAAAGTGCTGCAATAAACATAGGGGTGCATATGTCTTTTTGGATCTGAGAAGTTGTAGTCTTCAGGTAAATTCCAAGGAGTGGGATTCCCAGGTGAAATGGTATTTCTATTTTTAATATTTTGAAGAACCCCATATTGCTTTCCACAATGGTTGAACTAGCTTACATTTCCCACCAGCAGTGTAGGAGGGTTCCCCTTTCTCCACATCCTCACCAGCATTTGTTTTCTTAGTCTTTTGGATGGTGGCCATCCTTACTGCTGTGAGATGATATCTCACTGTGGTTTTAATTTGCATTTTCCTGATGATTAGTAATGTGGAGCATCTTTTCCTGTGTCTGTTGGCCACCTGAATTTCTTCTTGGAGAACTGTCTCTTCATATCCTCTGCCCATTTTTTAATCGGGTTATTTGCTTTCGGGTGTTGAGGCGTGTAAGTTCTTTATATATTTTGAATGTTAAAACCTTTATGGATATGTCATTTCCAAATACATTCTCCCATACTGTAGGATGCCTTTCTGTTCTGTTGGTGTCCTTTGTTGTACAGAAACTTTTTAGTTTGATGTAGTCCCATGAGTTCATTTTTGTTTTTGTTTCCCTTGCTCGAGGAGATGCGTTCAGGAAGAAGTTGCTAATGCTTATATTCAGGAGATTTTTGCCTATGTTGTCTTCTAAGACTTTTATGCTTTCATGACTTACATTCAGGTCTTTGACCCATTTCGAGTTTACTTTTGTGTATGGGGTTACACAGTAATCCAGTTTCATTCTCTTGCTGTAGCTGTCCAGTGATACCAATACCAGCTGTTGAAGAGGCTGTCATTTCCCCATTGTATGTCCATGGCTCCTTTATCATATATTAATTGACCGTATATGGTTGGGTTTATATCAGGACTTTCTAGTCTGTTCCATTGGTCTATGGGTCTGTCCTTGTGCCAGTACCAAATTTTCTTGAGTACTGTGGCTTTGCAGTAGAGCTTGAAGTTGGGGAGCATAATCCCCCCAGCTTTATTCTTCCTTCTCAGGATTGCTTTGGCTATTCAGGGTCTTTTGTGGTTCCATATGAATTTTAGAACAATTTTCTCTAGTTCATTGAAGAATGCTGTTGGTATTTCGATAGAAATTGCATAGAATCTGTAGATTGCTTTAGGCAGGATAGCCATTATGACAATATTAATTCTTCCTATCCATGATCAAGGGATGTGTTTCCATTTATTGGTATCTTTTTTAATTTCTCTCATGAGTGTCTTGTAGTTTCCAGGGTATAGGTCTTTCACTTCCTTGGTTAGGTTTATTCCTAGGTATTTTATTTTTTCTGATGCAGCTCTGAATGGAATTGTTTTCCTGATTTCTCTCTCTGCTAGTTCATTGTTAGTGTATAGGCATGCCACAGATTTCTGCATATTAATTTTGTATCCTGCAACTTTGCTGAATTCCGATATTATATCTAGTAGTTCGGAGTGGATTCCTTAGGTTTTTTTATGTACAATATCATGTCATCTGCAAACAGAGACAGTTTAACATCTTCCTTGCCAATCTGGATGCCTTTTATTTCTTTGTATTGTCTGATTGCCGTGGCTAGGACCTCCAGTACTATGTTGAATAGAAGTGAGGAGAATGGGCATCCCTGTCTTGTTCCCGATCTTAAAGGAAAAGCTTTCAGCTTCTTGCTGTTAAGTATAATGTTGGCTGAGGTTTAGTCATATATATGGCCTTTATTATGTTGAGGTACTTGCCCTCTATCCCCATTTTGTTGAGAGTTTTCATCATGAATGGTGTTGAATTTTTTCACATGCTTTTCACCATCTACAGAGATGATCATGTGGTTTTTGTCCTTCTTTTTGTTGATGTGGTGGATGATGTTGATGGATTTTCGAATGTTGTAGCATCCTTGCATCCCTGGAATAAATCCGAATTGATCATGATGGATGATCTTTTTGATGTATTTTTTAATTTGGTTTGCTAATATTTTGTTGAGTATTTTTGCATCTATGTTCATCAGGGTTATTGGTCTGTAATTTTCTTTTTTTGTGGTGTCTTTGGCTGGTTTTAGTATTAGAGTTATGCTGGCCTCATAGAATGAGTTTGGAAGTATTCTCTCTTTTTCTACTCTTTCGTAAACTTTAAGGAGGATGGGTATTAGGTCTTCAGTAAATGTTTGGTAAAATTAAGCCATTAAACCATCTGGTCCTTGGTTTTCTTCTTCATAGGTTTTTGATTACCAGTTCAATTTCGTTGCTGGTAATTGGTCTGTTCAGATTTTCTGTTTCTGTCTGGGTCAGCCTTGGAAGGTTTTATTTTTCTAAAGAGTTGTCCATTTCTTCTAGGTTATCCAGTTTGTTAGCATATATTTTTTCATAGTATTCTCTCATAATTCTTTGTATTTCTGTGGTGTCTGTCATGATTTTTCCTTTCTCATTTCTGATTCTGTTTATATGAGTAGACTCTTTTTTTCTTGATAAGTCTGGCTAGGGATTTATCTGTTTTGTTTATTTTCTTGAAGAACCAGCTCCTATTTTTATTGATTCTTTCTATTGTATTCTTCTCTATTTTATTTATTTATGCTCTAATATTTATTATGTCCCTCCTTCTTCTGACTTTAGGCCTCAGTAGTTCTTCTTTTTCTAGTTTTGTTAATTGTGAATTTAGACTGTTCATATGGGATTGTTATTCTTTCCTGAGGTAGGCCTGTATTGCAATATACTTCCTCTAAACATGGGCTTTGCTGCATCCCACAGATTTTGCAGTATTGAATTATTGTTGTAATTTTTCTCCAAATTGCTTGATCTCTGTTTTTATTTGGTCATTCATCCATTGGTTATTTAGGTACATGTTGTAAAGCCTCCATGCATTTGTGGGATTTTTCATTTTCTTTCCGTAATTTATTTCTGGTTTCATACCTTTGTGGTCTGAGAAACTGGTTGGTAGACTTTCAATATTTTTTAATTTACTGAGGTTCTTTTTGTGGCCTAGTATGTGGTCTGTTCTGGAAAATGTTCCATGTGCATTTGAGAAGAATGTGTATTCTGCTGCTTTTGGATATAGAGTTCTGTAAATGTCTGTTAGGTCCATCTTTTCTATTGTGTTGTTTTTTGCCTCTGTCTCCTTATTTTCTGTCTGGTTGATCTGTCCAGAGTGAGTGGAGTGTTGATGTCTTCTAGAATGAAATCGTTGCATTCCATTTCTCCTTTTAATTCTGTTAGTATTTGTTTCACATATGTCAGTGCTCCTGTGTTGGGCGCATAAATATTTATAATGGTTATATCTTCTTGTTGGATGATCCTTTTGTCGTTATGTAATGTCCTTCTTTGCCTCTTGTGACTTTCTTTGTTTTGAAGTCTATTTTGTCTGATACAAGTACTGCAACTCCTGCTTTTTTCTCACTATTAATTGTATGAAATATCTTTTTCCATCCCTTCACTTTTAGTCTATGTATGTCTTTGGGTTTAAAGTGAGTCTCTTGTAGACAACGTATAGATGGGTCTTGTATTTTTATCCATTCAGTGACTCTATGTCTTTTGATTGGTGCCTTCAGTCCATTTACATTTCAGGTGATTATCGGTAAGTATGTACTTATTGGCATTGCAGGCTTTAGATTCATGGTTACCAAAACTTCAAGGTTAACTTCCTTACTATCTAAGAGTCTAACTTAACTCACTTAATATGCTATTACAAACACAATCTAAAGTTCTTTTTTTTTCTTCTTCTTCCTTTTTCTTCCTCCTCCATTCTTTATATATTAGGTATCTTATTCTGTATTCTTTGTCTATCCCTTGATTAACTTTGCAGATAGTTATTTTAATTTTTGCATTTCCTTAGTAATTAGCTGTTCTACTTTCTTTACTGTGGTTTTATTACCTCTGGTGAGAGCTATTAAACCATAGGAACACTTCCCTCTAAGCAGTCCCTCCAAAGTACACCATAGAGATGGTTTGTGGGAAGTAAATTCTCTTAGCTTTTGCTTATCTGAAGATTGTTTAATCCCTCCTTCAAATTTAAATGATAATCTTGCCTGATAAATATTCTTGGTTCAAGGCCCTTCTGCTTCATTGCATTAAATACATCACACCACTCCCTTCTGGCCTGTAAGGTTTCTGTTGAGAAGTCTGATGAAAGCCTGATGGGCTTACCTTTGTATGTGATCTTATTTCCCTCTCTGGCTGCTTTTAATAGTCTGTCCTTATCCTTGATCTTTGCCATTTTAATTACTGTATGTCTTGGTGTTGTCTTCCTTGGGTCCCTTGTGTTGGGAGATCTCTGCATCTCCATGGCCTAAGAGACTATCTCCTCTCCCAGACTGGGGAAGTTTTCAGCAATTACCTCCTCAAAGACACTTTCTATCCCTTTTTCTCTCTCTTCTTCTGGTATCCCTATAATGCGAATATTGTTCCGTTTGAACTGGTCACACACTTCTCTCAATATTCTTTCATTCTTAGACATCCTTTTTTCTCTCTGTGCCTCAGCTTCTTTGTATTCCTCTTCTCAAGTTTCTATTTCATTTATTGTTTCCTCCACCAAATCCAATCTGCTTTTAATACCATCCATTGTGCTCTTCAACTATTGGATCTCCAACAGGAATTCATTCCTGAGTTTTTGAATATCTTTCCATACCTCCATAAGCATGTTAATGATTTTTATTTTGAACTCCCTTACAGGAAGAGTCATGAGGTTGATGTCATTTAAATTTGTGAGTTGTATTAATAATTTTTCTCTGAACCAGATTCCTTTGGCATTTCATATTTGTATTTGGTGCTCTCTAGTGCCCAGAAGCTCTACGCCATGTAGCTGCTCAGCTCCTGAAGCGATGTCAGGGGTCGCAGGGGTGTGGTATTGGTGCCCGGGGGGAGGAAAGAGCTGTTTCCTGCTTCCCGGCTGTTATGAACCGGTGAACCAGTGGCATGAGCACACAGGTATAAGCCTCTATACTTTGCGTTTGTTGTTACTGTAGATAAATCTTACCTCTGGCTGGCCTAACGCCAGGGTAGGGTTTGCCAGTTCGCAAGCCAGGTGGGGCTGGCCAGTTCAAAAGCCCAGTAGGCTGTGTATCACAGAGGGTGTTCTTGGAACTGTGCAGCCATCCAGGGAGCTGGAGCACCTGAAGATCGTGAAAGCTCCCATCCTGCTGTTCAGAGTGCACCCAGACAATTTTGTCTGCCTGTCCTTTCTCCTGAGCAGTAAATTCTGTGCAATCCTTGCCCCTTTAGCAGCCCTCTTGCTAAGGGCTTCCTTGTTAGGAAGTCTCTCAGACTGCCCACCTTTCTTTTGTCCCAGAACAGCTCTATATGTATCCCTACTTTGCACAAGCGGCTGAAATCTCAGTCTCTCCAGGAATTCTGCTTGTCTTAGCTTTCCAACCCCATAATCATGAGAGTATCTATCATGCAAGCACCATGAAATGTAGGTTTGTGCTCTCAGAGCAGATCTCTGGAGTTAGGTATTCAGCAGTCCCAGGCCTCCACTCCCTCCCTGCTCCATTTCTCTTTCTCCCTCCAGTGAGCTGGGGTGAGGGAAGGGCTTGTGTCCTGCTGGGCCACAGCTTTGGTATGTTACCCTGTTCTCTGAGGTCTGCTCTTTTCTCCAGGTGTGTACAGTCTGGCGCAGTCCTCTTTCCTTTTGCTCTATCAGGATTCGTTGTATTAATTATATTTTCATATTATATGCGATTTTAGGAGGAAGCCTGTGTCTCACCTCTCACACCACCATCTTTAATCGTCATCCCATTTTCCTCTTTTCTTACAAAATGAATATAGCAATTCACACTTGTATAAGCAGAGAAGAGCAATACTTATTACTCAGATATCTTTACAAACATGCAATACTTTTATATCATTACTTTCACAAATGAAAGGGTAAAAATTAATCTCATTTTTAAAATTATCATTCCTCAAATCACTAGTGGTTTTGAGAATTTCTTAAAATATTCCTTGGCATTGTGTTTACATTTGTGTGGTTTTCCAATTGCATTAGTTGTGTATTTTTCCTTTGGATATTCATTATTTATTCCTTTGTTGTGTACGATTTATCTTTCAAGGGATCTCTGGTAAAGATTGTTGATTGCTTTTCTGATTTTTGGCAAATTATTATCACAGATCTTTGAAAGAATCTTTTTTTGCTGTTTTCATTTTGCCTTCAGTGATGTTTCCACTGCCTTTTGCTACTGAATTGGCATGTCTATAAAACCAGGTAGTGTTTTTTCCTTACTCTCAAGCTTCTGTAGAACTGTCCTCAGTAGATTCCTGAGCTGAAGCTGTGATAGATGTTTCTGAACCTTGAGGCCCAGGAGTCCCATAGGTTGCTTGAATTGAATGACATACTTTCTTTACCTTTTATTTTCTATCTTATCCGGACATTTGCTTTTCTAAAATTCTCTTGCATATTTAAAAGTTTAGTGCCTACCATCACAGAAATATGAAATCATAGTCTCATGTTTCTCCTAGAAATATCCATTATTCCAAAAATTCTTGTGCACCTTTTTTTCCCTCAGTTAATAATTTCACCAACAAAATATTTTTCAATTGTTCCAGCCAAGCATATACTTAATAAAGAATTATCTTATTTGAATCTCCTTTAGTATCTTTCATCTATTTATACCTTTTACAAGGTTCTATAAGGCCTCTATACTCTTTACCTTTGGAGGAAGTTAAGCCCTGAACCATCACACATAATGATTGAGTAGTGAAGGCCACCTAAATATTTATTCAGTATCAAGCTCATCTTGAATACAGACCTACACCCTCCTTTCTTTCTGTCAGCAGTAAGGGTGATATTTTGTTATTTAGTCATTTTAAAATTTACATTACAAGTTCTTAAGAGCCCAAGTAGGGAAGAAGTGTGCAATTTATTGAGCCCCACATCCCCTTTTGAAAACATTATGTTTAATACCTAGAGATTATTTATTATAGATAATACATCTGTAGTTTGAGTTCAACATAAGTTAAATATGTTTTTTATTTCCTTATTATTAATTTTCTATTCTATTTTGTTATGGTTCCCTATTTTTGCTGCTTCAAGTTGACTTATTTATATCATTGCTTTTTTGGTAAATCTCCTGTAGTTTTTCATTTATGTACGATGATACTCTTCCCTTTCCTGGTATTCAGTATCATCAGGTCATTTCTCTAACCATTCTTTGAAAGTAATATATCAAAAATTTATACTACAAATTACTCATATGTGTTCCAATCCCTCTCCCCAATTCTTTTTTAAACATTCTGCATTTAAATTAGGTTTATATTTAGTTCCAGAAAGAAGACTAGCTTTCACTTTTTAGCCAAATCTCTCTCTGTCATCCTCTCTCAACTAAAAAAAAAAAAAATCCAGGAATAGGAAATTTCATCAGAATAAAATACAAATGATAATCAATGAGTGGGCCAGTGGATGTGTGGTATATTACAACAACATATTGTATACTTATCAAGTTGAATAAACAGTTGAAGTAAAAAATATAGATTCATTTTGGCACCATCATATTATTTTGAAAATTCACAATTATGAATACACTCTGAATCAATTTTTATATATTAAATATTAAATAAAAATGTAAATAAAATTTCAGGAATACCTAGAAGCATACAGGATAAAAATGTAAAGATCAAATATATTGAAGCAAAGCAATGATGCTTACAAGGCTCAGGAAGGGAATTAGCTCATTAGGAGAAGCAGGGTGGAACAATGGGGAAGGGTGTATAGGGTTTACATCAGTGCTGAAAAATCGACATCTTCAATTTCCACATTCCTTAGGCAACTGTTATTTTTATTTGTATCACCATAGACCAGTTTTACTTGTTCTTTAAGCTCCCATTAATAGAACCATATGAATCTTTTTGAAACAGGATTCTTTTTCTGTTAACATGTTGAGATTCCTCTGTTTTTAGTATAACAGACATTAATTTTTGGTTTAATAGCTAGCAATGCTTGATTTTACAAATATGACAGTATTTTATAGTTTTCTTATTGATGTTTACTTGATTTGTTTCTAATTTTTGAATAATGTGAATAAAACTGCTATAATTATTTTCATAAGAATCAAGAACCTGACCTGGATGGAGACAGGAATATTGAATTTATGAGGCTTCAGTAAGTTCTAATTCCATTTCTTGGGAGGACAGATCTGATTGGCAGGAAATAGCAGCGAAGACCCTTGGAAATTGGAAGGTAACATTTCAGGATGTAAGATAGGATTCATGATTTTTTCATAATGAGATTACACAGGAGGTTCCTTCATTTCTCCCAAAATGTTTGGAATTTGTTCAGATATTGAGATTGAAAAAATAAACAAAAAAATAAACAAAATGCCCATTTACCTAGTCAGAATGTAAGCTTAACCCAAGTTGTAATTTGACAACTCACAGATTCAAACCTTCCACATAGTCTCATCTGTTGCAGCTCAGCTGCTCTGAACAGTAAGTGGTTCTTAGTACAGTCAGAAAATGCCTGTGGGCTTCAGCCTTTGCCTTGAGGAATTTAGGTAGAAAATTTTACCTTTCTTTATGTAAACTGTCCATGATGATTGGAAGAATTTCCTCACCCCATAGACCTTACATATTTTATATCCTTCATACTCTTCTGTGAGAGAAGTCATTCAGTCTCTTAAATCTTTGCTTTCACTGTACACCTTCTCCAGGTGATCACAAATTAGAATTTAATGTTTTTTCCACTGCAGGCCAACATGGCCAAGATCACCCAATAAGACTAGTAGAATTTAAAATGCCTTCACCTTTTTTAAAAAATTGAGGTATGACGTAAAACATCATATTAATTTCAAGTGTACAAAATTATGATTCAATATTTGAATACAATATTTTTGTATACAGTAAATTTGTATCATAATACATCAAGTTATCCATCACCATAGATAGTTACAGCAATTTTTTTTTTTTGCTTGTGATGAGAACTTCTGAGATCTCTCTTAGTGTTAGACAGAAAGACAAACATGAGTGGGATCTAAAAGAGTGGTGCTCACCAAAATGGCTCAAGTTGTTAATCAGATAAAGCTAGAGATCCAGAAATGATGCCAAGTTAATCAGATGAAGCCACAGAGCCCAGAGTGACTCAGGAAATGTCCAGGGTCTGCCCAGATAAGAAACATCAGAAGCGCAAGCCTGCCCAGCCCATGTCCTCATCTCACCAGTCAAATCAAGCCTAGAGGACCAAGTGTTGTCAGTCAAGGACCTCTCTGCCCCAATAAAGGTCATAAAAGAAGCCTTACAATAAGCAGCCAGGTCTGAGTCACCTGTGGAGGGCCGCTCTGTCACTCAGTACAGAGTGCATTAAAACTGACTTGGCTTTCTTAGCTTTCATTTCACATCTCACTCCAACTGAATTCCCTGCAACTCTGAACCGAGTTCCTTCCTAACACTAGAAACTTTCAAATATGCAGTACAGTATTATTAAGTATAGTCACTATGTTGTGTCCCACATCCACAACCCATGACTTATTTACTTTAAATATGAATTCTTGTACTTTTTGACTCTGTTCACCAGTTTCTCCAATTCCTGAGCCCCTAATTCTGGCAACTACCAGTGTGTTCTCTGCATTTATGACTTAGGTAAGATGCCTCCATCTTTAACATGGCCAGACAAGAAGGGATTGCGTCGTTTCCCTAAATAATTTCCCACAACTCCTATTGACAATTTCTGAAACAGCTGGCATGTATTTGGATGGCACAGAAAATGACTGGGCGATTTTTAGCACAGATTGTCAGTTAGCTCACAGAAATCCATGAGATTCTAGATCTTGAAAACCAGAAGCTAGACAGAGCTGGAGCTGCATCAAAACCATGCCGCAGGATTGGCACAGCTTCTGCTTCTTGGAAAAAAAAAGAAAAAGAAAAATTTACAGGGCAGTTTTCACTGCTGCTGCTTTTGCCAGCATCAAGTAATAGATACTTTTTCTCCTGGAAAATACACATAACTAATCCCAGGACCACTGCCAACAGAATGTATTATCCGTCATTTTGTATCTTTGTCACTAGCTCCTAATTCCTGGGTGTTTCCAATGGATTGAGGTTAGGTGACATATGTTAGGTAGGACACTGTGTCAGAAAGCATATTTCAGGTTAGTTGCAACATGTATAATCCTCCAATTTTAACAAGATAATGTGTATCTTATGTACAGGCCGGTTTTGTGTTAACTGAGGTTCAACTCCTCTGTGTTCTCATTTCAGGTCCTAGGTTGAGTGAGCAGAATGGTGTGATGTCTGTGAAATATGCTTTGATGTTGCATACAGTCACCTCTGCTCACATTTCATCCATGAAAAGCAAGTTACATGGCCAAGTATGATGTTAATAGGACAGGAAATTAGGCTCCTACTATAAAGAGGAACTTAAAATAACTTGGCAAGAGGCAAAGAAGTAAAATTCTTTTATAGTGAAGGTAGTGGATAATTGGAAAGAATAATAAAATCTACTAAATTATTGTATTTTCCTTCTATTGTGTGAAGTGAGACTTATTGATTTTTTTTCGTAGAAATTCACCAAATATAGGAAAAGATTTCAGATGATGGGCAGGGACATTATAATTGTTCACTATAGTTCTGTGACATTTCTTTTGAAGATGTATAGGGTTTTAAATTGTTTGGCTTCTTTCTGATACTTCTAGGATTATTAGTCACAAAGGCAGCATCTCCAGAGAACAGCAGACTTACCATTCCTACCTGTTCAGATAATGCATTAATAGGTTACCTATTAAGGGCCTTAACCTGTTCCCTTTAGAAATATTTCATTTTTAGAATTTTATGGAAGTACCCCCATGGATTTGGCTGTAGTACTACAAAAGATGTCTAATCAGAGCTAGATTAGATATGATCTGATTAAGAAGTATGGTCTAAATATAGCCTATCCCTGAGATAACATACTTTGAAAAAATGGCAGAATTTCTTCAGTATACTTTCAAAATATCTGTGATCAGGCTACTAATGTTAACTGTTTGGTAATAATGATAATTTTTTTTGAAATTTAACAATGCATTCCAAGAGGCAATGTCCAAGAAACTGAATGCCATTTAGAGGAAAGTTAAAATTCCATAAAACTTTGTTCTATAGGAGCAGAGGGTCTATTCCTGTAGGGAGGATAGAGATTAACTTTCATATTTCCCTGTTGGTATGATATAGAAGAGATTTAAAATGCCCAAATTACCAGCCAGGATATCTCTTGTCCAGATTGGGAAACTAAGAAATAATTAATATAGGCAATTTTTAGGAGTAAATTTAAGATTTTAAAACATTTTGTTGATGAAGTTCTGAAATTCTATTTTTAGTTTGTCCTGGCAATTCAATTACAAAAAAACATAAAACACTTTGCATTCTGGAAAATTCTACATTAAGAGGTTTGTTCAAAAGGGAATAAAAAAAAGGAAGAGATGCATTATTATGGAAAAATGAAAAGACAGCAAAATAATTTGGAAGATTTAGAAGTCAATTGTGTTTTCAATGGGGAGCAGGATAATATAGGTTAATTTGCTTTAAAATTCATTAACATCTAAATAAAGAGGATAATTTAAGCAGCACTGAAGTGGTACTCTAAAAGGCAATTTTGCAGAAAGAAAATTACATAATATTTAAGTGAAAAATGAAGTGTCTTTTTAAAGTAATAAGAAAACCCTTGACTATTCAATAACTGCTTTTGGATACGTTTGCTTACCACTTGGGGAATGAGATATAATGAGTCATAAGACATATAAAGTTAGTCATTCAGGTGACCAAATATGTACTTCCAAGGTATATTTGGTCTTCATCCACAGTTCCTGAAAACACTTCACTGTCTTAGAGTTTAAAAGGGTGTCGTGTCATGTTAATGAGAGACTTTTGGATCCCACCCAAGGGCAGAGGCTGGAGGTTGAATCATCCACTGGTCAATGATTTAGTCGATAATGATGACTCAATGAAACCCTCACAAAACCCATGAGAAGAGCATATCTTCCTCTTGCATCCTGCTTCTCTCTCAGAGAGAGCTTCTACATGCCACCTAGCTAGTCCTCAACCTCTGCAAGGATAGATGCTCCTTTATTTGGGACTTTGCTCTATGTAGCTCTACATCTGGCTGTTGTTCACTTGTATCCTTTATGGAATCTTTTATTAAAATGGTAAACGTGAGTGTTTTCCTGAGTTCTGTGAGCCACTTTAGCAAATTAATCCAACCTAAGGTCATGGGAACCTTCAGTCCATTGCCAGTTGGTCAGAAGCACAGGTAACTGCCTGGGGCTTGCAACTGGCATCTGGTGTGGGGTGTGGAGGGCAGTATATGGGATGGAAACCTTAACCAGGGAAATCTGGAATCTGGTGCTGTTTCTGGGCAGATAGTGGCAGAATTGACTTGAGTTCTTGAATACCTTGCTGGTGTTCAACAATTGCTTGGACTTGTGGGAAGACCCCCTCTCAGATGCACACACACATACACACTGGAATCGTGTCTGGGAACTCAAAAGGAGTTATATGATTACTGTTACTACTACTAATGTTGTATGTGAAAAAACACAGGGAAAAATCTCAAAAACATGAAAAAATATTCCAGAAAGGGAGAAGGAATACAGCACAACACAAAAACTTAACAAAAACCTAATTTTATCAACCAGGGCTGTCCCAGGGAGATAGAAACCACACCAGTAAAGGAACAGGAAATTTTTATTTAAAAGAAGTTTTATTTAGTACAAAGGTCAATGGAGAACTTTAAGAAATACAAATGTTGGAATTTCACAAGATAATTTCTATTTCTAAGGCTGAGAGAGAATGAACAGGATAGAACTGGAAATTCTAGGCAAGCGCACCAACTTGACACTGAGCTTCAGACATGTGAGGATGAGGACTGTGGCAAAGGAACAAGCAGTCTGCCTGTGGCAGTGACACACGGGGGGGTCCAAACCACTATGCAAACCACAGGTGGTCTGTAGGAGAACCCACCGCTCAATGATGGAGACATAAGCTGTTGCTGTGAACCACAGCAGGTCTGAGGAGTGCCTACCACTGGCTGAAGGAGAACCTTGCCAGTAGGTGCCAGCCACAATTTATCTGCAGAGAGAGTTACCAGTGTCCCCAGTGATCCCAGCTGAATCTCTGGCCACTGTGTGAAAAATAGCCCATTTCAGGAAACAAAGAAAAAAAAAAAACTTTGTTCCTCTGTGTCTTACTGTGTTCTTCCACACCCTCTGTTGGCCAAGTGAAATATCAAGCTAGCTGAATAAGGAAAGAAAATGTCTAGAGTCCATCTTTGATGTTTCTAGATTTTTCTTACAAGTCTATGTAAGCTTGAAATTATTTCGAACATAAAAACATGGAACTATTTTTCAAAAATTATTTAATGGATATATGAATATTCAATCACTTTAATAATCAGAAGCAAAATGTAAGATATTTATGATTGTCATTTAAAAAAATTTCTATTATGGTTTATTGTGATAGTGTTTGAGGTTGAAAATATAACTATTGAGAATTAAATGGTACACAAATTGAAAACAAAATTTAAAGCAAGACTATTATTTGAATCAGACTTTCTACTTTTAAAAATATATTCTGTAGAATTAATCACACATATATGCCAAGATATTGGTGCAAAAATTTCAATGGGTCATGCTTTGTAATATCTAAAAATAAAAGGCAACGTAAATACATATCAAACAGGGATTGGTTAAGTAGAATATGACAATGAATGCTCTGTAATACTATGAGCATAGTCATTAATGTCGATCTATTAACAAGTCAGGAAAGAAGTCAATGAAAAAGATGATAAAAATCACCAATTGGAAGTTTCAGCTGGCATGTGTGTGTATGTGTGTATTATATATATATGTATATATACATATGTGTATATTACATATCTATAATTTCAGCTGAATATATATAAAGCATATTGTTGCAATAAAATGTCTCTCTCTATATATAAATATATATGTTGATTAAGGGTTGGAAAAATCTTATCTGATCTATGAAAATTGTTAGCTATAGACAGATCAAGTAGAACTAAGTTATAACAACTCTATAACTGGTTATTATTCTATTTGTGATTATTATTTTTTATATTTCAGATATTAAAAACTGTAATGCAATCAAAAGCACATATGTACACCTAAGATTAATATATATTTATAAATACAAATCTTAAATGCTACTTATATCACATTAAATACATAAATATTATGTTCTGGAGAAAATAAAGTGACATTTGAGTACCTTTGTCCTGTTTACTCACTTGGGAATTATCTTGTAGCAATAATTAATAAAACATGGTCAAAGTTATACCTATCAATAAATAAAAAAACATTAAAAAATTGATTAGTAGAGTTTAATACATTTATTTAACATATGCAAAAAATGCAATTCTATGTTTTATATCTAGGTATAATAAAATAAGTAAAAAAATTACTGTAGAAACCCATACTAGTCATACTGATATAAGACTGGGAGATAAAATGTAACTGATATAAAATTGATGCTCAGACAAAATCACCTTGTGTAAAATTGATATATATCTTTTTATATAATGCCAACACACACACACATGCACGCACAAACTACACTAACAATAGTAAACTTGATTTAAAAATACGATTAATGATGTAAAGTTTATAGTGAATTTTACAATCCAGTAGAATTTCAATTTGCGTAATATTCTTTATGAAATTTCTCCCCAAAATGCATTTAAAAATGAGAAAAACCTTTGGAGTATAATTTTATTAGGAAAAAGCAAATGGGCAAATTATTAATGGCAGATTAAAAAAACAGAAAAGGATCTGTTATTTTGTAATAAAGTTTTAACCATCTTCCTCTGCCTTCCATGAGTGAATGGTTTTGGATTCCACATTCCTCCTGTATGTTTTCCTATTTCTAGTCATTAATCTCTGCTGATTTTTTTTCTTAAGTACTTCCAGTTTTACCCTTAATTGTTTTCTTAACCATTAACTTTTACTGCTCCACATTCAATTTTCACAGCCTGTTTAACTTTTGTTACTAGTCTGTCTCCCCCGTTGTTTCACTTAGTTCAGTTTCATCTACAATTTAGACCTCTCTAACATGAAAGCTATGAGCCAAAGGTGATTACATTTATTTAAAGGAAAAAATTAGCCACATTTTAAGTCTTAATTGCCACATTTAGCTTTTGGCTACCATATAAGACAGTCTAGATTTATTGAATATTTCTATCATGAAGAAAATTTTCCTCAACAGTATTGGTGTATATTTTTTAGCACTGTTTTGATAAATTTTTTTTCTTAAAATTTTTATTCTCAAAAATTTGTCATGGTTGCCTATTGTCTTATATCTTAATCACAGGAGGCAATACACTATAAAGAAACGAGTAAAGACTTTTGGATGAGAAAATGTTAACTCTAAATTTATTCTGAATATATAACTTGGAGGTGAGAATTAATTTTAAATGAAGTTGTGGTGATTACCTGAGAGAAGCTTTGCAATGAATTAGTATTTCTTTTGCCCCTTTTCCACACTTGACATTCCAATTCATTTAAAACCTTGAAAATTACTGATATTTACAGCATTTTGAAAAAGTGAGTAGATGCCTAAATATCACACACTTGTAATATCAGTGAATCTCCCTTTTCTTAAAGTAGAAATCATCCTTATATGTAACAAAGAGATTACATTTATCATGTATAACAACATGATGGAGTTATGCATCAAATCAGTATTTTAGGAGGATAATTATTTAAGACAATACTTTTGCTATAATATTAAATAAAAGCTTTGACATTCAGTGAGACAGATTGTGTGTGTGTATGTGTCCCTGTGTCGATGTAAACTATAACAAAGCACTGAAAAACATACTAAGGGAAGTAAGCTACTGGCATCATATATGTTTTCTTTCTTCAATTCATTCATGCTATTTCATGCTTTTCAAATATTTCCAACATGAGCATGGGTTACTTTCATCCTAAAAACCAGAACAACAGCCAAAGCCTTTTTTTAACTCAAAATTATGAAGAATGGGGTATAAGATGACAAATATTATAGCATTTAAAACTCAGAAAGTATAACATATTGTGAATGATATAAACCTGTCTTCTGTTGATTGCAAGTCCTAGCTCTATGACCTTGATCAAGCTACTTAGGGCTCTTTAATCCTTTCAAAATCCTGGAATTATAATATTTACTATTTCAAATCATTGTATAGGTTAAATAAACAAATCAATATACCTCACATACTACTTGGAACAAAATAATCATTTTGTAGATATTAGCTAATAGTGACATTATAGTCTTTTACGTACCTTTATAATCAAATGGTCATTATGTATTAGTTTATATATCCTATAATGTTTTGTGTATCACTAGTACTAACACATATTAATAATAAATAAGAATCTTTTAAAGACACACCTGACCCTGGAAAAGTTCAATTGATTTATACTCATAATTTCTAAATGGCGATCAGGGCAAATCAGAAATTTGAGCTGGCATTTTACCTTACCATGTCAGCTGTTATCTCTAAAGTTACTTTTGCATTGATTGTAAACATCTAAATAAGTACTCCTTGGCAAATCAAATATTTATTTGACTTATCATTAAATTTTAGATTAATGAACATAATCTGACAATGCTACCAAAATCAAATTTCTGCATTCAAGAATCTCGAAATCCCTGCTTTCTAAGGAGACTATCCAGGGGAGTTGGGCTGATGGATTTGGGAGATCAGTGGAACCAACCATGCTGTAAGAATGAGGAAATGATATATTTTTCTTCTCAGTCACCCCACATTAACATTCCATATCCAGTATTTGATAATTTGTAGGGTAAAGTTGAATCAAGAACTGAATTTGGCCATTATCTAGGGCCAATGCTAGATGCATAGAGATAAAAGGATCAGTTTCTGCTCATAAAGGTCTAATCCCCTTAAAGTGTACATATAATCATGAAAAATGAAACTGTACAATAGATGAAATGACACCTGGAATTATCAATTGTACTTAAATTAGAGACTCGAATTTCAGAGGACAAATGTAGCCACTTTAATTTCAAATAGATGAGATTTCATGGGATGGGATTGAAATTCAGTGGCAGAACAGCGTGATACTGTGACTTCCTAGAGCAATTTTGTATCCCCTTCTGTTCTTGCCTGTTATATATGTGATGCAGTATGATCCCTCTAAGAGTATTTTTAACTATTAAAGAATCATTATTGAAACCTACTTTCATCCTATTTCAAATGAAACCTTGTTAAATACTTCTGGGGTGACAAACAATGAATACAGCCCCTGAAATCAGGTATTCACCAGTTTTGTTGTTTTTGTTAGAGGTTGTGTGGGGTGGTGGCAGACAGAGGTATATGAAATATGAAAGATTTGGGAGATTATATGATTTTCTTGAGCAAATACAATTTTCTGGAATCTAATGAGTGTTTGAAAACTCATACCTTCAAAAGTCAGTTTCTATTATTTATTCCCCAATAGAATTTGGAAAAACATGCCCGTCACTCCTAGACTCAGTATGTATACATTTACATAATGTACATTATAAATATAATAAATACAGTAATATAATACATTATAACCAATGAATCAATGTTTCTCTTATACCTTTAAAATCTAATATGTGATCATCATATCACACCATTTTTCCTTGGGTTTTAAAATTATAACAGTAATAGCAAAAAATTATTTGTATTCTTCTATATGCCTGGCATATTACTAACTGCTTTCTCTGAACCATACTCAAAATGAGCATATGAGGTATATACTACTATTATGCAGCTTTTGCTAGGTTATGTGCAATTCTGCTCCACCTTCAATACCTTAGTGGCTCACAAGAGTGAGTTTTATATTTTACTCATGGTGTATGTATACTGTCTGTGGGTTGTGTGTGGCTCTATTTATCACAGCCTCTTAATTCCAAGATTCAGGTTTAAGGATCAGCTTCTATCTGAGACATGCAGTCCCTGTGAAAGAACTTGGCAGGTGAAGGCAAAATTTAATGATGTTACATACACTTCTGCTATGGAGTGATATGTCCTACTCCATTCACATGTTACTGGCCAAAGGCACATCTCAGTATTAATCTTGATGTCAGTGGTCAAGAGGTGTGCATTCCCCCAGGTGGAAGGCACTACAAGTACTCTGGCACCTCTTGTGGAAAGGAGGAAATAATCTGAAAGAATAAAATCCTATAGGCACTTTTCCTATTTTACTGAAAAGATAAAAACCTTGATTAGTGTCACACAGTTGGTCAGAGTTATATCTGGAGTTCACCTCAAGCAATGTGTTCCCATGTCTACTTGATGATATCCTACACTATTTTGTGCTCTAACACTACTTATTCAAACCTATGTAATCTTATGTGCTAGATACAAGACCCTAATTACTCTGTGCCTTTGCATTTGACTAATGAGCAAGCAGAAGGGATCTCTGCTGTTGAGATTTCCTAAGTGATTCATACTGAATGTTCACTTATGATAAGCAGAGAATGTGGCCAGGCATATCTGTGAGAGAAGATCTGCATTTCAAAACACAACTATTTTGAAGAACTTGTAGTCTAATGAGCTGAAATAGAAAGGACTGGAAATTCCTGCACCATAGTGCATCTATAATTGCTTCATTTTTGTATTTTTCTCTTGCTTCAAATCAGCAGGTCTTGAAATAACCTGCTACCTAACAGATAATATTAAATATATGCATTAATGTTCTAGTTGTGGCTTTTATCAGAAGGTGATGAAGTGTCATATATTTTAAGAAATAAATAAAATGTTCTGGTTTATTATAAAATAATATAGGTCTTTAATGATAACCACATGATAAACCATTTACTGAATGTCCTGAAAATAGAATGTAAGTAACTCTAATGGCCCACTTATAAAGCACCATTGTTCTAAAGAACGCCTAATGTTATATACCAGTAGCGAAATCAGGCATTAAAATAGTACATACCCTAATATCCTTTAAGTGACATTTATTTAAAATTATGAAAAAATTTGATTATTCTTTAGTTCTTTTACTGATTAAGATAAGATCATGGTTTAATAGGAAGGTGAAACTTTAAATCTTTGGGGTAATAATAGAAAAATGATCATTAAATTAAATAAACTGCGTTTTGAAATTCAATAGTGTGTAAACATGTGTAGTAGGCTGACTAATGTCCCTCAAAAATATCAGGTGCTAATACATGTACTCTGTTAATCAATTTATTTAGAAAGAAAATGGTCATTTTGGCATATTTGGTAAAGTTAAAGATCTTAAGTGGTGAGTTTTTAAATACAATCACATTTATCTTTATAAGAGGTAGGCAGAAGGAGATTGAAATACAAATTAGAAAGTATGAAGATGGAGTCAAGAGATTGGGGCGACATGGCACAAGCCAAGGAATGCTAGCAAGCACAAGAAGTTGGAAGAGGCAAGCAATAAATTTCCCCCTAAAGCTTCTGTATGGAATGAAGCTGTGCCAATACCTTGATTTCAGCCCAATAACCTTGATTTTGGACTTCTGGTCTCCAGAACTATAAGACAATAAATTTATGTTCTTTTAGGCTACCAAGTTTGTAGGAATTATTATGCAAGTCACAGGAAACTAATACAGATTTTTTACAGGGATTTGGGAGTTGTGTAACAAACACCTGAAAATCTAGCATGGGCTTTGGAATTGAATAATGGATAGAGGCTGGAAGAATTTTGAAAAACATAATAGAAAGTATCCAGATTTGTATAAACATTGTTGGTAGAAATGTGGATTAAGGACACTTCTGGCAAGGGTTCAAAAGAAAATAAGAACATGCCATTGGAAGCTGGAGGAAAGGCAATCCTTTCTGTACAGCAGCAGAAAACTTAGTTGAAATGTGTCTTGTGTTTCTGGAGGAGGAAAATTTGTGAGCAAGGAAGTAAATATTTAGCTGAGGATATTTCCAAGCAAAGCATTGAAGCTGTAGCCTGCAAAATGCTAAGTGGACAGAGATAAATTTAAGGAAAAAACTACTAAGGATAAAAGAATCACCACTTGATGGTTTGGGAAACTATCAGCATATTCAGATGGCGGCAAAATATGATAAAGTTAGGAGATTAGTTGTTAGGAAAGCATGTTTTGAAGAGAAGACCAATTGTGTGGCTTTTTAGTAGTACTGAAGAGATTACATACATGATTCATGGATTCCCTCAACCATGTCAGCAGAAGCCTGGGATGGGGATGGATTATCTGGGAAATATCTGTAAAGAATGCCTCATCTAAAGGTGTAAGTCACTGTGATATACATGGGCAACCTACAAGGTTTTGGAGAATAATATACCACCATAAATACTACTGGCTTGGACTAAAATGCATAGACACTGGACAGAGTGAAGAAAGGCCTTTGAACTACAAAAAATCTACAGGCAGGAAACAGGATAATAAAACTACTGAGCTCCACACATTGCCTCTCAAGTAAAAGGAAAGGTCATTCTAAGGGCAGAGACTATCCCAAAGGCCATGGCAATAGGCTCAGAAGAGGAGGTATAAGCCAGAGCAACAGAAGCTGAAGTTGTGCTGCAGATGGCAGAGTCTTGACCTACAGAAGATTATTCTCAGGCCTTAAAACCTCATGGAATCTGCCCTGTTTGATCTCAAAATTGTTTGGAACTCCTGAATCCTCTCTTACTTCCATGTTCTACCTTTTGGAATGGAATGTTTGTAAATATTATACTATTCTTATCCTAAAACTATTTTTGGCAAGAGATAGATTTTCTAGTTTCACAGGTATCTAGACAGAAAATTTGCCTTAGGTTGGATCATACCAGGGTCTCATACACACTTGATATAAATGATTTAGATGATGAGATTTGGGACTTTTGAACTGATGGTATTTAGATAACATTTTAGAATTATGTTGATGTTTTAATGTGTTGAGACTTTTGGGGATGTTGTGTTGGTGTGTATATATTTTGCATGTGCTATGCACATAAATGTTTGGAGATTAGAGAGAAGACTCTAGTAAGCTGAATAATGTCCCCCAAAGGTATCAGGATCTAATCCCTTGAGAATATAACCATGAGATATATGTTACCTTATTTTAAAAAAAAGCCTTTGCAAAGTCTTTGTAGAATTGAATAAAATAAAAATGTTTGAGATAACTATATAGAACTAATCTGGGTGATCCCTAAATACAATCACATATATCTATGTAGGGACACAGAAGAAGATTGGATATATACATGAAGAAGACTGGATACATACATACACAAAGAAGGCAATCTGACTATGGAGGCAGAGATCGGGGTGATGTGGCACAGAGGTAGATAAACTGGTGGCATCAAAAGCTGGAAAAGGCAAGGGAGATACTCTCTTTCAGTCTTCTGAGGGACTGTGGCCTTGCCAATAAACCTTGGGTTTAACTCAGTGATACTAATGTCAAACTTTTGGCCTCCTGAAGTGTGACAGAATGAATATATTGATTGTTTAAGCCACCAAGGTTGTGGTCATTTGTGGCAGTCCTAAGGAACTCACATGCTCTCCTCTATCTGAATTATATTAACATTTTCTTAATAAACTTAAGATATGAAAACTTTCCAAATTTCATAGTGTGAATGTCTACTTTTTTACAATTACTTATACCTATTTCATTAATAAAATCAAATGCCTATCTGAACAAATTCCAAGTCTGTATTTCCTGTCTATCTCCAGACAACTGTGAAGATCAAACTGTGTAGCAACTATATACTAATGTGGTTTCAATTCCAAAGTGACATGTAACTACAGAAGGGTTGTAGGCTACCTTGTAACCTGAGAACCTGCATCTCTTCCCAGAGATTCCTTACTTTTCCAGTCCTCTGGATTTCACTGAGAATTGTCCAGAGCTCCATTTTCACCTGTTTTTCAAACTGAACACAACTGCAAATAACTAAAGTTTGAAAGTTATGCTCTTTCTTACAGGGAAGGGAAAGTGTTCTCCAGCATTTATCTATATTTTTTCATCTCTGATAATTATATTTGACAATGATTACATGAATGATGATGATGACTGTGATGTGTGTGTATTCAGAGTATGCTGTGTAGTGTAGTGTACCTTATAGCCCTGGGATAGAGTGATTTTATACAAAAATAAAACTCATCCTCACATGTTAGTTCTAAGCTAATATTTAAACCAGTTTATACATATATTCAATATATCCATTAGCTGGTGTAACATGAATAACATAAAATATGTTTTTAGTTGACATTGCCCCATAGTTGTTTATCTAAAGATGAGTCCATATCTAATGGGTACATTCTTACTCACTCTTAATATAAATGTCAAGGTTTTCCAAGTTAAATCTCCTCAGCAAGGCATTCAAAGCTCCCAGCTCCATATTGCCTTTGTAGATTAATTTCCTACTAAAGTCATATAGAATATTGTCCCATTTCCTGAAATAATGGGTGTTTTTACAGCTCCATGCTTTAGAAATTTTGTTTTCTATTTCTGAAATAAATTTACAGCCTTATCTTTGTATATACCTTCACATGCTTCAAATTGAGAAATTAACATTCTGCATACAATTCCCTATATCCCCCCAGGAAAATTTAGCTGCACTACATACCATCTGTCCTTTGCCTTTATATATCTTCATTATAAGATTTACTATGTAATAGTACCATATAAATCAGTGCCTGCTTCTGTAGACAAAAACTGCTCAGGGAAAATGTTTATGATACAATCATTTTATTGCTATAGCTTTATAATCAGATATTTTTGGGATAATTTATGTAGTTATTATATATATGTTCCAGGAAAGATGATAAAAGGTGAAAGATACAGGATATTGCAGAGAAAAAAATCCATGTCTGGCCAAAAAGATGATACAAACATAGACCCACAAATTAAATTTTTTGAAATTTGTCACAGAATTCACTTCTCTTAAAAAGTTCCAATAAGCACTAATCTGTTTTTTTTCCATAAGTAGAATTTAAACTTGAATAACTGATTGCAGTTTTCTGATTCGACTGCAGCACCATTCTTTTCGTAAAGTTAAATGCATTCTCTACATCAGACGTGTTTTCCTAGCATTTTCTCGAGAATATTAGAAGATCAAATCTCTTATTTTTATTGAGAGGAAAGTTGAGATATAGTGTGGTTTTTCAACGTATGTGTAGCAGATCATTGTAGATGAATCAAAGTGGACCTTCAGTCTATCCCAACTGTGTTTTATGATTGGTGTTGGCATTGAATTTCCTTCCAAGCAATTTGACATGGTTTCCAAATGTTTTTTTAATGTTATTTAAATTATCTCTACTAGACTTTGGCTCTGAGAATATTGGCATGGGATGTTCCTCTATTGTAACTTTATTATTATCATTATTAAGGTGCCCTAAAGATTATCAGTAACAGTTGTGAGAAAGGACATTTTCACAGTTAAGTAACAATGCACATGTGAATTCAGTATCTGGGGTTATTATAAAGTATAAAAGCCATCATCTATGGTGTCTTGATGGATGGTGAGATTTTGAATAGGATTTCAACATGGAATTCAAGGGATATTTTTTAAACCAATTTACAAAGGCTAAAATGTCAAGGTTTCTGAAGTCAGTGAGAAGAGAATGATTGTTTTTCTTTCAGTATTATAGAGCATCCTGGAACACATTGGGAGTCTTGCAATGTTTCTTAACTGAAAGCAAATCTAGGCCTAGGAATGGTGGTCAATGTTTTTTTTAAACTGTCTCTCAGGGGAAATATCAGAAACGTCACAGTAGAATCATTTCTCATATCCACATTACATTCAATGACCAGATTGATCCAGAAACTAGAGAAGATATAAAACCTCAGAACACCTACAATACTGCCTTCTAATGCTTCCTGGGAAGGGAAGAATGTCAGGGGATTCAGTGGTTGAAAGCGTTGGAGTACTAAAATAGAATATGCTTATTGGTACCATCTCTCAACAAAGTACTGATTCACACTTAATGAAAGTGAACCGAAAGCACATCTTATACAATTCTCATATTCAGGCAAACTTAGCTAAAGTGCACTATAGGAATAGATTCTCCTTTTTGTCCCTAATTCATAATAGGGTGCACACTGAAGTTACAGAAATATTAAAACTCTGAATTCTGCATTATTTGAAATCACAGTGAGGTGGGATCTTGTTTCAAGTCTAATTGAAGTATTTACTATATATTTTATTTTTCTCCCAGATCTCCATTAATATTTTTTAACTAACTAAATTTTGTTTGGATTAAATTAAATATGAACACATAATGGACAACTGAGAAAAGTTCTCTTCATCTCTATTAACTTTCAAGTAGACTATTAGGCAGAGAAAATTATCCTGAGCCTGTTTCAGTTCTAGGTGTGAATATCTTACATGTCCTGGTTAACTATTATCTAAACCACAGCCAGCAAAATTTTATGTACAGGCTCATTTTGACATGATATTTAAAATTAATTTTCTTTATGTTTTTATACTAAGTCAGCAATGAATGGAACACAATAAAGGTAGTATAAATGAAATGCAAAAGATAGAGCAGTTGCAATTCCAATAACATGGAATTTAATAAACAAAAAAAATCAATTCTAATTAAAAAAATATGTGCTTAATGAAATTAAAAAGTTCACAATGTACTGATAATTAAAAATAAGCAGATTATGACATTTTCTGTATACAGTGCCCCCACATTTATTTTAGAATACACAGATATGTGTCCATATTCTATGTAGTATCAGTGCACAGATAAAATATATTGTTAATATAGATGTCTTTTTACTAACTGACATACATATTTTCATTATGTTCCACTTCAGTAATCCCCAGTGTAGAACTGCAGGTTTTTGTTTTTGCCACGTCCTTTTCCGACTTTCAGGAAATTTTGAGGGCTTTGCGTCACCCTCACAAGGCAGAGCCTTGCTACTCTCACAGGATTGCTTGTTTCTGACTGGGAGCTTCTATTTTAGCTGCAGTGTTCTGACTCTGGATACTGTTCTATTAAAATTGTTTCCTCTACTTTTCGCCAATTTCTGCCTGCTACTCTCCTCCTTATAAAAATGCACAGGTCTGGGCTTTCTGCACCATCCGTTACAGATGAGTCTGCTGATCGATCTACAAGGGAAATACCAACACATTTAACTACAGAAAAAGTCACCTTGTTCCACAGTGAGAGACAGCAATAGGTAAAGACTGCAATGAGAGATAAAGAGGTGTTTTAGGCTCTTTTTTCTCTCTACTCTTTCTAGGACATTTTAGGTAGCATGTCACAGTGACAGTGAATTCTGGGTTTAGTTTGATTGGCTTATTTATTTCTCTCTTCATAACTTGTTTGAATTTACTCTCTAAGAAGTCTTTCCTGCTATGTAAATATACCAATGTGTCTGCCTCATTTTTTGTTTTTTCATGTTTCTTATTCATTTCTTTTAACTTTTCCTCCTAGGAGTTGGCCGTACCTCTGTTTAGCTTAGTGGTCAGCCAGTTACTGAGCCAAAGAGCAGGCACGCTGCACGCGTGTGAAGTCCTCCATCACTGCCAGGGGATGCGCATGTGAGTTGTGTAGAACACTCAAGGGCCAGGGGGACTTAGCTGTGCATACAGTTTAGCTCTCTGTTCAGTCTTGTTTCTCTCCTGCACAAGCCTGTGATTCCCATCAGTCACAGATATGTAGAGATTTTTTTTAAAACTTTCATCTCTCTCTTCATTTCTAGGATTTCCCCTTAAGTTTCTGGCTGGTCTTCTGTTCTTTCCTAGACTCAGGCTTTTAAAGCTTTGTTTTTTACCCCCCTTAAGTTCCAGCTGACTTTGTTAATATTACTGACAATGACGCAGGGCACGGGTGAGCTTTTGCCCTCCGTTCCTCTATGGAAGCAGAGTGGCTGCATTTCACCACCAACCTTGATCTGGCCAATCAACTACCAAGCATCAAAGAAGTAATCGTAAACCATTTTATAGAACTTTGAAGTGCATGCTAATAAAACCATACCATAGCAATACTAATTAATATGAGGCAGCTAAAGCTGTGCCAAAAGTGTGCTAAGTGAGAAAGAGAATCCTTAAACCTTTTAATTTATATTCATAGTTTAGGAAATTAGAAACAAATGAGCAAATTAATAACAAGCACAAAGAAGAAAAACATATGAAGCAAAACAATAACAACAACATTGAATTAGATAACAGGTGAAAAATACAAAAAACAATTGAGAGTTTGTTTTTAATTAATTAATAAACCAATAAATTAATAGCCCTCTAAAAAGAATGGAGATTTAAGAATATCAAATCAGGCAAAAATTAAGACAATACTGAAATAACTAGATTTCGTCAAGGCTAACCATGTGTTAGAAGCTGAGGATTAAATGTAGAATGGAAGTTAAAGAGATAAATATCTGAAATAATGTATTGCTGTTATTTTCTAGGATCTTTGGAAAAAAGTAACTGATACAATTAAAATGTAGATAATAGTTTATAGGATGACCACTTGATTAATGCCCATTATATGATTTCAGTATAAATGATTCATCTTATTTTCTGTGCATCTTATGATGAGTTTAGCCCACTGGACTCAAAAAAGAAGGAAATCAAAAAATGAGTGACAGCTAACTAGTTTAGCATATGGGGAAATAATTGGAATTCAATGAAGCCAGATATCTTTGCATATAAAGTTATGCCTTACATGTAAATTAAACTAATTAGCTAGAAAGAGTTAATGTGGCTTCCAAAGGCACTATTCTTAATAGGGAAGAACAGTTTATGAACTGAGTGAGTCTGGTTCATAGAACCTAAAAGCCTTAATATAGTCTAATCTACACTTCTTTTTTTACAGTTTAGGATCTTGAAGCATGGAAAATTTGTAAGTTTCCAAAGTTTATGCCAGTAGTTAGAATAATTCACCCAATTCAGTGTCCATTTTCCTGCAGCACAACATTTTTAAAACCAGTTTAATAATATTTCTTGAATTTATTTTAAAGTTAAACATCTTTAATATGCATCTTAATATGCAATTTTCCAATGTTAAAGGAGGATTGGCTTTTGCACAGTTACTTGTGCTGCATTTATTTGTACCATGTTTCTTTCTCATCTTTGACTTCTGAGAGAAAATACATACTTTTACTGATGTTTATAATGTTTGCTTCATATGAAGAAATAAAAGAACAGATGACCTCTACATGAAAATTATTACCAAATAATATCATATCTTTTCTAATCTATGCATATAATAAATTGATTTGTTTTAAACCAAGTATTTTTTAAAAGTTCATGGAATGGAATTATAGTACTTATTCTCCTATACTAGAAATATGGCTAAATCTAAACATAAGTATAAATATGGTTACCACCATATTGTAGATAGTCTCTAATTATCATCACCATGTGTTCTTGGAAGTTTTCTGAATGTGTAATTTTCTATAACAAAATTATGATTGTACAAAGGCTGCTGTCCTACTTACATTCTGACCTTCCTTTGATGCATAAATTAAAGTCAATTTTTGCCTTATGGTTTTACCATTATTTTAATTTCATCATGTATTTATGTTATGACTAAATGTACTTGATGTTGTGCTATACCTCAAAGCTGTAATGAAGAAAAATAGAGCTTCATCCTTCAAAGATTCACATTCCAGTGGAAATTGTTTTATTTTCTGTTTTCTTATATAAATCAATATACACAGACTCATGCAACACATCTTTATCCATTCATCCACTGATGGGCACTTAGGTTGCTTCTGTATAAATAATGCTACAATAAACACAGGGGTACATATGTCTTTACAAATTAATGTTTTCTTTGGATAAATACCCAGAAGAAGAATTGGTGGATCATATGGTATTTCTATTTTTACTTTTATTTGGAGCCTGTTTTCAATAATGGCTGCACCAATTTACATTCCTACCAAAGGTGCACGAGGCATGTACCTTTTGCATCTATTCTCACTAATACTTGTTATTTCTTGTCTTTTTCATAATGGCCATTATGATAGATATGAGGTAGTATGTCATTGTGGTTTTGATTTAAATTTCCCTGATGACTAGAGATTTTGAGAATTTTTCATGTGCCTCTGGGAATCTATATATAGACATCTGATTATCCTCTTATTGGATATATGACTTGCAAATATCTTCTTCCATTTAGTAGGCTTCCATTTTGTTGATGGTTTCCTTCACTGTACAGAAGCTCTTTAGTTTGATGTAGTTCCATCTGTTTATCTTTGCTTTTGTTGTCCTTTTCTTTGGAGTCAGTTCCAAAAATCATCACCAGGATCACCGTCAAGGAGATGAGGTGCCTATGTCTTCTTCTAGAAGTTTTATGGTTTCACTTCTTATGTTCAAATTTTTAATCCATTTTGAGTTAATTTTTTTATCATACAAGATGGTACATTTTCCTTCTTTTGCATGTGACTACTTTTCCCAACATCAACACCATCTACTGAAGAGACCATGCTTTCCCTGTTGAATATTCTTTCCCCCTTTGTCAAATATTGGAAACATATGTGTGGGTTTATTTCTGGACTCTATTTTATTTCACTGATTGATTTGTCTATTTTATGTCAGAACTCTGCTGTTTTCATTGCTAAAGTTTTGTAATATAGTTTGAAATGCAGGTGTGTGATGCCTCCAGCTTCCTTCTTCTTTCTCAAAACTGTTTTGACTACTCAAGATATTTTGTGGTGCCAAATTTTAGAATTCTTTATTCTATTTCTGTGAAAAATGTCATTGGAATTTTTATAGGAATTACATTTAATCTGTAGATTGCTTTTAGTAATATGGGCATTTTAACAATTTATTTCTTCTAATCCATGTGCATGGAGTATCTTTCCATTTGCTTGTGTCTTCTTCAGTTTCTTTCATCAATGTTTTGTAGTTTTCTGTATATAGGTCTTTTACCTCCTTGGTAAAGTTACTCCTGGGTATTTTTTTCTTTTTGATTGAGTTATAAATGGGATAATTAATTTATCTTTCTGACAGATCATTGTTAGTGTATAAAAATGCAACCGATTTTTGCATACTGATTTGGTACCCTACAACCTCATCAAATTTTGTTTCTTACTCTGTTAGTTTTTTGGTGAAGTCTTAGAGTTTCCTATATATACATAAAATCATGTTGTCACAAATAGTCTTGTTCCTTTCTTTCTAATTAGATGCATTTTATTTATTCTTCCTGTCTAATTGCTCTGGCTAGGATATGTTGAATAAAAGTGGTATCTTTGTCTTGTTCCCGATCTTAAAGGAAAAGCTTTTAACTTTTCACTGTTGAGTATGATTTTAGCTGAGGGTTTATCATACATGATCTTTATTGTATTCAGGTACATTCTTCCTATAACCAGTTTGATGGGAGTTTTTAGTATAAATGCATGTTGAATTTTTGTCAAATGCTTTTTCCTTAGCTAATGAGATGATTATTTGGTTTTCAGTCCTTCATTTAATTTAATGAGCTGTATCATATTCACTGGTTTTTGGATGTTGAATCATTCTTGCATACTTAGATTAAATCATACTTCGTCATGATGAATGATCCTTTCACTGTATGGTTGAATTCAGTTTGCTGGTATTTTGTTGAGGATTTTTGCATCTTTGTTCATCAAGGATATTGGCCTCTAATTTTCTTTTATTGTGATGTCCTTGTCTGGTTTTGGTATCAGGATAATGCTGGCCTCATAAAATGAGTTTGTGAGTATCTCTTCAATTTTTTCAAAGACTTCAAGGAGGATAGGCTTTACATATTCTTTGAATGGTGAAATTCACTGGTGACACTGGTTGGTCTTGGAATTTTGTCATTTGGAATTTTTGGATTACTGATTTAATTTCCTTCCAAAGTAATAAATCTATTCAGATTTTCTATTTCTTCATGATTCATTCTTTCAAGATTATGTTTCTAGGAATTATCCATTTCTTCTAGGTCCAATTATTTTTTGCCATATAATTGTTCATAGTAATGTCTTATGATCCTTTGTATTGCCTTGCTGTCCATTGCAGCATCACTTTCGGTTTCTGATTTTATTTATTTGAGGCTTCTCTTTTTTTCTTATTCAATCTAGCTAAAGTTTGCCAATTTTGTTTCTTTGAAAAAATCTAGTTCTTATTTTCTCTGATCTTTTCTATTGTCTTTCTAGTCTCTATTTCATTTACTTCTGCTTTGATCTTTATTATTTCCCTTCTTGTATTACCTTTGGGCTTTGTTTGCAATAGTTTTTCTAGGTGCCTTAGGTGTAAAGTTAAATTGTTTATTTGAAATTTTCCTTGTTTCTTGGTGGTAGTCTTTATTGCTGTAAATTTCCCTGTTGGAACTGCTTTTGCTGAATCCCATAGATTTTGGTATGTTGTATTTTCATTGGGATGTAGATTTTTGCTTTGTGCTCACCATGACATGTACATATAACAGCTTATATATACCTTATATATATAAGTCCATTTTAAGCTGATAGCAAGTTAAATTTGAGCACATGCTTAAACCACCTTTTATGTTTTCAGTGTTACATTTTACATCTTTTTTATTTTGCATAGCTCTTAACTAATTTTAGTTATACTTATTTTAACTACTTTTGTCTTTTAACCTTTATAGTAGCTTTGTAAGTAATCAATGCACTGCATTTACTTTATATTTACCTTTACCAGGGAGATTTTTACACTTCCATGTTTTCTGTTACTGATCAGTTCCTTTTCTTTTCAGCCTAAACAAGTCCTTTTACCATTTCTTGTAAGACTGGCTTTGTGGTGATGAGCCCCTTTAGTTTTGCTTGTCCTAGAAACTTTATCACTCTTGAATTCTGAATGCTAACTTGCCGGATAGGGTATCCTTAGTTGGAAGATTTTTTCTTTCCACATTTTGAATATATCATGCCACTCTCTTCTGGACTGCAAATCTTTTGCTGAGGAATTTGCTATTAGTATAATGGATGTTTCCCTTACATAGCAAGTTGTTTTCCTCTTGCTATTTTTGAGATTCTCTCCTTGTCTTTAACTTTTGATATGTGAACTATAATATATCTTCGTGTGAGTCTCTTTCAGTTTTGTCTTGTTTGTGACTTTTTGGGCTTCCTGAATCTGGATATCTGTTTTCTTCCCTAGGTTAGGGAAGTTTCAGCCTAACCTTTCTTCCATTATTTATTCAACTAAGTTTTCTCTCCCTTTCTCTCTCTCTTCTCCTCTGGGACCATATAACATGAATGCTTTTCTGCTTTATGTTAATAAATAGATCCCTTAAGCTACTTCCACTTTTGATTTTTTTTTCTTTTTGCTGCTTTGATTGAGTGAATTCTATTGCCATGTTTTTCAGAGCACTGATTCTTTCTTCTGCATCATCTAGTCTACTGTTAGACAACTCTTGTATATTTTTCAGTTCAGCTATTGTATTCCTCACATTTGTGACTTCTCTTATGCAAATGGTCTGTCTCTTTATTGAAATTCTCACTGTGTTCATTCTTTCTTCTCCTGAGATGGATGAACATATTTATGACAATTACTTTGAGTTCACTAAGGTTTTTGAGGTTTTATCTTGTTTTTTACACTGAAACACATTCCTCAGTGTCTTCATTTTGTTAGAAACTCTGGTTTATTTTTATGTATTAGGCAAAATAGCTATCTCTTCCAGCCTTGAAAGAGTGGCCTAGTATAAGAGATGAACCTTATTGTTTAAACTTGCCCCATAGCTCTTCGTTGTCGCTCAGAATTTTGTGATTGTCTAAGGACACAGTGTTGAGAGCATGCCAAAACTTGTGTGTGTTCCAGAGGGGGAGATTTCAGTAAGCATTTAGTTTTAAGCTGATGGGAAAACAGACCCTCAGGTAGCAGATTATAAGGTATGCAAATACATAAAAACTTTGGGACTACAATAATAACTCTGCTAGACTCCAGTCTAGGTGATCTAGAGGTGTCCCTATGGTTACCACATTTACCTATATTATCAAATCCCCACTCATACCCCAATTCAGTCACTGTCCATCAGTGTAGTAAGATGACACAGATTCACTGTTTGCCTTCTCTGTGCTACACTGTTTTCCCCATGATTCCCCACACCATGTGTACTAAACATAATACCCCACAATCCCCTTCTCCCACCCTCCCCTCCCCACCCACCTTCCCACACCCCTTCCCTTGGGTAACCAATAGGTCCTTCTTGGAGTCTCTGAGTCTGCTACTATTATGTTTCTTCAGTTTTGCTTTCTTGTTACACTTCACAAATGAGGGAAATCATTTGGCACTTGTCTTTCTCCACATGGCTTATTTCAATGAGCATAATATCCTCTAGCCCCATCCATGTTTTTGCAAATGGCAGGATTTGTTTCCTTCTTATGGCTGAATAGTATTACATTGTGTATATGTACCACATCTTTATTGAATCATCTACTGATGGACACTGAGGTTGCTTGCATATCTTGGCTATTGTAAAAAGTGCTGCAATAAACATAGGAGTGCATATGCCTTCTTGAATATGAGAAGTTGTATTCTTTGGGTAAATTCCAAGGAGTGGGATACCCAGGTCAAATGGTATTTTTTTTTAATATAATTTATTTTGGTATCATTAATCTACAATTACATGTGCAATATTATGGTTATTAAACTACCCCTTCATCAGGTCCCCCAATCAACCCCATTACAGTCACTGTCCATCAGCATAGTGAGATACTATAGAATCACTACTTGTCTTCTCTGAGTTGTACAGCCCTCCCTGTGCCCCCCAATGTTACGTCTGCTAATTGTAATGCCCCTTTTTCCCTCTTATCCCTCCCTTCCCACCCATCTTCCCCAGTTCCTTTCCCTTTGGTAACTATTAGTCCGTTCTTGGGTTCTGTGAGTCTGCTGCTGTTTTGTTTCCTCAGTATTTTTCTTTGTTCTTATACTCCACATATGAGTGAAATCATTTATACTTGTCTTTTTCAGATTGGCTTATTTCACTGAGCATAATACCCTCTAGCTACATCCATGTTGTTGCAAAGGGTAGGATTTGTTTTCTTCTTATGGATGAATAATATTCCATTGTGTATATGTACCACCTCTTCTTTATCCATTCCTCTACGGACGGACACTTAGGTTGCTTCCATTTCTTGGCTATTGTAAATAGTGCTGCGATAAACATAGGGTGCATCTATCTTTTTCAAACTGGGCTGCTGTATTCTTAGGGTAAATTCTTAGGAGTGGAATTCCTGGGTCAAATGGAATTTCTATTTTGAATTTTTTGAGGAACCTACATACTGCTTTCCACAATGGTTGAACTAATTTGTAGTCCCACCAGCAGTGTAGGAGGGTCCCCTTTTCTCCACATCCTCGCCAACATTTGTTATTGTTTGTGTTTTGGATGTTGGCCATCCTCACTGGTGTGAGGTGATATCTCATTGTGGTTTTAATCTGCATTTCTCTGATGATTAGCGATGTGGAGCATCTTTTCATGTGCCTGTTGGCCATCTGAATTTCTTCTTTGGAGAAGTGTCTATTCATGTCCTCTTCCCATTTCTTAATTGGATTATTTGCTTTCTGTTTGTTAAGGTGCATGAGTTCTTTATATATTTTGGATGTCAACCCTTTATCAGATACGTTATTTATGAATATATTCTCCCATACTGTAGGATGTCTTTTTGTTCTACTGATGGTGTCCTTTGCTGTACAGAAGCTTTTCAGCTTGAGATAGTTCCACTTATTCATTTTTGCTTTTGTTTCCCTTGCCCGGGGAGATATGTTCATGAAGAAGTCGCTCATGTTTATGTCCAAGAGATTTTTGCCTATGTTTTTTCTAAGAGTTTTATGGTTTCATGACTTACATTCAAGTCTTTGATCCACCTTGAGTTTACCTTTGTGTATGGGGCTAGACAGTAGTCCAGTTTCATTCTCTTACATGTAGCTATCCAGTTTTTCCAACACCAGCTGCTGAAGAGGCTGTCATCTCCCCATTGTATATCCAAGGCTCCTTTATCAAATACTAATTGACTGTATATGTTTGGGTTAATGTTTGGATTTTCTATTCTGTTCCACTGGTCTGTGGGTCTGTTTTTGTGCCAATACCAAATTGTCTTGATTACTGTGGCTTTGTAGTAGAGCTTGAAGTCAGGGAGTGTAATTCCCCCTGTTTTATTCCTCCTTCTCAGGATTGCTTTGGCTATTCGGGGTCTTTTGTGGTTCCATATGAATTTTAGAATTATTTGTTCCAGTTCATTGAAGAAAACTGTTGGCATTTTGATCGGGATTGCATTGAATCTGTAGATTGCTTTAGACAGTATAGCCATTTTGACAATATTTATTCTTCCTAGCCAAGAGCGTGGGATGTATTTCCATTTGTTTGTGTCCTCTTTAATTTCTCTTAGGAGTGTCTTGTAGTTTTCAGAGTCCAGGTCTTTCACTTCTTTCATTAGGTTTATTCCTAGGTATTTTATTCTTTTTGGTACAATTGTGAATGGAATTGTTTTTCTGATTTCTCTTTCTGTTAGTTCATCACTAGTGTATAGGAAAACAACAGATTTCTGTGTGTTAATTTTGTATCCTGCAACTTTGCTGAATTCAGATATTAGTTCTAATAGTTTTGGAGTGGAGTCTTTAGAGTTTTTTATGTACAGTATCATGTCATCTGCAAATAGTGACAATTTGACTTCTTCTTTACCACAATCTGGATGCCTTGTATGTCTTTGTTTTGTATGATTGCCGTGGCTAGGACCTCCAGTATTATGTTGAATAACAATGGAGAGAGTGGACATCCCTGTCTTGTTCCCGATCTTAGATGAAAAACTTTCAGCATCTCTCCGTTAAGTATGCTGTTAGCTGTGGGTTTGTCATATATGGCCTTTATGATGTTGAGGTAACTGCACTCTGTACACATTTTGTTGAAAGTTTTAATCATGAATGGATGCTGAATTTTGTCAAATGCTTTTTCAGCATCTATGGAGATGATCATTTGGTTTTTGTTCTTCTTTTTGTTGATGTGGTGGATGATGTTGATGGATTTTCGAATGTTGAACCATCTTTGCATCCCTGAGATGAACCCCACTTGCCCATTGGGTATGATCGTCTTGATGTATTTTTGAATTCGGTTTGCTAATATTTTGTTGAATATTTTTGCATCTACGTTCATCAGGTATATTGGTCTGTAATTTTCTTTTTTGGTGAGGTCTTTGCCCGGTTTTGGTATTAGAGTGATGCTGGCTTCATAGAATGAGTTTGGAAGTATTCCCTCTTCTTCTATTTTTTGGAAAACTTTAAGGAGAATGGGTGTTATTTCTTCTCTATATGTCTGGTAGAATTCAGAGGTGAATCCTTCTGGTCCAGGGGTTTTGTTCTTGGGTAGTTTTTTTGATTACTGATTCAATTTCGTTGCTGGTGATTGCTCTGTTTAGTTTTTCTGTTTCTTGCTTGGTCAGTCTTGGAAAGTTGTATTTTTCTAAGAAGTTGTCCATTTCTTCTATGTTTTCCAGCTTGTTAGCATATAGATTCTCATAATATTCCCTTATAATTATTTGTATTTCTGTGGGGTCCGTCGTGATTTTTCCTTTCTCATTTCTGATCCTTTTTATGTGTGTAGATTCTCTTTTTCTCTTAATGAGTCTGGCTGGCGGTTTTTCTATTTTGTTTATTTTTTCAAAGAACCAGCTCTTGGTTTCATTGATTTTTTCTATTGCTTTGTTTCTCTCAATTTTATTTATTTCTTCTCTGGTCTTTATTATGTCCCTCCTTCTGGTGACTTTGGGCCGCATTTGTTCTTCTTTTTCCAATTGTGTCTTTAGACTATTCATTTGGGAATGTTCTTCCTTCTTTAAATAGGCCTGGATTGCAATATACTTTCCTCTTAGAACTGCCATTGCTGCGTCCCACAGAAGTTGTGGCTTTATCTTGTTGTTTTCATTAGTCTCCATATGTTCTTTGATTTCTGTTTTGATTTGGTCATTAACCCATTGATTAATTAGGAGAATGTTGTTAAGTCTCCATGTATTTGTGAGCCGTTTTTATTTCTTTCTAAAATTTATTTCTAGTTTTATACCTTGCTGATCTAAGAAGTTGGTTGGTAGGATTTCAATATTTTTGAAATTACTGAGGTTCTTTTTGTGGCCTAGTATGTGGTCTATTGTGGAAAATGTTCCATGTGCAGTTGAGAAGAATGTGTATCCTGTTGCTTTGGGGTGTAGAGTTCTGTAGATGTCTGTTAGGTCCATCTGTTCTAGTGTGTTGTTCAGTGCCTCTGTGTCTTTACTTATTTTCTGTCTGGTTGATCTGTCCTCTGGAGTGAGTGGTGTGTTGAAGTCTCCTAAAACGAATGCATTGCTGTCTATTTCCTCCTTTAATTCTGTTAGTATTTGTTTCACATATTCTGGCATTCCTGAGTTGGGTGAACATATATTTATAATGGTTATATCCTCTTGTTGGACTGACCCCTTTATCATTATGGAAAGTCCTTTATCTCTTGCTACTTTCGTCGTTTTGAAATCCATTTTCTCTCAGAAAAGTACTGCAACACCTGCTTTTTTCTCCTTGTTGTTTGCATGAAATATCTTTTTCTATCCCTTCACTTTTAGTCTGTGTATATCTTTGCGTTTGAGGTGAGTCTCTTGTAAGCAGCATATAGATGGGTCTTGCTTTTTTATCCATTCTGTTACTCTGTGTCTTTTGATTGGTGCATTCAGTCCATTTTCATTTAGGATGATTATTGATAGATATGTACTTATTTCCATTGCTGGTGTTAGATTCATGGTTCAAGTGTTCCTTCTTTAGTATCTACCAATCTGACTTAACTTTCTCGTTAAGTAATTGTAAACACTGATGTTTCTTTATATCTCTCCCTTCTCATTCTTCCTCCTCCATTCTTCATATACTAGGTGTTTTATTCTTTGCCTTTAGTAAGTATTTGAATGGTCTCCTTTCTTTGCTATGATTTTATTTTCTCTGTTGACATCTTTTTAGCCTTAGAAGTGCTTCCATCTAGAGCAGTCCATTTAAGATATCCTGTAGTGGTGGTTTATGAGAGGCAAACTCTCTCAACTTTCGTTTGTCTGGAAATTGTTTAATCCCTCCATCATATTTAAATGATAATCATGCTGGATACAATATTCTTGGTTCGAGGCCCTTCTGTTTCATAATATTAAATATATCATGCCATTCTCTTCTGGGCTGTAAGGTTTCTGTTGAGAAGTCTGATGATAGTCTGATAAATTTTCCTTTGTAGGTGATATTTTTTCTCTCTCTAGCTGCCTTTAATACTCTGTCTTTATCTTTGATCTTTGCCATCTTAATTATTATGTGTCTTGGTGTTGTCTTCCTTGGGTCCCTTGTGTTGGGAGATCTGTGGGCTTCCGTGGACTGCGAGACTATTTCCTTCCCCAGCGTGGGAAAGTTTTCAGCAATTATTTCTTCAAAGACACTTTCTATCCCTTTTTCTCTCTCTTCTTCCTCTGGTACTCCTATAATGCGAATATTGTAGTGTTTGGATTGGTCACACAGTTCTCTTAATATTCTTTCATTCCTAGAAATCCTTTTATCTCTCTCTGCCTCAGCTGCTCTGTACTCCTGTTCGCTGTTTTCTATTCCATTAACAGTCTCTTGCATCTCATCCAGTCTGCTGTTAAGCCCGTTGATCGCTTGTCTAATTTCTGCATTGTCTTTCCTCACTTCCCTCTTCCTCCCTCAGGCTTGCACATTTCTCTGTAGGTCTGTCAGCATGGTTATGACTTTTATTCTGAATTCTTTTTCAGGAAGGCTGTGCATTTCCATCCCTTCAGGCTCCCTCTCTCAGTTTGTCTGGTTGATTTTGGTCTGAACTGTATTCCTCTTTCTTTTCATGGCTATAGTACTTGCCACGTATGTCAGCTGGGCTCTTTAAGACTTTAAAAAGAGAAAAAAAGAAAGAAAGAAAGAAAGAAAAGAAAGAAAGAAAAGAAAATACAAAAAAGAAAACAAAAAACAAGCAAACAAAAAACGCCCACCTCGAGTAGATTCTGTGGGAATGCTGTAGGTGGCGCTGTTGCCCCACTATTCCGCAGCCGTGGCCGTTCCTCTCCGCAGGGCCATTTATCCCTCTGGCTGGGGTGGGAACGAATGGGAGGCTGTTGATCTCAGTGAGAAGTGTAAGTATGGCCACGCTTCCCCAGTCGCCAGCTAAGGCGTCTGAAACTCCCCAGGACTCCCAGCCTGCTGGGCTGAGTGTGCTGGGGCGATCCGGCTCCTCCACTGGGCTCCTGTCTCTTTAAGACCGCTGAGGAAAGCGCGCACTTTTTTTTTCCTTCCCGGAGCCGGCTGCAAGCACCCTGGCGCTTCCCCGCTCAGATCCTGCCCCTCTGTCTCTCCAATCTCCGCTGCACTGCGCAATGTGGGTCAGCGCTCCCCGCGCAGATCACCGGGGCTGGCTGCTTCGCGGGGTGTGCTTCCACCTCCTCCCGGCTCTGAATCCTCTCTTCCCACCGGTGCACTGGGGTGGGGGAGTGCTCGGGTCCCGCCAGGTCGCGGCTCCGTATCTTACCCGCCTCTTGGGGTGCCGAATCCTCTCGGGTGTAGCTGCACGCTGTGCGCTTTCCTGTGTATTCTTGTCTCTCTTTTAGGAATAGATGTATTTGCTGTATTTTCGTAGATAAATATAGTGTTTGGAGGAGATTTCTGCCGCCCTGCTCATGCCGCCATCTTCCTGGAAGTGCCCGCCATTATTTCTCTCTGGATTATTACTTGTTAACTGGCTCCATCCTTCTGCCTTTTGTTCCGTAACAATCCTACCACCACCACCAGTCAGTCACTCCTCATGATAGCAGGGGAGTGATCACGTTAAAACATGAATTATGTAATATCATGACACAACCCCTAATGGTCTATCAGTTCACACAAAATAAGAGCCAGACGTGTCTCCTGACCTCATCCCATTGCTCCTGTTTCCCCTTGCCCTCAGGGAGACGCCCCAGCCATGCCCCTGCCTCAGGGCCTTTGCACCAGCTGTTCCTCTTCTGCAGTGTTCTCCAAGATATCATCCCGTCAGCTCCCTCACTTCCTTCAAGTCTTTACTGAAATGTCATTTGCTCAGTGAGAGTGGCCCTCCCCAGGCACCTCATTTCAACAGCAACTGCTCCCCAGTCATTTCTGCCCCCTTCCATGCTTTTCTTCCCATTTAGCACTTGTTGCTCCCTAGCACACTACATATTTTAAACATTTTTATTGCTTATTGTCTCTCTTCCACTAGAATGTAAGCATAGTTTAGACAGACACAAGGACAGCAATTGTGTCTTTTAACTACTATATCCCCAAGGTCCAGAAAGCTACCTGGTACACAGTAGGTTGTCAGTTAATATTTCTAAGGAAATGATCAAATAAGTGCTTACTGATATTAGATCAGTGACCTGAAAGTCCTTGTATCTTTATCTATTCGAAGAACATTGCTGAGAGGCCTGAGTAAACAAATGCCCTTTCTTATTTTGGAAGGGTGATCTTGCTGGTTTACATAGCTTTGTTCCAGAAGAGTCAGGTTAGTCCCAGAGCCCTCCCATCTGGCATTCTAGCTGACACGGAGGCTTTCTTATATCTACAGTTAGTCTTGCTTTCAGGAGAAAACATTGCCAGTGTAGGAGGAAGTTTCTCAGTCATTTAGCTTCAAGGAAAGCCAAAGAGAAATGAGAATGAGAGGTGGAGTTGGGAGAAAACTTATTACTACAACTTTACCTTCTCCTGTTAAACAAGCCTTCTTTATGTCATTGCTTTCTGCTGCCATGAGATGCTTAAGCTATTTCTTTTAATAAATTACTGTGCTTTACCCAATTTCACATGCACTCAACTTTTTCTGATGATCGTATGAGGTTAAGAATATACTAAAAGGAACATAGCTAAATACAGAAAATAGGATCTCAAGTGAAAAAGAGCCTATTTGCATCAGATGATAATCATCAACCTTCTATGGCAGGACCATTGCCCCTGTGATATTTATACCATGAGGTTAGCATCAACCACTTTTAAGATTCACGTTTCGTCTAGTTCAGGTTTGGTGGCATTGATGGGATGCTGACCTGCACTGCTCACTGGCTCTCCTACACTTAAGAGTGTGCACTGCTTTGGCCCCATTTCTGGAGGGTGGGGAAGACTGGTTTAAAATGTTGCTTCCTACTAAACATGCAGTTATGGGCTTGGAAGAAAGTTGCACATGCTAATCACTCCCAAATCTGGATATATTTCAGGGTGTTTTGACTATTTTCCCCACATAACATCTGTACTTAAGAAGCCTCACTACTATTGGTAAAGTATTGACTTGATTTCTCTGCTCACATCCAGGGCGCTGCATGGTACGGCCCTGTTGTCCCCAAACCCCATGCCAGGTGCTCCCCAAAGGCCTCTCCATCTCTCATGAGTATGAGCTTACAGAGCCATTCATCTCCAGGTGGTCGTGCTCACCATCACCGACAGCTCCCTCCGCATCTCATACACACCGGGCTGCTTTCCTACCAAAATTTTCCAAAGCCCCACGTTACATATTCCTTCTCTCTGCCATGCTCCCAGCTGTTTTGTGCTGTTTTGATATGTTTGCCTAGTGCTGTCAGACTGTATGCATGAAAGGTGTGTTGTTGACAAGAATGGTTTTGAAAATGTTTTTGTAAAGAGCCCACCCAGGTTATCAGTGGAGAGGAGGCTTGGAGCCCAAAAGATAGAGGTCAGAGACTCCCCTACTGGAATCCTTGCCAGAAGGGGACTTGTGCACATTGACAAAGAAAAGGTCCCATTAAAATGTGATCGTGGCCTCTACCAGTGTAAAAGATAAGGGAGTCTCTACTAAAAAAAGAAATCATAGCAGGCAGTGTGACATAGAAAGACTTGGGATCCTACCACAGAAAAAAAGGTGTAAAAATACATGTTAAAAAGGAGATACTTTCAAATAAGACTCAGGTAAACACAAGTGTTAGCTTCCTCTTGGTCACCCTGAGTGTTGGTCAGCATGAGACTGGCCCACTGACCTGGGCTGTCGTCCCGCTCACAGCTGTCCTTCCCATTGCCCATCAAACTAGCCTGATTTTTAGGCTCTTAGATAAAGGATAGTTTAGGAATTATTTCTTCATTTCACCAAATAAGCCTGCCCAGGCCTGAAGCCCCTTAGCTGGACACCAGCGAAAAAGTAGATGGGATTGGAAAAGGGAAGACAAACTAGGAAGAAGGAGAGCACTTTTGTGATAAGACAGAACTGGGAAAATTCATTTCTAACACCAAATATTTTATAGTGATTACCCCACCCTTTTGCAATCAGCTTCAGCTTTTCCCACCGAGTTTGCTCTATTTGACTAGGCTTGAGACAGCATAAAGGCAGGCCTTGAGAACATGGTGGCATTTGCTGTGTAAAGTCTAGTTCAGGCCAAGATATGTGGGTAAGATACACTTTTTTCGGATTTTTTTTTTCTTGAATCCTCCTACAAAGATTGATCCCAACTTTGCACGCACTCCTTATGTTATCCGAATATCTTTGCCATCTTTCACAAACATTTGGCCAGTGCCTTGAAAGATATCTGAAAAAATATGCTTTGTTTAATATCTGAAGAAAAACAGATACAACTGAGACTAGCTCTACCAGCTCAAGCATTTTCCAATGACATGGTCTCTCTCACACCTCCCACCCCTCCATGAAACAAGATTCACAATTGTTTCAACACAGAGATTTACTTTGGGTCGTTTTGTACTTAACTAACCAAAACATTATTTCTTGGGCACTATTTGATGTGTTAGTACCCTAGGGAAATTTTTATATTGATGTTTTCCCCTGAGGAACAAGGAATCACATTTTCCCCAAAAAATAAACATTGCCAACTGAAACCATAACGCTCTTAAGTCCTTTGCAATCCTGGTTTTCTTTAATAAAGCCAGTAAGCCCAGTCAAAAACAAAAATGCCAAGCCTCTTCCTACCCCTTCTCAATATTCAAGTCCTGGAGTTTAGAGTTTTGTCTGCTCGGTGCTTTGCCTGCATTCTCAAATTCTTATGTTTTCTCCTCCAAATAGCTGTAGGACTCCATTTAAATCCTATCAGATTCTTTTTACAGCTGAAATAGGAATGCTGAGGTCATTTCTAGGCTAATCCTGCTGCCTAATATGTGAGAATGTCCTCATCACACCTCCCCCTTACAAGTATTTTTAAACTCAACTCTTCAAAGTAAAAAAATGTAACAGAGCCATTGAAGTAAAAATGCTGGGACCTGCCTTTTTCTTTTTATGTTTCATAGGAATGGCATCTTTAATCACGAGCCTGTGTCAGACATTGAACAGTCTCCACATGGGAATGAATGTTTTGATTAAAAGTTATTTAATATCTCTAGTTCCTTGGAATTCTGCCTAACGCTGGAGATATTCTTAGCTGCAGGTCTTGTGCTTGCTTTGACTAGATAGAAAAAAAATGGCTCAAAATCTAGAGGGAATAAGTGGCAGTCTCAAAATAGTTACTTGATTGTACAGGTGTTTCTTATCACAGAGAATACTATTGTGTTGAGAATTAGGAATTTAAAAAGAAGATAAGGAGGAATGTGTCAAAACCTCACCTTTCTATAGCTCTATCACCGTGTCCATTGATTTTCAGCCTTTGGGTTAAAATCAGTTTAGGGTACTACAGTCACACAGCAGGTCTAAAGAACAGGATTCTGTATAATCTGTATATAATGTTTTCTTAACTCGCCTTTGTATTTGAATCAACAAGGGTTAAATCAAAAGCAACTAAGCAAGTTGGTAGTTAAAATATGATCTTATTTTTGAACTGCTTTCAATGTAAAATAATGGAGACAGATTGTCATAGCACCTAAATATGCATAAAAAAAGGAAAAAAGAATAACTTTATTCCAAAGACACAAATAGAATTTTGACTTAATAAGTTATTTTAGCTTCAGAGGTAGTGTTGCTTTCATAACAGCCTCTTCATCTTTTGAAGCAAAATATTTACAGAGCATCTAATTATTTTTCAAACTTTCCAACAGCATTTCATGCATTGAGATATTGATGCGACATACAAGCTGGGCCCTCGGGACCTATGTTGTGTGATGGCATTGTGCTACTATCAGGAAATTCCACTTTTCTCCCCCAAGGTCCTGTTTGTACTTGTTTACAGGTCATCTGAATAGTGACTAGTATATGATCAGTAGCATGAGTGTTATCACTGTAACCTTGGCAACTAAACTAGCTCTGATTTCAAAACCTCACATGCTGTCTCATAAAATTAGATAATAGAATTGACATTTAGCTACATGTCTGTCATAAATTAAGCTCCGAGAATATTTCCTTTATAGCCATGTGCCTTAATATGGAAATAGAAGGCACCAATTAGAACCATTTTATACATATACATAATAGTCCACGTTTAGGTGCTGGATACATTTCTTCAGTTCTTGCTCTACAATATTGAACCTCAAAAATTGCTGTATTATTCTCACTGTATCAAAATTCATGGTGGCTATATTTTATGATCACGGTGAAGCTTATAGCAGAGCTGCATCAGATAGCCTATATAAATAGAATTATGAATAATAGAAAACTCAGCTCCTAAAGAATGTAAAATACAAAGCATTCTTGGCTTTACGGTGTACCATTATTTATGCTGATTAGAAGCAAGACTGTGCACAGAATATTCCACTAACTAAATCAGAATCCCAAAGACAAGACTGAATTCCCTTTCATTTATGTTCATGCATATTTTTACACTATATTCTCCAGTGTCCAAGAATCTTTGATAATATCTTTATTTCAAGAATAATCTAAGACGGGCAGATTAAGACATTCATCTGCTTTCTTTGAGTCCTCGGTGCTCTCTTAGAATTTGTAAATATTTTAATCTCAGGATTTTCCCCTCTATTTGTTGTGGTCTGGTGCAGTTTTTCTTGGATATAAATTTAAAGACTCAACTTGTAAATTACATTTAATGTAAGCACCCTACAGTTTTCTGCATTGCAAATGATTATTTTTAGAAATTTTATGGTTGCCTGGATGTATTTGTTTGTCTTCACTGATATGTAGGGGGGGAGCTCATTAATGATTTAAAAAGAAGGTGTTTTGATTCATTGACTTGATTCTTCTCATTACATAAACAATAAAGGCAATAAATTAACATCTAATAAAATTGTAAGAGTTTATTTCTGAATTTAGCTGCAAGACAGCCTTGAATCCTTGGGCATAACATTTCCTGTTCTTTAATATATTCTTCTGCCTCAATGTTTTCAAAGTCATCATTCAGCATATTTTAACCTGGAATGATGGTTTATAATTCTTATTAAAGATACCTCTTAGCAGCTGTCAAACACCATAATTGAACAACTGCTTTGTGAAACAGTTCTTTGGCTTCCAGAATGGTAAGTTGTTATGTGAAAATGGAAGATCCTATGTCAAAATTGAATATAAAGCAATTTTTCTTTTCCCCATATACCTGCTAAATGTCATTTATAACATTTGAGAAATCTGCTTCCAACATCTTATTAGCCATCCATGTAATTCTTGCTAGTTTTCTGTTAAATACTACCTTCTTGCCTTACACCTTGTAGTCAAAATTCCTGCAAGATAAGGACTTTTTCTTTTCGGAAACAGATAAGTGGTTGTGCTCTCTACACATGTGCTTAAATGGGAAGAAGGGCAGAATCCTTCTGTGTATTTGCCAGCCCTGCACAGCAAATACCCGTTACATTTGCAGTAATGTTTAGAGTGTTTGCTTTATCCCATCTGGTTGAGTCATCATCACCTTTATGTTTAAACTGGTAAAAGGTAGTTTTTATTATTTTATTTTATTTTGAAACTATTTCTTGTGATGAACAGAAATAGTTCAGCATGTTGTGGTTCCAGGACTGAGTCAAGTTTGGGTTAACCATCTATATTGTGAAGTAACTTCACTGGAAACTTTTCAATGCATCGGCATTCTGCAGCGCAGTATGGAAATGAACTCAGGCTCTGTTGGCGCTGGAATGTGGGGGCTTATCGCTGTTTGCATGACTCCAAGATGTATTTTAGTATCTGGTTTTCTTTTTCAATTGTGTCATGATATGGCATTAGGTGGATGGGGAAGGGAGGAACCATAATGATAGAAAAAAAATAAAAGTCAAAAGGCGGTACAGCTTATTGTGTGATCTCCTTTTAGGTCCGATGTTGTGGTCCTCTGTTTTTCAATCGCTAATCCCAATTCCCTAAATCATGTGAAAACCATGTGGTATCAAGAAATCAAGCACTTTTGCCCTCGAACACCTGTTGTTCTAGTTGGCTGCCAGCTAGATCTCCGCTATGCTGATCTGGAAGCTGTTAATCGAGCCAGACGCCCTTTAGCGAGGTAAGCCAAGGGACTCGGTGTTTCACTGGGCAGCCAAATTAAAATTTAGAGGTAACAGATGTCTCTGTAGCCTAAGGTGGTGTTCTTCAATGGTTCTGGGGGCCCCATCAATCAGCCATATGCTTTAAATTAGCTCGTTAATCATCAGGGGGCATATCCTGACCCTTCTCGGGCTCACCATCACCTTTTAGGTAGGAACCCATTTTTGTAAAATGGTTGCCCAGCGCTCGAAGTGAATTCTCTAATTGTGATGTGGTCTGTATAAAAGTGCTTTGAAATTAGTAAAATGTTAAGCAAAATGTCACCTACATATGGGTAACTGTTTAACCACTGTGTTGTATATTTGACACCAATACAAGATTGCATATCAAAGATACTTCAATAAAAATTTTTTTTAATTTTTTTCAATGTTACCTACTCATAATAATGTCATTCTTGGAATTATGATTATTATGAATAGAGTTAACTAACATTCAGAATGACTGGCCACAGCGCCTGGCCCCAGGAGCATCAGGCTCATGCAAACACGCATATCCAAGTGTTTTCAATCCTTTCATTTTCCTCAATTCAACCTCTGAGAATATTTAATTCCCAAGATGACAGTGTCCCATTTTAAAAAATCATCTGCTATAGGTGCAATCAACTGTTCTTTAAATGTCTTTTGTGGTTATATTTTTAAAGTGTCACAAGTTAAAAAATCAATTTGGATTTATTTCACTCTATATAAAATGTGGATACCAATCTGGGGGGAAATGGGAGTTTTTAAAAGCCTGCGCTCCCTCAATATTTCCTTTACAAAAAATAATTTTATATTTGTTTTATGTTTAACTACATTTTTTGCTGGAGAACATAGATTTTTCAAAAATGTTGATATTAATACCTTCCTTTGACATTTGTCTATCAGGTTTGTCAAAAAATTTTATATGGACACAACTTTGTATGCTCTCACAGCAAAAATAAATGGTACTTTCTTTAGACAATTTCTGATATTTTAGCTGCATTTGGGAGAAATTGCCTAAAAATATTTCACATTCAGCTTTCACAATTCTTCTATTCTTAACTGCATGGACAAGAATTGAAGATTAGAAAGTTACAGAGGGAAAGAGGACTCACGTGTGGTGAATAAGAGACTGCCCCTGGTGCCCAGGGCTTGCCGCATAAAAGAAGAGATTAAAATAACCCAAGCATCACAATGGTGGACATGGAGGACTGAAGGAGAGTTACAGAGCTCTTGAGGACAGAAGAGGGGACAGTCCCTTCTACAGAGCAGTTCTGAGATTTCACGGAGGTGGTATATGAGCTAAGTCTTGAGGAGTTTCATCAGTTAGTGACTTTCAAGTCAGTCCCAGGAATAAGGAAGAAGCACAAAATGCCCACAGTGGCAAACTTCGAAGTTAAACTTTCTTCCACGCACTTCCCTTCACTTCTGCAACACCCGACAGTGTGTCTTCTTTTCCCATCTAGGCCTTCCTGTCACACACATTACCTTTGATCTAGAAAGCCAAATATGTGTTTTTTTAAGTGTATTTTTTAATTGAAACATAGTTGATAACACAATCTTACATTGGTTTCAAGTGCACAACACAGTGATTCAACAGTTACCACATTATTAAATCCTCACCCCAACTAGTGCAGTTACTATCTGTCAATACAGAAAGATGTTACAGAACTGTTGACTATATTCTATGTGCTGCACTTCCATCCCAGTGACCAACTTATATTATTATTGAAATTTTTGTGCCTCTTTATCCCTCTCAGCCACTCACCCCAACCCCTCCCCCATGGTAATCACCAGTCACTTCTCAGTGTCTGTGAGTCTATTGCTATTTTGTTCCCTTTTTGTTTTTATACTCCACAAATAAGGGAAATCATATAGTATTTATTTTTCTCTGCCTGCGTTATTTCACTGAGCATAATACCCTCTAGGCCCACCCATGGTGTCTCAAATGGCAGGATTTCTTTCATTTTTATGGCTGAATAATATTCCATTACATATATGTACCACATCTTGTTTATCCATTCATCTACTGGTGGACACTTTGTTTGTTTCCATTTCTTGACTATTGTAAATAATGTGGCAATAAACATAGGGGTGCATATGTCTTTTCAAATCAGAGATTTTGTTTTCTTCAGGTAAATTCCTAGAAGTAGAGTTACTGGGTAATATGGTATTTCTGTTTTTAGTTTTTTGAGGAACCTCCATACTGTTTGGAAAGCCAAATATTTATTCAGAAAGATCAATTCCTAAGAGTATGGCTCCTAATCAAGAGTTTGTGAGCAGTGTGACAACAGATCACATCTTGCCTATGTTTTGGAATCTGTGTCCTTACTATGATTATGCCATAATCACAGTACTATTCTGCTTATACTGCTTCCTAAGGCTTTATGAGATTGTAAAAGGGCCTTTGTGCCAGCCAAAAGGGTATAGACTTTATCCCATGGGCTTTGTAGAACCAGAGGAAATATTTTTAAAGAGTTGCAGCTAATGTATACTTGTGTTATATAAGAATTTTTTGTGCCACAATGAAAACTGTGGGCTCAAATGTGGAGAGTCTGAAGACCAGTTAAAAGTCTAATGCACTAGTCCCAGCAACGATGGTGAGGGCCTGACTGAAGGGAATAGAAGAAGAAAGAAGGGGTAAGATACGAAAGAAGATTCACAAATCTATTAGAAGAAACTCAGTGTGCTTCTGGATGTGGACCATTTAGTCTAGAACTAGGGAGTTCTAGACTCTAATTGCTTGGTAGAGGTTTGTCAGCAATTTGCAAATATGACCCTTTAAACCCTCTGCCTCAGTTTCTTCAAAATATAGAATGAAAATAATACCCACAGGGCTATTGAGAGAAATGTATTTGGATGCATTTTAAAGTCATAAAGCAAAATTTAAGCACAAGGTAATAATGATGATAAAGATGAAGGTGCTGGTGGTGACAAGAATGGTAACAGCTAACATTTATCAAGCACTCACTGTGGACCAGGTACTATGCTAAGCATATTATCTTATGTAAACCTCTCAGTAGTCCTTTAAGATGTAGCTACTCATTACTTTTATTCCCATTTTACAGATGGGAAAACTGAGGCTTAAGGAGGTTAACTTGCCCAAGATCAAATAGCTAGTAAGTGGCTGACACTTCAGTTATTGTGGTTACTACTGAAAGCAATTTTTTTTTCCTGAAGTTTTAAGTCCTTTATACTTGGATGACTAGAGGCCGGTAGATTTTTTTCAAGAGCCTTATCAAAAGCCTGAATAGAATTTTAAATGTATAATTCAATTAGGTGCTTAGATAGCCCCTAATTACTTTTTTTCCCCCTAAAATAAGGCTGATACTAATTTTTTAAACATTTTATTTCAGGCCCATAAAGAGAGGGGATATTCTGCCCCCAGAAAAAGGGAGAGAGGTTGCAAAGGAGCTTGGCATACCATACTATGAGACAAGCGTATTTGACCAGTTTGGAATCAAGGATGTGTTTGATAATGCAATCCGAGCAGCGCTGATTTCCCGCCGGCACCTGCAGTTCTGGAAATCCCATTTAAAGAAAGTTCAGAAGCCTTTACTTCAGGCACCATTCCTACCTCCAAAAGCGCCTCCACCGGTCATCAAAGTTCCAGAATGTCCCTCCATGGGAACGAATGAAGCTGCCCGTTTACTGGACAATCCTCTGTGTGCCGATGTCCTGTTCGTCCTTCAAGATCAGGAGCACATCTTTGCACACCGAATTTACCTCGCTACCTCCTCTTCCAAATTTTATGATCTTTTTTTAACGGAATGTGAAGAAACCCCAAATGGGAGCAAAGGAGCTGGCGAGAGAGTGAATCAGAGCAAGGATTTTGAGAGGCGGGCATTGAGTCTTGACCCAGACAAGGAAGAGCAGGAGGGCTCCCCGAGGACATCGCAGGCCAATCAGTGGAAGTCCTCGAGCCAGAACCTGTCCCAGCAGGAGGCTCTGGATCTGGAAGCTGCAAGCCTGATTCCAGAGACGCAGACTTTGTCGGGCTGGAGTAAGGGGTTTGTTGGCATGCACAGAGAAATGCAAGTCAATCCCATTTCAAAGCGGCTGGGTCCCATCACTGTGGTCAGGATGGACTCGTCAGTCCAGCCGGGCCCCTTCCGGACCCTGCTCCAGTTTCTGTATACAGGGCAACTGGATGAAAAGGAAAAGGATTTGATGGGCCTAGCTCAGATCGCAGAGGTCCTGGAGATGTTTGATTTAAGGATGATGGTAGAAAACATCATGAACAAGGAAGCCTTCATGAACCAGGAGATTACAAAAGCATTTCATGTCAGGAAAGCCAATCGGATTAAAGAGTGCCTCAGCAAAGGGACCTTCTCGGGTGAGTCCAAAGCAGAGCCATAGCTCCTTTTGTCTGCAGCTTATCAAACATGGGCAGGGGAAGGGATAACCATTGCTTACGTGTGTAAGTGCTCATTTGTTTCCCATGCACCTTTCTAGGTTATATGTATTGATCTACTTAATTCTTATCAGACTTAAGGGTTAAATATTTCATCTCCATTTTGCAAGTGGGAAAACTGAGGGACAGAGAGGTTAGGTAACTTGCCCGTAGTTACACAGGTAGTAAATCATAGAGCCAGGATTTGAACCCAAGCTGCCCCCTAAAGCTCCCTGGCATCACGATGCTTCTCAAGGGCAGGGCAGGTACCCCTGAGTGTGAGCCAGAGCTGGTCAGCTTGGTGCTTATAACTCCCCATCAGGATCCTTTCCCTGACCAAGTCTGCTCTCCACTGACCCTTCAGCACTTAGCCATGACAAAAGCCAGAGGCCTCTGGTCCTGTGGCCACTGAAATCCTTGAGGTGATTTGGGCCACCTTCTTCACTCCCAGCAGGGGTGCCTCATCTGTCCCTTCCTTCTCCTCTTCTGTTCTCACATGCCTTTACCCTGATCTTCTGTTTTGCTTGCCTCTTCTTTTCCTGCCATCTATGCTGTATGCTGACCACAGCACCCTTACATAATTGCGTAAGCACACTGGCAGCCTCTACTCAAGATGGATAACCTAGGATTGTACTATCTTACACATTATACTATTTTTGTTCTGAAATTGTCCTCTGTGTGTGTGTTTCACTGTAAAAATATGACTTACTGACTTCCATTTATGTGGATACTTCTATGTTTGTCTTTATCTTTCCTAATACCTCCCATGGTGATATGCATTTAGTACTATATTAATTCATTACTGAGTCTGTTCATTAATTTTAAGTCTTATGAATAATATTTACTCCCAACATTGACCATCATGATATTAGAAGCAATCTTAGAAGTTAATGAAATGTCACAAGCCTGCAGTAAATCAAACAATGGACTTTAAGTAAAGTTGATGAAATCACCCTTTTCTTCCTGCAGAGGCATAATGACCAAATACAATGTGGGAGCTTCATTTGGATTTTCTTTTTAAGAAAAAAAAATCTATAAAATAAATTTAGGGATAATTGGATAAGTTGGAATATTAACCAGATAATGGGTGATATTAGTGAGTTATTGCCATTTTCTTAGGGTAGTAATTGTTTGATTATGTAGGAGAGTGTTCTTATTTTTATAAAACTCATGATACAGTAATTAGGAGTGAAGTGTCATGTTATCTGTTAAGAAATGTCTACGTATATGTAAGTATGTATACAAACATAAATACACACATGCACAGCTAAAGCAGACATGACAAAATGTTAACAAAGTGATAAATGAGTTACCACTATACTATTCTTCCCACTGTTCTATATGTTTGAAGTTTTTCATAATTCCTCCCTTTATGTTACCATATCATTCTGAGAAATTGTGTTGTGACGCATGTGTAATTATGCATGCTTAGGTAACCCAGAGAGAACTGGATGCGTCAGTGGTGGGGGCTGACCCAAAATCAGTCAGTAAAGATATGGAAGAAAGAGCATGACAGATGTGGGTGGATAAATTTGGGTGGGACTCTGCGAGGCTAGCTCACGGTTTTGCTTCCTCAATCCTTGGGCAGACGTGACATTTAAGCTGGACGATGGAGCCATCCGCGCCCACAAACCACTGCTGATCTGCAGCTGCGGGTGGATGGCTGCCATGTTTGGAGGGTCGTTCGTGGAAAGTGCCAACAGTGAGGTACGTGCCTGCTGGAACACCTAAGTAGTATCTTTATGAATATGCATGTATATTTATAAAAAGTGTATATAAACATGAGCTATATGACTTTGATTCTTTACCCACTTGCATGAAAGAGTTCCTTGGGTAGTGCTTGTGTGTTAGGTCATCCTCTCCTTAATTCTGCAATTATGGGGGGCTATTGTCTATTGTTCACCTGTTATGTGTGAGTATCTAAGTGCTCTACGTGCATATATCATCTTTTCATCCTCACTGCTGTCCTTATCTATGAAAACATGACCAGCTATAGTTTTTAACAACTGTGACCAAGCAAGATACCATCAAAGTCACATACAAGAGAAGCAGAGCCTGTCTTCCAGAAGTTCAAGACAGTAAAAAATTCCTTGTCTCTTACATCCTGGGCTCAGTTGAGCCCCAACCAGATGGGAGACCATGAGAAGCCAGATCCTTGTGCCTCAGTCTTCTCATCTGCAAGATGAGGGTGCACTTGATAGCCCTTGAGGTCCCTGGAGCTGACAACACTCTGCAGTTCTGCCCTGACTTGTCTTCTCTGAGGGTTTGTTAGCTGGAGGGGAACAGTTATGGAGCAAAAAGTTACTCTTCTGAACGTACCTGTAAAAGTGCTATGGTCCCATGGAAGTGCTGGGTCACTTGTCACACTGGCCTTATCTCCATAAGAAAGATATTCTTAGAGCAGAGCAAACAGTATCTTGGAGACCCTGTATCTTCATCTTTTCCAACTCTGTTGAAAAGAAAGAAAAATTTCATTCAAGTACTTCTAACTTTAGAGGTTCATTTCTGTTGAGTTTTGCAAGTATTTTCCAACCATCTTTTTTTTAAAAACCAAGGGGACACCCCCATCAAGTTTATTGTCCTAAGAGGCTTGTTTTGCTTATCTCAACATCTCTCCAAACTTTTTAAAGAAACAGAGAAAACAATAGCTAACTTTTCAAAGAGGACACTCGCAACAGAAATCAGCTCTCCCGTTGTGTCCCAGGAGCCTGAATTTGCATTCCTAAGTAGAGAAACAATGGAGAATCACTAGCTAGTTTGGCTGGGATGGCTGGGGCAGAGAAGGTCACTAGGCCACCGGCCTGCTTCCAGAACAAACTGCAGATGCTCCTAAACCAATCCCCAGCAAAAGGCTGTCTACTGTTTGGGGAAAAGATGTTAATAATTATCCTGATGACCTCTCTTTGTGGTCTTCATCTGTAACTAAACAATGTCTTTCCCATGCCATCAGGGGTGTTCCAGAGCTGTTAGTGAGACCATTATAGCTCATTGGAGAACCCCCACGAAGGAATGGTGATGCTCAAATCCAAATTCTTCCACATAAAGCTATGTGGCCTTGGGCTAACAACCGCATTCCTAAGCTCCAGTCTCCCCATCTGGAAAACAGCCTATAGTGTGGTTGTGAGGTGTAAGAGTTAATACTTTCAAAGCACCTCCTGAGCTTAAATAGGTAGTAGTTGCCATTAGTCTCATTTTGCTCTTAGTATGAGTTGATGCTATTCTTTCCCTCCTACTTCCACTAAAATTTGGGGAAGCTACCAATTAATAAACTTCATTCAAACAGCATTTCACCGACTTCAGTAATCTCCAGCGATAAAGAGCCCAGAGGCTTGCTTCCCTTACTCTTCCAGTTCCCTGAGATGTGTGCTGATTGGGCTGCAGAACGCCTGCTATTAACCCAGCAGAGAAGGTGATCAAGGTCAGGAACCCAGGCACAAAGGAACACTGTCAGAGCTGACCTCACACATGCTAATTCCCTTTATCCCTTCCCAGAATGGACTGTAATCGTCTCCAGATTAAAATGTGCAGGAGAGGTGACCAAAACAAAAACTTGGCAGCAAAGGTGAAGGCACACATATGTGGTTGTTTAATAGCCTCTCCTGGAGGTGGCCCCCTGTTCAGCACTCCCCTCCCAGAAAGACTAGGTCACTTTCCACGTAGAACTTTACCTGAGCCTCTAAGAGGTGTGCATAGGTTCAACCCAGCTCAGAAAGACAAAGACCATGGCACCAAGCAACAGAAAGTCTATGCCAAAATTCCTTGAGCCAATATATCAAAAATGCCATAAGCTCTTGACATTTCCGCCCTTTTCCTTTTGCCCAGTGGAGACTATTATAATAGTTATGTAGCTATGAGCTCAGTCTTAGCTTGACCTCAGGCAAATGACCAACCCTCTCTAAACCTGTGTCCTCATCTATAAAATGGAGATAACAAGAGAACCTTTTTCAAAGGGTAAGTAAGGTGTGAGAGTACATGTGTAAAACATTGAATTTGGTGCCTGGAACATACAAATGCTTAAGAAATGTTGGTGGCTATTATCCTGCACGATTCCTATTAAATTCATTCCATGAGGGTTAAAGATATTTGTCCCCTGAAAGCCGTAAGTTAAAAAGTTCCCAACTCCCTTCCTAAACTAGCAAAGTGTGATAGAGGTGATTATGTGGAGGGAAGAACACTCAGATAAACTCTCAATAAATGCTCCATGATTGATTTAGGCCTATATTACCAGTTGGGATTTGTCCTTTCTAGGCCACTTTTAACCCTTTATTTTCCTATGAAAATCTGACTTACCGCACAAAATTCAGCCTTTTTTTTGCATTAATAGAATTCATATGCATATCCAAAAAGGAATAAAATATGCCCACTGATGTTACTTTGTCATTTACTATTTAAGAAGACACTGTATTTTACGTATATTTTTCTCATTACTTTTAATGTAGCAGTAAGCATAATTCTCTCCCCAGAGGTACTCAGTGAGAGGTTCATTAAAAATGCATGCCTGGGTTGTAGTAAGCATTGCTGGATCTGAATGCTTTCTTATTCTCTATGAGACCATCTCTAAAATTATAAGCCTAATTTTCTGAGCTGATCTTCACAATTAAAATTTTAAACCAACTAAACTGGAATACAGAGCAATGTTTAGGTTAGCACTATATTCCCTTTCCATACTCTTTTCTTTTTTTAAAGGTACCTCCAGCAGGTAGGATTCAAAATTCTTAATTCCATTTCTTATGTAGCTTCATTTATATTACTTTTAAAGTTCTATAAAAGTTATAGAGTTAACTATGACTGTTGAGATCACAGAAATAGGCTTTAAAAAATCAACAATGAGGAAAAAAAATACATCTTGTGAAAGTGTTTTTAGTTTATTCTCATTTGCAATTACTTCTAAGGGTCCTAATATTATTTGCCAAAATGAGCCATCACTTCAAAAAATGTTAACATCATATTAAGCAAGAAGGAAGCAGCAAGTCATGGATGATGAAAAATGTCAAAACACTCCAAAGACATTGGGAGTATCAGGGCGGGGCCACTTGTTGGAATCTGTCATCTCCTGCTGCTGGAAATAATTTCTGTTTATTTAGGAGGTCCAGTTTGCCATGGCTTAGAACCCACTCTTAACAAAAAAATGCTAGTGTAATCTGAGTATCTTCAAAATCCAGAATCTTAGCGAAGAAAAGTTTTAGATATCATCTATTCCAAATTCCTCCCATGTAACAGGTGAGGAGACTGAGGGTCAGAGATGGTGAGCGATTAGTCACTGGTAATGCAGCATTTTAGTGACACATTCCTGGGCCTGCCCAGCTTCTTGCCCTGTCCTCTAAACCATTATTTTCAGAAACAGCAAACATCCTCATCTCTGAGAAAACAGGAAACTCTAGGACTTTTTATATTTATAATCACTCATACTTTGCACGTTGTAAAATGAATGAATGTACTTTCACTGGGTACATAATTTCACTGAATATATAATTTCACTATGTAAAACGCATATACCTTCACAATGGCCCAAATTTTACAATTTCATAACTTAATTAACCTTCAGTTTTCTAGAAAATTGTACTAATCCAAACACCATTCTAAAGAAGTGAAGCTCTGCCATGTGTTGGTAACACACAGGAACAAGTTTATGTGGGTATCTATAAAAAAAGTCCTGTCTGTATAAGATAATGCACGTGTACATAAACATGCATGTATGTGCGCATACACAGAAGTACAGCCAGTAGTAGATTCACTGCAATAGCAATGAGTTACAATGGCTTCTTTACTTTAAAATAATATTAGTAATAGTTTCTACTTGCCAAGTTCTTCTATACAGGTTGTGCTACACACCTGAAATGATCACACTTGTCAAAACACCAGTGGTTTTAATCTACTCATCTTATTTATGGAATCATAATTGTTTTCATTCACTCTGTCTGAAAGTGGGAGTGATTTTCTTAATGTTTCTAAGAATTTTCTGGGCCTTCCCTTTGATACATTAAGGGAAAACTCTAACTGCCAGAAAGGATATGCCCTTTCTGAGATGGCTATGCAGGAGAATGACCAAGAAGGTTGAACAGTTCTGGAGCCACACCACTGGAATGCATTGACCATGAGCCCTGTGTAGACTGTGGAGGTAGTGTGTGTGTGTGTGTGTGTGTGTGTGTGTGTGTGTGTGTAGAGAAAGGGATTAGATATGTAATACAGATGTTATCACATATAGTACAGATATAATCATCATATAATATATAGATATACATCTTTCTATGCTATATAGAGATTTAGTAAATATCAGAATTAAGAATTTTATAACTGTTTTCCTTTTGAACTTAGAAGTATAATGCTTAAAAATGATTAGTGAAATATGGTGCTTTATTGTAGCGAAACCCAAATCTTTGCTTCCTTGCCATGAAGGGTTTCTAGTACTACACGGTGGTTCTGAACATAGACTCTAGAATTATACTCCTTTGGTTCAAATTCTGGTCACTACTTACTAGCTGTGGATCCTTGAATACGGGATTTGAGTTCCCTGAATTTTAAATTCCTTATCTGTAAAGTGGCACAAATAATAATCTCTTCCTCCTAGGGAGGATATAAAGATCAAATTAGATAATGCATGTGGAATACTTAATACAGTATCTTGTGCATAAAAGACCTTCAATTAAAGCTAATTTTTATAATCGTCATCAGGGAAATAGTAAATACCAACGGCACCATTCTATGCTACACCAGGGCCCATCTCTGGAGCTCGTCTAAGACCTAAAATGAAGAATAGCTGTTACAGTGTACATCCCCTTTGATCCACTCCCAGCCACCCAAAACTCCCTGGCTCGTTGGCAAACTCTAGCATGTATTTACACGGGCAACGACTACAGGTCCTCAGGAGAGGAATTAGTGGGATCCTACAGGGAAGAATCCACCATCCCCACCAACTATTCCCAGAGGTCCCAGGCAAGGGTTTCTCCAGATACTCCGAATCTCTTGCTATGGGTAATGTTCCAGTCATTTCCAATCTACATGATTGTGCCAAAGGACAGATGTTAAAGTGTATATATCGTGTTTGCACATACTGAGAGAATGCTGGAACCAAGCCAGTCACGGCAGCAGCAGAGCGGCCACTGCTCCTGATTTGACATCTTGGAGAGCTGGGCTCCAGCGTGTGTCAGCAGCAGCATGGTTTGCAGCGCCCGCCCCCCCAACACCTGCCAGTTTCTAGGAGATTTCTTTCCCCACAATAGAGTAGTATAAGGTACTTGGCAAAGAGAGCCCATAATGTCATCAGACATTTACAGCCCATTTATCTGATTTATATGTCCAAATAGTCATTTAAAAATTCCAAATCAGGCTTTGTCAGGCAGCCCCACTCTTTTGTCATCCACAAATCAAACTGTATGTTTAAAAGCTGTAAATAGCAAACAACTTCTACACCCAGTCTCAAAGCAGGTGTCCCAGACTTGCCAATATCGAATCACACAATTGGGTTATTTATACACAATATGTTCTGAAAATGTGCTCTCTGCTTTCTTCAGCAGAACTTAGCTTTTCAAATAACGTTTCAGGTATATCTCCCAAACATAAACAAGATGTCAATGCAGGCAGTACTGGATTATCTCTATACCAAGCAATTGTCACCTAACTTGGACCTGGACCCACTGGAATTAATCACCTTGGCAAACAGATTTTGCCTGCCACACTTGGTCGCACTTGCAGGTAAGGCTGATGACATGGTGCCATACCATGTCTGTCTGTCATATTTATCAAAATCACATTTAAACAGAAATAAGATTTCCAGGGAATAAAAATTAATTTTTTATTACCCAATATAGGACTATCTCATTCAGGGTGATATGAACTGACCAAGTCTTTCAGACAGCCCAATTCAATTCAACACATATTTCTTAGGAACCCACTTTGTGATAGGCTCTGTTAGGTGACACAGCTATGAAGGTGAGTGATGCATGACCCCTGCCCTGAGGCCCCTGCTCTCTGCACTCTGCCTCATTTGTGGACCACAAAATTTGAAAGAACACTATTGTGCCCATGTTATCCCCATCATGTGCGCTCAGACACGGTCTTTAATCAATAGGTAGTAGGAGGCAATGGTTCAGAACATAGGCCACAGAGCCAGATTGCTTGGGTTCAAATCCTGACTCCACCCTTTACGGGCTGGATGAATTCATACTTGATGTAACTGCTTTCTTTCTCAGCTTTCTTTCTCTTTAAAATGGGATGGTAATATTCTACCACAGAGTTGTTATGTAGATTAATAAGGTAAGATATGTATGTATATAAAGTCTCCTTAAAACAGCGTCTGGCACCTAGTAAGCATTATGTAAGTGTTTTTTTTTTTAAGCTAGTTTAGAAAATGTTCTGATGCTGTCAAGATCATTTGGGGAGAAAGAAAAAAGGGAGATTTGGCTTAACTTTACAAAACCTTATGTATCATGTCTAGATTTGTCCAGTGGATAGGCTGAAGCAGTTCTAAATAGGATATATGCATCCAGATACCTTTTTCTTAAATTTAAATGTTCAGTTTCATTCCCCAGAGGTGTCAATTAGCAATCTGGATGCTTATCACTACGTTAGTGGACTACTGTTAACCATGAAAGCAGAGATGATGCCCCTTTGGTTCACTAGCCTATCTCCTGCACAGGAAAGCACCCGAGCTCATTAGGTTCTCAGTAAATACACGCTGAATCATTAAATGAATGAAAATGAAGGTATGAACAAACCAGCCAGTCATATCTGCACTTAACATTCCGGCAGTGTCTTCAGAAAAAAAGATTTCTTTCTCTGTACTCCAGGTTTCTACTCAACCAACTGGAGCTCAAAGTCCTTGCCTTGCCTTACTTCTTTCTCAACTGGACAGAAAGAGGTAGTTGAAGAATGGCTATTTGACTTTTTAAGAAATTGTTTTTAACCAGTACGCACCTAAAGTCATAGATCTAAATGAGTGTATGGCTTTTTAATTACTAACTCTAGAAGGCTGTAATGGGAAATTCCTGTTTCTGAAGTATGAGTTCTGTTCCATCTGACTACCCACAGTGTTTACAAGTATTTGTCCTTTGAGGATAAATTTGACTCTTTTTAGATAGTCAGAAGTAGTTCGGAGCCAAATGTGTCGAACAAGCTTTGTGATCGATCTTAAAGTAGTTCCGTTTTGCTTAGATATTTAGTCTGGTGATGAAAATATGGGACTGATTTCTCCATGAAAGAAACTGACCCAAAGAAAGCTTCTTATGTGTACTACAGATTTCTGTGCATATTTACTTCTGTTATTAAATGCAGTAATTACTGTTATGATTACTTAATATACAGCTTCCTAAGATGACTCCTTTAATCATGTATGGTGTTTGATGTATACTGTTTAGAACATAGTGTTTAAAAATCAGTTTCTGGTGTGAGAATGCTTTTGCAAGCCAAAGTGTTAAATGAACAACAAGAAATGTTGCAGTTGCCTAAAACTGAAAAGCCCAATGACTTCTAGGAGAAATTTAGCTCCAAATAGTTCTATGCCAGTCCAGCTGAGGAAGGTTGTTCCAAAGAAGCCATTCAAATCTAGATATCACACTGACCAGAAGCACGTCGACTAACAAGTATGTAGCGCCAGAATGGAAGGTAAGCATGATCTCTACACTATCCTGGATTAGAAGAACAGATGCAATGCTAGAGATGAAAAAAGAATACATCAACATCAAGGAGCTAGAAATGCAGGCCTAAACTGTACCCACACATGTCAATCCTAGACGCAGGGGACAGCCCAGATGTATGCGAGAGACAGCACAGATGTATGCGAGAGACAGCACAGTCCCAGAACCACAGTCTGAATTCAGTGTACAAATCTTGGCTATAGCTCCCAAGCAGAAATGGCTCTCTTAACTGGATTTTGTTACTTCCAGTTATAGGTCTCCCAAGCCTTTAGAATCTAAGAGGCCTGCAGCTGTTGAGACAGACAGATGTATACACATTCTTCAGTCCCCATATGGATTCATTCCTCTGTTAATCTCTCCACTCTCAGAGATTATTCAGAATTAGAATGGTGTGTGTGGGGAACCTGTTAAGCAGAAAGATACTAGAGCATCTAGAAAATTCTAGGAAGGGCCTGGGCTACCTAGAGCAGCACTGTCCAGTAGAGCTCTCTGCGTGATGGGGATCTGTCTGCGTGGTCCACAGCACGTGTGGTTACTGACCACTTAAATGTGACTAGGTGACTAAGGACCTGAATTTTTAATTTTAACTAAGTTTAGTCTGTGGCCATCAGTTACCATACTGGACAGTGAAGGTCTGAAAGACTCTGGCTATTTCCTAAGTATGAACAAGTATCCCCAGAGTTGTTGGTGTAATGGCTAGAGGCCAGAAGTCCAAGTACTGAAAGGTCACACAACAGGATGGGCCCCACATTCAATTCAGTGGTGGCCAGAGCTGCGTCCCTTACTTCCTTCCCTTTCAGATGGTCCCACACCCTGTAAGCAAGATAGCTGCCTTACAGAGTGTGGTTTACCTTGCTTCTGTTCCCTTTCTTCCCCAGAGCAACATGCTGTTCAGGAGCTGACCAAGGCCGCCATGAGTGGCGTGGGCATTGATGGGGAAGTGCTCTCTTATTTGGAATTGGCCCAGGTTTGTAACAATCTGCTTCTCACCTTTAAGTGTGTTCAACCAGTTCATCTAATGCTGATAAAACATTCCACTGTTCTGTTGCATCTGTCTAAATAAAGATGTCACCACTGAGTCACCGAGGCCCCCTGTTGTACACTGGGAAGATCTGAGAGTTTTACACTTCATGCATCATTCATCCTGCTGGGATTCATTTGAAAAAACAACAAGGACCCCACCCCCATGCCAGCCCCACTGTCCCCCGAGGCACCAGCTTCACATGCGGGAGAATAACCTGAGGATGATAAGGGAAGGTTTTTCCCTCTCCTTTTTGAATTCTTGGACATGTATTGGACAAGATCCGATAGTTTATAGAATTCCATGAAGCCCTGTAATGTCCTACATCTCACTGCAGCTCTCCTGGGCTTTTCTAAAATCAGTAGCTGTTAACATTGATTCTATGATTCCATAATCCCAATACACACGTGCATACTTCTCCTAGAGAGGGTACCTGGTCCAACCTTAGCTTTATCATGAATAACTGCCTCAAGGCACAAAGCTAAACTCTGCCTCAGTTTCCTCATCTGTAAGAAATGGGACTGGTAATTCACACCCTATCAACCTTACAGATAATTCTGAGAATCAAGTGAGAGAGAATATTCAAGAAAAGAGCAGTGAAGAGTGGAAGCCCTCTCATAATGCAAAGCACATATGCAAGAATATCTAGTCCCTGGCATAGACTTATTATTGACAATGAGTTTATACTCTGAAGAAACTAAGAAAAAGTTCTTCAGTCCTTTCTTTGGCCTACTGGGTTTGGCTTTTTTTGTTCCCTCTCTCAGTTAGGTCAGTGTTTTACTAAGACTTAGATCAGGGGATTTAAGTCAATATTTCTCAGTCAATGAAGAGGAGGTGGTTTCAGGAAGAGGAGGGAGGCATGAGCAGGCCAAGTTGCCATTCCAACTGTGGGCATAGGAAATGGTACCAATTCAAAAGGGGAAAAGGTGTTATAGGGCTTTATGGCAACCCACTCACTCTGACTTAACATTCAACAAGTATTTAGTATTTTCTCCCCATGCACCGGGCACCACCCTAGACAAAAGGACATATAGATACTCAAAAGGACAGGTAGATCTTCTGCCCTTGAGGCAAACAGAGGCAAGTAACAGAAATAGACATAAGCACAAATTATTGAAATCCAACGTGAAAAAGAACCTAATGGAGAGTACAGTCAAAACCAAGAACAGACCTCAATTGCAGTAGCAACAGCAAGCACCCAATTGGTTGTCCACACTTGGAGTTTGGGGTCCTTTGAAACAGGCCTGGTGGGGGTAGGGGGTCAGTTTATGACCTGTGCTCTTTCCAGTCAGTATTCTTCTAGAGAAAAAATGAAATGATTCAGTTTCTTTTAAGGCTGGTCCACTTGAGGGAAGGATTTGCAGTTGTGTCTGTTTGCTCTGTGTCCCCACCCTGTCTCCCATATCTTAGACCCTAGCCCTGTGGTGTGCTGGTAAATATTTAACAATAGCTTGGGACAACTGGGACCCTGATGTGTTATAATTTCTTGGTCAATTTTAACAAGAAACCACTGAACTCAGAGTAGGGAAGCAGTGCACACAATTGACTCTCTTGGGCAGGTCCAAGCCAACTCCAGTACACCACTGCCCTAATCTTACTTTCAGAAAAAAAAATCTAGTATCATGAGAAGTTGGAAGCACTAGCTAAACTTATCCATGACATTGTGATTTTCAGAGAGTTTCTTGAGTGACTTTCTGGGGACTTCGGCTTCTCCACTGGCTTTTGTTCACAGTGGAGGTGTGGACCCCAGAGGAGGCACACTGTAGGTTACAGGGTTTCAACTGATCAAAGAAACTTCAAGAGCAACAAACAGAATGGATATCTGAGAAGGGCATGAGCAGAAAGAATGAGCAATGGGGAAGCCCTGCCACATTCGGGGAGAGAGTTGGGAGACGATTTTTGAGCATCAGGGCTTTTTCAGTAACAGCTACCTCAGCTGCCTCCTCCCTGAGCATCTGCTCAGAAAGGAGAGGTGAAGTGCCAGGATCCCTCCCAGTCCGCCCCCTCCGACTGCTCTCCCTCTGTAACCAAAGGACAGGTACGGGACAGTCACACATTCCACAGTCTCCTCTTTTAGATCTTTGGCCCCAGCAAGCTGAGCTCAGACATACCACCCGGAATATTCCGTTGCCAAGGCTTCCTTAAACAGAGATGATGTCGCTGCTTTCTGCTGTGGGCTGGTGCCTTCCAGAAGCCACCGTCATTTATCACTAGGCGGCCAGGTGGCAGGGGAGGATGGGAGGACAAGGCGTACTCTGAACTCCTGATCTGATACAGTGACTATTTTGGCCCACCTTTCCTAGGGGGTAAGAGGGGTGTGCCAAATGCTATATATACTTGGCTGGTGCTGGAACCATAGCCAAAGTCAAAACACTGTAGCCAAACGAGAGGTTTATGGAATTAGTCACACAGGACCTTTATTTCTTTCACCCCTACAATGGCTTCCTATCTTTTTGTAGCCCCACTTTAGAAAATAGAGCCTGACCCCTTTTTGATCACTTCCCTGCAGTTTCACAATGCCCACCAGTTGGCCGCCTGGTGTTTGCACCATATCTGCACCAACTACAACAGTGTTTGTTCCAAGTTCCGCAAGGAAATCAAATCGAAATCTGCAGGTGAGACTCTGGGGTCCTCAGTTGCCCAATTCTCATCACCTCCGACTCTGGTGTTTCCCCTCTGTGCCCTCGAGAAGACAGCTCAGGGAGAATTCCTGTGAATGGCTGGTGTAACATGATGCAGGAAATGTAGCTTGGAAATTCTCTTTAGAGAACCTTAGGCTTGGGGGACTTGGGTGAATAGGCTTCATGGTGCCCTGCTGCTGAGCATGTGGAGGCAGTTGGCCCACCCTTGTGCAGGCAGGCATGCTTGCGAGCCAGCTCACTCTCTGAACTCAAGTGGTCCCGGGTTCCAGTTCCCTGTGCCCAGCCACATGACTTTAGGCAAGTGATTGTCTCAAGATTTAGTGTCACAATCTGCAAACTTTCCTACTCATAGTCCCTAAACAATGGGTTGTTGAGAAGATAACATGAGATAATCATATAGAAGAAGCATTAAGCACAGAACCGGGCATATAGGAGCAGCAAACAGCAGGTATCCTCACCTACATCTTTCCTTCACCAGACAACCAGGAGTACTTTGAGCGGCACCGCTGGCCCCCCGTGTGGTACCTGAAGGAAGAGGACCACTACCAGCGTGTGAAAAGGGAACGAGAGAAGGAAGATATTGCACTGAATAAACATCATTCAAGACGAAAGTGGTGCTTCTGGAATTCATCTCCGGCGGTCGCCTGAGGAGGAAGAGGAAAAACCCAGTAATCTAACCCGCCACTTTTGAAAGCACTACTGTAAATTAGTCTTATTATTAGAAATAAGTCATAGTTCAGGTTTCAGGCACTGATCTTCCTCCACATTTGTGCATTTATCTTTGTTGGGAACAAAGCACAATCCCCATCAATGCACCTGGACAAAAAGGGAAGTTGACGCTCACTGCATTCCTTAAACTTACATTTTTTGTTAGAAGGCTTAATAAACTTTAGTCTGTTATTTTGTTTCTTTTTATACAAAGGAAAAAAAAAATCCAGCTTTCATGTTTCAAATTCCAAATTGGAAAATATTTTTATATGGTCTCTTGTATTTTATTGAAATGCAAATACTGTGTATTACTTTATTTTACAGGCCACAAATTAACCATGAAGTCACCCTGTGATTCTCTCTGCCCACATGACCACCGAGCATTATTTCATAATTAGAGGGTTATCCTTTTATTGTGAAGTAAAGGGTTGGAATGAAATTCCCCAAAGTGCAAGTTAGAGACCATTTAATCTTTGTTATGCCGAATAACATCGGTGTAGTTATCAAGTCAACTCCAAGAATGTGTATTTAAAATATTTGAGGTGTAAGTGCTAGTAATTATATGGTTATATGTGCCATGTAAAATATAGTAATATCAAATCTTCTCTTGTCTAAAATGTCTAGATTCAAGAGGATAATCTTTATAATCATTAGAAGGGCTTATTAAATCCCAGCATTATCCAGGGCGAACTCACTGGTGGACCTGAATACAAAGATACCGTAAGAGCATTGGTGTTTGGATTGCTGTATTAGGGTTTATATCTCTCAGTATTCCTTGATCTTGCCATGCTTCTGCATGCATATTCTCTGCTGAACTTGAATTGAGATGGGCAAGGGAAAAGGTCCCTCGGACTTGTCCCACCCTCTATAGGCGTGTCACATCTCACCGCCTGGAACAGGCTTCCTCAGGTCTCTCACCTGCAGCCAACTTCTCTTTCTAAGACACGTATTTTTAACTTTTCCCAGGGAAAATTTATGATGCTGCAGAAGTAGGTTAAGGCAGACCACCCAGCCCTGCTGAAATTCAGCCAGGGCCTGTGAAAGCACAAAGCTGGAGGCTGGGTAGTCTAGGCCCCCTGCATTCTCCAATGCAGACAGGAATCTTATTCCAAGAGTCTAGGAAATGGTGCTATTGTGAGTTAGTTCTGACCCTTTGTCATTCTGAGTTTTCAGTGTTAAAATAGGAAGTATTGAGCAGGGGAGCTTTTGAGAGGCAGTCAATCATTGCTTCTCTGTAAATTAAAATGTTGCAGCACTCATACAGAGCATTTTAAGGTCACAGTTACATACCTGCCATGGGATGTTGTATGGCGGGGCTGGGCTTATTCTGTTGGGAGGTCAACTTACTGAAGCTGAAGGCTGTTAATTGTCTTTCCTAGCTTTCAGAAGTTGGAAAGAAGACAGTTGAGTCCAAATCCCAATGTTGACAGTCATATATATGCATTTGAAAATCTATCAGGATTACAGATGGGCATGTTTATTGGCAATGGATACACACCTGATACAGGAGTTTGGAGAGGCCCAACAATGCACCCTCCCTCATGACAAAGGAGGGAGCCATAGATTAGGGATGGGTGGTTGTAAAGGCACTTACTTTAATTTTTGGTCAGTAGGGTTGTAAATCATTAACAGAAGGAGAAAAAAGAAAGAGTGAGAGGATAAATCTCAACACTCAGGAAGAATCAGCATATTTCTCATCATAAAAAAGGTAGAAGCTGAGTTTTCAATGGTAGTCAGAGTTGAATTTATACAACCAAAGCTCCCATGTGATTGTTACTGTAATCTTGCCAAAATGTAATGGACATATAAGTGAACCTGGGGTATAAGCAATAATATCCACTAGTGTTTGTTATCAGCTACTGTAACCAAGTGGCTGGTTCATTTGGTTGATGCTGATTATGGCCTTTAACCATGGTGGTTTGTTTTGTGTTTTTATTTCACAAAAAGCCAATAAAATTGTTTAGCTATGACATGCCTCCTGTTTTTTTTTAAAGACCATCAGCATTATCATGTGATAATAAATGATTAGTGATAGCTTTTTATAAAACTATCAAGACTGTAAAGGAGCAAAACTTTAAATGGGAGCTGTGTGTGCTGCAGTAACAAAGCATTTTGAATGACTGTCAGCTCTGTTTTCAGGACTGCCAGAGGGATTCCAATGCCCTGATGTAAATGAGGGTCTGGCTCTTTGTTCTTGGCTAATATGGTTATATCACTAGGCCTGGTACAGCCTTGGAAAAAGCAGAAATGATGTCTCTACCTTAATGGACTTATAATCTTGGTTTGGTCAATTCTGCCAGCAATTAAGTGAAAGGTTGGATTGGAAGGTTCATTAAGATCAGTCTTTTCTTCAGAAGCCTTTGGGAAAATATATAATTTCTAGACTTCTGTGTAGTATAATGTTTACCCAAACTGAGTTAAGTCCAAATCCCAATGTTGACAGTCATGTATATGCATTTGAAAATCTATCCAGATTACAGATGGGTATTTTTATAGGCAGTGGAGACACACCAGATACAAGAGTTTGGAGAGGCCCAGCAATGCACCCTCCTCAGAGGGAAGAAAGCTCTCCGATGAGATCTCATAGGGTGACTTTTCTGAATGACAAATTCCCTATAATTCAATGGAAAGCTGAAAACTGTGAAAAATAACTGCAGAAAGAAGACAGATTTCTAAGACATTCCCACCCCTTTTAAAGGTGGGTGGTCCAGATCATGGCACCTTTTACACAATGCATACCCGTAGAGTCTTACCTATAGAAAGTTTTGGTGTCAGTTTCTCCTAGGGCAATGCCTGGCAAATCATCATGGATTTCACCAAGCTGCCATTGGCATTATAGGAACCACAAATCCTGCTGGTTTAAAGGTAACAAGTATTTTCATTATGGACACTCAAAAGTAAGAATCCAATGTTTCTAAGTTTTTTTTTTCCACACTTACTTCCATTGTATAGTATATATCAGTTGTCAAAATTTGGTTTTTCATCACTGTAACATTGGCTAAGTAGAATGAATTTTACTAGTCAGAGGAAAAAATAAAGTGAATCCTGAGTATGGAAACTGTTCTATGACTGCAGCTTTTCTGAAATGAATGTTATTATGCAAGCTAAAGATTCACCAGGCTTCTTCTGGAATTGGGTATATAAGGTATTTCTTTAATCAAATGCCCTAATTGTATACTAGTGGACAAGTAGCAATAATACCTTTTTTCTAGAATATGCATTGCAGAGAATATGTCTGTGTTATGTATGTAAGTAATTAAGAACAGCATAATGAAGTACTGAAAAAAATAAAAGGGCTAAGGGCAATTTAAAAAGGAAATAAAGAAAGAGGAAGAACGGCCACTGACCAAAGCCGTGGAAGTTGAATTAAGCACTCAGAGCCATGGACTTCCTCTCTTTCTTTCAAAACACTAATTTATGAGATTATCCCATATCTCATTACTTAATTTACTTTCAAATTTACATTACTCATTACTTTCAAATGAAGACTTAGCTCTGTTGAATTTCAATTAGGAGGCAAGAGATGTATTCAACATGAGAAGACACTGGTGTGGAAACACTGGTGACCTTCTGTAAAAGGAGCGCTTCCGGAGAAGCAATGCTGTTCTCTTCAGTTGCATTTGAAAATTCTACTCTGTGTTGATAGAGCCTTTAAATAGGGTATTTTTACCAAAGCTATTTAGTTGCATGGTTTTTCACTGGGTTGGTATGCATGTGCCTTATAAGTTAGATATTCACAGACTACAGTCTCCAAAACATGGAAACAATTTAGGAGCAGTTAAGTCTTTAGTTGAAACCAATCAAAAAGCTGCACAACCAGAGACATGAAAGTGGTAGAAACAACAGTAGGAGATATGAAGTGACTTGCCAGCAACTCACTCTTGTTGCTCACCATTTCTCTAGGAATAAAACATCTTAGAGACATGGACTTCCAGTAGAATGTAGATGAAATGAGTGATACACAGATGTGGCCCTATGAAAAAGTATTTAAATTCTTTGACTCTGGATGGCTTCACAGCTGAATTCTACCAAACATTTAAAGAAGAGCTAATACCCATCATTCTTAAAGTACCAAAGATAGAAGAGAAAGGAATACTTCCAAATTCATTCTATGAGGCAAGCATCATTCTACTACCAAAACCAGACAAAGACACTACAAAAAGAAAATTTTATACCAATATCCCTGGTGAACATAGATGCAAAAATACTCAACAAAATATTAGCAAACCAGACTCAAAAATACATCAAAAGGATCATCCATAACAACCAAGTGAGATTTATTCCAGGGATGCAAGGATGATACAATACTCACAAATCAATCAGCATCATACACCACATAACGTAAAGAAGGATAAAAACCACATGATCATCACAATGCTGAAAAGGCATTTGACAAAATTCAACATCCATTCATAATAAAAACTTTCAACAAAATGGGTATAGAGGGCAAGTACCTCAACATAATAAAGGCCATATACAACAAACCCACAGCTAACATCATACTCAAAAAAGCTTTTCCTCTAAGATTGGGAACTAGACAAGGATGTCCACTCTCCCACTTTTATTCAACATAGTTCTGGAGGTCCTAGCCACAGCAATCAGACAACCCAAAGAAATAAAAGGCATCCAGATTGATAAGGAAGAAGTTAAAACTGTCACTGTTTGCAGATGACATGATATTTATTGCACATTAAAAACCCTAAAGAATCCACCCCAAAACTACTAGAGCTAATAACTGAATTCAGCAAAGTTGCAGGATACAAAATTAATACACAGAAATCTGTTGCATTCTATATACTAATGATGAACTAGCAGAAAGAGAAATCAGGAAAACAATTGCATACACAATTGCATCCAAAAGAAAAAAATACCTAGGAATAAACCTAACCAAGGAGGTGAAAGACATGTACTCTGAAAACAATAAGACACTCATGAGAGAAATTAAAGAAGACACAAATAAATGGAAATACATCCCATACCCATGGATCAGAGGAATTAATATTGTCCAAATGGCCATCCTGCCTAAAGCAACCTACAGATTCAATGCAATCCCTATCAAAATACCAACAGCATTTTTCAATGAACTAGAGAAAATAACCTAAAATTCACATGGAACCACAAATAGCAAAAAAATCCTGAGAAAAAAGAATAAAACTGGGGATATTACACTCCCTGACTTCAGGCTATACTACAAAGCTACAGTAATCAAAACAATGTGGTACTGGCACAAGAGCAGACCCATACATAGATCAGTGGGACAAAAATAGAGTGCCCAGATATAAACCCACACATATGTGGTCAATTAATGTATGATAAAGGAACCGTGAATATATGAGAAAAAGACAGCCTCTTCAATAACTGGTGTTGGGAAAACTGGACAGCTACATACAAGAGAATGAAACTGGATTACTGTATAACTCCATACACAAAAGTAAACTCAAAATGGATTAAAGACTTAGAGTAAGACACAAAATCATAAAGCTCTTAGAAGAAAACATAGGTAAAAATCTCTTGAACATAAGCATAAGCAAGTTTTTCCTGGAGACATCTCCTCGGGCAAGGGAAAGAAAATAAAAAATGAGCAAGTTGGACTACATCAAACTAAAAATCTTCTGTACAGCAAAGGACACCATCAGCAGAACATATAAAATATGTAAAGAACTCATATGCCCAAAAAAACAAATAACCCCATTAAAAAATGGGCAAAGGACCTGAACAGACATTTCTCCAAAGAAGAAATACAGATGGCCAACAGGCACATGAAAAGATGCTCCACACTTCTAATCATCAGGGAAATGCAAATCAAAACCACAATGAGATATCACCTCACACAAGTTAAAATGGCCACTATCCAAAAGACAAGAAATAACAAGTGTTGGTGAGGATGTGGAGAAAAGGGAACCCTCCAACACTGTGGTGGGAATGTAAATTGGTGAAGCCACTATGGAAAGCAGTATGGGGGTTCCTCAAAAAACTAAAAATAGAAATACCATATGACCCAGTAATTCTACTTCTAGGAATTTACCCAGGAAAACAAGACCCAACCAAAGTGTCCATCAGTAAATGACTGGGTAAAGAAGATGTGGTATATATATATATATATATATATATATACACAATGGAATATTATGCAGCCATAAGATAGAAAGAAATCCTGCTATTTGCAACAACATGGATGGACCTAGAGGGTTTTATGCTAAGTGAAATAAGCCAGGCAGATAAAGACAAATACCATATGATTTCATTATTTGTAGAATCCAAAAACAAAACAAAGCAAAATGAACAAAAGAGCAGTAGACTCTTGAGTAGACACTGAAAAGTGACTGGTGGTTACCATGGGGGAAGGGTCAGGATGGGTGGTGGGAAGGGCAAGGGGGTAAAGGGGCACAAAATTCTTCAATCACAATATAAATTGGTCACAGGGATGGTAGTACAGCATGGAGAATATAGTCGATTCTCTAACATCTCCCTATGTTGACAGATAGTAACTGCACTAGCTGGAGTAAGGATTTAATAATATGGGTAACTTGAACTGCTGCATTATATACTTGAAACCAATATAAGATTGTATATCAACAATACTTCAAAAAAAATATTAAATTCTTTGAGTCTGAATATATTTTCAATCCCAAAGACAAGAATGATTAGATTTTGCAGGCAGGCAATCAATGAGGAAAGAATTTGATTCCTTTCTCTCTGCTTGGATACCAACTGGGAAACTAAAGGAAACTTCATTTAAAATGAAATCAGGACCCCTGAAGGGGGAGCCTTCATGCATGCATGTACCTCTCTTGCAGCCTGCCTAACCATCAGGAAGAAGGATGATAAGAATTATTTTGACAAGGGAAGACATTGTGCACACAGCAATTACATCTCTTGCTTTTAAGAAAAGGAAGGTCCCTCCCTGTCCCCAACAACAATGTACTAACCACCTCTTGCAGCCAATGAGAAACCGCCACAACTTCAAACTCTTATTTTTCTCCCAAGAATTTTTGTTTATAATGATCTTCCCCAGTTTCCTCCTAAGACCTAATAAAAGCACAGAATTTTCTAGGGAGATAGTCCACATTATTCTGTAGTACTGATTACCTTTGCTCTCATTTTGCTTGCATATGCATAGATAGCCAGGCTTGGTAGGTCAGGATGTATACTCATACATGGTGTTTTATTCAAGCGTTTCTTCACTGTGCCCAACTGGGACAGACTGATGCTCCAAGTCTTGTCACCAACCTACCATAGAAATTCCATTTGACCAACATCACACCACATGTAAGCAGATGATGCAAATGAAAGTCTGGATGCTTTGTGGTTGAATAGGTGGAAAAGGTCCAGTGTTCAAATCCTACAGAAGTTTGTGCTGAACACCTTGTAACTTCTGGCATCAGTACTGACTTTCTCAGATGCTATATTTTTCCAGGAAGTAACTTCATTTCATCCAGTCTTGAAATTTTCTTCTACTGGATGGCACAAATTGTCACCTCTTACCTTGGGAAGCCTCATAATCATACGTTGATTTAGTCCTCCTTCCCTGCCAAAGGGTTGATCTGAACATTATCACAAATCATTTCAATTCACCTAGAACTTTTTGAACTTCTGTGTGCCAGAAATAGTATGAGATTCAGTCTATGGCCCCAGAGAACATCTAGTTAGTATCTGGTTCGACACATGCAAACAATAACAATAAAACAATAAATGAACATGCCAAAATTAATGCTACAGACCAGGTATGGAAAACAGGTTTTATTCTGTCTGCTCAGATCAGTAATGTATTATTGTGTTGTGAGTTATTCTAAGGCATAGTCCAGGCTCCAGAATGAAGAGTACTGGGTTTGCTTAACAGTGACTGATGTGACTCTGAGGGAATGAACGAGCAGCATAATTGTCAGGGTTATTTATTCTACAAATATTTATTATGCAGATACCTGTCTAATATGTGTAGGCACTTTTCTAAATACCAATACCCCTGATCATTATGGAGTTTATATTCCATTGTGGAAGGCATGCAATGAAAACCAACAAGTAAATATGTTTTTCCAGATAAGTAATATGAAGGAAAAAAGGAAAAAAAAAGAACCAAGAATACCATTTAAGTGAAAAATGGGTGAAGGTGGTCAAAAGAAACTCCTAGTTATAAAATAAGTTAAGTCCTGGGGATGTAATGTACAGCATGGTGATTATAGTTAATAATACCATGTTGTATATTTGAAAGTTGCTAGTAGATAGTAAAAAATCCCATCACAAGAAAAAAAAAGTGTGTATGGCTGGTGATGGATGTTAACTAAACTTAGCAGCCATGCTATCAAACAGACTAAAACACCATGAAAACTCCAAAAAACAAGGAGAAAAAATAGGAGACAGCTAGCCCTATTGGATGTTGAAATATCTAAGTTGCCTTTACAATGAACATAGTTCTTACACAAGAATAGATAGGAAAATGAAGAAGATGAGGTATAGAAATAAGCATGAGCACAGTACATCTGTCCTGTGATTCAAGTGGTACTTCACACAACTGGGAAAGAGACAGGATTTCCAATGAATGGTCCTGGGACAACTGGAAGCCGTTTGAAAAGAAAAAATAAAATGCATACATACTTTCACATCATTTTTAACTTTAGAGATCTCAGTATAAAACAAACACAACCATAGAACTAATACAAAACTGTGGGTGAATTTCTTGAGACTGGGACATTTATTAGTCTGACTCAAATCTTCAGGAAAGAAAAGAAAGAGTCCCAACAATTTAAAATCAGAAGTTCATTTTGAGGATCGTGAGGGCCAGAGAATGGAAGTGACTATTCCCAGGGCACACAGACTTGGGGGAGCTACTGAGGCTTGGGCCAGCTTCTTCGGCCTTCCTCTCCAGTGTTTCTAGATGCTGCTTACCATAATTCCCTCCTACTACTGATAACGTCCTGTTCTCTCCTGGAGTCCAGATCTGCAAATGGTCTCCCACACCTAAAAAGACCTCTTATCACTATGTGCACAGAGCCACAGTGTCAGGTTCCAGGGCCCTTTGATGAAAAGTGCATCTCATTTCCACTTAACTAGTTGGCTAAAGTTTAACCTGTGATGGGATTCTGAAGTCGTCCAAAGTTCACAGTGTTGTTATCTGCAGGAAGAGGTCACAGATGAACTCCAAGCCTGGCAGACACGGGCTCTGTGGCTGCATCTTTGTTCCCCAGAGAGGCAGGAGGCCAGGGAGATGCAGTATTTCTCTGGTAACCTCTGTTAAGCAGACACCTCATTGGGAGAGAGAACAATGACACAGAAACCTATTCCCTGCCCTCAAGTGTGTTGGCAACAAATGTGGAAATTAGGAGGATTGAAGGAGCCTTAGAGGTCATGTAAACTAACCACTAGTCTTTCAGGAGGCATCTGTGTGACCCAGGAGGAAATCCTAGGTAATCAAAGCTAGTGTGTGCAGCACAGAACCTGCTGGCCTTCAGAGAAGGGTGGGCTCAGAGGCTCCATCCACACCCCAAGACACACAGCTAGTGACAGTCTTGGGCAGGTTCCATTCAGAATTTATCTGCACCCCCAGCCCTAAGCCTTCTTGCCATAGTAGTATACAGCATGGCTCTCTAGCCCTCCTGGCTCACAACAGGCCCCGAAGTCTGCACTGTCACTTCAGGTGATGACTCTGAGACTTTTCATACCCACTCCCACTCCCCACCACAGTCCAGGCAAACGTGCCCTCAAGTGCTGTGACGTTGGGGAATCAGAGAGTATCTTGTTTGACATCCTAATACTTGAATAGTGAGTTAAAACTTGAGGTGAAGGTCACAAGGCAGAAGTACAGAGCCTACAGGTGGCAGCAATGAGGGTTTTCCTGCAAAGGTCCTTAGGCAGATGATATAGGAGGGAAATCAGCGCAATCACCCCAAGTCTCCATTCTCCCACTGCTGGGGGGCAGGGTGGGTTTCCAGCCACTAGGAAGGGGCACGGGAGCACTTGGGACTCCCAAGCTGAGGTACAGCCTCCTTTTGCCCACTCTACATCTCTCCTTCCCTGAAAGGGAATGTGAGTTTGGTTAGATACCACCAGGCACAGAGTACCTCTCTTGAGCATAGCCAACCTCCTCCGCCCCAAGGCCATTTGCTTTTCGGTTCACATGACAGTCCCCAGTTCCAGCCACCAGGGCCAGAAGAACAACCAACTTCATTTCCAGTAGAAAGCATTCTACGGGAATCATGGGAACCAAGGAAGGCAGCAACAGAAAGCAGCTGTGCCCACTTTCATTGCAGTCGGACTGCAGACGTCAATGAGATCAGTGAATGCCTCTTCTCTTCCCACTACGGCCACCTTCGTTCTTTTACTCTTTCTATCTTCTTTTGCCTGTCTCTGGATCATTCTCTCTTAGGCCAGGCTGAAAAGGAAATTCCTCTGCCCTCTAGAGAAATCCAGTACACAAAGCCTGCCTCCCCTGTAGCGGATGGTTTGGGGAGAAGGGATAAGGGAGGAGGGCAGGGTTAGCAGAGCTTGAGGAGTAGTCCAGCCACCACCCACTGGCATGGGTGATGGTCATTAAGAACACATGGCTCAGAGCTACCTAACCAGGCAGCTGTCATGCTTCTGCTCAGCCACTCTCCAGATTACAGCACATAGACCATTGGCTTTCCAAGCATCCTCTGCTGCAGGCAGAAGGAAGGTACAGTCATATCCCTTGGATTCACTGCTTCCCTCCTTAAGACATCACCCCCATGGGCAGATTTGATGGCTTTGCCTTTTCTGGAAGGGCTATTCTGGATTATGCTTTCCAACTGACCTTCCCAAAGCGTGATCATGGTAATTCTCAAACAAGTCTCATCATTAGAATTGTCCAGGGAACTTCTGAAATTCTAAGAATTCCAGGCCCCATGCCTAATCTACCAAATCAGAATCTCTGGAGGAAAGGACAGCCCAGATCCTCCAATTTTCAAAGTCTCTTGCTGAAATTCTGATGATCAGTCACTTTGGGGAACCAGTTAACCTTAACCTGAATTGGAAGAGGATCTGGAGATTTTATGAGGTATCTATCTATTTGCACAAATGATGTGCTTGTGGGGAGGTTCCTCCTGAAATGGCGAGTAAGTGTCCAGATGCCTGGAGTCAGGAAAACGTTGTGCTGTGAGGATGAGAAAAAGCAAAGGGAGCACTTGATCCCCAGCACCGCCCAAGAACTTTGGTCTGGTCCCCTGTGGAAATGGAGCTTCTGCTACAAGCAGGAAGCAAGTAGCTGCCTTCCTAATGCACTCTGGTCACAAGCGGTAGGGGCTCTGAGTGACAAATAGACAGAAATGGACACTTTCTGTCAGCGCTGTGCTCTAGCTGACCCCCACCCATTTAGAAGAATCGATTATTAAATATCCAGGAATTTTGCAAACCAGCTGACAAGCTGGTAGCTTGCAATCTGTCATGCCAGAGGTACTTACACCATGGAAATTGGAAAACACTAAAAATCAGAGCCTTTCTTTTTTTCTGGTTAGGCATTTATTAAACATTTATCAGCTCCTGACTGCCTTCTTCCCATTCCTGGGGAATACAGTGCGCTTGGCACATAAAGCATTCAGCCATCGGCGGCATAACTGTGAGTGCCCCAGCAGCAGTTACGGGCACGAGGCGCCTTCCTCAACAGCTGGTAGGTGGGTGACATCAAAAAGCAGCGTGATTCAAAAGAACCGGAACACCGATTTGACCATGTGCAAAAACACCTGGGGACTCTCAGAAATAATCTAGGAGACCTCTACCAAGGAAATAAGCCAATCAAACGTGGACTTAGAGATTAAGGGAACCTCAGGTGAGGGACTTTGCTAGGCTACCTAACAGGTTTCTGTGTGACCTCTCAGATCCTGAACACACTGTTCAGGAAGCTCACTGTTCTCTGTGCTAGCCCATTCCATTCTGGGGCAGCTGTAGGTGCTGGAAAGCTCCTTCTCACATAAGCTTAAGTTTGTTTCTCTATCATTTCCCCTGCCAGACCATTTGCACACCGGGACTTGCCAGGACTGCTTCCACTTCAAGCCACATAGGGATGCCCCACAGTTCATGGAGCGAGCACAGCCCCTGCTGGTACAAGAACACCCCCCATCAGGCACCCACAGGGCTTCTCCCCTTGCCCATGACGCCATCAGGGAGGGGCTTTGCCCAGGTTTACTTGTTCTCTTGAATGTTCCACTTCCAAGGGCTGTGATAACAAACAACATTTTTAACAAACAGTGTTTCTCCCCTGCCATTTAGTGTGATCTCCATTATTCATGAACCCTTCCAATATTCTTAATGCCAAAAGCTTTGCTGCCAGAGGTGCAGAATTGATTCTGTGGCATCGTTGCACACTATAAGACACACTAGTTCACTCACCTGAAAGGACCCCACCCTGGGCGAAGCATCAGGCCGAGCCAGCAGTTCAGGGCATCAGGTCTCTGGGCCACATCGCCTTGGAAACCATGGAACTCTGAAATAAGGCCAAGGGGGCCCATAGTAAATGGGCTTCCTCCCCAAGGGGCTCTCCAGGCCCTTCCCTGCATTTGGTAATGAGGCTCCAAAGGCTACTGCCAAATTCTACTCTGGCCAGATCCCAGCTGTAGAAATACGCAAGCAGTATTGTAAAAAAATGGATTTCACTGACGACATTAAGCCTTCCAAATAGACAAGCCTCAGCGGACTCAATTTACTCTGAATAAAATGCACGATGCTGTGGGAGGAGGGTGGGCTTTGCGACCACATGCACTTGAATTCAAACACCAACCCTGCAGCTTAGAGAAGCGACCCCATAGATCCCAACCTTTGTTTCCTCATATATATAATGGGCTAGTATACAAATGAAATGGTAAAAACCATAGGAGCAGCAACATTATGAAATGAGGAAAGATAAAGTGGATAAAACTGCTATCTCCTTGAATAAAACAAAAAACATTTATAAGACGTAAGAGCATTGAACTTAGCTTGGTATTTGAAATGTTTATCTAAATAAAAATAATGAAAATGCATAAAAAAAGGGCGCACCTACAGCAGGCGGCTTGGCATGTATGAATGCCCCCAATCCTGGTCGTGCCCTTTGATCACCGAGCACTCCTCACTAACCTCTTCGGAGCACTAACAAGGGTTCTCTTCATTTCCTCAGCAAAGTGAACGGCGGCTGAAGCTCTTTGGTCCTTCGGGAAGGCAGAATAATGCCTCTCTCCCCAAAATATCCATGTCCTGCTCCTCGGGTCTCTTGGATGTTACCTGACATGGCAAACAAGACTTTGCAGATCTGATTAAGGATTGTGAGATGAGGAAGTTGGGCTGGATCATCCCAGTGAGCCCGCGGTAATCGCCAGGGTCCTTATAGGTGAGAGCGGGTGGCAGGCAAGTATGAGTCAGAGGAGAGGGTATGACCGAAGCAGAGGTCAGAAGGCTCCCAGGCACACTGGCAGATGTCAGGCTGCTGGCTTTGAGGCCTGAGGAAGGGGTCATGAACCAAGGAATATAGATAACCTCTAGAAAATGGGAAAGGCAAAGAAATGAATTCTCCCCTAAGCCTCTAGGAGGTACTCAGCTTGTGTCAACACCATGAGTGGGCCTGGTAAAAGCCATTTCAGACTTCTGACCTTCAGAACTGTAACATAATAAATTTGTTTTAGTTGTTTTAAACTGTAGTAACTCATTAGAGGAGCCATAGGAAACTAATACTGCCCTTCCTCCCTTTTCACCATAGAAGACCTGGCCAACCCCTCCTATTTTGGCAGATCGCTGGGAACTTCCAGCTTGGTTTTGGCCCTGTCTGGATGAAGGAGAGGGGAAGTTAATCTGACTTGGGATAGAACCACCATCACAACAGATAATACTAATGAGTGCTTCTAAGTTCACTCCACCTATTAATTCACTTAATCCTCACTTCTGTAACACAGGCCCTCTGTATCTCCCTTTTACAGATGGGAAACTGAGACATGGAGACGTTAAGTACTTTATCCTGATACTGGCAAGTGTCAGGAGGCAAATTTAAACTCAGGAAGGCTTTCTTCAGGGGCCAAGCTCCAAACCACTGCACTGGGCAGCAAAATGTCCTAGAGCCTGAGAGCAAGGTGCAGGAAGGGCCTCTCAGGTTCTCCCTTCCAAAGTCTCACCCCACAGGTATGACATGAGATTTAAAACAGGCATTTCCCCACCTCTGGAGGCTGAAGAAGGGTTAGAGAAAGGGTGGAAGTCAGAGTACCAACCCCATTTCCAGAATGCAAAATGCAACCACTGTCAGAGCCCAGGAAGCTTTCCAAGATGCTTAGATTCACTGTTCGAGATAGAGTGCTTCCTCCTGTACAGATCTCTCCCGCACTAGACTCTGCTTTTTGCTGAGCCTGAGAAAAAGGTCCCAGTCATCTCCCAGGTGGCCAGGCCAGTGTAGAGGCTGCGAAGGACAGCGTGCCTGCTGCCCTCCCGCATGATGCGTGGTGGCCCTGCACAGGCATCAGGCAAGAGACGAGTGCAGTGTCATGGCTGATAGATTATTAGAGAAGGTAATATTTGAAAGGTGCTCAGAATGTTGCCTGGCCCACAGTAAGGCTATGTAAGCATTTGTTTTATTTATTGAGTTTCTTTCCCTTAATTGAAGGGTGCTAGTGGAAGACTTATGTAAGGTAGTGCCTCTCAATTTTAATGTACACACACGTCACCTGGGGATCTTGTTAAAATGTAGACTCTGATTGAAAAGGTCTGAAACGGAATAAAAAATTCTTTATTTCTAACAATTTGGTGCAGATGTTGCTGGTCTGTGGGCCAGAGGTTCAGTAAGGAGGGCATAAGGCACAGGTAACAGACCAAGAAGCCGACTGCATTACAGTAAGGGGTCCCGCTGGTCCAGTGTGTCCCCAGCTGCAGCAAGAGGCCTGGTCTTTCAAGCCTTTCTCCCTTTCTGGGCAAGTGACTCTGGGCAGGAGGCATCCGTGCCCCTGTCCAGGATGGTGGCAATGGGCCATTTCCACTGAAGGCTGGCCATGTCTCACGCACGAATGAGGCACTTTGCCAGGAGGCCAAGAAGCTGACCAGTACAAGCTTAAACCCTGCAAAGCTTCCCCGTCCTCTATAAAATAAACACCAAGTTCCTTGGGATTCACACCCATGTCAACACAACTCAAAATCCTGATCTCATTTCCACTACACCCTGTGGTTCCCAAAGACCACTTGCTGGTAGAAAGATGGCCTCTCACTTGATCAGTTAGTGCCCTCCATGCTCAGTGAGGTAGAACACTTTCCTCTCTGCCCCAGAGAGCCCCTCTTCTGTCGTGTCTTAGAAGCCCTCACTTCTTTAAGTGTGGTCCATGGACCAGCAACATCAGTGTCACCTGGGAGCTTGTTAGAAATGCAGACTAACTGGATCAGAAGACCCCTGGCATTTTGTGTGCACATTAAAATCTGAGGAGCACTGGCCTAAGCCACCTCTATTTCTGTATTCTGTTCACACTCAGGCCCCATCTCAACTTCCCTTTCCCAAGCCAGGCAGCATGGCCTAGATACTGAGGATAAATTTAGCCTCCTCTCCTGCTCTCCTTGGTTACCTCTCCTTTTAGATGCTTGCAGTCCATTCCTCATCTCCTCTATCAGGGCCAATTCTGCAACCCTGCCCCCTCCTTAAGTTAGCACCCATTGTCATAGCTCGCATTTTATCTTTGTGGTATTTTTTTCTTCTAAATAAGAAATCATTTGCCTGAAGGTTTGAAACTCTGGTCCGACAAGCCGCTTCTCACAGGCACATGGTTGTGTGATGTTTCCCACTCTGTCCCCTGGTTGCCTACCAAAGCATACACCAGGAGAAGGAGTCTGCCTTGCTGGGACGATGGAGGCCACCTGGGGACAGTTCAGGGTGGAGTTCTGGTCCTTGCAGCACCATAGACTGTAGTGGAAAACACAGCAAAATTGCAAGCAGCTACTGTTCCTCACGAAGCATCAGCCAGGCTGACCCAGGTCATCTCGGGGCAGGTGTGCTTATTTCACAGTCACTTTTAGAAATGGGCCAGCAGAGGGTTCTTTTAAGGCCCAGAGGGTCTGAGGATAAATTTCCCACTTAACCTTGGAGTAAAGAATAGATCCTACCCTCCTTCTTACTCCCCATGAGAACAGCCTTCATGGCTCTTGATGAGGGCTCCTTAGTTAGTATTTTCATTTTTAATCCAATCTATCAATTTCTCTTATAACATAAAAATACATGCAGAAAATCTGTAATATAAATAGGTACTTTAATAAAAAAAAATAAAAATTAGTACACCAAGCAGAGATGATCACAGATCATTCATGGGTTGGTTTCCATCCTTAGTCCTATATGTCTAATATATATATTTACATATATATGTATGTATATGTCTAATTATATATATATTATTACATATACATATATGTCTAGTTATATATATATAATTATATATATTACATATATACATATCAATTGTTTTATGTCTTTATGTATGTATGCACTGAGTTGTATAACATCCTCTATAAAATGGGGATTACACCACAGAGTTTTATACACTGTTTTTTAACTTAGTATGAGTACTACTTCATGTCATTACGTTCTTTCAAACAATGTCATAAACATTCTTTAAAAACATAATTATTCACATCATGAAATTCTGTCATGTGGCTCTGGTTATAATTTGTCAAGCCACTCCCTGATGTTGACTATTCCTTTTGCTTTGGATTGTTCTTTGTTTGTTGCTATTTTTAATCATTGATACCTTTATCCTGTGGTTTAATAAAAAGTTACTTAAACTTTTCATTTATCTAACAAACATTTATTGAGCGCCTACTAAATCCCAGGCCCTTGGCCAGGCGGTAAGGATATGCAGTGACTCACTGAGGGCCTCACAGTCTTGCAAAGAGACAGGTAGGTAAATGAATGCAGAGCATTGCAGGAAAGCTGGCAGTAATGGGATGCACAGTGTATGAAAGGAGAATCCTCAAGTCGCAAATAGCAAGATTCCCCAGAGAGCTCAGAAAGTACTGAATAACATGTCCCCTCTAAGATAAAAATCATGGTCACTTACACATATGTTTTGTCTTATGCCACCTCTATATATTTTTGTGACATTTTCCATATCTGTCACATTTTCATATAATGATGCACAGCTTCCTAAATTTCTTGAGGAGCCAATGAGGCTCTGCAGTACCTCACTGACACTGTTCCCCAACCTTACATTTTTTCCAGTAGGTTCAGAACTGGTGCCAGGATGAGAAAGATAGGATCCATCACCCTAGAAAGCAAGATCCACAAAGACTAGATGTGTGACCCAAATTTGGCCACATGAGCAGGGTTCAGATCTGGGCCCCAGACCCAGTATGAGATTGGCATGCAAGTCAAGAGCCCACAGCCCAGTGCTATGAACTGGACAAATGGGAATTAAGTAAAGAGGAAAAGGCCTTACAAGTGCTTTGTCTCCAGGGTGGCACTACAGGTCTGCAGACTAAATCAGGGCTCTCCCGCTGGAGCTATGAGAAAGAATTGTACTGCAATTATAGACACATGACCTTATATATTCTGGTATATATTCTACTACTTTGGGATAAATCCACATATCCTGGATAGCGAATAGAGAGGTAATTTAACTTGTCCAGTGGCAAGGGCTATGATTTCAACTCAAGTGTGTCATTTCTGTTGTTAGCCTCCCCCAAACTGGCAGCTTCAGACAAGGAACCCCAGATGGAAGGAAAATAATAATCATAGTACTAGTAAAATTGATAGAGAGATTGCTACATACCAAGCACTGTAAGTACTTTGCACATAGGAATTCATTTAAAGTTCACAAATTCATGAAGTAGATCTCATTTTTTTATAGATGAAGAAACTGAGACCCAGAGAGGTTAAGCCCAAGGTCACCCAGCTAGTCACTGGCAGAATCCACTGCTCAGGCTCTGAACCATTACACCACACTACCACTCTGAGAATTCTCAGCTCTTTCTACAAATAGGAGTCTAGAATCTAAACTTTTAGGACTCCTGGCATGCATGAAAGGACCTCCAGTTGGAGGGGGACGGATGGCTTCTGTCACTAGGAGGGGCTATGCAGGAAGCAGAAGGTAAGCAAGCACTGTCTCCCACAGTACTGGTTCCTGAACCACACACTTCTATGTCGAACCCCAGGCATTCTGCATCAGGATACGCATGGGTGGGGCCTGGGAATCAGTGTTTTCATTCCCTCTAGTGATTCTGTTGCCCCCAAACCATGAAGCAGCATTTAGGAACCATAAAATCAGCCTACATCACAGTCCATGTTTCTGTTTCAAGCATAAAGTCTCAGAACATTTGGCTACAATTTAGAGGCCAGGTTTGAGGAAGTAGAAGAAATTAGTGTGAATTCCCCTGAGGGGTAGATAAAATTCAAGGAATAAGACTTAAGACTATCAGAACTAGTTGCTTGGACTTAGAGAGGGCTGGGGTAGACTGGAGGCATCAGATCAGAAATGTGGTCCCCCACAATGATCAGACTCCATATTCCATGAATGTTACTATATAGGAGCAGTGAGCTCAGCTACTACTCAGCCATGTGCCTTACTGTAGACACCAAACAGATACAATTATAAAGTATGGCACAGTCTTAATTGGAATCACATCAACACCCATTCGTTATCTAAGGAGATTGGAATTATATATTTAACAAAATGGTCCCTGTAAAGAGGACAAGTTGATTAAACCTAACATATGAAATATAATACAAAATTCTTGTACATCATGATGGCATTTGTCAAGCCATCTTTCCATTTGCCAGCACATTCGAACCATCTGTTATGGGTTGAATTGTGTCCCCCAAAAGATTTTGAAGTCCTAATCCCCAGAACTTGTAAATGTGAGCTTATTTGGAAATAGAGCATTTGCAGATGATCAAGCTAAGATGAAATCATTACGGTGGGCCTTAACCCAATATGACTGATGTCCTTATAAAAAGGGAAAATTTAGGCCAACACAGACACGTACAGAGAGAATGCCATATGAAAGTGAAGGCAGAGATCAAGATGATACATCTACAAATCAAGGAATGCCAACAATTCCCAGGAAAACACCAGAAACTAGGAGAAAGGGATGGTAAAGATTCTCCCTCGGAGCTCTCAGAAGGAACCAAACCTATCGACAGCTTGATCTGAGATTTCTACCCTCCAGAACTATAAGAAAATTAATTTCTGTTGTTTAAGCCACTACATTTGTGGTACTTTGTTACAGCAGCCCTAACAAATTAATACACATTCACATGACTCCCCCATTGGTATCCATCAACTAGAAAATTCATATAATCATGAATGTCTTAACTGGATTAATTCTAAAGAGCACCCGTTTTGAGAATCACAGATTTTAGAATTAAGCTTATTGTGCATCCTATCTTTTGTAAGGTAAGACATTGAAAGAAAGAGATAGGCAGGAAATAGCAGTTCTGAATTCTTAACGAGCAATTGGCTGCTACCTGTTTGGTGATGGACATGTGCAGAAAAAAAAAACTTCACAGATAAAAGAATGCAACTGCAGGAAAGGAAAAACAGTTTCCCTTTACCCTTTTGTTTCAGCTGAAACTCCTCTGTAATAAAAAAGGCAGATTAACAAGAGAAAAACAAACAGAAATTTAATAACATGTATACTTCCTATATATGTGAGAGAGACCCAGGAAAACTGAGTAACTCCCCAAAATGGCCACCACTTGAAATACCATCTCCAGCTAAAGACAAAAGATGTTTGGGGGTGGGGCTAGGCTAGTTATGGGAGGCTGCCAGAAGCACAGGAAATAAGGGTGTGGTCATCCTTCTTATCCTGGTAATGGGAGAGAGACACCCTATCAAATGGAGATTTCCCTTTTAAAAATGTAAATGTCTCTTACAAAAGGATGATTTCAACTTGGTTTTCAGAGCTCCAGTGTCTGCTGTTTCTTGAAAATAATCAGCCTAAAATAATCCTTATGCTAAAGAGGCGTATTGTGGGGTGGCAAATTGTGCTCCCTCCCCTTCAGTCCAACTCCTAACTTCTTATCTGATGAGTTATATTCATTACAAGTGAGGTCCCAAACCTTAGACCTCTTGCCTGAGTCTAACATCTCTCTGAAGGCGGGACCCTTGTTTATTATAATATCCTCAATACCTAGTAGGTTTTTGCTCAAGAAGTAATTTTTTTTGAATGAATGAATGAACAGCCTCTTTATTTCAAGCTCACAACCTATTCTTAGCCATTTTAGATCACTCGTATCCAAACTTGAGCATAAACCCCTAATACACTGTAGAGAAAATGGAAATTTTATGACCAGGATTCTCACCTGGTTTTAATATGACCCCCTGTGTATATAAAGGAGCCTGTTTGCATACCTGTGGGCAGCAGGATATTTATTGGCTGACAGAGCCACCTGGAGGAAAGGGTCAGTCAAGGAAGCACCGGCCCAGGCAAAGGGCCGACAGGGAACACACAAGCCAATATGTACACAAGTACATGACTGGTGAGGCATCTGCCAGTCACCATAGAAACCCACCCACAGAGTTCCTCCTGGTGCCAGGGGTGGGTAAGGAGAGGGGGAGAGGGCAGTGGGAGCAGAGAAGCGGGGAGCTTAGGGGGCAGAGAGAGGAAGCAGGAGGGAGAAGGTGCACAGTCCCGTGCTAGGAAGGGAGAAGAGCCCCATGCTGGGGAGCAGGAGGGAGCAGCAGCAGAGCCGAGACGGAGCCGCTTGTACATAGCCAGGCGACGACCGTGAGAATAAAATTGCTATGAGCCCCTTTTAACACCCAACTTTGTTGTCTTTACTCCGTCTCACCAAATTCATAGTGAACTTCACGGGGAACCCCCTCCTCCCAGAGCAACATACACATTTATTTATTATAAACATATACTACTCTAGATTATACAGCAAAGAAATAGAAATATCCAAAAGATAAGTTGAAAATAAACATAACTGGAGGTTCTGTTACATTTTTCTAATGCTCCAATGGATGTTCTAACGTACCACCAAGCATCCTCAACCAAGACCACAGCTATAGATCTTGCCACCTAAGGACAAGAAGGGCAAGAAAACATGGACCCAAAGCAATGAAGGTTTGTCTCTAAGACCCAGGTAAGCAACCCCAGTCTCTACACCTCTTTACTACCCATTGGGCTTTGGTAGGAAGGGACAGAGTCAAATGAGGAAAAATAGCCTCTTTTCAAAGGGAAGAAGGTTCTCGATACCTCTCATGATCATACCCATGAAAAATGTAAATAGTACGACCAAGTGGTTTGGCAAACAGACTGTTGTAGCCCAGGACCTCGCAGAGCTACTAATATGCCAATGTGCTTTGCAAAGCCCCAGGAGAAGCCTAGAGTCTGCTTCCCTTGAAACAGACTGGGAATCCTACAAGCTGGGAATATGAGATTACATGATTTAATTTGTCTAGGCTCTTTTAGTGTTGATCAGAGAAAGGGTTCTCCTTTTGCCCACCACTGCCTTGAGTGCTATCTCCCAACTTATTTGATCATGGAACTTTTTTCTGTGAATCCTTATTAACATTTCCAGGAAACTTAATTTGAGATTGAGGTAGCCAGAGAAAACTGTTATCTAAAAGTATTAAAGAACCTTCATTAAAAACATTTCATTTCTAATTCCAATATAACTAAAACATTCATTCACTTAAGTTGGGAATATCATTACTTTCTTTGAACAAATTTTCAGAAACTTGTAATGACCTTGTCATCCATTGAATTTAGTTCACATGAGAGGGGTTAATTGTTAAATCCTAAATACATAATGGACATAAGGAAAAGCAAACATAAGCAGAAACATTCAGCTCTGTTCACAGTTCAAGAAACAAATTAAAAGACGGTTATTATTAAATTACAAAAAGCAAAAGACAAAATGTTGGTGAGCACCATGAATGTGCCAGTCTTATACTCCATAGTATTTTATTTCATTGGGCTATCCTTTTTGTAAAATAATTTAACAATATATATTCAGGGCTAATTAATGTCCCAATAATCCCACTTTTTAGAAATAATTGAGTCTGGAGCCCAGAGAAGAGACGCAGACTGGCATTTCACACATGAATACATTCATTGCATTTGTATTTTTAATGACAAAAATTGGGAAAAATTTAAATGTTTTAGCCTACAGACAACAGTTAAGTAAATTTTGGCACATCTCCTAGAAGGAATACCATGCAACCACTAAAATCTTAAATTAAAATGTGAGATATGTTGCAACATAAGAAAAAACTTATTGTATAATAAGGAAAAAAAGCATGATACAAAATTGCCTAACAATATGAAAACCATATGCCCACAAAGGATTATAAAAAGATGAGTTCTTATAGTAAGTAGGTTTGGTAAAGTTTCTCTAAAACTTTGTAAAATTATAGATGTAAAATTTTTTCTGTTTCTCTAAAACTTTGTAATGTTATAATATTACTTTTACCTGTTCAAAATATTTTTAAGAACATAAAAAGAGTTTGCTGCCAATGTACCCATTATACCACTTAAGAAGTATCCATATACGTTTTTAAACCCCAGTGAATTTCTGACAGGTTACAGAGCACATTTTTCAAACATTCTCCCATTCATCTGTAGACGCATTAAAATGCTACTAATTTTTCAATGATACAAATTATCTTTCAACTTGAAAGGTGTGCTAAGGCCCTTAGATAAATATAACTATTTCTGGTGCCCAACACTATTACTTTAAGTAATTTTACAAAATCCATTCCACTCTTGCTGCACCTGGTAATTAAATTCAAACATTCTGAAGAAGGCCGACTCATCTCCCTGAGGCCCAAAAAGAATTTCGATTGCCGTTTACAGTTTCCAATTAGTTCACAACATAAAATTACAATTTATTTTACTTTTGATATTTTTCCTCTGGGACTAATTTTTTTTTATCACTCCTCTAACCTATATTGTAAGTATGCTTGCTCAATCTGATGCAGAACATCCCCCTTTCATGCTGGGCTTACTAAAACACAACCTAGCTAGTCACTGTCCTGTTTAACCTACCTGTTCCTGGAGACGGTCCCCCCATGCTTCCCGGAAAGGCCCTTCACTGACTGACAGCCTTCTGATCCGCCCCTTGCCCACCCACGTGAGCTGGCCCTTGACGCTGTATCACTCTCACGTGGTGGGACTTGCAGGTTTTATTTCTAATATCTGTTTCCATGTTTATAACCTGATTTCCAGAATGGCCTCCCTGTAAACTCAGGGGCCGAAGGTAAGAATTGATTTATCTTCCCACCACCTAAGAGGCAAATAGCCACATCCGTGTGATAGGATAATTTATTGAGACATTAATTTCTATTTGTTTTTCCTCTAGCCTTCCCTCTAGCAGATAGCCAAACCCTTCGCAATTCCTTGCCTCGAGGATTGTCTCCTCAACCTCCTCCCAGGCTTCTGAAGCTCTGGAAGTCATTTTCAGCACTTAAGTCACTAGAGATACAAACAGACCTTGAGAGAGATAGGAGAAAATAGTTTTTGAGACGTGAGAGTGCCGGGAAAGATCACCCCCTGCCACTCAACAGCTCTTCCCACCTCTCCCTCCCGCACCAAATCTGGAGAGAAGGTTATCTAGGAGACTAAGTCCCAGGAATCCTGAGTAGTATGGAACGGTGATCATGTAGGCAGTTCTTTCTTCCTAGACGTAAGAGGTATCCCTGTCCTGGGCACCATGGGTTAGAGGATTCTACTTATCACACACACATGACTACCTTTAAATTCATTAAAGAACATTCTAAACAGCTGCTCTGTGGATGACAACTTTTAGGCCCCAGGTAAATTCTCCCCATCTCTTGTTCTATTTCCTCAAATAACCTTCATCCGAACGTGATGAAATTTTCTGGGTTATCCTACTGACAATGTCAGAGATGGCTGTACTTGGGAATATAGGTAGGATCTGAGAGGAGGAAGAGTTTAAGAGAAAAGACAATTTATTTGTCAAATCCTTTTTTTCATTTGGTATGAACGCATTTAATCTTGCAAATAAAATAGTGATTCCCAGCAGTGTCAAGCATTGTTTTTTTTTTGCATTTCTTCATGTGCCAATTTAGGTATAGAGAAAGGCAACATTTAGAGAGGTGTTTTTGCACATGGTGCTGAGAAATATTTTATAATATTAAAGAATTCCTATTACTCAAATTTTTCACACTTGGGTCTACATTGTTATATGCACTAAATATGACCCTAATTTAATCCATTTGCAACTAGAACATTGGACATTAGATCTGTGAATAGATTTTTTATTTAATGAGAGTAAATTAAGATTTCAAAAGTAATTTGAAATTTAAACTCAATTTATATATCTTTCATTTATAATTTTTGATATCAACTATAATATGTATTTTTTATTTTGTTTAAAATTTTAAAAACAAAATAACTTTGTGAAAACATTAAATATTGTTAATTTTTTAAATTTACCTTGATTTATTTTTTTGATGAAAATATACCCAAATTTCATTTTTTTAATCCCTTGGATTATTACTCTCAATAGGACATAAACTATGTGAAAACTTTGGTTGTAAGTGATTTTTGCTGACATTAATGAAAGGAAATAAAGTGTATGGAATAAATACATAATTATTTATGGCAAATGTGTATGTTTTATTATATTAACTATCTGTCACCACACCACTAATCGAATGCCCAATAATGATGAATGAAAATTTAATTCATTTGTTTTTGCATATTTGACAATTTTCAATCATATAAAAACCATCGCTTTAAACATGCTTCAATTTTGTCATTATGAAGGCATATTTGTCATAGTGGAAGGACAGAATATATCTTATTAACCAACTGGGTACCTTGATTTATAACTTCATCATTTTTAGACATATGGTATGTAGCCTCCATCTGCCACAATAGCCCTGTGGATGTTAGGGGAAAACCTGCTTCCCACCCACATGGCTTCCCAGCATAAACCAAAGAACTGAGTCTCTCTGGCTCTGATTGGGTCATGTGACCCAGAGTCTTTGAACCACGTCTCTCCCACCAGCTGAATTCAATGTGCTGTTGACCAGCCTGGAAAGACCTGCCCTTCTAGAGTTTGGGACAGAATCAGCTCCACTTGAATGCCATAAAGCGAATGTGATGAGAAGGGTCATTCCCAAAGGCAGATCAAAGTTTTTGAGTCCTAATACTTTTTCAATTTGGGGTGGGGTAGGGAAGGGAATTTTTAAGAAAAAGACAAAATTAAAAACTCAAAATTAGATATTTAAAGAAAATATTTCAAATGAGAAAAGAAATAACAAATCACAAAGCACAAAAAGCTAAGAAATACAATCATCACAAAGTCCTGCCTGACATATCTCTATAATTTGTTTTCTCTATACTTTCTGGCTGAATACTCTTCAGTCACTTCTTTATATAACAATGGCCTCAAAATATTTTTTTAAGGAGACGAACATAAAGATAATTCAGTCCTACCATGATTGATCTATTTTTTTTTATTACTGATACTTTAAAACATATGTTCTTTTAGCTTCACAATGTGTTACTGGTGATTTTCTGCATACTTTTATGATTATTACCTGCCTTGCCAATGGGTTTCAGACCCGGACAAGTTCACTATGGATTCAGTGAGACCAAAGAAATGACAAAGGAATGTTCTTGGGATGAAAGGGTTATACCCAACTTTATTCCCATGGTGGCAGGTCAATCACTAGAATCCTGTCCACTCAGAGCTAGTCTGCATGCAGCAAGCTGGTCTCTGCCTCTGGGCCCCTCCACCCCCTCAGCCATCTTAGCCTCTGTCCTCGGCGCTGCACCACTCCAGCCTCTGCTCTCCTGCAGCCATGCAGATGTGCAGCAGCCCAGAGCACTGCATGGAACTCTTTATATAGATGAGTCAATAACAACATATTGCCCACACATGTGTAGTGAGCTAGTTGACCAGGGCCAGGTGAAAATCCTGGCCACAGGAACCTTCACTTTATCCACATTACCAAACTGAGGACTACTCTCATATTTCTTCTACATATGAGCTGGATAGTTTCAGGACATTTCAGGTTTACTTGTCCAACCTTGACTCATCTTAAATATTCTAAATTGACACTCTAACCAGTTTGCTGTAGTGTCTTGTTGTGACATCAGCCACCACAGTATTCTTGGAAGCCAGGAACCGCATAAGGATGCTAGAAAACACTCAACTATGACTGAGCAATGATGAGCCACATAAATATAAACACTGAAACATGAACTAAATGTATTCCCAGTGCAACATCTCTTTAACTGGATTCAAAAATATGCCTACATACCTTCTAATGCTCAAACATCAGTGGGAATGTGAATGAGAAACATCAGAATGGAAAGAGACACTGGTCTTAGCCAATTGCAGTTAAAATATCTCATTTTTTGCAGATTTTACAACATGCATGACTTTGTGGTACCTTGCTAGAGCCCCTCACAGGGCCTTGGAAGGGGACTGTGCAAATAAAGACTTGAAGGCTTAGGCTTCAGTAGCTTCACAGTATATCCACCCCCGGTGGTTCCCCAAGGAAAATTCTAATGCTGTTTCCTGAAGAAAGGGGAATGGATTCTGGCAGGCCAAAACTGTAGCTGTCCGCTGCCATCATCTTGGCTCTTATCCTTTCCATCAGTAAGTCAACTTTTTCCCCCATAAATAACTATATCTTCCACCAAAGAATTTGCTGCCCTCAATTTTAGTAACACTTTGCTCTTTGCTTTTGCTCTGCTCTGCCTAGAATACCTTACACCCTAGCTTTATTTGACCAAGCTACAACCAACTCACAAGGCCTGGCCCAACTACCTCTGAGGTCCCTGTCCCCGGGCTTTCAAAAACTGTCCCTTGGAAAACTAGCTCCTTGAGATGCTCTATTAAAAAAAAGAAAAAGTTCTGTTATCAAACAGGTACTGGAGAAGTTGCATTATCTCTTTCTCTTTCTCTCTTTCAATTCAAAATACATATTAGCACTTTGGGTTCTAAGAAGTCCAGCACTAAAAGAGTAACCATTACAGAGAGCTTATTCTTTATCAGGCTGTTCTAAATGCTTTACATGTCATATCTCATTTAATCCTCCCTGCTAACTGTACAGAATACACTGATTTTACAGATGAGGAAATACTAGGGTTAAATAATTTGATTAAAATTACCCAATAGGTTAGGTGAAAGAACCCAAACATTCTTACTCATTGCACTATACTGCCTATGTAATTTTGTTTAAACCAGGGCTTCCTAACATACTCAATCACAGGCCTCCTTTCTGCACAATTCTTATTAAATCACCCTTAAAGTAGGCTACATCGCATTCTGGGAAGATGGCAGCGTGAGCAGGGCGGTGGAAATCTCCTAAAACCATATATATTTGTGAAAATACAACTATGCCTAAAAGAGAGACCAGAAGATACAGGACAACAGCCAGGCTACAGCTACACCTGCGAGAACTCAGCGCCTCAGGAAGCAGGTAAGATACAGAGCCGCGATCCGGTGGGACCCGAGCACTCCCCCACCCCAGCACACCAGCGGGAGGAAAAGATGCAGAGCGGGCAGGGAGTGGAAGCACAGGCCCGCCAAATAACCAGCCCTGGTGATCTGCGCCAGGAGCACTGACACACATCGCATGGTGTATCGGAAATTAGGAAAACAGAAGTGCTGGATCTGAGATGAGACTGCAACTGGGTCCTCTCAGCCGGCTCCCCGGGACAAAAGAAAAGCACGCGCTTTTTTTTTTTTAAGTCTTAAAGAAACAGGGGCCCAGCAGCAGAAAAAAATCGTCCCAGTGCACTTGGCCCAGTGGGCTGGGAGTCTTGGGGAATTTTGGAACCCCTGGCCAGCGGCCAGGCAAAGCAGCCGCACTGAGGCTTCCCATAGAGATCAGCAGCCTGCCATTTGTTCCCCCTGGCCCGGCCAGAGCTGCAAAGGGTCCGGTGGAGCCGCCGCTGCTGCGGAACAGTGGAGGAGCGGCGCCACGCACAGCATCCTCACAGAATCACATCCTGGCTGGTGTGCAGCTAAGCGGGAAGGACCCCAGAACCAGGTTTGGAAGGCACCAAGGGTACCAGAACGCCCACAACGAGACTGACTAGTAGCCCCAGCAGTGCTATAGGCTAAGCCGAGGGCAACCCCGCACACAGGCAGCTTAGGGGATTATGCCAGAGACTGCCTCCTGGGGTGCTGGAAAATAGCTCAGGCCCCTGAGAAGGGCAAGGAGAAAAACAAGCAGAAAGGGACTTTGTTCTCCCAGCTAACACATGTGTTGACTACCAGTGACCTCTTCTATCGCCATGAAAAGACAGAGGAATATGGTCCAGACAAAGCTTAGCCAGATCCCAGAGAGGGTGCCTGATGGGATGGACATGCACAATCTTCCTGAAAAAGAATTCAGAATAAAAGTCATACCCATGCTGATGGATCTACAGAGAAATATGCAAGAGCTAAGGGAGGAAGTGAGGAAAGACAATGCAGAAATGAGACAAGTGATCGATGGGTTTGCAGCAGACTGGACGAGACACAAGAGACTGTTAACGGAATATAAATCAGAGAACAGGAATACAGAGAAGCTGAGGCAGAGAGAGATAAAAGGATCTCTATGAATGAAAGAATATTAAGAGAACTGTGTGACCAATCCAAACAGAACAATATTCACATTATAGGACTACCAGAAGAAGAAGAAGAGAGAGAAAAGGGATAGAAAGTGTCTTTGAAGAAATAATTGCTGAAAACTTCCCCAAGCTGGGGAAGGAAATAGTCTCTCACAGCGTGGAAGCCCACAGATATCACAACACAAAGGACCCAAGGAAGACAACACCAAGACACATAATGATTAAAATGGCAAAGATCAAAGATAAGGACAGAGTATTAAAAGCAGCTAGAGAGAGAAAAAAGATCACCTACAAAGGAAAACCCATCAGACTATCACCAGACTTCTCAACAGAAACCTTACAGGCCAGAAGAGAATGGCATGATATATTTAATGTAATGAAACAGAAGGCCCTCAAACCAAGAATATTGTATCCAGCACGATTATCATTTAAATTTGAAGGAGGGATTAAACAATTCCTAGAGAAGCAAAAGCTGAGGGACTTTGCCTCCCATACACCTCCTCTACAGGATATCTTAAACGGACTGCTCTAGATGGAAGCACTCCTAAGGCTAAATAGATGTCACCAGAGAAAATAAAATCATACCAAAGAAAGCAGATCATCCAAATACTAACTAAAGGCAAAAAGTAAAATCAATAAAGGGTTGACATCCAAAATATAAAAAGAACTCATGCACCTTAACAAACAGAAAGCAAATAATCCAATTAAGAAAAGGGCAGAGGACATGAATAGACACTTCTCTAAAGAAGAAATTCAGATGGCCAACAGGCACGTGAAAAGATGCTCCACATCGCTAATCATCAGAGAAATGCAGATTAAAACCACAATGAGATATCACCTCACACCAGTGAGGATGGCCAACATCCAAAACACAAACAACAACAAATGTTGGCGAGGATGTGGAGAAAAGGGAACCCTCCTACACTGCTGGTGGGACTGCAAATTAGTTCAACCATTGTGGAAAGCAGTATGGAGGTTCCTCAAAAAACTCAAAATAGAAATACCATTTGACCCAGGAATTCCACTCCTAGGAATTTACCCTAAGAATGCAGCAGCCCAATTTGAAAAGGACAGATGCACCCCTATGTTTATTGCAGCACTATTTACAATAGCCAAGAAATGGAAGCAACCTAAGTGTCCATCAGTAGATGAATGGATAAAGAAGATGTGGTACATATACACAATGGAATATTATTCAGCCATAAGAAGAAAACAAATCCTACCATTTGCAACAACATGGATGGAGCTAGAGGGTATTATGCTCAGTGAAATAAGCCAAGCCGAAAAAGACAAGTATCAAATGATTTCACTCATATGTGGAGTATAAGAACAAAGAAAAAAACTGAAGGAACAAAACAGCAGCAGACTCACAGAACCCAAGAACGGACTAATAGTTACCAAAGGGAAAGGGACTGGGGAAAATGGGCGGGAAGGGAGGGATAAGAGGGAAAAAGGGGCATTACGATTAGCAGATGTAATGTTGGGGGGGCACGGGGAGGGCAGTACAACTCAGAGAAGACAAGTAGTGATTCTATAGCATCTCACTACGCTGATGGACAGTGACTGTAATGGGGTTGGTGGGGGGGACCTGATGAAGGGGTAGTTTAATAACCATAATATTGCACATGTAATTGTAAATTAATGATAATAAAATAAATTATATTCAAAAAAAGTAAAATCAACTATCCACAAAAACAGTCAAAGGAAATGTAAAAGACTACAGAATTAACCACCTAGTATATAAAGAAAGGAGAAGGAAGAATAAGAAGGGAGAAAAATAAAGAACCATCAGACTGTGTTTATAATAACTTAACAAGAAAGTTAAGTTAGACTGTTAGATAGTAAAGAAACAACCCTTGAACCTTTGGTAACCATGAATCTAAAGCCAGCAATGGCAATAAATACATATCAATCGATAATCACCCTAAATGTAAATGGTCTTAATGCACCAATCAAAAGACACAGACTAATAGAATGGATAAAAAAGCAAGACCCATCTGTATGCTGCTTACAAGAGACTCACCTCAAACCCAAAGATATACGCAGACTAAAAGTGAAGGGATGGAAAAAGATATTTCATGCAAACAACAAAGAGAAAAAAGCAGGTGTTGCAGTACTTGTATCAGACAAAATAGACTTCAAAACGAAGAAAGTGGCAAGAGATAAAGAAGGACATTACATAATGATAAAAGAGTCAGTCCAACAAGGGGATATAACCATTTAAAATATATATGCACGCTACACAGGAGCGCTGACATATGTGAAACAAATACTGACAGAATTAAAGGAGGAAATAGAAAGCAATGCATTCATTTTAGGAGACTTCAACACACCACCCACTCCAAAGGACAGATCAACCAAACAGAAAATAAGTAAAGACACAGAGGCACTGAACAACACACTAGAACAGATGGACCTAACAGACACCACCCACTCCAAAGGACAGATCAACCAGACAGAAAATAAGTAAAGACACAGAGTCACTGAACAACACACTAGAACAGATGGACCTAACAGACATCTACAGAAATCTACACCCAAATGCAGCAGGATACCCATTCTTCTCAAGTGCACATGGAACATTTTCCAGAATAGACCACATACTAGGCCACAAAAAGAACCTCAGTAAATTAAAAAATATTGAAATTCCACCAACCAACTTCTCAGATCACAAATGTGTAAAGCTAGAAATAAATTGTACAAAGAAAACAAAAAGGCTCACAAATACATGGAGACTTAACAACATGCTCCTAAGTAATCAATGGATAAATGATCAAATTAAAACAGAGATCAAACAATATATGGAGAAAAATGACAACAACAGCACAAAGCCACAACTTCCGTGGGATGCAGCAAAGGCAGTTCTAAGAGGAAAGTATATTGCAATCCACGCCTATTTAAAGAAGGAAGAACAATCCCAAATTAATAGTCTAAAGACACAATTATTGAAATTGGAAGAAGAAGAACAAATGAGGCCCAAAGTCACCAGAAGGAGGGACATAATAAAGATCAGAGAAGAAATAAACAAAATTGAGAAGAATAAAACAATAGAAAAAAATCAATGAAACCAAGAGCTGGTTCTTTGAAAAAATAAACAAAATTGATAAACCCCTAGGTAGACTTATCAAGAGAAAAAGAGAATCTACACACATAAACAAAATCAGAAATGAGAAAGGAAAAATCACTACGGACCCCACAGAAATAAAAAGAATTATAAGAGAATACTATGAAATTCTACATGCTAACAAGCTGGGAAACCTAGAAGAAATGGACAATTTCTTTGAAAAATACAGCCTTCCAAGACTGACCAATCAAGAAACAGAAAACTTAAACAGACCAACCAGCAGCAACGAAATTGAATCGGTAATCAGAAAACTACCCAAGAACAATACCCCCGGGCCAGATGGATCCACTTCTGAATTTTACCAGACATATAGAGAAGAAACAATACCCAGTCACCTTAAAGTTTTCCAAAAAATAGAAGAGGAGGGAATACTTCCAAACTCATTCTATGAAGCCAGCATCACTCTAATACCAAAACCGGGCAAAGACCTCACCAAAACAGAAAATTACAGACCAATATCCCTGATGAACATAGATGCAAAAATACTCAACAAAATATTAGCAAACTGAATTCAAAAATACATCAAAAGGATCATACATCATGATCAAGTGGGATTCATCTCAGGGATGCAAGGATGGTACAACATTTGAAAATCCATCAACATCATCCACCACATCAACAAAAAGAAGAACAAAAACCACATGATCATCTCCATAGATGCTGAAAAAGCATTTGACAAAATTCAACATCCATTCATGCTAAAAACACTCAAAAAAATGGGCATAGAGGGCAAGTACCTCAACATCATAAAGGCCATATATGACAAACCCACAGCTAACATCATACTTAACAGCGAGAAGCTGAAAGCTTTTCATCTAAGATCGGGAACAAGACAGGGATGCCCACTCTCTCCACTGTTACTCAACATAGTACTGGAGGTCCTAGCCACAGCAATCAGACAAAACAAAGAAATACAAGGCATTCAGATGGGTAAAGAAGAAGTCAAATTGCCACTATTTGCAGATGACATGATATTGTACATAAAAAACCCTAAAGACTCCACTCCAAAACTACTAGAACTAATATCTGAATTCAGCAAAGTTGCAGGATACAAAATTAACCCACAGAAATCTGTTCCTTTCCTATACACTAACGATGTGCTATCAGAAAGAGAAATCAGGAAAACATTCCATTCACAATTGCATCAAAAAGAATAAAATACCTAGGAATATACCTAACGAAGGAAGTGAAAGACCTATACTCTGAAAACTACAAGACACCCTTAAGAGAAATTAAAGAGGACACTAACAAATGGAAATTCATCCCATGCTCTTGGCTAGGAAGAATAAATATTGTCAAAATGGCCATCCTGCCTAAAGCAATCTACAGATTCAGTGCAATCCCTATCAAACTACCAACAGCTTTCTTCAATGAACTGGAACAAATAATTCTAAAATTCATATGGAACCACAAAAGACCCCGAATAGCTAAAGCAATCCTGAGAAGGTGTAATAAAACAGGGGGAATTACGCTCCCTCACTTCAAGCTCTACTACAAAGCCACAGTAATCAAGACAATTTGATACTGGCACAAAAACAGACCCACAGACCAGGGGAACAGAATAAAAAATCCAAACATTAACCCAAACATATACAGTCAATTAGTATATGATAAAGGAGCCTTGGATATAGAATGGGGAAATGACAGCCTCTTCAGCAGCTGGTGTTGGCAAAACTGGACAGCTACATGTAAGAGAATGAAACTGGACTACTGTGTAACCCCATACACAAAAGTAAACTCAAAATGGATCAACGACCTGAATGTAAGTCATGAAACCATAAAACTCTTAGAAAAAAACATAGGCAAAAATCTCTTGGACATAAACATGAGCAACTTCTTCATGAACATATCTCCCCGGGCAAGGGAAACAAAAGCAAAAATGAACAAGTGGGACTATATCAAGCTGAAAACCTTCTGTACAGCAAAGGACACCATCAGTAGAACAAAAAGACATCCTACAGTATGGGAGAATATTTTCATAAATGACATATCCGATAAGGGGTTGACATCGAAAATATATAAAGAACTCACGCACCTTTACAAACAAAAAGCAAATAATCCAATTAAGAAATGGGCAGAGGACATGAATAGACACTTCTCCAAAGAAGAAATTCAGATGGCCAACAGGCACATGAAAAGATGCTCCACATCGCTAATCATTAGAGAAATGCAAATTAAAACCACAATGAGATATCACCTCACACCAGTTGGGATGGCCAACATCCAAAAGACAAACAGCAACAAATGTTGGCGAGGATGTGGAGAAAGGGGAACCCTCCTACACTGCTGGTGGGAATGTAAATTAGTTCAACCATTGTGTAAAGAAGTATGGAGGTTCCTCAAAAGACTCAAAATAGAAATACCATTTGACCCATGAATCCCACTCCTAGGAATTTACCCTAAGACTGCAGCAGCCCAGTTTGAAAAAGACATATGCACCCCTATGGTTATCGCAGCACTATTTACAATAGCCAAGAAATGGAAGCAACCTAAGTGTCCATCAGTAGATGAATGGATAAAGAAGATGTGGTACATATACACAATGGAATATTATTCAGCCATAAGAAGAAAACAAATCCTACCATTTGCAACAACATGGACGGAGCTAGAGGGTATTATGCTCAGTGAAATAAGCCAAGTGGAAAAAGACAAGTATCAAATGATTTCACTCATATGAGGAGCATAAGAGCAAAGAAAAAAACTGAAAGAAAAAAACAGCAGCAGACTCACAGAACCCAAGAATGGACTAACAGTTACCAAAGGGAAAGGGACAGGGGAGGATGGGTGGGAAGGGAGGGAGAAGGGGGAACAAGGGGCATTAGGATTAGCAGACATAATGTTGGCGGGGCACCGGGATGGCTGTACAACTCAGAGACCAGTAGTGATTCTATAGCATCTCATTACGCTGATGGACAGTGACTGTAATGGGGTTGGTGGGGGGGACCTGATGAAGTGGGGAGTTGCACATGTAACTGTAGTTTAATGATACCAAAAAAAAAAAAAGTAGGCTACATCCCATGCACTTCAGTTGTGCTACTCCTGGGCTGCTATCCCTTTTGTCTCCTCACAGAGGCATTCCTGTATGTTTCTCATCTCCACCTACTCCCATAGGTCACAAACATTTTCAAGGGACCTTTATCTTAGTCCTCTTCCCCCCCAAACCTCCTATTGTGTCTGACACACAGTAGGCATTTAATAAATATTTTTGGACCGAATAATTCTGTCAGCAGTTTAAACTTTCTCAACTTATATTTAATTTCAAAAGGGAGGAAGCAAATGCAATAAACTAAATTGTAGCAAGTAGAAACTAGGAGGCTCTGCACAACTTTTCCAAATCCTTTTGATATTGCTCCTCTAGTGCTGTTTACCAAGTGAATAAGGAAAATTAAAAAGCAACTGCAAGCTGTTTTAATAGACAGACTTAAATTCAATTTTGAATCTGTACAGAAAAATATTATTTCTGAAGGCCCTTAACTGGAAAGGACTGGAAAACATATTAAATAAAACTCAGAAGAAAATCAACCGTGGCCTGATATTTACAGCTTTGAAAGAGGAAATACATAACTGCATTCTGAATAATATCTAGTCATTCCCATATTGTAGGGACACAAAAAATACTCATTCTGAATGACATCTCCATTCAGGTTCTGTCCTTCAACCTGGAATAAGTAAGAAGCACCCTGTGAATATCGTATTGTTAAGAGCTACCAATGCAGCAGACATTTTAATTTCAGAAGATGCAAGTTCAAATCATGAGAAATCTCCATTTCAGTCACAATTTGGTATACTTTATTGGTTAAACTGAATATTTCTCACTGCAGGAAAAAAAAAGAATCCAAGAAAATTGGCACACTCTCAGAAACTTAATCCAAACACCTTCTGGTACCAACATAAATAAGCCTCACCCAATTTTGCAATGTCTTTTAAGACAACAAAATGGTTTATCTTAAAACTCCCTTAACCGTATGATAAATATATCGCATATCACAAAATCCATATCACATTATTTTGGTTGCAAGAAGCCAGCCCAAATATTTAATGTGGATAGCACAGCTCTGAAGAGCAGAATTCTCTAGAGGTAGCAAGATGTTGACCAGAGCTTCCTGCCAGGTAGGATCCCAGCTGTGAAACCAAATCCATCCTCCACAAGGTATCCGGAGTGATCTTACCCCTGCCCTGCTTTTAGGTCTTCAGTGACTCCATGGCAGCTGCAGAAGAAAATATAGACCAACAAGCCCCTCCATGGCCTGAAATCTTTCTTCTTTAGCCTTATTTCTCACTACTTTCTCCACATATAACCACTTTACATTTCTTGCATATGACCTTTTATTTTATACCTCCATGGTTTTTCTTGAAATGCAAAATAGCCTCCCAAGTCTCACCCCATATTTTCTCCCTCCTCTGACTCTCCCTACCTCTTCAGCCTACAACCCTATTTATCATTCAAAACAATACTTAGCAAGCAATTCCACTCCACGTATATACTCAAAAGAAGTGAAAAAATGTCCACACAAAAACTGGTGCATGAATGTTCACAGCAGCTTTATTCATAATAGCCAAAAAGTAGAAACAACCCAATTGTCCATCAACTGATAAAAAGCTAAATAGAAAGTGGTATATCCATCCAACAGAATATTATTGGGCATGAAAAAGGAATGAAGTACTGACACACACTACAATTATGTGTGAATCTTGAAAAAATTATGCTAAGTGAAAAATATCCAGTCAAAAAGGTCCACATCTTATAAGATTCCATTTACCATTTACATTAAATGTCCAGAATAGGCAAATCTGTCAGAAAGTCTATTAGCTGTTGCCTACATCTGGAAGGATTGGTGGAAATGGCAAGTGACTGCTAATGGGTACAGAATTATTTCTTAGGGGTGATTAAAATGAATTGATCATGGTGATCTCTGTACATATCTGTGAATATAATAAAAGCATTGAACTGTGTTCTTTAAGTGAGTGAATTGTATGGCATATGAATTTTCTCTCAATAAACATGTTTAAAAATCAGTGCTCAGGCATCTCCACCTCTGGGAAACTCCAATTTTCCCTGCACGGTCTGTAACTCTATCCTCTGATTATTTCTATCCTTGGCATATGAATTTTATCACCAGTTTATGACAATTAAGAGCAATCATTTGGTCAAGTACTTTATGCCCAGTATCTTACTTAATATTTTTGACAAACCTGTGAGTTACATATTATCATATCACTTTGCAAGTAGACACATTATTAAGTGCTTTGCCATTCAACAGGACTTTCTCAAAGATGGAAGTTGAGAAATAATGCCCATAGGTCTAATGTGGGCCAGTGGAAATTTTTTGTTTGATCCAAAGTCACAATATCTTTCAAAACTTTATATTAGTTGACAACATTTAAAAAATCTGGAGATCTTGTGTAAAAATCCATTTTGCTAACCTGTCTTGAAATTCAGATGGTCTAATGATAAAATTTAACCAAGGCCTTTAAATCTGAGCATCCCTCTCTAACTAGCTACAGTCCTTACCACTCCTTTGTCTCATATTTAGCTCACTTTATTAATTGAAGCTACCCGCACAAGGTAGCATGATAGTTAGTAAGCAATGATTGCCCCTGTGCAAGGACCATGTCCTAGTCATCTTTGTATCCCTATGATGTCTAGACATCACCTGATAAGTAGCCAGACACAGTGAAAAACCTTGAACTGTTACCTTGCTGACATTCTGAGTATATCTTGACTGACCCTTTTTTTTTTTCATTTTACCAGCTAATGAATCCCCAAAGTACAGCCTTGCATTGGGTGCTTGGTTGAAATCACTTCAGCCCAGATCAAATCCTGGCCTTCTGGAGAAACAATGAAAGGTAAGATCTCTCTTATAAAACCATTAGCAAATGGTACCAAACATAATTAACAAAAGGTAAGTGGAGGTGTACATATTATAGAATTGGATCCCCAGTCTAGTGACTAGAAAAGATTTGAGTTTTGTAAGCTTTAGACAAAGTACATATATGCAAATGTTAAAACCTTACTAATTTTCATTATCCAGTCAGGGCCAGTCTGACCTGTGAGTTTCCTATTAAGGTGTATTTTGCCAAGCAAAGTAACAGCATAAATGGAATTTGTTTGAGTTTGTTTAACCTACTTAGCAGGAAAGAAAAAATTAGGGGCTTTATTGAATCTATTATTGCTTATATGCAAATTATACTGATTAAAATGAATCTTCAATTACTTAAATTACTTCCAATAAGCCCTCTTAAAGCATTTTATTGGCACCTGGTACTGACTTTAGTGACTATATACTGAACTCGAAGTCAACCTTTCACTAATTGACTGGGGGTGAAGAAAATTAGCCCACTTTTACACACACTGTTATTTTAATCATCTACATACACTGAAGTACAATTAATCATATATATTATATACACATGTAAGCTAAATCCCTAATCTAATAATGTTTTTAGATGAGTGTATCTTTTACATTTTAAAATATTCATACTCACAGATGATTAGAAGAAAAATATTAAATTTCTCATAATCTCAACCACCAACACTAACATTTAATATTTTAGTACCTTTCCCTATAGTCTTCTTTCTTTGCATAATTTTAATCATAAAATAAATCACTTTTACTCATTGCTTCCCATTTAAAATTATAACTTAAAATTGTAAATGGCTGCATAATATTGCATTGTGTGTACATACCCTAACTTATATAACTAGCTCCCTATTATTAGACATTTGTCTTACTTTTCAGATTTATTAATAATGTTGCAATTATCTTTCTGTTCCATATTTTAAATTGTGTCCTTAAGGTAAATTCTCAAGAATAGAATTGCATTGTTAGACTCTTCACCTGTGTTGCCAAACTTCTGGAGAGGTTGGGTTGATTTCTACTCCTACCAGCTATGGGGTTTCACCAATCCATTCTCAATCAATATTGTTTCTTGTGGATTCTTTTCAATTATGATGTGTAGGGTTGGCTGGAGACAATCTGGAGAAGTTAGAGAAGAATGTCCTTGGTGCTACATCACTTGCTTTTCACTCCCAATCATGCTCACCTCCAACCACCTCTACCCTGTCTCCCCATAGCCCCTCCCCCTTCAGGACTGCTGGGCATGCAGACTCCAGTGAGAAGCTAATTGCTGGAACCAGATTTAGGAAGAAATAGATGAAAGGGGAAATGTGCTGATCTTAGAAAATATTTGCATTCACAATATTTCCAGGAGCTGGAAAACAGCAACTTCTTGGGGCCCTTGAATCTCACCACATAGAAAAATGCTGATCTGTTTTGAAAGAATTGTTTTAGAAAGAAGAAAAGAAAAAAGGAAAGTAAAGAACGAAGGAGGGAAGGAAGGAAGGAAAGAAGGAAAGAGAAAGAGAGAGAAAGGAAGGAAGGAAGGGAGGGAGGGAGGGAGGAAAGACAAGAATTATTTTAGTTTTAATAAACTTTGCTTATTTTTCCTGACTGTAGAAGTAATATATGCTCCCTATTAAAAATATGGAAAATATTATCTCCAAAAGAATTTAAAAAACTGAAATCACCCAGGATTGCATCATCTACTCAGCACATTCATCCTCTGAACACCCTGTACCCTCAACTTGAGCTCCTGTGGAGTCTGCAGCCCATGGGAGAAGCTGGGTCCTGCCTGTTCCTTTTCGATCAGCTCCCAGAAATTTGTATTCTCTCAGGTCACCAGAAAAGGCAATTTTATCCCATGTAAGCTCAGAGGGCTTTGGGAAGCCCAAACCAGCAGCTCTCCCCTTTGTCACTCAGGAGATAGCATGCTTCCTGTCTGTGTTCAGAATTTCCTGGCATTCAACTACCTTCCTTTCTCTGCAGAGGAAGGGAACAGTTTAGAAACCCAGGTGCTGGAGAATGGAAACTCAATTATTGACGTAAATGTCTTTATAGTGTGTCCCTTCAGTATAATTACCAAGTGCCTTCTGCTTTGCTTCTGGTTTGTAGTTCTTCTGGCCAGACATTTGACTCAGGTCAAGTTTCTGACCTTTTCTTATACAACTTAGTTTCCCTGGACTCACATTGCTTTTAAATGAATTTGTCCTTGGGAGACAGTGTGGTGCAGTTGTTAAGAGCATGGGCCTTATGTCTTCAGCCTGTGTAAGTGCAGCCATGGTGAAACATGCACTTTGCTCCAGGACTGGTGGGGATGGTGAAGGGTACAAGTCTCTTAGAAGGCAATTTTGCACTGTCTATCAAATTACAAATGCATAGAGCCTGCGATTCAATAGTCTCACTTCTGGGAATTTATCCCACAGATAGACTTGCACATGTAAGAAATGGACATGTCCTTGATATTCATGGTAGCACTTATATTACTATTTTATTATATATTATAATTATATATTATATCATAATTGTATATTATAAATAAGTATATATTATTATATTTTGTATTTTTTTTATTTATAGAAAAAGACTTAGAAATAACAAAAATATCTATCAGTAGGAGACTGGTTAAGTAAATTATAATACATTGGCATAATGGAATACTATACAGATATTTATAAAGTGAGAAAGCTGATTTTTACTGATATGGTAGATGTAATACTATATACAGAAGATATGTAATTCACATAATATAAAAGAGAATATAGGAAGTGATCATTTTTTTTATAGTAAGTAATCTATACTAAATATTCATGATGTATTTTCTTCACATAGAATATGAGAAAGGCAGCTTAGGCTGAGGTTAACAGCACAGATTCTGGAGCCAGACTACCTAAGTTTATAGCCTGGCTCCACCTCTTCCTGGCTGTGTGATCTTGGGCAAGTCACTTAACCTCTCTGTGTCTTCATATAATTGTCCACAAAATGGAGGTAATAGTAGCACTTACCTCATCAGGTTGATAAGAACATTAAATGAGTTTATATGCATCAAGTGCTTAGAACTGGGGCTGGCACACAATAGAGAACCACCATATATTAGTTACTTTTATATTCCACTAAGTGAAAAGATCCAAGTTTGGAGGTATGTAATATTCTATTTACTGATATTGTAGATATGATACTATGTTAGAAAATGGGAGAAAATAAGAACACGTATTTGTATTAGCTTGTCTTTGCATAGAGCAGCATTGAAAAGATATGAGAATCTAATGGGAATGGTTACCTACAGAAAGATAGGGCATGGTGCTGGACACAGTAGCAAACTTTTTAATTGTGTATCTTTGAATGTTCTTTTGATTTTTGAACAACATGGATTTAATGTCTATCTGGGCAAAAAAAATCTTTTTAACAGGAGCATGGACCTTGAATTCAGGAAAGTCTGAACTCTGGCTCTGCCACTCACTAGCTCCAAGGCCTGGCACAAAATTGTAAATTGTGTGGCTTCTCCAAGCCTGAGATTCCTTTTTCCATAAAAATCACATCCCAAGGTAACTGAGGTATACCAGTCATGTATTTGGTGTAGGGCAGGCCCTGGCCCAGGCTCAGAAAGTGTTATTTAGGCCACAGATATACTTGTTCTCCACTTTCATTTTCTTCTGAGTGCCCCAGAGACACTGGGTCAGCTGCTGGTGCTCCAGAACCTAAAGCCAGATGGATGGAAGAGGAAGACCAGACTCTGGGGTGAAATCCGAGCAGGGTTCAATCCCAGCTAATCCACTGGCACTAAACAGCATGGACTTGGGCAAGTGGACTCAGTTTGTTCATTTGTAAAATGGAGACAATGACTATATTAATAACCACTGTCCTTGTAGGGTTTTTGTAAGGACTAGTTATGATGTTTGTGAAGCACCCAACCCAGCACAGAGGAGGCACTAAGTCCATGGAAGTTGTTGTGAGGCAGAGGACAGGAGGGGCCGGGAGAGACACGGAACAGCTCTTACCCCCAGTTCCTGCTCCTCCAGTGCTGTGGGCAGCCTAACCACTGAAGGCCAGGTACTAGGCCTCATCCTCTTTCAGCCTCCTGGGGCATCGGGGTTAAGCAGACATATTATTGTTCTCAATGATGCCCAAAGGAACAATTTCTGGGTAGACTGCCAGTCAAAAAAGACACTGCAAGGGGAGCTAAGCAACAGGACAACAGCAAAACCACTTTCTGAGCAGCCCATGTGCCCAACTTCCTTGCCACATGGGATACAGGCACCAAGAAAGCAAATGAGGCCCTGGTTCTCATAGCACGTCCACTCCAGTGGACCATAAACAAATCAGGGCAGAGAATCGGGACCATGTTTGCAGAGCACTGCCTAAGTGAGGCGGCTGCAAATGGGAATCCAGGAGCTCAGGGAGTTGGCTTGAAGGTTTGAATATGCTAGTTTCATACTGAACATGTTCTAGTCTCCAGCTTTTTGAAAGATTGAGGACTTCAGACACATTTTTCATCTAAGAAGAAGGGGAAAGGTCAAGTCAGAAATCCAACCACCAGTTTAAATCCTGTCTCCACCATTCACTGGGGCCTGTTTTCTTAATTGACATGGCAGCAATTGGGCTAGAAGAATGGCTGATTATCAAGGTCCTGACACTCTGGGATCCCACTGCCCAGTTTGGCGTTAACCAAAATATCAGTGTGATGTCATTGCAGAATTAACCATAATATCATTTTTATGTCTTTGCAGGCTTTTATTTTTCTACTTTCCCTCTTGCTGAGAGCCATGTGCATTTCTACGTATAATGGAGTCAGGTTTTTTACTATCCTGGACATGAAAGGTCACATTTTTGGCAAGATATGGATAAGCAAAACCCCATGTGTGTCTATAAAACTAAATAGTAATTCCAAAGTATCTCTAGTATGAGCCTGGGATGTTTCCCAGATTTTAAAATATATAAATTTAAATTCATGATTCTTTTGAGAAATGTAGGAAAGGAAAATAAATCTTCTCTTTTATATGCAAGTGCCCCAGGGAAAACAGAAATTTATGTAAATAGCTGCAGGTGGTGATGTAGCAGTATTACAATAGCCGTTATAAATTTTGGAGCTCTCCAAGTGGGTGCTAAGCAAAGTCTCTGAGTCTTTGCAAATTCTGTTCCTCCTCCCTAGAGTACTCCCTTCCTTCTTCCCTATTTGTACCTCATTCACCTGGACAATTTCTAATTTACCTTTAGTTACTGCTGATACATCCTTTTCTCTAGGAAAAAAAATCTTTGTGTGATCTCTGCAAGATTGGGTTAGTTGCCCCTCATATGTACTCCCTTAGCAATCTGAGTTTTTATCAAATGATTTAAATAATCACATTGTTTAAATAAAGTTCTTTTTTGCCCTTGACCTCATATGCACAGAATTGGTTGAAAAATAATACTATCTACCTATATAGACTTTTTCCTCATGCTGCTTTTTGTCAGCCATTCTGCTGGTTCAACTAGATGTTAAGTTCATGTTGGACATGAACATGCATATTATATAGATACTGTGACTCCGGGGGGAAATCCCAAGACAAAATACCTTTGAAACCAAAATCAGTCAAAGGAAGAAATAAAGTGGGAGAAACCCATTTATTTCTTACAAGCAGTCATCCACTTCTGCTCTCCCATGTCTCTCGAGACCTGGCTGCAGAAGACATCCCACCCAACCTCTCCAGTCCAGATAAGCCCTCAGCTCACCCTTGTAATCACCTATTGATATGGAGATGGACTGCTTCTCTCCACCCCTTGGAAACACCTATTGATAGGGAGATGCACTAAGGTCAGGCAAGAGATTTTGGAAATATTGCAATTTTACCCACAGATATACATCTATCTATGCATACGTTTCATTATCTTCTAAAAGTGTGGTCCCCAGACTCTGGGAGTCCCTGAGATGCTTTTAGATCAGAGGAGTTTTATAGTAATATTAAGATATTATTTGCCTTTTTCGCTATGTTGACATTTGCACAAATTATGAAAGCAGTGGTGTGTAAAACTGCTGGCACCTTAGCACAAATCAAGGTTGTAGCCAGATACTATACTAGCAGTCATTGTAATCATCAATGCTATGCACTTTCGGTTTATAAAAAAAATGCAAGTTTCATTTTTAAATGTCTTTGATTAAGCAATGAAATATATTAATAAATTCTGTTCATCTTTGTAATATTCTGTGTGATAAGTCGAGAGCACACATAGAGTACTTCTGCCACATACAGTATTGTTGTTTCAGAAAAACACTTGTACATTTGAGTTGCGAGCTGAACTAGTGACTTTTTTCATGTGACACTATTTTTTACTTGAAAGAACAACTGACAAACTAAGGTTATATACAGAGTTGGAAATTAGTGGACACTTCCTCAAAATAAAGTAAACCTATCACTTCAAAGAAAACAGCTGACAATATTGCCAATAATAAAAATTTCAAGTGAAAACTCAAATTTTGGAGAATCTGTGTGCACCACTGTGAATCTCACAGCTTCTCAATACCTAAACACACTCAGGGTCAGTGGCAATACTAAAAATGTGATTTTTGGGGGGTTATTATATAAAGAAGTAGCAACATTTGGAAGATATGTATAACCAGGGTAACAGTATTTTCCAAATAACCAGTGTATATGTCAACAAAATCGTGCGTGGGTAAAAGATTCATGCAAAGTGCGTGATAAGCAAGTAGATTTTAATGTAACAGGGAACAAAGTGTTCATTGATATGGTTTCAGACTTTACACTGCAACTAACCTTTAAGAAACTATCACTTATTGAGCTTTGGTATATTGTCAAAGATTATGCACAATCATCTGGAAAGGCTACTAAAATACCCCTTCCTTTTCCAATTACATATTTTTTTTTTCTTCTTATACTTCAACCAAAAAACACATTGCAACAGATTGAATCCAGAAACAGATAGGAGAATCCAGCTGCTCTCTATTAAGCCAGACATTGAAGAGGTTTGCAAAAATGTAAAATATTGACATTCTGTCCACTCATTATTTTGTTTGGGAAATACAGTTATTTTTCATAACACGTGTATTATTCATGTTACTATGTAATAGGTTTATTATTGTTATTTTAAAATAAATTAATAAGTCAGTACTTTTAAATTTCTCAATTTTAATTTCTAAGACAGTAAATATTGATAGGTATAACTAAAATAAACAAAAGCTCTTTGAGACCCTCAGTAATTTTTTAAGAGTAGAAAGTATTCCCTCGACCAGAAGCTTAAGAACCCTAGCCTACTACATTTCCTATTATATTACATATATTGTATTTAGCTTTCATATTACATATTGTCAATACACATGTTAATATGTAACATATATCATAGCTTTCATGATATGTTTACTACCACCTTAACAACTGACCAAAGTTAATATCACCAGTGATGGGACAAATCGACATGTGCTTCCTGATACAACGTTCTGAGAAAGACACATCATTTCTGTGGTATTCCTAACAAAAATGCACATCCTGAATCTAATCATGAAGTAACATCAGACAAACCCAAACACTGACATTCTACCAAATATTTTGCTGTACTTTTCAAAAAAAATGTCAATATCAAGGAAGACAAAGCAAAACCAAAGAAATGGTTTCAGTTTAAAGGAAATTAAAGAGCCATGACAACTGAATGCCACATATCATCTGGAAGTTTCTTTTCCTATAAAAAAAAATTAATGGCAATTGTAAAAACCTGAATAAAGTCTGGAGATTAGAAAATAATATTGTCTGGGTGTTAATTTCTTGATTTTGATCATTGTACAGCAGTTAAGTTAGAGAATGCTCTGGTTTTTAGGAAATATACAATGAGTAGGGGAAAGGTATCATTTCTGCTGTTTACTCTCAAATGGTTCAGAAAACAATATGAGAGAGGCAGAAGAGAGAGGAGAGAGCAAGCATGGTAAACAGTTAATATCTGGAATCTGGGAAAAGGAAATTCAGAAAATCTTTGCATTATTTGTGCAAATTTTCTGTTATTCAGTGATTATGTCAAAATGCCTTAAAAGGAAAGAATTTTACTAATGAGTACATGACTGAATCTTTTCTAGGTACTCTCCCTTCTTTGGCTCCTGGATTTAGAAATTAGAAAGATTAAATGGAGGAAAAAGAAAACTCCATTAATGGTGATTATTATATCCTTCTATTGCTTTAACCATGCGTGCTAAAAGTGCCTCCAAAATTGACCTCCCCTTGTAATTTTTCTTAAGAGGGCCTTTAGAGCCTTAAAATTGAGGTTTTCATTACATGAACTCCAAAAATTTTTTTTTGTATTTTGATGTGGGGAAAGAGCATCAATTGCCAGCTTCTAACACTGAACAGGAAGAGAGAAGAATTAATTATAAAATCACTTTTGGAATTTAGAAGGGCGATTGTGATATCTTAGCTTTAGCCCCCAGATGGTAGGGAATGTTAACACAGGCTGCTCCTCAGTTCGAGGAGGCGCTTGCTGACAGTGGGAGGGCGTGGGGCACTATCGGTGATTCTTCGTTCCACTTCTCTGGTCTGAAAGTGCATCGCGTGTGGCTTCACTGCTTTGAGGGTGGAAGAGGAGCGGGGGCCGTCGAGGATTGGCTGAAATGTGTGTGGTTAAAAGTCTAGCCCTAGGTATTATTAGAAGCAGATCTAGGGAGTGAGCAAAGGGTTTGTTTTTTTTTTTACGCCCCCAGTCTTAACATTTCAATTCTGCAAAGGTAGCCTCTCCAGCCTCCCTCTAGTGGTCCTGAGTAGGATCGCCATGGACGGAGCAGCCACTGTGTTTCTGACCATGGCTTCCCTGTTCAGGAATTGGTTATGAGCATTGGTTTATTATTTTAAAAGCAAGGGCCTTGTAAATTAGTTCATTTAACGCGAGTTAAGGGCATTAAAATCTAGGGAGGTTAAATCTGTCTAGGATACAGCACGTTAAGGGCTAAAGCAGAACAGCAACGTGAATCACCTGACCCCCGTGCAGAGCCCCTCCTAGGACAACTTGAAGAGGAATCCACTGGCTTCCGAAACAAACTGAAAGTTCCCAAAACCATACTTTGAAGAAAAGACAAAACCTTTATTCCTTACCTTGCACTGCCTGCAGGGCCCTGCATATCCCGCCCCAACTCAGTTCCTACCTTTCTCCAGGGGTCTGTGGGATTCCGCCACGCTGCTTCGTTTTTTCGTACACAGCAAGGCATTGGTATCTGACATTAGTTTGTGCATCTATGTATCCGTTCATTGTCTTCCACGTTAGAATATAAGCTCCATGAAGGCTGTTTTTTTCTTCACTGCTGTCTCCTCAACACCCATCACATGGTAAGTGTATTAGATTCCCAGTGGCTGCTGTAACAAATTACCACAAACTTGGTGGCTTAACACAATAGAAATGTTTTCTTTTACATTACTGAAGGCCAGAAGTCTGAAATCAGTTTTGCTGAGCCAAAACCAAGATGTTGGCTGTACCACACTCTCTCCAGGGGTTTCAGGGGAAAATAGATAATTTGTCTCTTGCAGTTTCTGGTGGCTGCTGGCATTCTTTAACTTGTGGCTGTATCACTCCAGTCTTCAAGATGAACATCTACAAATCTCTCTTCTCTGTCTTCACATCACCTTCTCCTCTGTGTGGCTGTCAAATCTTCCTCTGCCTCTCTGTTGTAAGGATACCTGTGATGGCATTCAGGGCCCCCCCCAGATAATCCAGGCTCATCTTGCAAATCAGGAAATTGAGGTCCTTAAAGATGGAAAGATTGCCCATGGTCAGACAGGTAGGAGTTGTAGATGGAGGATTTGAACCCAGGCGGTCTGACTCCAGGGCCCTTCCACCACCCTGTATAGGAGTCTGATGGGCACCTGTGCTTTTATTTTCATGTTTATAGATGAGCCCAATTAACTATCCTTCACTAAGTCCTGGTCTAGATACTGCAGTGATACAAGGAGATCAAGGATCAAACGCTGCCCATCAGGATATATCCATTTTTTTTAAAGAAAAGACATAAAGTCAGAGCATGGTTACCCTTGAGTGGGAAAGTGACTGAAGAGAACGTGAAGGGGCTTCTGGGAGCTTGCAGTGTTGTTTCTTGATCTGGGGCTGGTTACAGTAGCATGTGAAACAGTTTTTAAAAATTCTTCTCTGTACACTTGTGATTTATACACTTTTCTTTGTGTATATTATATTTTGAAAAAGGTATAACATTAGGGCATAAAGTCAGGACTCTGGGAAATGTAAGGGCTGCAAGAAAGCCAAAAGTCATTCACTCCCACAGCACTGGCTGTCTGAGTCATTCCCTAGCCTTCTAACGAATTCCCGGACTAATTAAGGGCTATGAGGTAGGAGGGTGAGGGATTGAGAATTTTCAAGGGCCTTTCCTACCTAAATTCCCAAGGTGAGGCTACCTCAAACTCAATTAAGCTGTAAAGCAGAGTTAAACAACCATTTTAAGGAACATTCTAAAACGTTGTCAATAAGGATTAACACCTCCCCCCAAAGAAAATCCTGGATTAAACAAATTTGGATCACTTTCTTTACTGCAGGACTCATCAGAGTCTTTAATACATTAACATGAAATGTAAGTCTCCAAAAGTTAGACGTATTTGTATTTTTCCCCAAACTTATTTTACTGTGTAATACTTTGTTTTCTTAGCACCTTAAAATTAATGTTCTAAGGCACAGACTTTGGGAAGTGCTCTTGTAGAATCCCAATTTACAGATCCAGTTCACCCATAGATCATGGAGACTGAAAGTCATCTTTCAAAGCCTCCCATTACTCCCACGGACCCCCAGCAAGCCAGGAGGGTTGGTTCAGAAGACCAATAAGATATTCAAAACCTAAATGTCTGGACGAATGATGAGGGGCAAGGAAAACTGGGGAGTGAGAAGGCTTGGGATGCAGAGAATAAATGACAATGACTTAAGCTCCAGATTATCCTGAAGAGTCATAAATTAAGGCTCTTGGTTGCAATAAATTGCAGCCACCAGAGTGGTTTGGTTGAACAAAATGATTATTTACTGTGAGGATACAAGGCTTTCTCTTGGAACCAAATTATGGAGGAGCCCAGGCCTCAAGGACAAGGACAAATTAAACCTGGATACGTGGCTCCCTCTCCATCCATTCCGCGGTACCCCATTCATTTTCACCTCTCCCCAGAGACCAGTGTTTTTGCCTCTTGGTTGGTAAGGAGGGAAATGTGGCAACCAACAGTTCCAGAGTTTGTATGGCACTGTCTGGGCATCTGGAGGCTCGACTGACTCAATTTCAAATTCCTGAGGGAGGGATTTTGGTCGGGCTACTAGCTGCTATTGAGAACATGGAGGGTAACATTGTAGGCCAGGCACACTAGACCAGGTGGAGGAGGTGATGCGTTATGGACACCCTCACTCGGGTGGAAAGTTGGGCAGGCCATCCAAAACACAGCTCTTCAAGGATTTTGTGTGTGTGTTCAGCTGCTTTTTAAAGCACTTTCTTGCCTTCTTTGTGAATAAAGAAATACAATTTTTTTGATGAGTCGGGAACTTGCCGTTCTTCAGAATTGTGATCCAGAACACCAGCTCTCCTCGGTCAACCTCTGTCATGAATCATATGGAGGAGACGCTGCCTACTGGGCTAGTCGTATCTGAAAATCATTTTACCTAAGTGACATGAGAGGAACTGAATTTTAAAAAAATTATTGTGCCTCTCCCTAAGCTTTAAGTCCATGAAGGGAAATTTGGTTAATTAACAATATTTGTTTTTGGAATTGGATTATATGACGTTTCATTGGGCAGGATTTCAGTTGTTTATAACTATTATTATATCCTCCATATTTAATGCCATTGTTTTGAAAATGGACTGACTTCAGAAGTATTTTTCTCTTGCTTTGGGGATTTTGCCCATTGGCCCAAATAGGTTTTTATTTTCCATTTTAATTTATACAGTATAAATACGATGTTGGACTTCTTTGGAGTTAACAGTTTCACTGTGCAGATGTTTCTTGAAGGCTTTTTCAATTCATAGTGTTGGTTTAAAAATTTTTTTTATTAGCCTGGCTGCCTGCCAGAAAAAAGAATACTATTCCATTTTGCAAAAAACTGATTTTCTTTCCCTGTTCTCTCCCCACCCCCAGCCAGCTACATGGTTATTAGGATTAAAGATGCCATAGTGACATCTTGTGGTCAACCACGAGAGGCACAGCAAAAAGTATCATCCTCAAAAAAGCGTAGGGTGACCGAAGTGATATAGTTCCAGTTCATTCTCCCAAAAGTGTTTCTTGATTTACTTCATCTACTTTTTATTTACCATTTGGCTCAAATCACTATAGATTTCCATGTTGTTTTGATTTATAGAAAATATTCAACTTTGCCCCTATAGAGAGGATAAACATTGTTTTCTGGGAAGGGAAGGAAGGATAAAACTCTTGCATTTGGCTTTTGTTGAACCCCTTGTAAAAACAGTGTTAGGCAACTTACTCAGTAATAACTCTGAAAAATATTCAAATCTTTCCCTAAGAAAAGGGATAGGAAACAATGATTCTAAATGGACTTTCATTCATAATTCTAATTCAAAGCTTTCAGAAACTAATGGCTTGTTTACTTCACTTGTTTAGTGTTTAAATGAAAACATATAAATAACAACCCTCCATTCTTTGTTTCCTCTCCCTAACTAGTGTCAGTGGAGAGAAAAATCTGTTTGCATAGTTCTCGACTTTTAAAGAAAGATATACCAAGTATGTGCAGCAACAAAAATTATTGAGTGTTGAGTTATAATGCCATGAAAAAAGCATTTTCTTTTTCATGGCATTATAACTAATATTTATTTTCATATGTTTTTTTTCAATTTTCTCTTTTTTCTTAAATGAGCATATATTAAAATAAAAATAAAAAAATACTCAACACTTTTTTTTTAAGGATTAAGCTTCTACAGGGTTATATGTATAATATCTCCATTTCAGGGTAACATGGAAACATTAAAAAAAAATTCCTGCAAAGTGAGATGCATGGTAATATTTTGAGATAAGAAAAACCAAGTGAACCACAGATCAGGAGCAAAGTCACTCAGCAAGACTTGAAATGCTTGGAATTCCAGAAACACAAAGGCCTGTCCTGTTTTTTGGTGCCTTCTGTGTGGAGCTTCCACTGTTACAGTGAACACCTTTACCCACCTTATACTCATGTGTTCATGGAAGGAGATGTTTTCTGCTCAGCAACCCAGGAAAGAGTGCTGAATGCTTCCGGTGCCTCTCTTCCTCATGACTCACTTGATTCCACAGGCATCGTGGATTTTTTCTTCCCCAACACCATTTACTAAAGAGACTGTCCTTTCCCCTTGTATATTTTGCCTCCTTTGTCATAAACTAATCCACAGTATACACATGGGTTTACTTCTGGACTCTCTGTTCTGTTCCATTGATCTGTCTGGTTTTATTCCAATACCATATTGTTTTGATTATTATAGCTTTGTGGTATAGTTTGAAATCAGAGAGTATGATATCTCTGGCTTTGTTCTTTTCTCAAGATTGCTTTGACTATTCAAGGTCTTTTGTGGTGGTTCCATACAAATTTTAGAACTATTTGTTATAGCTCTGTGAAAACTGCCATTGAAATTTTGAGATTGCCTTGAATCTACAGATTGCTTTGGGTGGTATGGACATTTTCATATTAATTCTTCCAAACCATAGCATGGAATCTTTCCATTTATTTGTGTTTTCTGCAATTTCTTTTATCAATGTCTTATAGTTTCCAGTATATATGTCTTTTACCTTATTGGTTAAATATATTCCTAGGTATTTTATTCTTTTTGATGCAATTGTAAATGGGATTTTTTTCTCTTGAATTCTCTTTCTTATAGTTTGTTATTAGTGTATAGAAGTGCAATAGGTTTTTGTATTAATTTGTACCCTACAACCTTACTGAATTCATTTATTAACAGTTTTTTTTTGGTGGAGTCTTTTGGGTTTTCTATATATAGTATCATATCATCTGCAAATAGTGACACTTTCCTTTTTCTCCAATTTGGATCCCTTTTATATATTTTTCTTGCCTAATTGCTATGGCTAGGACTTCTAATACTAAGTTGAATAAAAGTAGCAAGAATAGGCATCCTTATTTTGTTCCCGATCATAGAGAAAAGGCTTTCAGTTTTCACTGTTGCATATGACATTAACTGTGGATGTGTCATCTTTGGTCTTTATTATGTTGAGATAAATACTCATCTTACCAAAATGTTTATCATAAATGGATGCTGGATTTTTTTTGAATGCTTTTTCTGCCTCTATTAAGATGATTATATGACTTTTATCTTTCATTTTGTTAACATGGCATATCATGTAGATTGATTGGCAGATGTTGATCCATCCTTGCATTCCTGGAATAAAACCCACTTGATTGTGGTATATATTTCTTTTAACGTATTGTTGAACTCAGTTTACTGATATTTCATTGAGGATTTTTACACCTATGTTCATCAAGGATTTGGCCTATAATTTTTTCTTTTCTTTCTTTCTTTCTTTTTTTTTTTATGGTGTCCTTGTCTGGTTTTGGTATCAGGGTAATGCTAGCCTGAAAAAAAGAGTTTGGAGTATTCCTCCTCTTAAATTGTTTGGAAGAAGTTGAGAAAGATAGGTATTAAATCTCCTTTGACTGGTCAAATTTACCAGCATTCTCACACCTTTAACTATCACGTTTTTATGCTTGATCTTTCCTCCTGAGTTCCAAATAATAACAAAAATAATAGATTAGTTACACACTAGCCACTTTGATTAAATGCTCACAACAGTCCTAGGATGTTAAGGTTATTATTATCCTCATATTTAAAATGAGAAAGCAGATTCTCAGAGTGATTAGATGTTTGTCAAGAATCACACAGCTAAAAAGCAGAAAGGCTGAAATCCCACCACAGATTGATCAGACACAAATGTTATTTCTCTTTCTCTGTATCAAGCAACTTCCAGTTCTCTCTGCACTGTTCTTCAAACCCATTCAAGACTCCATCTTTATTTGGTTCTCTTTCTAGTCCTCCTCCTTAGCATATTAAACCTTATACATTCCTCTGACTTCAGTGTCTACAAATTCTAGTGGGTATCAATCCTAGCTGCACATTGGACCCTTTTGGGGAGATTTAAAAACATGCCTATCACTACTTCTCACCCCCATATATTTTTTTAATTGGTGTGGGATGGGGTCTAGGAATCAGTATTTTCAACCCCTTACTTCCACTCAAGGTGTTTTGTTCAACTTTGTATCGCCAGTGCCTTACAGGTACTCACTGAATTTTTGTTGACTAAATGAATGATCAAACTTTAGAGCAAGGTAGAAGCCAAAATTATTTTCGACAATAAAACAAGAGCAGTTTTGAAGACCTAGGCTAGGTCGAAACTCAAGATAAATGCAGAGTGATTTTCATTTCCTCTGGGACACTGGAGAAGGAAGCTGCCTCCTTGAGCTACACACAATGGAAAACTATAAATAGCAGCCCTGAATCACATGAGGGTTATGTAATATAAGGTTCAGAGAACACGGCCGCCTTTATCACTCAGACTTAAGTTGCACTGAAATGGAAACTCAGCTGATACCCTATATACTAGTTTCTCCAAAAGCTGAAAGCCTCCCAGCATTTACCCAGACTATCTATTGGCCCATGTTTGAGGCAGGTTACTGTGGCCTTTCTTGTTAAGGAATCCATGCTGTCTTTCCAGGTAACAAGTAGGCAATTTTTGCAAAATAATAATTTTTATTTTCAAAGATAAGACCAGAACATCCCCTGATCGAGTGAAAAGGCAATGTATATCAGATTTTCAGACACTTGGTAACCCTGGATCACAGGCTTCAGCAAGGAGATAGATATGCTACACTCATGTGTATGGTTCACTCCTGCATATTCCTCCAGTAAATTTTGCAGATCATTTGAAAACCTTTTGTGAAACACCCCAAATCTACTCTGTTCCATTTAACTATATGAGAAAAAGGGGTGTCATCCTCTATACAATGATGGGCACCCACCCTGACGGAAAGGGATCCCAGAGCTACCTCTGAAAACACAGTTGACTCTCCCTGGTTTGACAAAGGAGAACTTGGGAATAAATTTTTCCATAAACCAAAAAGAAAATATTCAGTGGCAAGGATTGGTACCCATATTCTCCTTTTCTTCTTTAAGGCACAATTAGCCCTCATTTCCCAGCCTTGCTTGCAGTTAGGTGTGGCCATGTTTTTATTTTTATTAGAACATGTGACTGTTCTAGCCAACGGTGAGCATAAGTAAGGTGCGTCACATCCAGACCTGGCTGTGTTTTTATTTCTCCGTGTTTTTATGTGTCTTCTGGATGGCTAGAATGGAGATGCCTTCCAGGGCAATTCTGGAAGCCATGAGTTGAAGATGCTACAGCATCACCAGTCTGTGTCCCTGAATAATTGCCTAGAGGAAAACCATCCTGCCATCCTTTTCATTACTAAGTGCTGTCATCAGAGCAAGAAATAAACTTCTATTGTGTTTGAGCCATTACATATTAATAGGGTCTGTTTCTTACAGCAGTTAGCCTTCCTTATACAATTATATGTGTCATTCACATGTCATTACACTTTAGCATCAAGGACAGTAATCCCTCATTTGCTTTGGAAGGAAAGATCCTCCAGAATAATTTACCCCAAAACCACCTTGCCAGCCTGCCTTTGCCCCTGGGAGGCCCTAGGAGTTGATAAGCTCAGACTTCTTATCTGAAACCAGGTGTGGATATTTACAAAATTTATCTCTAATGAAGATGAGTAATTTTTGCAAATTCCATCTCAAAACGTGGACACAGCATGTAAGGACTTTAGTAAAGACCTGAACTGGAAGAAAGGGGTGCTTCAAGTAAAACTCACATTATGGTACAGATGGGTTTCCAGAACAGTTAAAAAGGACATTTTTATCAAACTGATCATATGTCAAAACAATAAAAAAGAATGTTTTTGAAGATATTTTTGTAATGCAAACAATCACAATTCACATTCCCTAAGTACATTTTGATTTATCATAGACTAATAATCCTTTTAGTAAAACACAACCTATACCTTGCAGAAGTTATCACTGATTTCAGTGATATAACTGAGATATGAGCAGAGGCAGAATGGAGAAAGAAAATAAAACACTTAGATGAAAGCAGAAAAAACTCGATACAGAAATCTACTATGGTAAGACAGAAAGGACACCTGGATATGAATGCTCAATAGGCAAAGAATGTTCAATGCACAGACACTGGGTTAATGAGAAGAAATTACACTTGTCAGTGAAGTTGGTAGAATGTTCTGGAATTGATGAATGGGGGCCCTCCTGGATATCTATTGCCAAATGTAAATGCCTGGCAATGAAAGAGATGGAAACTCGGGACCCCAACTGTTGCTCCTCCAACACCACCTAGACAAGCAAGGAGTGAAAAGGGTTGAAAAGGTATGGTACTTATTTGGGAAAATAGGTGAAAAGTAACTGTCGGAGAGTTCCAACAGCAATGAACAAAATGGATTCTTCAACTATGAGGGAAAAAAGTTAAGCTCTTAAAACTCAGGATCCTGACAGGAATTAGGGGCTTATTAAACTAAGAAGAAATCTGTCTTCTGTCTCTCTGTGTTACAGAGACAATCTGGCCCAGTTGGTATGACCTTACTTGAACTTTCACTCTAGGAACCTTGTATAACCCTCTTCCAGCCATCAGGCCTAATCTGAACCCAATGACTCAGGAAAGCTTTCAAATGAGCCTTTCAGCAGAGTTTTATATACTGTTGAGAAAGGGGAATCAGTGGGGCTGTAGCTTTCGAGCTGTAAACACCAATTTCTTGGTTGTCCACCCCAACAGTAAAATATCATGGAGCATATGACATGTGTATTTATTGATTCATAAAATATGTAAGTACACTACTGTATATAATACTAACATTATTACAAATCATATGAAACATTGCCAGTAAAAGAAACGTTATAAGAATACTTCAAAATATTTTCTTCCTGTGCCCCAAATGGGTTGTCTTGTACACCCCACGCTGGACACCACTACCTTAAATCCTGGTCCTAGAATAGAGATCTTATCTTCACAAGCACAACGGTGGTATCAAAAAGAGATGAAACACTTGGCCTGGGCTTTAGCTAAGTGATACGTTTAGAGAGCCTGTTCCCCAGCTGCGTCCAGGTTGAAAATGTGGATTGTGTGTCATCTAATAATGCTGCACTTGAAGTCTGTTGTCTGAATAACCAGAAGAATAATGTGGAAATGGAGCTCTAAAGGAATAACTCATGTTTTACTTATGTTGTTCTCCTCCAGGGCTGGCAGGGTGCCCCAGGACACCAGGACATGCCAGTCCTCAGTGACACCTGTGGAATTTAAACATCAAAGAGCCTGACTGACTGAACAGTCGAATGTGTGGAAAGCATTTTCACAAGAAAACACAAGCAAAGTATAATGCTCACCTGTCAGTGAAAAATCTCCATTGCTGGAACAATGCACAGCTCAAGTTCTTTCTAGTATCTCATCAGTTCTTCTTAAAATGCCTTCAAGGTCTAGGCAGGTACTGCAGGTGCCTGAAGAGCACCAAGTACACTAACAGAGAGAAGCAGCGGCACCGGGCTGGAAGGAGTGTGCAGGCGATCTGCTGATGGTGACCACTTTCATCGGTTAGGCTGTTTTCTTATCTGGGCATCTCATGGTTTTAGGACTTGTTGCATCAACCATATTGTGAACCAAAAGGTCTAGGAATGTAGTGTTTCTACATTCTGGAAATGTAGTTTTGTGGAAAAAGAACTCAACTTGGGACCCAAACCTGCAAATCTTCCACCTCACTAGCTGGGTGGCCTTAACAAGGCACTTGACCTCCGTGATCCTCAAGTTTCTTCCTCCACCAGTGAGAATAGTACTGCCTCCCTCAGAGGGATGCTCAGAAGAAAAAAACAGGACTTGCAAACTGTAGTACTATATACAAATATAAGGAATTACAATCAAAGTAACACATAAATACTTGTTGAAATGCATTCTACTGGGTACAGAATCACTTTGTACCTCTATTTGAGACTCCTTTTAAAGATAACATATATAAAGAAAACATAGAGAAAAACAATAGCGTGAGAGCCAGTTACACATACATCAACATATCACATTGTCACAGATGAGCTTGGAAATTTTGAACATTTGTGATTTTAGGGTAAATAAGTATTGATTAATGCACTTCCACATTACAGGGTTAAATATATGTTCATTGTTTTTGTGTGTTTTACTGGGACATGTAATATATCTATTATAAAATATTAGATCCTAAATACTGTAATGTTTATGACTGGAATATTTCTGGGTAATAGAATTACTCTTAAATTTTATTTTCTTCTTTGTACTTTTCTCTATCCTCCACATTTTTTTCAATAAACACAGCATACAACCTTTTTTTCTGATTCTGAAATATTAAGAAAGAAGAAAAAAATTATTTTTTCTACCCATCTTACTTCTTCTGCCTTGGGCCTGTGGCTGACCAGAGACTTCTAAGAAAAGATTTAAATTGTGGTAGGAGAGAAGGTAAGGAAAAAATTATCAAAATGACACAGTCAGTTCATAGGAAATACCTGAACTAAAACCTGGTTTTAATATTCTTGATCAAACATCTCCTAAGTCTGCAATTTTCAAAAGAATCTGTATGTTATTTTTGTGTAAAAAATATGAACTATACCCAGTTTGAAAAAGACATATGCACCCCTATGTTTATCGCAGCACTATTTACGATAGCCAAGAAATGGAAGCAACCTAAGTGTCCATCAGTAGATGAATGGATAAAGAAGATGTGGTACATATACACAATGGAATATTATTCAGCCATAAGAAGAAAACAAATCCTACCATTTGCAACAACATGGATGGAGCTAGAGGGTACTGTGCTCAGTGAAATAAGCCAGGCGGAGAAAGACAAGTATCAAATGATTTCACTCATTGTGGAGTATAAGAACAAAGAAAAACTGAAGGAACAAAACAGCAGCAGACTCACAGAACCCAAGAATGGACTAACAGTTACCAAAGGGAAAGGGACTGGGGAGGATGTGTGGGAAGGGAGGGATAAGAGGGGAAAAAGGGCATTACGATTAGCACACATATGTGGGGGGGGAGGGGGCACGGGGAAGGCAGTATAGCACAAAGACAAGTAGTGACTCTATAGCATCTTACTACCCTGATGGACAGTGACTGTAATGGGCTTTGTGGTGGGGACTTGATAATGGGGGAGTCTAGTAACCACAGTGTTGCTCATGTAATTGTACATTAATGATACCTAAATAAATAAATAAATAAATATGAACTGTAAAAACATACATTTGTATTTGCTTGACTTGTTATTAAGAAAATGTTAGTGGGGAGAGGTAGTGAGAGGGTGTGATAGGCAGGAACCCAGATGATGATGACAAGAAAGAAGCAAGATTTTGTGTACCTTTTGTTATATTGTTTGAATTTTTAAAATACCTTATGCAAATAATAGCTGTTCTAAAATAAGTGTTATGAGAGCTCCTGACCTTTGTCCTGAGGAGTCAGTCCTCCCGGTGGGTTTGGGCCAGAGGCTGCCGTTGCTGGTGGAGAGATAAGGGTGAAGGCTGGTGCAGCCAGGGATGCACCAGGCTGGTCCTGAGCTCATTTTCCTCAGCCTGCGGAGCAGTCTTGCTTGGATTTATCTGCCTTGTGTGGCAGCACAGGCTCTGGCCCCACACCACCTGTGCGTTCCCTGCTCCAACCCAGCATGGCTCTAGGCTGCCAGTTGGCTACATTGCACGTAGCTAGTTACATTTCAGGGACGTGCACTGTCCAATAAACTTTCCAAGCCAGGCTCACTGTAAACTGAAAGAAACACGTTCCCATTATAGGTTGGTGTTTAGCTGAGCGTGAAGTAGAGTTGGGCTAGAGAAGCCCCCAGGGAAGCCATGCACCCTCTATGTTCCCAGCTGGGGTCTGCAGCACCTAGAGCCTTATACTTCCTCTCTTGAGCCCATACATCCATTCGAATAGGACACACTGACATATAGGTCCCCAACTAGCCAGCTCTAAGACAATTCTCTGCACATACCTGCCCAGGTGATGTGGGTTGCAAAAGTGTCAGTGCAGGTACCCTGGTCATACAGCTTTGCTCACGACTGGTGGATCTTGTCTTAGCAATGTTCCATGTAGCTCAGGGGAACATTAAAACTTGTGAGAACTACATTAAAATCAGAAACTTCTGTCCATGAGAAAATAACTATTTAAAAATGGCAAGACAAGACAAAGAATGGGAGAAGATATTTGTCACACATATAATCAACAAAGGATTAGGCTGTACATCATAAGCAACTCCTGTAAATCAGTAAGAACCAAACAATCAAAAAATAGGCAAACAAACAATTCACCAAAAGGAAAACCTTAATGGTGAATAATAGAAAGACCCTCAGTCTCAAGAAAAGGAAACTAAAACATTCAGTGAAATGTTGTCTCATAACATTAAATTCTCAAAATTTCAGAAGTTTGACAATACTCGCTACTGGCTAAGATTACAATAGGAGCATATGCACTGTTGGTAGAGATGTAAATTGGTGTGCCCACTTTGTAGAGCAATTTGGAGTTGAAGATATGCACAACCTATATGTACGATTTAACAGGAAAACAAAGAATGTTCCAAATATTGAAACAGAAGGAATTCAATCTGAGGAATTGGTTACTTGGGGATTGAAACTGCTGAGAAGTCAAACAGTGGACAGGGAGGCAAGCGGGGACTAGCCACTCAGGAACCCACCACCACCCCAGTCCACTGAGACAAGAGTGAGGCTCCAAAAAAGCAGGAGTTAGTCGGAACCTCTAGACAGAAGCCAGAAGCAGGTGGACCTATGCAGTGCCCGCTGGAGGTGCAGAAATGACACTATCTGAGCGAGACCAAGATAGCACTCTGACTTCTCTCTTCCCTTTCTCCTTGCTCTCCCGCCACTGCCTCTCCTGCTAAGTCCAGAGGCAAGGCAGGTGACACAGGAGTCTGGGAAATGCAAGCTATGTGGGTCAGCTCCCTGAGATACACAACAGAGCAGGGTAAGGACAAGGAGGGATACACCAAAAATAAAAATAAAAAATCCCTTGCACACAAGCAAATGGAGGCATATATAATACAACTTAATAAACTTAGAGCAGCATTGTTCATACAAGCAAAACATCAAAACAAGTGTCTATTAATAGGTGAAGAGATGAGTAAATTGCAGAGTCATACCTTGGGATACTCTACAAGCAGGAAAGCAAATGAACTATAGCTACATTTGTCAATATGGATGGATCTCACAAAGCCAACAAAATAAATACATTTCAGGATCCTTAGTAATTATATAAAGCATAAAAGCATGCAATATGATAATGATGAAGATAGATAGGTTTTAAAAGTATAAAGAAAATTTGGAAAAGCATAAAGAAATACATCTTTTAGGGGGAGAAAGGAAGATGCTCAAAGGAAGAGATACACTGAGGGTTTCAGATGTAGTAATAATGACACTGGGTAATGGATACATGACAGCAGTGTATATTGCTATTTATAGTTTATATAAAGAATATTTCAAACTACATTAAATTTTAATTTTACAAAAGGCCTTAGAGGAGTATGAATGATATGGGCCTGGCTGTTCTAAATGACAGGAAGAGACCACATTATCTTTGTTTTGAGGCAGGGCTGATGGCATTTGGCAAGTGCAGATGGGCCCAAGAGACCCCCTTCCAGCTCTCTTCCCCTCGGACCCAGTCCCATTAGGCAAACAATCATCCCTTTCCGCAGGGGTTCCAGCAGCAAGTGAGTCTCATCACAGTGGCATTCTCTTGACTATTCTGTAGATACAGTGGGTAGGAGTTAAACTCCTCATCAGCCAGCTTAGTTTCCTCAGGCCTCAAGTAGGCACTGGTTCCGGGTCTCACAAAGGTATGAAACACATTTCAGAGCTCTTCAAGGGGGTGCCTTTGAACCGCCCCCATTAAACTTGGGTTAGACGATAGCATTCCCAAAGCATGGCACAGCTCTCCAAAGATCACCATCCCAAAATCTGTCTTCTCTCCTCTAAGCCTTTTCATTTTTCTTTGCCTAAAGGATCTATGCGGGGCCAGCTTCACAGGCTTGTGTCCCATGTGGTCGCACAGGACCTGGCATTTTGCAGGGCCTTGTGCTTGTTTTAATGTTCTGGTGTTGCTGTCTGGAGTTTCTTAGTATACTATTTTTGAACATGAGGACCCACATTTTCATTTTGCACTGGGCCCTGGCAATTGCGTAGCTTACCGCAGGCCTAGGGGTTGTGGGACAAGTTATTATAGCCATGTCCTTACAAATCTGCATATCAGATACAGAATTCTGATAGCTACTGATAGTTGATGACTGTCTTATTGGCCTAAGTCAAAACAGGCCGGAAGAGTCCCATTCTAACATCCCATTACATTTACTTACTTGCTTATAATCTATCTTCCCTACAAGAGGAGGTAAAATCCACCAAGATAAAACTATTAACCTATTTAGTTGAACTGTGTCCTCACATCCTAATCCAGCATCTGGCTCGTCTGTGTTCAATAAATATTTGTTGGGCAAACATTTATAGAATCATTAAACCTCTGTTTGTCCCAGAACGGTTTTCCAGTAACTGTTTATATGAAAATCATATACCAGATTTTATACAGAGGCTGTGTTCTTGAAGAACTTGCCTACTACAATACTGATTTTTCCACAGAAATAACTGTAAGGTAGGGAGATGCTTTCTCAAAATCTACAACTATTGCATGTTTTTGCTTTAATGCTGCTTTTTTACTTTCTCAAGATCATCATTAACATTTTATGGAGTACTCACTCCAGAAGGTACCATGGGAGTTGTTTGTTTGGCCTCTGTGACATTACAGCTCATCTAAAGTTCACTCCCAAATACCTCATTTTGGGGCCCATTTTCAACACTACCATTGTCACCCAAATGTACTGGGTGTTCAGATGAGATTGCTGCAGAATGTAAACTTGCTTCAAATTACAGAACAGTAAATGTTCAAGTAAGTAGAGACATCCCCAGAGGCGCCACTCTCTCATTAACTCAGGGAAACCACAGCCTGGCTCACGCAAGTGACAAAGGGCTGCAAGTATTTTTGTTTTACCAGCCACAGTGCTGTGAAGCAATAGCATAAACCAGTTATACGATTCACCTGGTTGGCCAACTTTAAAATGAATTTTCAAAAACTGGGACTACTTGCATTATTTCAAATTCTATGATTTTAAACATAAACTTTACATTATTAGACATTTGCATAATTAAATTCGCACAAATGCATCTACACTGCATGTCACTAGGTTATCTGGGCTTTAATGTGTCCATAAAACACACAGCTTTAAACTCAACACAGTAAATAATGGATGGTGTATAAGCAAAAGAAGCAACAGTTTGTAGAGCACCAGATGACCTAAAGTGGTTTTGGCAGCAAAATCAAACACAGGAATACTTCTTTAAATTCATTTGCTCTACATGGGAATGATGGAGGAAGTGAAATATATGACTAATACCTAATATTTAAATCCTAGACAAAACATTTCAGTACAAATAGGGAAGTGCTTTATTTACTCTGATCCAAGTCAAAGGTAGCAGGGTAATTAGTTTTCTTTAAACAACATTCAGCTTTGCTGACACCTCATTTTCCAAAAGCAGCTGTCAGTCAAATATAGTATGTTTATTCACTCCATGGAAGGCTGTTTTTAAAAAGCGCCTCCTCTGGTAAATATGTTGTATCACATAATTGGAGATAACAGGAAAAGTAGGGAGTTGCTGTTTGTATTTAAGTAAACATCTGCTCAAAAATCCAGTCTTCTGTTTGTGAGAAATTTATTTTTTGCCCTTAGGCACACTGAATTACTGTGCTTTATTCCTTATTTTTTGGCCATGCTCGAAAATACTCCAAACATGGTAACACATGAGATTATTTCTCTTGAAAATGCATAAAAGAGATGAAGTTGTGAACTCTTTGCTTTTTTCTGCATTATACATACAATTCCAGTGCCAGAGACATTATGAATATGTAATATTTCAGTTAGCTGTTCCAATGCCAGAGACCTGATGAATATGTATCGTTAACTATCACAATGTTTATTATCTGACACATAATTAAATTGCCCTTAAAGTTTGGTTTGTTTTTTTCTTAAATGTAGCTATTTAAAACTATCTGTATCATGTGAGCTAAACCCCAGATTACCCTCTGAAGTAGAGAATGAAAATCTGCACTGCTCTTGCAAGGAACACACTCAAAACCTGTTTTGCACATGCTACATTGTTGGCTATTTCACTTTTTAGTTCTAGAAACTAAAAATATATGAAACTTTCTCTGATCTGACTTTTTGTAATTGCTTAGGTTCTCTCCAGTCTGAATGTTTTATCCTTAAAATACACTTATTTCTTGACTCTACTATTGATTCCCAGCTTCACCATCAGAGCCAATCTAAAAAGTAGAAATCTCTTTAAACTGGAAGTCAAAAAGTCTGGGTTCTATTTTTCAGTATATTGCTGAAATCCATGGCTCCTTTGGAAAATAAGAATGGAACTGAATGGTTCAAGATCCCATTCAAACTAAAATTGTATGATTTCTCTAACTAGGAAATGAGATTTATTGCCAAAGTGGGTGGGCAACATAGCAGAGGTCAAAATTTGGGGTAAGGGAGGTAAGATATTTGCTCTTTATGGTTATCTAAACTGCTATGACCTCCTTTTAGCATGGGTAATTAAGAGCTCCCAACATATAACACTGTCTGTATCATCCCTTTCCTGGGCATTCAGATTTATGTTGGTCAAAAATGTTTCGTGCTCACCTGGGAAATTACAATCTTTTTATGTTCCAAGCCCTTTCCCATTAGTGCTTGTGCATGAGTATTTCAAACAGGAAGCCAAAAAGCATTTCTAAAACTATGTTCAAATTATAGCAAGAAGATTTAAGATGGAACAAATGCTCTGCTTCCCATCTGTATCCCTGAAGCAGAGAACACACTTCATGAAGAATACATTTATGTTTTCTTGCATATAAATACATTTGTCATGATACCAGAACTATAGAGACAAACGGCTATGTTCAGCTGGGAAACCTATCTTTTCTCTCTGTATTATAATGTGTTACGGTGTAATTATTCTTGTAGTTTTATAGTGCAGGGCATTTTTATAGTATAGGAAGCTTCTGTCTATTGAAATAGCATATGCTACTTAATTACTATAAACCTCTTTACAAATATAAAGAACTACTAATACTCATTAGCAAATAAATTCTCCCAATACATTCTCCTTTTTTTTACATGATTTCCTTACCAGATAATTATAGCATGGTTTTGAAATCCTATCTCAAGGCAAGGAATGACTGCCTATTGAAAAGCATATTTTACAGATTTCTACTCTTGACTGATAAAGAGTAAGTACCTATATATAAGCATTCTATGGAAGTTTGTAGATTCTTTGAGAGGTCAATAGCCATACAAGACTTTTCTATCAGTACTAATCTACATAGCCAATACTAGAAGCTGCAATGAAAACTATGATTATGAGCAATAAAGAGCTTTTACAGGAAGACTTTTAATTATGCAAGGATTTATAACTCTAAGGGTGTTGAAATTTAGGGTTCCTTTAAAGTTATTTATCCAACTACTGTCTTGATATTGACAGTTGTATTAGTCAAGCTCTGAGATTTAAATGAAAGAACCCCAACTCAAACTAGATTAAGCAAAACAACAACAAAAAAATACAATTCCTATACCTATGAGGACCTCCGGGTAGGCTTACAAACTTTAGGGCGGCACTGCAGGTACCAGAGCCTTAGCACCAGAGCCGGGAGTCATGCTCTCAGGAACCTTTCCTAGTCATCACTTACTCAGCTCAGCTAGCTCCAGTAGGGGAGAGGAAATAAGGGAAAAAAGTGTTGAGTTCAAAAGAGAAAGAAATTACCATATGCCAGGAACTTTACCTATATTCTCCATCTAGTGTTGCCATTTAATGGATTTAAGCACCAATTACTATGGAAGAAAAATAGCTTTAACTGCCCAATTTTTGCAATGTACTGAGAAAAGGACATTTAGGGCATCTAGGCAAAAACAGGCTATGTGCTATGTAGGTAGGATACCTGGCAACACCATGTCCACCTCTTACAACAATCCTACAATCCTAAAATACATTACATATATATATTTACTTGTATTTATATAAATAATGTCCTATTCATTATCTCCATTGTACTACTGAAGAAATAGAGTCAGAGATACTGAATGACTTGTTCAAGGCTAGGCAGAAATGGTAACGCTAATTAAAGCCTAGAATCTTTATATTTACACTATTCACTTTCAATAATGACAAGGGAAAATTTAGGTTCGAATTCTAGTTCAGCCTTTAATTGTATGCCTGACTTTAGGTCAATTTCTCCTTCTGCACCTTTGTGCCTCCTCTACAAACTCAACAACTTGACCAAATCAATGAGCTTCTGTTCAGTTCTCCAGAATTCTAAGAACTATCCATGTAGTGATTCTCAAAGTGTCCCTGTACCAACAACATCATCACCTGGGAACTTTTTAAGAGAGCATATTCATGGCCACACAGGACTACTGAGTCAGAACCTGGGAATGGACCAGAAATTTGTTTTATCGGTCTCTTGAGGAGGTCTGAATTCAAGTTTGAAAATCAGACCTTCAGCATTCTAAGGGAATGATGTTATTGTGAAAACACCCTTTCCTCCTCAACAACCAAGCCTATCACTCTCAATATATTTCTTCTGAAGCTTTTTGTCTTAGAAATTTGGTATTTACATTATGACATGGGACTGAAAGTGTCTACTCTTGCTGCCAAATACTCCACTTTCTCCAAATGGGCTAAAGTCACAACCCTTGTCAATATCACTTCTATCCCACCTTTGCTTTCTCCTAGATGCTATTTTTTTTATTGCAGTATCACTGACATACAATCTTACATGGGTTTCAAAAATGCAATATAGTGACTCAGCAGTTACCCATATTACTAAGTCCTCACCTTGCCAATGAAGTTACTGTGTCAACATAGGAAGATATTACAGTAATTGGCTGTATTCTCTGTGCTGTGCTATCCTGTTGACCAACTTACATTGAGAATTTTTGTGCCCCTTTAGTCCCCTTACCCTAACCCCTGCCCCATGGTAACCACTGGTCACTTCTCAGTGTCTGAGTCTACTGCTATTTTGTTCATTTTTTGTTTTTAGATTCAGTAAGCAAAATTGTATGGTATTTCTTTCTCCACCTGGCTTATATCACTTAGCATACCGTCTAGGTCCATTCATGTTGTTGCAAATGGCAGGAATTTTTTATGGCTGAGTAATATTCCATTGTGTATTATACGTACCACCTCTATTCATTCATGTATTGATGGACACTTAGGTTGCTTCTATAACTTGGCTACTATAGATAAAGCAGCAATAAACATAGGCATGCATATCTTTTCAAATCAGGGATTGTTTTCTTCAGGTAAATTCCTATAAGTGGAATTACTGGGTCATATGGTATTTTTATTTCTAGTTTTTTGAAGAACTATTGTATTTTTCTCAACATTACTTTTACATTTAAACTGAAATAAAATTTAAAACCCTCCTCTAAAGAAAATGTTAAGATAGAGCAGTTGTCACAGTGCTATGCTAAAGTATATGAAAGTCACATTGGTGATGAAATGTATACTGGTTTCCACACTGGCTGTACCAATTTACATTCCCACCAACAGTGTTGGAGGGTTCACATTTCTCCACATCCTCACCAAAACATTTTCTTGTCTTTTGGATAGTGGCCATTCTGATGTGAGGGTGATATCTCATTGTGGTTTAGATTTGCATTTCCCTGATGATTATTGATGTGGAGCATCTTTTCATGTGACTATTGGCCACCTGTATTTCTTCTGTGGAGAAGTGTCTGTTCAGGTACTCCAACTTTTTAATCAGGTTGTTTTTTTGGTTTGATGTAGTCCCACTTGTTCATTTTTTTTGTTTCCCTTGCCTGGGGAGATATGTCCAGAAAAAAATCGCTCATGCTGTGTTCAAGAGATTTTTGCCTGTTCTGAGTTTTTTGGTTTCATGTCTTACATTCAGGTCTTTGATCCTTTATGAGTTTACTTTTGTGTATGGAGTGAGACTGTGATTGTTTCATTCTCTTGCATGCAGCTATCCAGTTTTCCCAACACCAGTTACTGAAGAGGCTGTCATTTCCCCATTGTATATTCATGGCTCCTTTACCATATATTAATTGACCATATATGTGCTAGAGGCTATTTTCAAGTCAGAAACATCTCCCTCTCTACAGGGTCTTTAAGTTTATCCTTCCATCCTTTGCTTTCCCTTTAGTCCTTCAATACACTACCCATCTTGTTCCAAACCTATTTAAAACAATGCCCACTACTCTCTTCACTGCACATTCCACAAGCATCAGTAATTGTCTCTGCTCTGTCCAAACTGGAAAATGATCCTATGGTTCTGCAGAACCTGAGAACCAAACTGACTCCTGTTTGACTATGGCAACTAAATAGGGATGGGACCGAAGTTGACCTATTATAAACTGCAGTTTGCTAACAGCACTAATGTAAAATCTTTGTTCCATCCAACTCTCCTCAAGCACTTTAAAAATTATTAGTTTACTAAGTTATTTTAGCCTGTTAACCCAAGTTCCCAAAAGACCTTTAGTTGGGCCATCTTAGGAACTCAACTCTAAAATACTATATTTTTCAAAACATTTAGTTCATATGCCACATCCACATATAAATTAGGATTTTATTGTATATTATGTATTAACTTCTCAGCATCATTACTTTTACATTTAAACTGAAAAAAAATTTTAAACCCTACTCTAAAGAATGTTAAGATAGAGCAATTGTCACAGTGCTATGCTCAAGTATATGAAAGTCACATCGGTGATGAAATATATAGCCTTCTCCCCTCACTAAAGAGTACAGGCTGGAACATTTCATGATGTCATGAAGTTTTAAGACATCTAAAATTAGACAGAGGTCCAAAGTTGTTAAACTCACCACCAACTGGTGAGAACTGGCTGCATCACGGTCAGCTTGGGGAACTTTAAAAAACATAGTTTCCTGGGATACATTTCTCAATTTTCAATTTCTGAAATGTTCAGGGTAGGTCCAGAGTTAATCTCAGATGTTTCTAGCAGATTAAGAACTACTGGCCTAGAGACAAACTTCATTTTTAAATGAATCAGAAGCACCATAGCACAGGCCAATTAAAAAATATGCATGAGATATGGACCCACAAAGTAGCTTTTCACCAAATCTTTGAAACCGACATGCACACTTCATATAAGACTGCACAAACATGTGGAGCAGGAGTAACAGCAGGCCCGCATTATCACAGCTGTTGCGTGCTCTACCATCTCATTTCCCTGGCCCGCCAAGTAGGTTCTAAGTTGACTAACTGACTTTCCAAACAATTAAATTCCATGTAGCAATGACCGTGAGGTTGCACGTTGCTTCTACCAAATCCACAAGGCCCCATGTTTAGCACCCATAATCTACATATTACTGAAACAAAAGTACCAAGAAATAATTACAGAAGACACGAATACTTTCTATTCTACATGGCAGTGTGTGGGGGGTGGGTATATGGTGTGCAGAATGAGGCTGGCGATTAAGGCAGGTCTGGAACCACTAAAGGGTTGCAATCCAATTTGAAAAACAGGTCCACTTTAACACTTCACTTCATATGTCAGAAAACACAAGTCTGTAGTCCATCTCAGTGAAATCCTCTGTGTGACTTCATTTACCAAATTCCCACCATAAAATCTTAATAATTCTCTACAATATGACCCCAGATGATTTCCATCCTTCAGGCTCTGCATTCTTATTGCAGGCCGGCTTCCATTAAAGGACCTAGAACAAGGCCACCAAGCCTATCACACTGCAAGTCCCACTGCCAAAGAAAGTGACTCACACTTTGTGGAAAAATTCCAAGATAGCATACGTTAGGTAGATCACGCATTCCATAGCCAACCAACTGAGCCAAAGGATCAATGATCCAAAAACAGGAATGCCCATTCTAGCCATAGATAACCAGGAGGGAAAGTAGAGGGTATGTGGTCAGACAGTGAACAGATGTACACTAAGAACAATACACTATTCTGTAGGCATTTCTCTTGGCTGTAGCAGGTCATTTCAAATTAGACTGCATGTATGTAAGTCACAATGAGCAGCACTATTGATTAAACAATTCACAGAGCTAGTGATTTTAGCTAAATACTTGTGCATTAGAAACTTCTAAAAGGCTGCTAATAAACAGAACTATGTCAAAATTTGCAAACAGAATTTTTAAGTCAGACCTGAAAGCCATGATAACTAACTCCTTTGTAAGGTTATTACCTCTGACCATAGCACAAGAATTCACTTAAGACAAACATCTTTCATTACCTGTCTAAAAATAGGATAGTTCCTAAATTTTCTAAACTGTTCTTTCCTGCTGTGGACAGTGCTTGATCTTTGACTGTAAAACTCAGCAAACTTTGGCACACTCTCCAAGTTACTGAAAACCTCTATAAATCTAGCATTGTTTCTCAAATTTGGATAGGTGTCTCATTGTGAATGCTTAAACATTTAGGTCACAAATTGAAATACCAGTAGAAAAATAATCACCTTTACACAGGCTGTATAGTTACCACATGGCCCAGTAACTGACAAAATTTAAACATTCAGGGCATAAAAATACTTCAAAGTATTATAAAACTTTGAACCTAGCACACTTTCCTAGATTTTAGTAGTTCCGACAATAGGAAACCAGACTACTTACTATAAGGTTTGAGATGATTTAAACTAACTCAAATTCTTCCCGATTGCTGATATCAATACTAGATTTATAGTTTTATTATAGTAATGAATAGTTGCTACAGTGAGATCTATAAACATATACAGAATTATTATATTTAAATTCATATAGAACAATATTTACATTTTTAAGTTACACTTGAAATTCAAAGATGAAGTATTGCTTAAGTTTTACAACAAAGAAAAATACACAAAAAAATAGAGTTAACAGTAAAAGTATTTGTTCAAACAACACGTAGAAACTCTGTCACATAGCTACATCTTCTTAATCTGATTGTCCAAATCACTGAAATAGGGATGATTCAGTGCCATCTTGCCAGAAATTCGTTTAGCAGGATCATAGACTAACATTTTCTGATGGGGGGAGAGGGAGGCAGGGAGAGAATAAAAGAAAGTTTTTATTTACTTAAGAAATGAACCATTTTAACAAAATATCTCCATAAAGCCTTAACCTTATCTTACCAATAAGCCTTATGTTTATTAATTATAGTAACTACTAAACGAACATTTCCATTAATTCAATACCAAACCACATAAATGTCGCATCCTCCATACTTCACCTTTAGCTCTAGAATAACTTATTCCTTAAATGAGATATCTTAATAACCTCTTTTTGCTACAAATGGTTTAAGACACAAGCATTCAGATATAGCTTTAAAACCAAGATATAAATTTAAGACAGACATATAATTATATTTACTCTGAGAATTAAATGGCCATCTGAGTTATTTACAACATTCTTAAAATGGTGGCAATTAAGTACAGTGGTTTCTAATGTAGCTTCCAGCAAATTCCAAATAAAAACAAAGCCAGAGCACAATATATTATATACATAGTTAAAATAAATCACTAAATGAATTATGGTCAGATAATCTAACATTAGTTAATTTACACATCACCAAAAAAAGCTAAAAAAAGTTTAATATTGATCTATAAATCTTATCTTAAAGAAACCAAACCAATAAGCAGACTACTTTTACTATCTAGTTACCATTTGAGCTTACTGTGTATCTAGCTTTTAAGTGCTTTGCACATATATTACTTAATCCTCACAAAAGGTAGGTACTAGTACCATTTTACAAATGAGGACACTGAGGCTCAAAGAGATTAATAAGCAAGTTGCCCAAGTTCATAGACCTAAAGAATAAATAAAGCTGAAATTTGAAATAGGTCTTGGTAATGATTCTCAACTGATTGAGACTTTGCCCCTCAAGGGACATTCATCAATGTCTGGAGACATTTCAGCTTGTCACAACTAAGAGGAATGTGCTACTAGCATCTATAGGGCAGAGGACTGAGATGCTGTTAAAAAGCAATCAATACTGAGACAAAAAAGCTGGGAAGGAAAAGCAGTATGAGTCAGCAACTTAAAAACAATAAAGGTATATCCACCCTGGCTTCTCCTTCAAAGAGTATCTATAGTTATGTATTAGACAAACAACTAACGCTAATGTTCCTCTTAAAACCACTAGTGTTTCTTGGTATCTAAAATCAAGTTAGAAATACAATAGCATAACAGGCACTATAATTATGTGCCTAGCTCAATATGCTGGCTTTCTTCCTATTTCCCAGATAAAAGAAAGGATTGAATACATTCAGAATCATCAATAATGTTAAAGTCAGCATAAAGGACACTCCTTACCGAAAGCAGATCCAAGCCATTTTCATCCAAGTTTTTGACATGGGATGCCAGGCTTCCTGGTTTCCACTTGGGAAATGTATTCTTATAGTCCTGTAAAGATTCCACTTCTGGCCACACTTCATTATTGGGAGTGCCCAAAGCTCTAAAAAGCCAAAGCAAAAAAAAAAAAAAAAAAATTTTACTAAAGCATAAATATAATCTTGTTATATACATGTTGTTTAAAAGTTCTTATCAGCTTAAGAAGACAAAAATACCTGAAAATTCTGAAGAGTTGATCGATTTCTGAATCTCCATGGAAAAGTGGTTTTTTAGTTGCTAATTCTGCAAATATGGTACCTATGCTCCAAATGTCAACTGGAGTTGAGTAGCGAGCTGACCCCAGTAGTACTTCTGGAGATCTATACCAGAGTGTTACTACCTATTACAAAGCAAATTTTTACAATGAATAAATTGTAAAATTAAATTACCTAAACATTTACATTTCATCAGGACTGTTTTAGAAGCCTGCATGACTGCCTCTGGTATTGTTTAGAAGTGAATCATCTATATAAAATATTAAGTGGAACATAAATATTTCACTTCTAAGTTCTATTAAAAAAAAGTCAAAAACATATTGAGTTTTTTCCTGCTTTTCGTATCATTAAAGTGCAAGAATCAAAATAGTTAAAACAGACTTCACTTTTCAAGAAAAAAAAGCCTATTGATAATGGATTTAGGGGTGACACTACAAAGTGCATGTACTACTTGCAATGCTAATAATATGCGTTAAGTCAAATAACAGTTTATTAGTTGTCTAGAACTAAGTTACTATTTTAATATATCTAACCTAATACAAGGGTAAAAATATCACCTCTAACTTAAAGTTACTGAGGTCAATAGCATCTGTTTAAGCCAAGAGGAACCAAATAATCTTTATTCATACAGCCATGGGAAAAACAACAAAGAGGTATGATATGAAGAGACATTTGGGCTCAAGGGTAGAAAACTCCACAGAACACAATGTTTTCCAATATCCTTTAATATGTAATTCAACATTCCCTTTCCTTCCAGAAATAACAAATGAAATGCCAACTCATCAATATAACACTGACAAAATTCGATATATTTAGTGGCTTCTAAATATATCTGAAACAATACCACTTAAGCAATGAAACCTGTCTCTTAACCAATTTGATTGTGTATCAGAGAGGATCTGATCATAAGACAGAAACCACAGAGTCTTTTGAATGGAGAAAGTTTACTACAAAAGATTATTAACCATGACAGCGGCTGGAATAATGAAATATTGACTAGTGAGAAATAAAACTTCCACACGCAATGCCTCTCCAGCATCCTCTATTGACAAAGTTTAACATCACACCAGCTGGCAAAAAGACAAAATATTTACAGGTTCTGTTACATTTTCACATAGCTTGCAAGGAAGGGTAAGTTTGGAGCTGACAGGCAATAAAAAGATACTGGCACAGACTGGAAATCTTTTTTATTGAGTATTTCTTCCTTCACTTAAAGAATATAGGAAACAATCCATCAACCACACATACTCAGAAAAGCACCAAACACTATTTTACATACCTCATGTGTGTATACTCTAATAGGTATTCCAAAAGCTCTGGCAAGGCCAAAATCAGCCAGTTTAATTGTTCCTTTGTCATCAATCAAAAGATTTTGAGGTTTTAAGTCTCTGTGCAGAACTCTTCTAGAGTGACAAAACACAATCCCTTGCAGGATTTGGTACAAATAACTCTGGAAAAAGGAAATTTAAGTTGGAAACTTAACTGTACCAAATAATGATTTTCTAAATACCCTTGGTGGATTTGTTTCAAAGATATAATAAATAATAACGGAGGGAAATAAATTAACTTCCAAAAAAGATTTCAGGCCATTTGAGACTAACAAGAAGCATTTAGGGTTGGGAAGCCCATTTATATTACAGTATCATGTTTACATACTAAGACAAAAACATTCACCTTGCAGACACATCTATAGCCATATGATCCTTAATTTATCAGTTATATTTCTGTATAGAAAGTTTTTAAAGCTTTGTTCTATGTACTTAAAACAACTCTATTTCTATCGTGAATACAACTGATCTTTCCTATTTCTTTTATCTTTACATATTCATTTCCTCTTTGGAAACACTGGTCACAGATTCCAAAAGAAATGACAAAGAAGATACTATAATTACATATTTAAATAGATAAAATTATTAAAATAGTGTTCAGTAGTTTAGACAAAAGTATCTTACAAAACACTTGTTGCCAAGTCAATGGACTTGATATCTGAAGAAACATATTACAGAAATATAAACTATACATAGTAACAGTTTTGACTTACAAAGCTCAATATTGCAAAATAGTACATAAAATCAACAGGTTGGAACAACTGGCTATTTGGAAAAAAATTAAAAACTCCAGTCCTTACACCAAAATAAACCTTTGATCCATTCAGAATTTAAGTTAACAAAAACAAGGTGTGGTAACCTACCAGAAAACTATTGTCATGTGCTGTTCTAATATACATGATCTTTGAGTAAGGGAGACTTAAATAAGACATAAAGCTTAAAGTCCAGGGGATTGGAGGAGGAGCACGGAGGGGACGAAGAAGGGCGAAAAGAACGGAGCCGAGGAGAGGTGCCTACACAGCAAAACGTGACACGAAATGGCACCGTGTGCGTACTGGGTCTGGACAGCTCCTGTCTGTTCCAAGCGCCATCTGGGGCAGTTTCAGGCAGGACTTCTGGGAAGACGGCAGCATAAGCAGGGTGGCGGAAATCTCCTCCCAAAACCATATATATTTGTGAAAATACAACAAATACAACTATTCCTAAAAAAGAGACCTGAAGATACAGAACAAGAACTAGGCTACAGCTACACCTGCGAGAACTCAGTGCCTCACAAAGCGGGCGTGCAGCTAAGCGGGAAGGACCCCAGAACCCACATCAATGGCTGGAAAGCACCAAGGGGACCAAAAGGTACCCAGCGAGACTTCAAACCCCCGCAGTGCTATAGGCTAGGCTGAGGCGACCCCGCACACAGGCAGCTCCGGGGATTATCCCAGAGACTGCCTCCTGGTGGGAGAAACCAGTTCAGGCTTCGGAAAAGGGCAAGGAGAACAACAAGTAGGAAGGGACATTGTTCTCCCAGCAGACACACGTGGCACCTACCAGCGACCACTTCTATCACCATGAAAAGACAAAGGAATATGGTATAGACAAAGATTACCCAGACAACCCCAGAGAAAGGGCCTGATGGGATAGATTTATACAATATTCCTTAAAAAGAATTCAGAATAAAAGTCATAACCATGCTGATGGATCTACAGAGAAATATGCAAGAGCTAAGGGAGGAAGTGGGGAAAGACAATGCAGAAATGAGACAAGCGATTGACAGGCTTAAGAGCAGAATGGACGAGGTGCAAGAGACTGTTAATGGAATAGAAATCAGAGAACAGGAATACAGAGAAGCTGAGGCTGAGAGAGATAAAAGGATCTCTAAGAATGAAAGAATATTAAGATAGCTGTATGACCAATCCAAATGGAACAATATTCGCATTATAGGAGTACCAGAAGAAAGAAGAAGCGATAGAAAGTGTCTTTGAAGAAATAATTGCTGAAAACTTCCCCAAGCTGGGGAAGGAAATAGTTTCTCAGTCCACGGAAGCCCACAGAGCTCCCAACACTAGGGACCCAAGGAAGGCAACACCAAGACACATAATAATTAAAATGGCAAAGATCAAAAATAAGGACAAAGTATTAAAGGCAGCTAGAGAGAGAAAAAAGATCACCTACAAAGGAAAACCCATCACACTATCATCAGACTTCTCAACAGAAACCTTACAGGCCAGAAGAGAATGGCACGATATATTTAACGTAATGAAATAGAAGGGGCTTGAACCAAGAATACTGTATCCAGCACGATTATCATTTAACTTTAAGGGAGGGATTAACAATTCCCAGACAGGCAAAAACTGAGGGAATTTGCCTCCCACAAACCACCTCTACAGGATATCTTTAAGGGACTGCTCTAGATGGAAGCACTCCTAAGGCTAAAAAGATGTCACTAGAGAAAATAAAATCATTGCAAAGAAAGCAGACCATCCAAATACTAACTAAACGCAAAAAGGAAAATTAACTATCCACAAAAGCAGTCAAAGGAAACGTAAAAGAGTACAGAATAAAACACCTAGTATATAAAGAATGGAGGAGGAGTAAGAAGAAGAGAGAGAAATAAAGAACCATTAAACTGTGTTTATAATAGCTTAACAAGAGAGTTAAGTCAGACTGTTAGATAGTAAAGAAGCTACCCTTGAATGTTTGGTAACCACAAATCTAAAGCCAGCAATGGCAATAAGTACATGTCTATCGATAATCACCCTAAATGTAAATGGACTGAATGCACCAATCAAAAGACACAGAGTTACTGAATGGATAAAAAAGCAAGACCCGTCTATATGCTGCTTACAAGAGACTCACCTCAGACCCAAAGATGTACACAGACTAAAGGTGAAGGGAGGAAAAAAGATATTTCATGCAAACAACAAGGAGAAAAAAAGTAGGTGTTACAGTACTTGTACCAGACAAAATAGACTTCAAAATGAAGAAAGTAGCAAGAGATAAAAAAGGACATTATATAATGGTAAAGGGGTCAGTCCAACAAGATATAACCATTACAAATATATATGCACCCAACACAGGAGCACCTACATATGTGAAACAAATACTAACAGAATTAAAGGAGGAAATTGCAATGCATTCATTTTAGGAGACGTCAACACACCACTCACTCCAAAGGACAGATCAACCAGACAGAAAATAAGTAAAGACACAGAGGCACTGAACAACACATTAGAACAGATGGACCTAACAGACATCTACAGAACTCTACACCCAAAAGCAGCAGGATACACATTCTTCTCAAGTGCACATGGAACATTTTACAGAATAGACCACATACTAGGCCACAAAAAGAACCCCAGTAAATTCAAAAATATTGAAATTCTACTAACCAACTTCTCAGATCACAAAGGTATAAAACTACAAATAAATCTGAGAAAGAAAACAAAAAGGCTAACAAATACATGGAGACTTAACAAAATGCTTCTAAATAATCAATGGATAAATGACCAAATTAAAACAGAGATCAAACAATAAATGGAGACTAATGACAACAATAACACAAAGCCATAACTTCTGTGCAAAGGCAGTTCTAAGAGGAAAGTATATTACAATCCAGCCCTATTTAAAGAAGGAAGAACAATCCCAAATTAATAGTCTAAAGACACAATTACTGAAATTGGAAAAAGAAGGACAATTGAGGCCCAAAGTCACCAGAAGGACGGAAATAATAAAGATCAGAGAAGAAATAAATAAAATTGAGAAGAATAAAACAATAGAAAAAAAATCAATGAAACCAAGAGCTGGTTCTTTGAAAAAATAAACAAAATTGATAAACCCCTAGACATACTTATTAAGAGAAAAAGAGAATCTGCACACATAAACAGAATCAGAAATGAGAAAGGAAAAATCACTACGGACCCCAGAGAAATACAAAGAATTATAAGAGAATACTATGAAAATCTATATGCTAACAAGCTGGAAAACACAGAAGAAATGGACAACTTCTTTGAAAAATACAACCTTCCAAGACTGACCAAGGAGGAAACAGAAAACATAACAGACCAATCACCAGCAATGAAATTGAATCAGTAATTAAAAACTACCCAAGAACAAAACCCCCAGGCCAGATGGATCCACCTCTGAATTTTACCAGACATATAGAGAAGAAATAACACCGATTCTCCTTAAAGTTTTCCAAAAAATAGAAGAGGAGGGAATACTTCCAAACTCATTCTATGAAGCCAGCATCACTCTAATACCAAAACTGGGCAAAGACTTCACCAAAAAAGAAAATTACAGACCAATATCCCTGATGAACATAGATGCAAAATACTCAACAAAATATTAGCAAACCAAATTCAAAAATACATCAAAAGGATCATACATCATGATCAAGTGGGATTCATCTCAGGGATGCAAGGATGGTACAACACTGGAAAACCCATCAACATCACCCACCACACCAATAAAAAGAAGAACAAAAACCACATGATCATCTCCATAGATGCTGAAAAAGCATTTGACAAAATTCAACATCCTTTCATGATAAAAACTCTCAACAAAATGGGTATGGAGGGCAAGTACTTCAACATCATAAAGGCCATATATGACAAACCCACAGCTAACATCATACTTAACTGCGAGAAGCTGAAAGCTTTTCATCTAAGATCGGGAACAAGACAGGGATGCTCACTCTCTCCACTGTTATTCAACAAAGCACTGGAGGTCCTAGCACGGCAATCAGACAAAGCAAAGAAATACAAGGCATCCAGATTGGTAAAGAAGAAGTCAAATTGCCACTATTTGCAGATGACATGATATTGTATATAAAAAACCCTAAAGACTCCACTCCAAAACTACTAGAACTAATATCTGAATTCAGCAAAGTTGCAGGATACAAAATTAACACACAGAAATCTGTTCCTTTCCTATACACTAATGATGCGCTAACAGAAAGAGCAATCAGGAAAACAATTCCATTCACAATTGCATCAAAAAGAATAAAATACCTAGGAATAAACCTAACAAAGAAAATGAAAGACCTACACCCTGAAAACTACAAGACACTCCTAAGAGAAATTAAAGAGGACACTAACAAATGGAGATTCATCCCATGCTCTTGGCTAGGTAGAATAAATATTGTCAAAATGGCTATACTACCTAAAGCAATCTACAGATTCAACACAATCCCTATCAAAATACCAACAGCTTTCTTCAATGAACTGGAACAAATAGTTCTAAAATTCATATGGAACCACAAAAGACCCCGAATAGCCAAAGCAATCCTGAGAACAAGGAATGAAACAGGGGGAATCACGCTCCCTGACTTCAAGCTCTACTACAAAGCCACAGTAATCAAGACAATTTGGTATTGGCACAAAAAACGACCCACACACCAGTGGAACAGAATAGAAAATCCAAACATGAACCCAAACATATACGGTCAATTAATATATGATAAAGGAGCCTTGGATATACAATGGGGAGATGACAGCCTCTTCAGCAACTGGTGTTGGCAAAACTGGACAGCTACATGTAAGAGAATGAAATTGGACTACTGTCTTACCCCATACACAAAAGTAAACTCAAAATGGATCAAAGACCTGAATGTAAGTCATGAAACCATAAAACTCTTAGAAAAAAACATAGGCAAAAATCTCTTGGACATAAACATGAGTGACTTCTTCATGAACATATCTCCCCGGGCAAGGGAAACAAAAGCAAAAATTAACAAGTGGGACTATATCAAGCTGAAAAGCTTCTGTACAGCAAAGGACACCATCAGTAGAACAAAAAGACATCCTACAGTATGGGAGAATATATTCATAAATGATGTATCTGATAAGGGGTTGACATCCAAAATATATAAAGAACTCACGCACATCAACAAACAAAGAGCAAATAATCCAATTAAGAAATGGTTAGAGGACACGAATAGACACTTCAAAGAAGAAATTCAGATGGCCAACAGGCACATGAAAAGATGCTCCACATCGCTAACCATCAGAGAAATGCAAATTAAAACCACAATGAGATATCACCTCACACCAGTTAGGATGGCCAACATCCAAAACACAAACAACAAATGTTGGCGAGGATGTGGAGAAAAGGGAACCCTTCTATACTGCTGGTGGGAATGCAAAATAGTTCAACCATTGTGGAAAGCAGTATGGAGGTTCCTCAAAAAACTCAAAATAGAAATACCATTTGACCCAGGAATCCCACTCCTAGGAATTTACCCTAAGAATGCAGCAGCCCAGTTTCAAAAAGACAGACGCACCCCTATGTTTATCGCAGCACTATTTACAATAGCCAAGAAATGGAAGAAACTTAAGTGTCCAACTGTAGATGAATGGATAAAGAAGATGTGGTACATATACACAATGGAATATTATTCAGCCATAAGAAGAGAACAAATCCTACCATTTGCAACAACATGGATGGAGCTAGAGGGTATTATGCTCAGTGAAATAAGCCAAGCGGAAAAAAACAAGTATTAAATGATTTCACTCATATGAGGTGCATAAGATTAAAGAAAAAAACTGAAAGAAAAAAGCAGCAGCAGACTCACAGAACCCAAGAATGGACTAACAGTTACCAAAGGGAAAGGGACTCGGGAGGATGGATGGGAAGAGAGGCACAAGGGGGAAAAAGGGGCATTATGATTCGCTGACGTAATGTTGGGGGGGGCACGGCAAGGGCTGTACAACTCAGAGAAGACAAGTAGTGATTCTATAGCATCTCACTACGCTGATGGACAGTGACTGTAATGTGGTAAATGGGGGGACCTGATGAAGTGGGGAGTTTAGTAACCATAATGTTGCACATGTAACTGTAGAATAATGATACCAAAAAAAAAAAAAAAAAAGAAAAGCTTAAAGTCCAAAGTCATTTACAAGATTGTTAAATAAATTATAAAATTATTAATGGCATACACAGTAACAAGTCAAAAGACTTCCCCCCAAAAAGATTATCAACATGTTACAAATAAGAGGATCTTAGAAACCAATGATAGACAATCAATATCGTATCAGAAACATCAGTGAAGAACATGTATAATCTAAAAATTGCTAACTTGAAAAAATTTTAAATGAAATGCAAATTAATATGCCTGTTTCACATAATAGATGGATAAAATATTAAAAGATTGGTAAAAGCAGGTTTGGGCAGTGATGTACTTAAAAAATAACTGTTATACACCATGATGTTTAGTAGTAAATTGCTACAATTTTAAGAGGTCAACTGGCACTGTCTATCAGGATTTTAAATGTAAATAAACATCTTCATCCCATGAATTCCAGTTATAAGAACTGATCCTACAAAGTTGCATGTGAAGAAAAATCCGTAAGGGTAAACACAGTGGAGTATTATTCAGCCATAAGAAGAAAACAAATCCTACTGTTTGCAACAACATGGATGGAGCTACAGGGTATTATGCTCAGTGAAATAAGCCAGGCAGAGAAGGACAAGTACCAAATGATTTCACTCATTTGTGGAGTATAACGACGAAGCAAAACTTGAGGAACAAAACAGCAGCAGACTCACAGACTCCAATAAGGGACCTGCCCTTACCAAAGGGGAGGGGTGGGGAGGGAGGGAGAAGGGGATTAAGGGTCATTATGATTAGTACACATAATGTAGGTGGCTCATGGGGAAGGCAGTACAGCACAGAAAGGACAAGTAGTGACTCTATAGCATCTTATTGTGCTGATGGACAGTGACCACAATGGGGTGTGGGAAGGACTGATAACATGGGCAAATGTTATAACCAGACTGTTGCTCATGTGAAACCTTCATAAGATTGCATATGCATGATACCTTAAAAAAGTACATATATATATATAAAGGCAAGGATATTCACTGAAGCACTGTTCATTTAGAGCAAGGATTGCCAGTGTGGAAAAGTATTTCAATGTCCCTCAGTATGTAACTGGTTTAAATAATTTTAACAAAAAGTTAGACAGACAGACTTATGTCGAATAATGGTTTACATAGGAAAAGGAAAAATAATGGATATACATACATATATACATAACTCCATTTTTGTAAAATAGCGTATGTATAAACACATACAAAGTTGACATACAAGTATTTGTAAGATCACCAATAAAACTAACAATGGCTACCTCTGGGGGTGTTTGGTAAAGTTTGTTTAAGGATAAGATACTCTATACACTCCTGCACTTCAAAACCAGAAAATAAAGCCACTTGCCACCACCATCCTGCCCCAAGTTTTTGTTTGTTACTTTGCTTTACATAAATCTGACTGCCAAGAAAAGACCTCCATATCCTAGGTTTCCAATAATACATACTGATTAGTTTTATGTCATCTCAGGAACTACTTCTCACTTTACAACTAGAAGCACTGTCTAGTAATAAAATGGGTTAAGTGTTATTCTAATCTGCAAACCAACTGTGGAGGAAGAAAATGAAATATTCTTTCCTTCCTCATTCTACTTTCCAACACTTTTTCCAAGCATTCTTACACAAAAACAGAGACTTCTAAAGAGTAGACCCTTTACATTCACAGTGGATAAATATAAAATAAAATTAGGTAGCTTTTTACCTTAACAAGCGAAGAATCCACGAACTGACCAGGAGGGATAGAATCCAAGTATTTCTTGAGATCCATGGAAAGGAATTCAAAGATGAGATACAACCTGGAATCCTGCATAAGTACATCCTGAAGACTGAAGAATAAAACAATTAGATGAGAAAAAAAAATCGAATGAAAGAAACATTTTGACCTCTCAACAAAAACTTCTTCCATAAATTTCATAGTGGCTATCACAAAGTGAGGCCATAAGAAATCTTTTATGATAACAAATACACAATGTTTTGGGAAAGAAGAGAAGGTAGCTTCACAAGTAATGAAAACCTTAGTCCTTACTAAACTAGAATCTGAACAAGCAATCTCAGGGCAACAATTGAAAATTAAGTCTTGTTATACAGGAGGTGCTCTCAAACCACATGTATTCCAAAAGAATTTCTAGGTTGACAGCTTATTGCTCAGAGCTTTCCTTTCCATTAAGGTAAACTATAAAAATAAATGTTAAAGTAGTATCTGACCTTAAGAGTTGTTCACTATCTCCAGCCCCTGAAAAATGGGATTTTCTCCTAACTTGGACTGTCAGGAACACAACCTCCATGACCCCACAAACACCAGTCCAAATACTTAAAAGAAAGAAAAACCTTTAATTTTCCATCTGACCTAGCTACCCATCCTAAAACTCTGATTAAGGGGTCTTCAAAGACCAGAGCTCTCAGAGTGGGAGAGGTGACAAAGCTCTGTGAAAAGGACTTCCTTTTCTCCCTTAGCCAGTTACTTTGATTTTTCAGCTCCCCAAATCTCTATCACCAAGCTCCTCTAACTCTGCTCTGCTTTAACAGTCTATTTTTCCTATGCCCAGCATTCCCAATTAATGAACACTAAAAAATAATAGTGTTCTATTCTGCTCAGCAAGGTTAGACCAGAAATTAAAGAAAAAAATTTCCACACTGAAATTCACATTTGAAATAGTTATGTGAAAAATGGGTTAAATTCAGTATTATACCATACCTGACTATATTTGGATGACGAAGTTCTTTTAAAAGAGAAATTTCCCGAATTGCAGTACTAGGAACTCCTTCCTCCTCACTTTCTAGTCTGATTTTCTTCATGGCCACCACTTGACCTGTAGTTTTGTGTCTACCCTTATATACAACTCCATAGGTACCTGAAATAGACAAAGTAAATAAATGTCTGCTGTGTGACACCTTCCACAAACTAAAAAAGATTTTTAAAAATGACTGAATCCCATAAGATGACACATGATAGAAATAAGCTACACAAGATACCTCCTATATGGAAACTTGCCATATAGGAAGTATCCTTCTCATAATTACACCCTCATCACTTCCAGAAAGAAATTGAGGGTAACTACACCTATCACATCTGTAGTTTAGAAATAAAATTCATGTAGTCATCACAGGTTTCTGATACATTTAAATTGCCAGCAAATTTCCAGCACAATTTAGAAAAGAAAATGAATCCTTTGCAAATTGGAATATATCTCCTGTCAAATATCGTACGTGACATAAAATATAATGTAAAGATTTGGGCTCAAGAAATAATACTAAAAGAAGTCACTGTGTGGGAATGTAAATTAGTTCAACCATTGTGGAAAGCAATATGGAGGTTCCTCAAAAAACTAAAAATAGACCATTTGACCCAGGAATTCCACTCCTAGGAATTTACCCAAAGAAAACAAGATCCCAGATTCAAAAAGACATATGCACCCCTATGTGTACCGCAGCACTATTTACAATAGCCAAGATATGGAAGCCACCTAAGTGTCCATCAGTACATGAGTGGATAAAGAAGCTGTGGTACATATACACAATGGAATATTATTCAGGCACAAGAAGAAAACAAATCCTACCATTTGCAACAACATGGATGGAGCTACATAGATTATGCTCAGTGAAGTAAGCCAGGCAGAGAAAGACAAGTACCAAATAATTTCACTCATTTGTGAAGTATAACAATGCAAAACTGAAGGAACAAAACAGTAGCAAACTCAGATTCCAAGGGACTAGCACTTACCAAAGGGAAGGGTCTGGGGAGGGAGGGAGAAGGGGATTAAGGGGCATTATGATCAGCACACATAATGTAGGTCACTCGTGGGGAAGGCAGTACAGCACAGAGAAGACAAATAATGACTATAGCATCTTACTAAGCTGATGGACAGTGACTGCAATGGGGTGTGGGTGGGACTTGATAATATGGGTGAATGTAATAACCACAATGTCGCTCATGTGAAACCTTCATAAGATTGTATATCAATGATACCTTAATAAAAAAAATCACTGTGACACTTTCAGAAACTGTATAGAGTGCTTTATGCATTCAAATATATAGTCAATAATCCTCATTCAAAAAATGGAATATTTTATTAAATATTAAAGTTCACACAATCTACTACATGGTAGGAAAGCCTTACACTCATTCAGAAGTTGATGAGAACACCATTTCTCACATATGGGCTTCAGATATCAAGCAATGTCAATATAAAGGATGGATACAGGCATCGGGGTAGATAGAAGGAATGAAAATGTAAATGATAGGGCACTAAACTAGCTAGCTAACACAAGTTCATACACATCATACACTTTATCCCCTAGAGTAAGTGCTTTTTAAATTCAGGTTAGACAATGTAGGGAAATCCTGAATACCTTAACTACACATAAAATTTTGTTAAAGCTTTTGCTATTTTTCTATGACGTAGTATAAAAGTTATTAGAGTACATTTTTCGAGGGAGTCAGTTCTGTACAACAGTCTTTGTCTTCCTAAATACTAGCATCATTCTAAAGATATTATTTGACATAAAGTAGATTTTATATTATTTTGATTAAATTTGGATTAACTGACTTTTGGAAAACGAAAATTATTCCAGATTAAAAAATAATGATTTTATTTTATCTTAACCATCCATGAAAGTAGGTAACCTTCCGTACCCTTAAAATCTGTACATTTTTCTAATGTATAATTTACAAAATGCAAAAGTAAGTAGTAAGCACACTCCAATATGGCACTGTTAAGAACACTCAGGAAGATAAGTAATTTGCATAATACAGTCAAAATAAGCAGTTAATGGTAAACTCAGAACTAATTTTTTTTCTAGTATTCTTACCTCCCTCAAGTGCACAACCTCATCAGGTCCTAAAATTTACTCATAATAATTGATTAACTTACAGCCAACACTCAATATTGAATTGAATTTCACTGTCACAAGGACTCTGTATATCTCTTCTTTCTAACTCTTTTTGAACCATTACCATTTCTCACTGAGCTACCGGAACAGCTTGAGTTAAAATAGGGCAGAATGATTCTACTGGTTAATATCCAAAAATCATTTAATAGATACAGACATACCTCATTTTATTTTGCTTCACAGATATTGCACTGTTCACAAATTGAAAGTTGGTGGCAACCCTGTTTTGCAGCAACATGTGCTCACTTCATGTCTCTGTGCCCCATTTTGGTAATTCTCACAGTATTTCAAACTTTTTAATTATTATTATACTTGCTATGGCCATCTGTAATCAGTGACTAAACTGGCCAAAAGCTCAGATGATGATCAGCATTTTTAGCAATAAAGAATTATTAATTATGGTATAAACATTTTTTTAAGACATAATGCTATTATTGTACACTGAATAGACTACAGTATAGTATAAAGATAATTTTTATATGCACTGGAAAACCAAAAAATTCATTTGACCTGCTTCATTGCAGTAGTATGGAACCAAACCTGCGATATCTCTGAGGTATGTCAGTACATGGTATGTGCTCTGAAATGAGCTAAACGCTATAAAATTTCAAAAATATTGTTAGATATGGTCAGGTTATGGAGACAGTATGGTAAGCAGAAAACCTCTAATCAACAAACATTTATAGAGTGCCTGCCAAATGACAAATAAGTTCCACACCATGGATATAGCTACTCTCTGATTCAAAAAGACATTTTCTTAAAAGACAGGAAAGATAAGTAATTTGCATAATTTTCTTAAGATAGGAAAGAGTTCAAAGACTAATGTGACAACAGTCAGATTTTTGTAATTGAGATGAAACCAGGGAAATCTGTAGTAATTAAATAAGAAAAGTCTGGATGTATTTAAGAAATAAAGGAATCGGGTGATCAAAAAACTGCCAAGGGAGAAAGAAGTCATGGGACTATTCTAAATTAGAAGAAATCAAGGAGACATTAACCACCAAATGAAATATATGACCTTGGCTAGATCTTCAGAACATTTATGCATAAGTATTTAGACACAAAACACATTTCTACAACTTATTTTAAATGGGCCAAAAGGAAACAAAATGCTAAAACACACACAAAGAGGTAATAAAGTAAATGTGATACAACACTAACATCTTGATATAGGTTCCTTACATAAATCTCTCATCTGTTCTGTAGGTTTGGAAATGTTCAAAAGTTCAGGAGGAAAAATCTAACTTTTAAAGTCAGTACTTTTAATGCTAGAATTTGACAAAGCACCTAGCAAAAGCAAAAGAAAATACTGTGTGGAACTTATCATCTAGGCCTTAAATTATTTCTTTTTCAAAAACAATGTCCAACACATAATCCAAACAGCCAGGCATCAGAGTAGCCAAGACAAAATAAACCAAAAACAGAAGCAACAACAGATTTCAGAAAAACACATAAAAAATAAAAACAGATAATGTTAATATCAAACATTTGAGCATCTCCTATGCGGGCAACACTACTGACAGGCCCTGGTTAAACAGTTGTGAACAAGACAAAATCCCAACCCTCATGGGGTTTACACTGTAACAAAGGAAAAAAAAAATAAGGATAATAATGAAAAGGGAACTGCAAAATGCACTTGGACTAGAGCAAGGAGATGAAAAATGAAGCCAGTACAAGGTGGCTTTCCAGTGAAAGAACAGCCATTGTCAAAGGCCCAGAGGTCAAAAAATAAGAGCATATATGTGAGGACACCAAAGAAATCCACATTAGAGTCCTGTGGCATTAAATGAGACTAGCAAGAGGGCTACGATGTTAATAGTTGTGCAAACAGTGATCACAGCAGTAATAAATAGTTAACATCTGATGGCTTTCTGAGTTCAAACACTCAGATAAATGCTTTCCAAATATTATCATTTTATAGTTGACCCTTGCAACCACCTGGCGATAGATTCAACAACCCTTAGGCAGTTTTAACTCCCCCAAACTTAACTATTAATTGTCTACCATTGACTAGAAGCCTTACTGATAACACAAACACATATTTTGTATGTTACATGTATTGCATACTGTATTCTTACAATGAAGTAAGCTAAAGAAAAACTTTTTTTCAAATTATTGCAAAATCTCCAAAAATTTTTCCAACATACTTATTGAAAAAAATCCATGTATATGTATGTAGGCCCTTACAGTTCTATTCTGTATTGTTCAAGGATCAACTGTATAATCATAATTTGTGTAGCAAGCACAATTACCTCCATATGCAGAGTCAGAATCTGAGATACAGAGAAGTTAAAAGGTGTACGGCTATCCCCCTGGAGAAGAATGGGGGTCTTGTGACTCCACTCTATGAACTTGAAATTATATTCTTAATTGTTTCTATTTGTCATAGCAATTAGAGTACAGGAGTCAAATCTGTATTCTCCTGTATGTCTAAAGTTCCAGAGTTTTAAAGGAAAAGGCATTTACACTTGAAGAATGCCTCTTTTCGTTCCAAACTAAAATCAACACTCATTAAATTCTCTGGGGATTGAAGAAAAACTATAAAGCAGAAGACATTAGATATGCTATTAAACTTAAAATATTAACTCAGTAGCAAAATTGGCTTAGTTGAATGGGTGTGAAACAGTATTTTTTTCCAAAAAAGAAATCATGTATAACTTGTAAATTAACAACAACAAAAAAAGAATATATCTCCAACCCAACCACCACCCACAGTTGTCATTAGTATCTTACTAAATTCCTTCCAGTACTCCTCCCTGGCTTTTTAGAGTATTCCTTGTACAAGTAGGGTTTGAAGTACACTAAAAATAAGTTGGAAATGTTCCTCAAACTGAACCTACATAAACGTGGTCTCCTATAAATTGTATCATTTGTTTCTGTAGAGTTTAGAAGGTTAGTATCAAGGCTCCTATACATAGAAAACTTAGATAATCTGTTGGAAAAAGAAAAACAAAAAAGATACAGGGATTTTTAGCCCTCATTTATGCCACTTAGATAGAAACAATCTTTTAAAACTTTAATGAACTTGCGGCAGAAAGGGAATAATTACATAGAAGAGTTACTAGTTTTAGACTATCTTAAACATGTATACACTGAGCGGTCATTTAAACCTAGGATTTAACCTACTTTCTTCCCCCAGCACACATACAAGATATCAATAGTTTTCAAACTACAAACATTGCTTTAAGTGTTTAGTATTAGAATAATGTAAAACTACGGGAGTCAAGGGTTGTCAGCAAGTCTTCTCAGAATAATTTCAATTCTCTTGAAATATGAATACTTTTGTGTTTATTATGTAAAGAATATACATATTAATGCATATAACTACTGTAAGACACTTTAAAGTTTGGATTTTAATATTTACATCTCTTCATTTCATAGACCTTATAGCATCATTAAATAACATTTGAAAACTTTATTAAAACCACTCACCTTCTCCAATCTTCTCTATTTTAGTATAGTCTTCCATAGTTAATCAGTGTGGTAAACCCTAAAATGAGAGGAAAAATTGATCTGATTACATGCCATTAACTCAAAGGGTGCTTTTAAGTTAATGAAATACTACATGCAAAGTATTTTCCACAGTGCCTAGAGTAGTATTAATTTTGCATAAGTATTAGCTATTATAGTAAAATACTTGCAAGGGAAAAAAGACTCTTACAAAAAGATTTTCCCATTTTCCATAACTCTTAAAATATTGGATATATTTGTATATCCTATACTGGTTTAGTATTTAGCTTCTTCAAATCAAATTAACCCTCAAATTCAGACATTAGGTTATTCATCTTTCCCAAACAACAGAAGTATGCACTCTTTTAACACTTCTAAGGAGCACCAGTGTGTGCCAGAATTATACCCAAATATTCCATCAAATGGTTTTTGACTGAATTCATAGTACTTTATGATATTTTTATGAAGCTAATTTTCAAAAGAAATAATTTTTAAAAACAAGAGTAGGGAGCTGAAATGTGGTCACACTGCTCACCCATTAGAAAGATTGTTTAAAGTAGCAAAAGAATGTTAAGTGTTTAAACTTGCTTCAGTGACAGCTTTAATCTTTCTCCTGCTTTTAGTAGTCACATACACAAACATGATGAAGATCTTCAAGGTACTTTTTGAAAGAGCAGGGACTATCACTTACCACCCTAAATCCCACAGATATGATTCTAATTATATCCAGAACAATGTCAAGAACAAAGTAGAAAACCATATGCTGGAATCACAAAGAATATTTAAAAAGAGCTGAAATGCTGAGAATCAAACACTCAAGCCTTTCTCACTGGTAAGTTTGCCAGTGAAACAACTTCAGAAGCCCAAAGCATAATTACCTGATTTTCTAACACTTCCCGCTGATAAAAATCATATAAGGTCACTGAGTCACTGACCTTTAAGTTCTATTTCCTACTTTCATCTTCAAAATCATTCCAGAAATAAGAAGAGATATTTTTAAATGAGGAAAATTGCACTACACCGCCAATCTTAAAAATGTTTTATTTTACTAAATGGCAATAGATGTTTAGGATGATGATCTTTTCTTCAATATCCCTATTTAATATGCCTAAAGCACAATAAAACTGTTGTGCTCACTTTAAACAAATAGCTAAAAGGTAATTCAATTTCAAAGCTGGGTTCAATTACCCTCCTTCCATTTCCCTGTGACAATTTTAAGTAAAGGATGCAGCTTTAGAATGCTTTTGAATGCCTCTTGGGGCTCAATACTACTAGCTGAGAATTAAGATAGCAATGGCTTAATTAATCTCCTACCCACGGAAGCCTCCGTAGTTTTGTAGGAAACGAGATGTGTACGTTAGTAACTTTAATGCACTCGGAGTCAAGCCGGTGCACCCATCTGCTTCAATCAACCATGAGCGGACAGCCGCCTCTGCCAGGTCGGCCCCCTCTTCCGGAGCACAGACGGCCGCAACCCCAGACTGCAACTCCGCGGCCAGGCCGGGCCCAGCCCTCTCTGGAGCAAACCATCCAGGTCTGGGCTCCCCTCTGCCTCCTTCAGCGGCCGGGCCCCGGCGTCGTTCACACGCCCTGGCCCGCGACCCAGGTTCAGGCCCGCCTGGCTCCATGCAGACCCCTGCAGCCCAACGCGGCCTCCTAAAAATCTCCGGTTCCTCAAAACACCCCCACCGAGGCCCCCCACACGGCCCCTGCCCCATAGGCATGACTCTGCCTCTAGCAACTCTACCGGCTTCTTATCCCGCGGCGAAAGTAGCGACGGCGAACCACGTCCCCGTCGCTCTCTCTAAACTTCTGAGAGCCAGCTTCGAAGCTAAGTGCGAGCAGTTTCAAACTCGCCGCGCTAAAGGGTCTTCGATCCACCAATCAGATAGCCCGTACACTTTCAAAGGAGCCAATCGGAGCTCAGTCATGCTTGGGCTGGACTTCCCGAGTGGCTAGAGCGCGAAAGAAAGAGGAAACGGCGGCTGGAGAAAAAGCCGGAGGACGGGCGCCAACTGAGTCTGCGCGCAAGCGCCTTCTGTTATCCCCGGAGATTATCGTCCTACTGTTTCTAGTCGAAAATCTACTGTTCGCGCTGGGTTGGGTTTTTTTCCTGCCGGCATTGGCACAGTTGAGATTTATTGCAGTAAAATAGCTCATCACAAAAATGACACTACATTTACATCCAGAGTCCATTACCTTAACTTCAGATATTTAAAACTAGTGTATATTTATCTTTTCTAAATGGGTGATCTTCTCGCTAGGCCGAAGGAGCACATTTCAGTTACCTTAAGTAGATAATGGAAAACTCAGCAATATAAAGAAAATTTTCCAAATGTGTGTATATATACTGTGCTTTGCTTTTCTTCACTTTTTATATTAAAATTTTTGTTTAAAAATTAAAACAAAATCTTACATTTTTTTATTTTTTAATATTTCACTTCAGAATTTTAAATGTTCTTTAAAACACAAAAATGTTTGATGCATTTATGATTGTTAATGCTGTGACAAGTATTTTCCTGATACAAGGGAAGTTCAGATTAGATGAGGTAATGGTATGATTTTATACATATAATAATTGGAAGAATTTCCTGCAGGTTAGCTTCCCCTCTATTACTTAGCACTCACCCACTTGTGGTTCACATAAGATCTCTGACCCTGTCTGTACCTTCATTTCCAGATGTCAGGAGAATCAGAGTGGGTGGAAGGAGTATTTCCAGAGCTGTTCCTGTATTAGGATTGCTGGCAATAAGATGAAAGTGCTGTGGATAAATACTTATAGATACCACTAATTCTAAACAAAATGTATCCTTGACTCAACATCCCCAGAGCTAAATCCCAGCAATGTTCATGGTCCCACCAGGAGCACCGCACAGGCAGGGAAGTGTGACAGGTGGACAGTTGAAGTGGAAAGAAACAGCCTTAAGAAAGTGTGGTTAATATGTCTTACTTTATGCATTTTACAAGAACATATGACTGTGTGAACACCCTCTCAGAGCCCTGGAAGGGGCCTTTGCAAAGGCAGGACCTTGGTACTTCATTAGGTTCGTGGCAAATCTAACTCTGAAACTGCAGACAATTGTAAACTTTGGAGCCAGGAGAAATAATAGGGCTGTTGAAATTATCAGGACTATTGTTTTAGTTGAATCTCTGAGGTATTTTTTTATACTTTTTGTGGATTTATAATGTCCCTTAAATTTTATCACAATACTGGTTATGCCTAAATAGGCCCTTCTGCCAGAAATAAAAATTTATAGTGAGAAGTAACTCTTTAAATCTTTTCCTTTATAAAGTCAGCCCAATGAACCAGGGCAATGGATTTTAACTAGATCTCCATGTTAAATAAATTAAGGTATCTACAGTAATTTACTTAATCAGTAAGTTAAGGAATTAACATAAATTTCATTTGCCAGTGGTATTACACAAATGAAGTTCTAATAACTCAATAAACTGTCATCTTGAGTGACACAGGCCTGGGGTTTCCTGTTATGAAATATTATGCTTCATTTTAAATGTTTACTATAATTGACAAATTCCAAAGAGTGAAGCTGCAATAACATCCTCCTACTGCTAAAATGATACAGAACATAATTTACTCTTTCCTCAAAAATGAAACCGGGCACTTGAGAGTCTTGTAGCTCCCAAGAGCCTCCTTGGATGCATGAGTTATCTGGCTCTTGTCTGTGTACCACTTTATACCAGTGATGTGATACTCAAGTATGACAGAAAATTAAGCTCTTTTGGTTCCACTTACCAAATATGTGAGTGTCTTCTGTTTGCTTGGCATTATTTGGGGGCTACTAAAGATATAAAGATGGATTAGACTATCTGTCCTCGTTGAGAATGAGAGGAGGGGCCAAGATAAGAAAAATACACAAAATGATTATACTTCTTTTATGCTAATTAATTTAGTATCTGCCTTCAGCTGGTACTTTAAAACAAGTGTCAACTTGTAAAGTAATATCACATGCAGAAAAGACAAAAAGGGAAAGCTATCTGCTGTTCCAATGACATCTGGCAACTTTATGAAGCCCTTGTTATGTTCTAAGCACTAGTTTAAATAAAGGGCATATGAACAAGAATCCGACACAAGCCTGCCCTCCAAAGCTTCAGAATCTAGATGGGAAAACATGTAGAAAGAAAAAAATTTCAAAGAGAAAAGTAGACCTCTTTATTCAATAAGACAAAACAAAAACTTCTTTCTACCCCAGGAATCATATTTGACTCTTTTTACAGCCACTCCCAAAACACAGACTCAAAATGAGAAGCAGGGAAGGAGAGCCATTCAAGCAGCCAGTGCAGTCCTGACCAAGAGCTCTTTGCATGGCTCTGCCATCACAGTAGTTAAAAGCTGAGGGTCCAGAGTCTGTCTGGGTTCATATCCTTTTAAATCCTGGCTCCTGCCCTTAACTTATCTGTGACTTTGGGCTAGTCTCTATGCCTCATTTCTTCAAAAGACAATAATAATAGTATCCAGTTGATGGTGTTTTGAGCGTAAAATGAGGTAATCCATGCAACATTTATTTAGATCAATGCCTAACCCACAATAAGCACTTCACACATACGATTTTTCCTAATCATATTGATCACTGTCTCTCACAGAAATAGCCCTGGTAGTGGGTAGTAGACTTTTGTAAACTGTTATGGAGTCACCGGGGAGAGGGGAAAAAATTTCTGGAGGAGGCAGATAAGGTTTCATTAATGATGCTCCCCTTGCGTTGGACTGGGAAGGAAAGCCAATGTTGTCCGTGTAAATGGAAATTGAAGGAGAGGAGCCCCCATGGGGCATCTAGGCAAAGGCAACAGTGTATGCACTGGAACCGCAGTGTGAGAGAGGCAGCTGGCTTGTGTGGGATTGAGGAAAGGAGCTTGGTAAAGCTGAACAAAATGTGCATTTGAAATAACTCTTGAAATGGGAGCACAACATTTGCAAACAGAAATGGAAGAAGGAAGCTGGTGGGGTGGATATGACTAGGTGGGTGGCATTTTAGGCAGAAGGAGGAAAAACATAGCACAAGTTTGGAGAACATGAAGCCAGGATTTGGCTGGAGGGAGAGTGGGACAGGAGGTAAAGGGATAGAAGAGCAGAAAGGAGAGTTGGATTCATATTGTGAAGAGTTTTGGAAGTACCTTAGGAAAGTTTACCAGCAGCACTTCAAACATCCAAACAGAGGGACTAAACGCTTTTCACTGGGTTGAGCAGCAGAATGATAGGATAACATTTTGCTTTAAACAGATTAATCCTACAGTACGTTTTAGGAAGGATTAATGTGGGAAGAGAAAGGTGCAAAAATGCCAGCTAAACAGCAATTCCTTCCAGGAGTTCTTCATATCTAAGGCAGGGACCAACTCAATAAAGCTGAAATTTATAAATCTCTATATATTTGTGTGTGCATTTGTATGTGTGTATTTTTAATTGGAGGCAATGCTGTAAGGATAGTATGGCTATGAATCCACTAGAGGGTAGTAGAGACAAATTGGTAGACTAGATATCGCTGTTCCTCCACCTTCTGCAAGACAATTTTCTTGTCTGTTTTTTATAATGGTTGCATGTTTAATTCAGCTATTCCATAACTGATAAAAATATGACAAGTACATTTAGTGGGTTGTAGCTCTAGACAAGTTAGTAAATTCAAGGAAGCCATTTTTAGAAGGCAATAAAGCTGGGTTGGCAAGACTGGGAGCTAACGGCCATTTATTTTTACCATAAGCAATATCTCATAATGGCCTTGAATGGAAGCTTTTCTTTTAAATTGAACCCTGAACATTACATTCATGCCTCTTAATTGATTATGGTAAAGAAGGAGAAGAAGGAGAAATTGGTAATAGTTAATTCTGGTGTGTATATGCTTGGCTAGGTAATTAATTAAGTAAAAAAAAGCATATCTTTGATATATTCATTTACAGATAAAATCCTAAAATATATATTGCTATGTTTTATGCATGTATGTTCTTTTAGTGTGATGGGATGTGTGTGCATTTAAAAACACTTCCACCCAATAAGTGCCATGTTGTTTTTGCAATGACCACACACCCAAAGGAAATGTGCTGCTGCTAATATTTTACTTACAGTTTCAAGATATTGCCATTTAACACTTTTCAGGGTCTCACAGTGCAAAATCACTACATATTAAAACTTTAATCAGAATAATTTTCTTCAATTATCTTGTTAAAAAAAGAGAGAAAGAAAAAGGCAGGCAGGAAGGAAGCAAGGAAGGAAGGGAAGAAGGGAGAAAGGAATTGAGACTCTTAGAATGATGTGCTATTGTATCTACATGCGAAACATCTCTGGAGTAAAATATAGTATTTTAAAAGATTTATAAATACCTTCCTCAAGAGCTTAAGAAAAAGAATTGCAAAAAGAACATCAAAGGAAACAAATCTAAAGTGGCATTTGTTCATATTCCAGTACTACTGTGTGTTACTAAGTATCAAATAGGCATGTCCCAGTGTAGGAGAAGCAGCTTTGTAAACTTGTTCTGTTGTGAAAAAGTTTAGATTGAATTTCCTCTTCCATCTTTAAAAACATAACTCCAAAACTAAAATTAAACTGTCTTCATTTTAATGGCTTCTAAACACTTGCAAAGGCATTGATCATTGAATTTATAGAGTAATAAAATGTTAGAGTCAATGAATGCTTGGAGATCATCTAATGAGAAATGGAAAGAGTGTTGAGATTGTTTACATTTCCCCTATTTTTAGAGCTTCACATATTCTTTTGTTATTTAAGTTCTTGATATGTAGGAAATATTATGTATATAAATATATATGTGTACATGGATAGATAATAAATGAAATAAAATCAGTTCAAATGTTACAGTATGGTAATAGCTATCTTTTTATAACATTCAGACTTATGCCATGAACTGTGCTAATAACTTTCAAATGAGCTCTTTTAAGGATGCAACAGTCCCATTGATGCAATTCAGCAGCAGATGAGGAAACTGAGATCTAGAGTTTAATTCATTTGCCCACTGTTAGGCAACTATTATGAGGCAGAATGGAGTCTTGAACTCAGGATTTTTACTCCAAAACCTAGCTTCTCTACCATCATGAAATCTTCCCACTTATGTGCAATAGAATGAATACAACACACTAAGATGATAAACTATTGGAAATATTATTAGCATTACTTTTGGTAAATAGAAATTATATATTTAGTCCTCTTTTATACTGTGTACCTGAATGATAACTTCATTCTCACTAGTGTCTCCTTAAAGAACAGTGGAAGTGTATTATTTTCTTTAAATAAGAATGTGATTAAACAGGGTTGAATCATTGGTTAATAGTAGAGTATTTAAAATAGTTGTTCATTATTCTTGGAACACTACAATTATTAGCTTCTGATGAAAAGGATGAAAAAATTCAAAGTTCATTGTAGGTCCAGCTTTATCTCCCATCACTAGAATTTTCCACTCAAGATAAATGGCTATTTTCAGTGTTTTTGTGAGAGTAGGCTGGGTCGTGCCTTAAGAACACAGAAGTGGATTAATATATAATCCTGAGTCCATGACACACTGTCATCATTGGTGCATTTATTGCCATCTTTATTCATATAATTATTTATTTATAGTAATAATGTAATAAGCACCCATTAACCATAATCCAACATTAAAAGAGGGACCTTAACAATATCTTACATATGCATTATCATCTTTGCACCATCTCATTCCTCCACCACCCCAACCCAGGTAAATGCTATCCGGAATTATCATTCCTCTGCTTGTTTTATGATTAAGTTTTGTCTTATCTGTATAGTATTAAAGGGTATGTGTGTTTCACCTCAACTTTTTTATTTAAAAAATTTAAACCTACAAAAAAGTTGACAGTAGTAACAAAAAGCCCACATAGCCTTCACCTAGATTTACCAATTGTTACCATTTTGCCAAATTTGCTTTACATTTTCCTTTCTTTCATCCCTCCCTCCTTCCCTATCTCAAGTAAATTGCAGACTCTACCACAAATATTTCACCATGCATCTCTTAAGAATGACATTTTCCCAGCCACTATACAAAACACAAGACATAACAAGTGTCGATGAGGACGTAGAGAAAAGGGAGTGCGCCTACACTGTTGGTGGGAATGTAAATTGGTGCAGTCACTGTGAAAAGCAGTATGGAGGTTCCTCAAAAAACTAGAAATAGCAATACTATATGGCCCAGTAATTCCACTTCTCGGAATTTACCTGAAGAAAACAAAATCCCTGATTCAGAAAGATATACACACCTCTATGTTTATTGCCGCATTATTTACCATGGTTGAGATATGGAAACAACATATGTGCCTATAAATAGATGAACAGATAAAGAAGATGTGATATATATACACCATGGAATATTACTGCCATAAAAAAAGAATGAAATCCCGCCATTTGCAGCAACATGGATGGATCTAGAAGATATTATGCTAAGTGAACTAAGCCAGGAGGAGAAAGACAAATGCCATATAATTTCACTTTTTTGTGGAATATAAAAAAAAACAAACAAAATGAACAAAACAGCTGTAGACTCATAGACACTGAGAAATGACTGGTTGTTACCATGGGGGAGGGGTTAGGGTGGGTGGGTGAGTGGCGAGGATGAGAGGGATAAAGGGGGCACAAAAATTCTCAATCATATTATAAATTGGCTCAGCAATGGTAGTACAGCATGGAAAATATAGCCAATGATTCTGTAACATCCTTCTATGTTGACAGATAATAACTGCAGTAGTTGGGGGTGAGGATTTAATAATGTGGGTAACTGTTGAACCACTGTGTTGTATACTTGAAACCAATATAAGATTATATGGAAATTATACTTCAATAAAAAAGAAAGAATGACGTTTTCCTACCTAACCAAAACACCATTATGACACCTGAGGAAAGTAACACTAATTCCATAATACTCTCTAATATCCTAAACATATTCAAATATCCACTATTTTCCAAAAAATGTCTTTTCTAGGTTAAAAGTAAATAAAATCTGAGATACACTCTGGATATAGGAATTGTATTTATGTCCCTTCAGTTTACTTTAACAGTCTTCTGCCATTTGTTTTATTTATTTTTCACATATTTTTAAGTCAGTTGTCCTGAGACGGTGCCCAGATGATACATCTGAATGTTTCTTCATGGTGTCATTTACTTTGTTCCAAAATTCCCTGTATTGTATACAATTATCTTCTGAAACTGGAAGTTATGTCTAGTTGCTTGCTTAAATTCAAGTTAAACATTTTTGGTGAGAATAGTTCATAGCAAGGTTGTGCACTTCACATTGCATTCTGTCAAGAGGGACCTGATACAGGTTTCGTATTTCATTTAATTGATGACTTTCAGCCCCTTTCCTTTTAAAGATATGTCCACAAATTCTTTGATATTCTTCTGCTCATCAGGTGGATCTTAATTCACCTTCTCCAGCTGCCATGCCTTAGGGGACACTCAGGCCACGGATGGAACTAAGTCTCCTGCCAAGAGCCGGCAGTGAACTATTTCTGCTTATGAGGAAGCTTGGAAGTTGATCCTTGGCCAGGATTTGGTTATTAAGTTATATTTTTCAAAGAATTTGTCCATTGGGCCCAGTTTTCCAAATTGTTGGCAGACAGGTGATAATGGTTTTACACTTGTGTTAGACAATAACCTACAGAATTGTAAGATAACAGATTTGTGTTGTTTTAAGCCACTACATTTGTTACAGCAGTAGAAAACTAACACATATTTCAAGATAAATTCAAACTTTACCAAGTATTTGAATATTTTTATACATTTTGCATACTTTTTAGACTTTTTTCCTTTTATTTGTGCTTTATCTAAAACTGTTCTCAGGGTGGATCTTTGTGTTGTAAATATTCTGAGGACCTACATATCAGAATATTTTTACCAAGCCTTTATATTTCAGGTGTATAAAAAAAGTCTAGATCTTGAATCTTTTTCCTTTTTTAAAAAAATACATTTCATCTTTCTGCAAGATTTTAGAATTTTAGATTTGATATTTTAAATTTTCACTTAGTAGATCCAGGAAAAGTCTTTCTCTTTGCTCTTTTATTTTTTTGAGGCTTAAGGGCCTTTTGCTTCTAGGTCTTTCATTGTCCTTTGATTGAAGATTTCGTCTCCTTCTGTGGGTAAAATTGCAATATTTCCAGAATCTCTAGCCTGGCTTTAGTGCATCTGCATATCAACAGGCGTTTCCAAGGGGTGGAGAAAGTAGTCCATCTCCATATCAGTAGGTAATTACATGGGACAGGAGAGTTTATCTGGACCAGAGAGGTTGGGTGGAGCTATCTTCTGCTGCAGCTGGGTCAAGAGAGAGACAGGACAACTGCTTGTAAGAAATAAATGGGTTTCTTAAACTTTATTGCTCCTGTTGACTGATTTTGGTTTCAAAGGTATTTTGCCCTGGGGTTTCCACAGGACAGGGTCTAGCATGTGGTAATAGTCCAATAGATAATTTTGTAGTGAAATAGTGATAAATTGGATGAAGGTGCACAAGGAAGGCATTTACATATTGATTGCAAACATATATTGGCTATTTAATATAGATTGAAGACAGAAGGTAAGGCTATATTGGGAATTTGAAAAAAAGTAAGTTTGTTAGGGTATTTTACAGAAATAGAAGTTATTCAGTTTGTTATTCATACACACAAAAAATCAGACAAGAAGTTCTTGTTTTGCTACATATACATAATTTTGTGTGACCTCTATGAGGCATTTGATCTTTTGAAACTCTTTTTTTAAAAGATGCGTCCTTCCCAACACCAGCCTCTTTGTGGTAAGTGATTTTCCTCTTAACACTGGTTTCTGGTTCCCTTCCTTCCCTGGCTGATTTCTTTCTTTCCCTCACGGTTCCCAGGATTTCGTCCTGGGCACTCTCTTTTCATTCTGTTCTCTTTCCTTGCATAGTCTCATTGAAGCCCAAGATTACAGGAACCACCTCTATAATGGTGATGTCTACATGCACGTTTCATATCCTTGCCTCACTTTTGCGTTCCAGGCTTACTATCTACTGGACACCTCCAGCTGGACTTCCTACTGGCATCTTAACCTCAGATATTCTCCCCAACCAAGTATAGTGTCTTCATTTCCATCTACTCCAGAAGTTTCAATATTGATCTTGACTGACCATTTTCCTCCCCAGCCACACCTGTCTCAATATGTCCATTCTACCTTTTCCTTTATTTCCATTGTCATTGCTTCTTCATTAGTTTAGACTTTTATCAGTTGTCAAGTCTACCATTTCAAGAACTGCCTGATTGTCTTCCATCCAATCTCTCCTCAATTTCTGCAGCCTTGAGAGTTCTTCAGGAGCTCTCCATCACAGAGATAATAAAGCCTGTGCCTATTAGCATACTATTTCACTTTCTGCACAATATAGTCCCAGTCTATCTGATCTACCACATCTCCTGATTCCACACTGACTCTTCACTCAGTGCTCCTACAGGTTCAAGCAATGTGTGATTCTTCAAACACATCATATAGCATGCTATCTGGACTTTATCTGCATTTTGTGGCATGAGAAGGGTCAGCCAATGTACTGGCTAAAGGAATAAAGCTCTCAGGTTTTAGTAGAAGTGGAAGCAATAAATTCAGTAAATTCAGGAGAAACTGAAAGTCAGCCAGAACACAAGGGGCAGAGAAAGAGAGAGAGAGAGAGACGGAGAGAGAAGCCTTCTGGGGGTGGGGTGGGTAGCAAGAAGAGGAAATAGAACTATTAGTTCAAGTTTCATTGTCCATTATCCAGGTCTTGTTGACTGGCAATGGGATTGTCATCTTATGGTAATCATACCATAATGAGAAAACCTACATGCAAGTGAAATAATAAAAAATTAGGGATCTTGGACTAGTTAGAATTCCTTGGAAGAAAGTCAGGGGATGATTTTGGGAGGAGTCTGTGCTGTAAACAAAGAATGAAGTCATGGAGGGAAGAAACCGGTTTATGTATACACAGGATTAACTTGATCCTGTACTTGGGGAAGAGCATTCTGGTACCATACACCTGTGTTTTCTCTACTGTTTTTGGTCAGAGTCAGTGTAAACTAATAAGGCATGTGGTTATGAATGGCTCTTATAGTTTATTCACATGTTTCTGTTTGGAAGAAAACCCCAGAAGTCAAAAACCTAGACTGGGGAAATGGTAGACACTCACTGTCTACCATGGGTTTTGAACCATCTAGGCAGTTTGCTCCTTGACTCGCTATTCCTATCCTTGCCGATCCTAAGGGAGGAGAGGATGGTGAGGTGGAGAGGGTGAAGTCCAGTTCACCCAAACCTATCCTGGGGATTAGAATAGGGAGCCAACTTTAAGGAACTTGTTAAATAAATGATGTCTCCCCAGGAGCTGGGTGTGAAAGGATGAGTAAGCATGAAACTAATAAGTAAGGGGTGGAAGAAGGAAGGCAAACCAGGTACTACTTTTAGGAGCTTGATGTCAAGGTGAGTCCATTTACAATTCTGAAAAAGGCTTTTCTGATAAGAATCCTAATAATTTATATGTGGATGGTTCTATTAAAGTAGTCAGTAGAGTGGCACTTTAGAAATTGCGTGCAAGGAGAAATGTGTGTGTGTTTGTGTGTGTGTGCATACAGACAGGTCTCTGATGGTGCAAGTTCAGAGGAAAAGGGAATAGTTACATTTAATAGAAAACTTAATCTGGTTTCCTATCACATCTTTGTTTTCTGACATTGTCAAGAGTCATTGCAGTAATTGTGACTGGGCCAGTCTCCTCTGTATTGGTTTAGGCATACAAATTCCTTTCCCTAACTCCAGTAGCCTGTGCAGAGTCAGAGTAATTTCCTTATTATTACTCACAACACAGTGACCAGAAAAAAATTAACAAGCTCAAAGTATGTCTATTTTTTTATCCAGAGAAAATCTTAACCCTTTTGATTTTATCAGACCAAACAAATATATAACCAAGTATACCCATGGCATTTGTTCTTTCTAATATTAAAAACTTTAAAAACAAGGAAACTAAGTGGGTTCATCTTTCCTGGTCTCCAGAGGTCCAGGGGTCAAAATGCTCTGATAGGTGACCAGGGAACCCATGGAAAAAAAATCCTGAAAAAAGATGGAGTTTATCTGGTCAAATTACCCAAGAAAAAAAAAAAAACTTACAACTGCTTTAATTCCAATTTACAGACTGAAAACCGTACCCCAAATTTCTTTATCTCAATCACTTTGTTCACTTGTGAAGTGGAGGAATAAGTAGAGGAATTAATTGGAAGTTAATTAAATTCCAGGCAATTTTAATTAAAGGGTTAAAAAACAATTAAGATTAACTTAGAAGTGTTACTCAACTCTCATTAGAAGAGCAGTGAAAATCAACAAAGTAATCCAATAAACTTATATTTACTTACAAACTTTTACATCATCACCACCTAATTAAATGAACCCCCAAAAGTGTGGTGGGGGGAGATCATATTTAAGTATGAACAATGTGGGGAAAAGATGTCAGATATGGGTAAAATCAGATTTTTATTTCTTATGTACCTTTAGTGTATTGTATTCAAAACTCTCTTAATTGAACATCTGGTAGCCCGGGGCAATTCTGGACAGGAAGTAGATAGATCTTTATATTTAATACACAGTGCAGTCTTGGCACATATTAAGTGAAAAACACAATCCTCTTGGATCTCTCATCACACAAGGTCATGGAGAAGTTCATTATAGGGCTTCTTTCATAATGAGTAGGTTTTATTTTCACTAGTTAAATGATGAAGCGGTACTGGTGATTAAGGATGGTTGTAATTTGTGTTTGATGTTCAGAGTGGTTTGTTAAATAGTACATGTCTCACCCCAAAGCTATATGTATCCTCTGGTACCACCCCCTTGCAAGGCTGGAATTGATGTGAAGACAACTATTGCCCTCATACTGGGACAGTGCTGGGAGAAGGTGACTGGATTTTAGGACAGCTAGGTCCTTTAGATGGAGAAGATTGGGGGTTGTCTATCCAAACTGTTCACTTCATTTTCTCTTCTTCATGTCTCTCTCTCTGTCACTCCCTCCAGATCTCCCAACCACTTATAATTGTTCTCAGTCACTTTGACTCGGTCTGAATACTCAAAGGTGGGCTTTTGCTGCCTGCAAACATGAGGTTTTCACTAGGAAGACCAATACCTAATGTGTGACTGAGATGGGGCTGTCAGGTCACCTTACCCTAGAGCAGTCTTTCCCAGTCTTGGCACGGCTGACATCTGGAGCAGAATGCTTCATGTGGAGGGCTGTCCTGTGTGTGGTAGCATGTTCAGCAGCATCCCAACCTCTACTCACTAGACGCCAGTGGCAACCCTGCATGTGGTGAGAACGAAAAACGTCTCCAAATAAATAAATAAGAAAATGAAAATGAAAATAAAAATGTCTCCCAACATTGCCAAATGTGCTCTGGGGGATGAATAGCACCCCCTGGTTGAGAACCACTGCCCTAGCTCCAAGTCTTAGGAGAAGGAGGAATGTCTGCTCTCTGGTAAGTCTGCAGAGTGTTGTATCTTATCTCTTTCCATATTTCATACCTTGCCTCAAGAGGAGAAAGGAATTCTCCACTGCACTTCACACCCCGCCATGGCTAAACTGATCTCAGGTCAGCTGCCAATAGGAGGCTCCAAAATTGTTTTTTCACCAGTTTAGCAAATCTCTGCCCATGTCACTTAGCTGTCCATTTCTCTTGGGAATCCATCTTCTTTTCCTTGCTCTTTTGCTCAAAGATAAAAATTTAAAAAACATTTTCAGGTCTCTGGATTACTGGGAATCAAGACATTTTTGCTGTATGTTCCAAGTCTCCCTATCATACTGGTTGAAAATGTTCTCCCTGCTGTCACCCAACCACACTCCTGAACTTTCCTGAATTTTTCCATAGTAATTAGCCACACTATGTAATCCTTGATCAATTCCTTTTGTCCTGTCAACCACGGTGAAGGTCAGAGTTCTCCATCCCAACACACCTGAGAAGAAAACACGTCCTTAACCATAATCATTCCATGGCCATTCTCACCCACCCCCTTCAGCCAAGAAGTCTGGCATTATCTTAAGGAAGCAGTTCTTACACTTAAGTCTACACTGAATCAAATAAGAGCTTGTTGAAACACAGATTTATCATCTAAAGTCTGGTCTTCTCACCTACTTGGTGAGGCCCAATAATTTGCATTTCTCACAAGGTCCAAGTAATGCTGATGCTCCTGCTCCACACCTTGAGAACCACCTCCACAACATGGGATGGGAGAAGACACAGCCCTCCAAGAGAACCTGATTGGGGGAGGGTCCCACTTACTGTAGAATTATTTCCCCCTTTTCCCCAAAAGATCAATGTTTCTTGACAAATTCCATCCCATCAGCAATGCCAGCTTGGCTTAAAAAGGGCTATGAGAAAGTTCCCAGGCCTCAGGGAACAAAGGTGGGCTCAAACAAAAAAAATACTGTACTGCAATTCATATGCACTTCAGTTGTTCCACCCTCAGGTGAATCTACACCTGCACTGGCTTTCTGAAGGGTATTTTTAGCATATTTCTTCCACGAAAGAGATAACATTTGCTAGCTCAGAAACTTGTGGGTATTTATTAAGTAACTGATTACATTCAGAGTTCTCTAAAGAAATAGGAGAGAGAGCACAGGTATGGAGTGTGAACACCTGGGCTTTAGTTTGGTTGAATAACCTGGGCAAGTTACCTCATGGAATTTTGCAAATACGGTCTTCTCATCTCTAGGGTGAAGGCCCTAGATCTGTTCTCAGGGAGACCTTGCAGTGCTAAGATTCTAGAAATACTTCCTTAAGAAGGAAACACGTGGTTTCCTGGCCTTAGAGTGGGAACAATGCCTGCCTGATGTGCCAAGGGATCTGCTTGGTTTCCCTCGCTAGGCTCAAATGTGTCTGTTCCGTCACTCCTAAAAATGAGTCAGTTCACCACTTTTTAACATACCAACTGTGGCAGGCTGGAAATGGCCCCCAAAGTTATCCAGCTTCTAAATGCTAGAACCTGTGAATGTTACCTTACATGACAATGGCAACTTTGCAGATATGATTAAGTTAATGGATGTTGAGATGGGGAGAGTATCCTGGATTATCTAGGCTGACCCTAAATGTAATTACAAATGTCCGTATGGAGGGAGGCAGAGAGAGATTTGATGACAGAAGAGGAGAAGGCCATGTAGTGGCAGAAGCACGGGGAGAAAAGGGAATGTGATGTCAGGCCATGAACCAAGGAATAAGGCAGCCTGTACAGGTCGGAAAAAGCAAGAGACAGATTATCCCCGAGAGCCTCCAGAAGAAACCTGTCTTGATGATACCGTGGTTTTAGCTTCATAAAACTCATTTCAAACATCTGCCCTTTGAAACTGTAAGTGAATAAATTTCTGCTCTTTAAGCTATGATGTTTGCAGTAATTTGTCTCAGCAGCCATAAAAGACTAATACACCAAGCTTAGAACAGCATGATAGTCTCCTAGTTTCCAGAGTGGAAGCTTTTGATGGGGCTGGTTACAAGTGGTAAATTGGAGGCTTGTTCCAATGAATTGTATTGCCTGTCCTTCAACATTAGTGCTGCCTTTCTTTAGATCATAAATAGTTTCATATTTATCTCTTTAAGTTGCAATATTTCTGACAAGCACTCTGCTTGATAGCCAATAGGTTTAGCCCAAGGCTTGGCATATTGTGAGTGCTTCCTAAATGTGCTTCCAGCTAGTAGTTAACTGCCAGCTTTGCAAAAGGCACTTGAGAACAAGATCTTAGCTGGTAGAAGGGGAGAGGGAGCTATCTGGGAATATGTAGAGTGTTTGTCTAAACTTATTTGCTTAGTTCCCTGTGTTTCTGCCAAGTGCATCCTAGGACCAGATACACACCATGTCATCAAAGCCCCAGAAGGACATTTTTGTTGCTGTTGCACAGGAAGCTCCATAATCATTCATTCCTGATGCCAGCATTCCTCCTGCTAGCCATAGCGATACACCAACACTTCCAAATACAGCCTGTGTCCATGACCTTGTACCTTCTTCAGCCTACTTGTCAGTGGCAGCTCCAGGGGTTCCCTCCAGGCTCTCACCAGGAGGTCCCAGTGATAATAATCATCAGAGCATCAGTACACATTTATGGAGGCCCTACTAGGTGACAGGGGCTTTATACAGTGTCTTTAATTACTACGGCAACAGTGCAGAGCAGGTAGCATTATAATATCTTATACATATTTAGAAGTTCAGAAGGATAAACTATTTTAACACAAATCATACAGGTGATCAGTGATGGAGCCCAGATTAAAACCAAGGTCTGCCTGATGCCAAAATCTTTCCATTTTGTTACTTTGCTTCTGAACATAAGAAAAGGCACCCCAAGTACTTAGCACAGTGTCCGCCTTATGGTAAAATCTTAATTAATGTTAGCTTTTATAATTATCATTATGTTTATGTTTATGACTATGGCTGCCAGGCCAAGGGTACATGGAGCACAGCAACCCCACAGACACAGTGGTCTAAGGCCCAGCAGATGGAGAGGGCTCCTTTGGCCTTTCCATGCCCCATGTCCCTGGAGAGCTTCAAAGCCACCAGATGCTCTTCTGCTTCTTCATCTCCCTCCTTCCACATATCCCACTGTTTCTAGAAGTGAGAAAATAAAGGAGTTGTAGCCAAAAAGTGTGAGAATATACGCATAGAGAGGTCCTCTTAGATTGAGTCCCTTCACCTGACATCCTGCCAAATTGATTCCCTCTCTTTTTCCCCCCAAAGGCCTCTATGACTGTGTTGATCTTTGCTGAAACCTCCACATTCTCACATTCAAACACACATACTTTTGTCTGAGAAGCAGAGGCTCTGAGGGCAGTGCAATTTGAGGACAAAATAAGAGAACCCTTTCCTGAAAACAAAAAGCTCTTCTTATTTTCTTCTCCTATTCAGATACTAGAACACCTTAGCATATTGGAATAACTTAAGGAGAAGGTAGTTTCATGTGAAGATACATAACATTTGAACTGGGACAAAATGTTCTTATTATGATGTGGAAAAACACGTTCCTAGGAGATCAGAGCAGGTGAGGCAAGCTCTTGGCTGGCACACATAACTCTTCTCCTTCACCTCTGACATGTGGCAGACATTATCAGTTGATCATGGAACTCTTCTCCACTGAGCCCAGGACAATCAGTTGGAAATTATATTTTACAGGACAATCATTTGGCATGCCCAGAATATTGTATGGCTTTGAAAATTGGGTGTTTTGTGAACTCTTCCTAAATTGTGAATTCACATAGCAACTTCTGAATTCCATCCATCCATTAAAGCCCAAGTTCCATCCTACACACTCGGGGAAGTCTTTCCCAACCATACTGACGTTTGTCTTCCCTATATTCCTCTCCTTTCATACTGGTATGTTCTGGGGACTAGAAACTTGACAACAGCTTTGTAATATTTCTATACAGAAAATGGAAACATAATTCAGTTTTCCCTCTAGGTTGATCTGAATTTGTTTAAAAATTTTGTTTTGGTTTTATACTAATTTAATGCTAATGTTATGTAAAATTTCAGGATGTTCTTTATTTTGGGAAAACTGTCACTTTTCTTTCATGTGTAAGTTATAGCATTTCAGAGCATTTCAAATTTTCTATACAGCATCTAATTAGAAATAATCATAATTGATGACATTCACTGATCAGATTGTCCTCAATGCCTTCATATCATCGAATTTTATTTCTCGGAGGATGCATCTAAATATCTAAAAGTGTTACAGCTGACTCATCACATCCCAGCAAAGGAAACCAGGTGGCTTCCTCCAGACATCGAGTCAGGAATGTTCCTTTCCAAGCTCCGCGGACTAGAACCAGGTACATATACTCCAAGCCTCGTGTTCTCTCTCCTAACTGCTTAGAGGACTCAGAACACACTGGGCATTTAAAGAATATCCCTAAAATTCATACCTCTCATTACATATAGTAAAATACCTGTGAGTATTAAAAAATGTATTCTTGAATAAATGGATGAAAAGTGAGTGAATGAAGAATGTAGTTCCAAATATCCCCAAATATCCTGGTTGCTCTTTTTTCTGTATTTCTTGTACTATGGTGTTAATGGTGATGTGGCTTACTTAACTGAATTTCAGGCTTAGCTCTTCAGCTGCTGAGATTAATGTCTTGGTAAAATCATAGAATGTTAGCATTGGAAGAGACCCTAAAGATCACCTAGTTCAATCCTTTTCTATTTTTAATATATAAGGAAACAGAGGCTGAAAAAGTTGAAGCTATTGTAAGAGCCTCCAAGTAGCTCTTCTATCCTGATCTTGACTTCTAACTACAACTACATTCTTTAGTATTACGAAACAAATGTTTACAGATTCCTTTTTTTTATTAATGTATCATTGATATACACTCTTATGAAGGTTTCACATGAAAAACATTGTGGTTACTACACTCACCCATATCATCAAGTACCTTCTTACCCCATTGCAGTCACTGTCCATCAGGGTAGTAAGATGCCACAGAGTCCCTATTTGTCTTCTGTGATCTACACTGTCTTCCCTGTGACCCCCTGACACACTGTGTGTGCCAACCATAATACCCCTCAATCCCCTTCTCCCTCCCTCCCCACCTGCCCTCCCCCACCCATCCCCTTTGGTAACCGCTAGTCCCTTCTTGGAGCCTGTGAGTCTGCTGCTGTTTTGTTCCTTCAGTTTTGCTTTGTTGTTATGCTCCACAAATGAGGGAAATCATTTGGTGCTTGTCCTTCTCCATACAGATTCTTTTTAACAGGCTCTCGAAAACAATCACTTCTATAGTTTCCTCTGCTCCCTTACTTTTTTATTTAAGACATTGAGCATTTATTAAATGGCTGTGAATTCAACATCATGAGACTACAAAGAAACATGATCCCCACTCTTAAAAAACTTATAATCTAGTTTCAAGGAAAAACATATATGACCATATTTGTGGCAGGGCATGATTATGGGGAAAAGCCCATGGATTTCCTCTGAACTCAGTGTGAAATAAAAGTTTTTTCCCTTCTAGACCATAATTTTTTCATTTTTTGAGACTGTTGAAGAATGGCATTCTAAGAGTGAGATCATTTCAGCAAGGCTGTTCATCTAAACAACAGAATTTTAACCCACCACGATGTGGCCGTCATTTTAAAGTTCTTTAAATGGAGTGTATCATCATCTTTGTATTGAGTTAATTGTCCAAATATAGTAGGTGTATTTTGTTTCCATCTACTTAATGTCCTTGGGGTTATAAGTTGAGGAATGTGGAGAGAACACAAACCAACTATTTCTACAGCCAATTGCTATGATATGTCTCATGAGAAGTGACCTCAGCCAGTCCTGGGAAGTGGTAAAGTGTGATGAAAAGAGTGGAATTTTTGTTAATAAACATCCTTTCAGAAGATATTTGTAAATATTTGTTGAGTCCTTAGTATATGCCAAGTACTACTGAATACTCTGCTGATACAGAGTGAATAAGAGGGAAAGAGATCCCTGCTTGTGTAAAGCTTACATTCTAGTGGTTTGGACAGACAATGAACAATAGACCAGAGAATCTGCAGAGGGAAAAGTGGTTGATGACAAAGCATAGACAGGAAGATCAGGGAAGGGTTCTGGGAAAAAAATGACCATGAAGCTAAGACCTGAATGACAAGAAGGAGGTGCCTGGGAAAGATCTGGAGGAAGTGTGGGAAGGTGCTCCAGGCAGAAGGAGCACCCCGTGGAATGGCCATAAGGCCAGGAGAGCCTGGGAACTTCTCAGAAACAGGAGTTAGACTGGAGGAGGGAGATAGGGCAGGGGGTGAGGGTAGAGAAGCAGGCAGGGGCCAGGCCAGGCCAGGCTTTGCAGGCAGGATAAGGAGTTGGGTTTTAACTACAAAGGCAGTAGAAGCCACTGGAGGGTTTTAGACAGGGCAGTCACAGGGTCTAACTTATATTTTAAAAAGAACATTCTTAATGCTCTGAGATAGGAAGGAGGAAGGGAAGCAGGGAGACTAGTTAGAATTCATGGGTGGTTTTCCAGGTCAGAAGCAGGGGCCTCTGAACAAGGGTGGGGCGATCACACAGGCCGATCTGGCTACTCACTAGCTAGGTGAAGCCAGCAGAGTCAGCTTGCTAAACCCTAATTTCCTCATGCATAATAAGTAGATAAAAAGATCCATCTTGGAGATTTGTTTTGGAGATTACATGAGATAAATAGGTTGTCCAGCATATACTAAGTGACTTTCTACAAAGCCAAAGGAAAGCAAGCTGGCAATCCAGATCAGGAGTCAGGAAACTATGGCTCTTTCGGCCCACCACATTTTAAAAATAAGTTTTATTGGAACATAGCAATGCCCCTTTGTTAGGTACGGCCACCCTCATGGTACAATAGTGAAGCTGCATAGCTGTAAAACTAACCATATGATCTGCAAGACCCAAATACTTACTTTCTGGCCCTTTGTAGAAAAAGTTGGCTGACCCCAGGTCTAGATTATAAGGAAGAGTAGCAGGAATGCAAGATAGATGTACTGTATCTATATAACTCGGAGGCCGTGCATTCACAGAAATATCAGTGGCATGTCACACACTATATTTTTCAAGTGCTCTGCCAAAAAAAAGCTGTAAAGAGGTGATTAATAAAAGGAAGCATTCAAATGTCATTGTCACAAACAAAGCAATAAAATGTAACATTTATATGGTGCCTGTATCTTTCTACTCTGTCAATACTTTTGTTAAAATAGTTCATTATAGATTTACGAATTCAGTGTAAGAGAGGATAAGTAACAGAAAAAATGTGTATCAATAAACTGGAAGAGCCATACATAAAGTACAGAGTTCAGCCAGGCAGTCAACAAATAACTCAGCAGAAGTAGGTACTAGGTCCTGTGCTAGGTGCTGGGATATGTAGTGGTAGACGTGGCAGTTGCCAACCTGGCTTTCATGGCCTTCAGGTTTAATGTTTCCTTCTGGGGAAGACCTGCAGGACCACAGGTGGATGTCTGTGTGAATAAAGAATGACCCTCTCCTTCTTTAAGACACTTTATCTCCATCTGTCAGAAACATTTGCAAAATACTGATTTTCTTAGGGCCATCTGCCAAAAAGTTTAATATAAATAGTTGACTCTCCTGTAACTGTGATGCACATAGAGCTTGGATATGGTACCCTTTGGCAGTATAGAAACTTGCTCAGTTATTAAGTGGAAGCCCCAGAGGTTTTCCACTGTTCAGAAGAGAAACTGATGATACTATGATAAAGAAAGGACAGCACTGGGATGAAGATTGTGAAGACTTTTTCTCTAGTTCACAATTTTTACTAAACCAGTGATCTCTAATTATGGTTATATCAATATCCTAAGTGTCCACAAGAATTTCTTATGCCTCTCCAAAACTTTCAGTGTGAAATTTAAGGAAGCCATATTCTATATTTGAAAGAGTGGACGAGGGGAAGAGTAGGCAAAGTGAAATTGTTAGTTATAAGATGTCTAAGTGCTCAGAAATGTTTGGTACTCTGTGAGGGTGTAGCTGGTTTGGCGCAGGGCTGGGAAGCTGTGTTGGTGTGCTTCCACTTTCATCAAATCTGATTTATCTATCTAGCTAACTATTTATTAAATTTTTTCTGGTTTGAACTTAACAACTCAGATTTGAAGTTCAAGATTTTATATCATCTGATGGTATACAGTTAGAACTCCTAGGCACAGAAGCCCACATAAGGCCACTAGAAACAGCTTTGCATAACGCAAAGACTGAAATAGGCAGTTCCATTGAAGCAGGGAGCATTGCGTACATGGAGTAAGTCAGGGAACTTGATGAGTATTTTTCCCTTTTGTTTGGCATGAAGATAAAACTTATGTGAATTAAGAGAGCTTGGTTCTGATTTAGCAGAATCAGAATTAAGGAGAGTAAAGGAAGCAAGAGAGAAAGAACTAAAAGGAGTGTACGGATGGGAAGAAAATATTTTAAACAAAATTTCTTCCTTTTTACTCTCCCAAATCTTTTTCTCAAGGTGTCACTTTTATTCCTTCCCTGTGTCTCTGATGCCATGTCAATGAACAAAACAAAATCTCTCTTTCTTTTTCTTTCCAAAGCACCTTCAACTAGAATTAACCCAGTTCATCTCACTGGGAATTCAGGCAAAGGTTTGCTTTTCCTTATTAATATGTAGCTGAAAGGTCAATTAAATGCCCATTGCTAACTAGTTAGTTTTGCTCTATGTCAATTTTTTATATATATATTTGAGGATTGTTATTGGTATTATTGATATTATCATCCCTTTATATATAGTTTTTGAAATCCCAGACCAGAATGAGTAGGAAGAATTGAGGAAAAATTTTTCTAATCAAAGTATGGAGATAAAGTAAACTTAACCACACTGATCTTTTCTCTTCTGCGACTCTACTATGAAGCTTATTGATATTATGAAGTTTATTATTACTATGAAATTTTTTATCCCATTTCATAAACTACACCCTGATGGGTTTTTTAAATCAGTAATTAGTTATCTCAGATATGTTGATTCAGAGTGTTTCTCATTACATAGGAGATACCAGAATAATCTCTATTTCCTTTCAAATGTTTAAGAAATTTAAGGAATTAAGTAATAGAAATAGACACTAAAATGAATTATTTAATTATATGCTACATGGGATTGCAAAACTTAATAATTATTATACTCTTATTCCAGTTGTCCCTGATAAAAATATTGCTAACCAAGATCTTTATTATATATCTAGAAGTATGAATTTCCACCCAGTTGAGACCATAAATGGGAGAAAGTCCAAAAGCCACAAGAGAGAAAATATTTTGGTTCAACTCTGTGCTTGGTGAGCTGTTTTCCCTCATAAAATTTACAAATTAAGGGACATATTTCTGCATCCAACCATAATCCCCATGGGTAGTGGTGACCAAAGATATGTTTCTTTTATTTGAGAAATGTTTTTTCTATTACTTGCTTATTTTATGAAATAAACACACATTCACTAACCATAATCTCCTGAATTTAAAAAATTTTTTCTCATAGGTAAAAAATTTCTGTATTAACCTTTGTTTCCTTTTTCACTGCAGATTCCATAGATACCATTTAAGAAGTCAGTTTTTTTTTCTCTTGCTAATGGCCAGGTGGGAAATTCCTACTGTTAAAACATAGTCATGAGTTAGAGTCTCATTATAGTAGAAAGTACTCTGGAAGGAATAGAGTGCCCAATTGAAGTTGTGGAGAAACACTGTAAATGTAGAAGCAGAGTGAGGGAAAGAGAGGAAAGTTCACATAGTCTTCTTTCTTCTGGTGGTTCTGGAGATAACATTAAGGTGGCTTACGGATAGCACATTAAATAATACTGAACCATATAAAAAGATATTACCTCTCAGTTCTTTTTCACTCTTTCTGTTAACAACCAGGAGACAGTTTGCATCTAGTGCAAGTGCTCTTGCCCCATTAACACGTGCTAAGTTTCCTTTGCAGAGAGGGCCTCAGGCAGAATACAGAGTAAGACAAAAAATTAACAATATTTTGTTTTCATCATATCTGTTTAGTGCAAGTAAAAGTGGTTTTCCATGAACATCATAATATTTCTTTTAAAATAAATTTGTCTAGATAAGTTAATTTAAGTAAAAATATTAACTAATAAAGGTGATGTACAATATGACAAATATCATGAAGTAATGAATTTGGAACATAATACTAGAGTCCTCTCAAAAGAGATGAAATCATCTTTACCTAGACTTCTTCGATCCTGTTTTTTATCTACCATTCTTCCCTCTTTCCCCTCTGTTCTTTTCTGCCCTCCATCATTCTACAAAATGTATTGAGCCAGTATGTAATGTGCCTGACATCACGCTGGGCACTGTGTCATGCAGGAAGCAGGGGGAGGTGTCAGGTTTCAACCTTGGTAATCAGTCCTATGAAATATAGTCCCAGTTCATAAATGTATCCTTAATTTATTCAGCAAACTTCCATTGAGCCAGACATTGTGTTAGATACTGGGGATTTGTGAATGAAAAAGATACAGCCGAAGCTTCAAGATTTAGATTACAAGGGGACTCAGACAAGGAAAGCAATGGTATATAGGTCTATACCCCTTTTCTAAAGCCCTTTGAAGGAGATGTGTGTCACAATTCTGAATTTCTAGAATGTTAATATGGTGCACAAACTATATATTATATAACACCCATAGAAGGGTCTGGGGCAGTGGCCCATAATTAAAACATATGGCTATTCACATTACATGGAATAAAGACTATAAATAGCCTCACATCAGTTGAGTGTAGGTTGTTGATTTTCCTAACTTTTAAAATTTCTGAGTTTCAGAAAAGTGTGGACCTATTCTTCAAAATAATTAAAAGTATGCTGCAGGGTGTTTTGGAAGAAAAAAGAAAGGGCAATGAACCATATTTTATTATTATTACTATTTTTTATATAATTTATTTTATTATCACTAATTTACAATTACATGTGCAATATTACGATTATTAAACTACCCCTTCATCAGGTCCCCCCCACCAACCCCATTACATTCACTGTCCATCAGCGTAGTGAGATGCTATAGAATCACTACTTGTCTTCTCTGAGTTGTACTGCCCTCCCCGTGCCCCCCCAACATTACATCTGCTAATCGTAATGCCCCTTTTTCCCTCTTATCCCTCCCTTCCCGCCCATTTTCCCCAGTCCCTTTCCCTTTGGTAACTATTAGTCCGTTCTTGGGTTCTGTGAGTCTGCTGCTGTTTTGTTCCTTCAGTATTTTTTCTTTGTTCTTATACTCCACATATGAGTGAAATCATTTGATACTTGTCTTTTTCGGCTTGGCTTATTTCACTGAGCATAATACCCTCTAGCTCCATCCATGTTGTTGCAAATGGTAGGATTTGTTTTCTTCTTATGGCTGAATAATATTCCATTGTGTATATGTACCACATCTTCTTTATCCATTCATCTACTGATGGACACTTAGGTTGCTTCCATTTCTTGGCTATTGTAAATAGTGCTGCAATAAACATAGGGGTGCATCTGTCCTTTTCAAATTGGACTGCTGCATTCTTAGGGTAAATTCCTAGGAGTGGAATTCCTGGGTCAAATGGTATTTCTATTTTGAGTTTTTTGAGGAACCTCCATACTGCTTTCCACAATGGTTGAACAAATTTGCAGTCCCACCAGCAGTGTAGGAGGGTTCCCTTTTCTCCACATCCTCGCCAACATTTGTTGTTGTTTGTGTTTTGGATGTTGGCCATCCTCAATGGTGTGAGGTGATATCTCATTGTGGTTTTAATCTGCATTTCTCTGATGATTAGCGATGTGGAGCATCTTTTCATGTGCCTGTTGGCCATCTGAATTTCTTCTTTGGAGAAGTGTCTATTCATGTCCTCTGCCCATTTCTTAATTGGATTATTTGCTTTCTCTTTGTTAAGGTGCATGAGTTCTTTATATATTTTCGATGTCAACCCTTTATCAGATACGTTTTTTATGAATATATTCTCCCATAATGTAGGATGTCTTTTTGTTCTACTGATGGTGTCCTTTGCTGTACAGAAGCTTTTCAGCTTGATATAGTCCCACTTGTTCATTTTTGCTTTTGTTTCCCTTGCCCGGGGAGATATGTTCATGAAGAAGTTGCTCATGTTTATGTCCAAGAGATTTTTGCCTATGTTTTTTTCTAAGAGTTTTATGGTTTCATGACTTACATTCAGTCTTTGATCCACCTTGAGTTTACCTTTGTGTATGGGGCTAGACAGTAGTCCAGTTTCATTCTCTTACATGTAGCTGTCCAGTTTTTCCAACACCAGCTGCTGAAGAGGCTGTCATCTCCCCATTGTATGTCCAAGGCACTTTTATCAAATATTAATTGACTGTATATGTTTGGGTTAATGTTTGGATTTTCTATTCTGTTCCACTGGTCTGTGGGTCTGTTTTTGTGCCAATACCAAATTGTCTTGATTACTGTGGCTTTGTAGTAGAGCTTGAAGTCAGGGAGTGTAATTCCCCCTGTTTTATTCCTCCTTCTCAGGATTGCTTTGGCTATTCGGGGTCTTTTGTGGTTCCATATGAATTTTAGAATTATTTGTTCCAGTTCATTGAAGAAAGCTGTTGGTAGTTTGATAGGGATTGCATTGAATCTGTAGATTGCTTTAGGTAGTATAGCCATTTTGACAATATTGATTCTTCCTAGCCAAGAGCATGGGATGCATTTCCATTTGTTAGTGTCCTCTTTAATTTCTCTTAGGAGTGTCTGTAGTTTTCAGAGTACAGGTCCTTCACTTCCTTCGTTAGGTTTATTCCTAGGTATTTTATTCTTTTTGATGCAATTGTGAATGGAATTGTTTTTCTGATTTCTCTTTCTGTTAGCGCATCATTAGTGTATAGGAAAGGAACAGATTTCTGTGTGTTAATTTTGTATCCTGCAACTTTGCTGAATTCAGATATTAGTTCTAATAGTTTTGGAGTGGAGTGTTTAGGGTTTTTTATGTACAGTATCATGTCATCTGCAAATAGTGACAATTTGACTTCTTCTTTACCAATCTGGATGCCTTGTATGTCTTTGTTTTGTCTGATTGCCGTGGCTAGGACCTCCAGTACTATGTTGAATAACAGTGGAGAGAGTGGGCATCCTTGTCTTGTTCCCGACCTTAGATGAAAAGCTTTCAGCGTCTCGCCGTTAAGTATGATGTTAGCTGTGGGTTTGTCATATATAGTCTTTATGATGTTGAGGTACTTGCCGTCTATACCCATTTTGTTGAGAGTTTTAATCAGGAATGGATGCTGAATTTTGTCAAATGCTTTTTCAGCATCTATGGAGATGATCATTTGGTTTTTGTTCTTCTTTTTGTTGATGTGGTGGATGATGTTGATGGATTTTCGAATGTTGTACCATCCTTGCATCCCTGGGATGAATCCCACTTGATCATGGTATATGATCCTCTTGATGTATTTTTGAATTCGGTTTGCTAATATTTTGTTGAGTATTTTTGCATCTACGTTCATCAGGGATATTGGTCTGTAATTTTCTTTTTTGGTGAGGTCTTTGCCCGGTTTTGGTATTAGAGTGATGCTGGCTTCATAGAATGAGTTTGGAAGTATTCCCTCCTCTTCTATTTTTTGGAAAACTTTAAGGAGAATGGGTGTTATTTCTTCTCTATATGTCTGGTAGAATTCAGAGGTGAATCCGTCAGGCCCAGGGGTTTTGTTCTTGGGTAGTTTTTTGATTACCAACTCAATTTCGTCACTGGTGATTGGTCTGCTTAGTTTTTCTGTTTCATGCTTGGTCAGTCTTGGAAGGTTGTATTTTTCTAAGAAGTTGTCCATTTCTTCTATGTTTTCCAGCTTGTTAGCATATAGATTCTCATAATATTCTCTTATGATTCTTTGTATTTCTGTGGGGTCCGTCGTGATTTTTCCTTTCTCATTTCTGATTGTGTTTATGTGTGTAGATTCTCTTTTTCTCTTAATGAGTCTGGCTAGGGGTTTATCTATTTTGTTTATTTTTTCAAAGAACCAACTCTTGGTTTTATTGATTTTTTCTATTGTTTTATTCTTCTCAATTTTATTTATTTCTTCTCTAATCTTTATTATGTCCCTCCTTCTGTTGACTTTGGGCCTCATTTGTTCTTCTTTTTCCAATTTCAGTAATTGTGTCTTTAGAGTATTCATTTGGGAATGTTCTTCCTTCTTTAAATAGGCCTGGATTGCAATATACTTTCCTCTTAGAACTGCCTTTGCTGCGTCCCACAGAAGTTGTGGCTTTGTGTTGTTGTTGTCATTAGACTCCATATATTCTTTGATTTCTGTTTTGATTTGGTCGTTAACCCATTGATTAATTAGGAGAGTGTTATTAAGTCTCCATGTATTTGTGAGCCTTTTTGATTTCTTTCTAAAATTTATTTCTAGTTTTATACCTTGGTGATCTGAGAAGTTGGTTGGTAGGATTTCAATAGTTTTGAAATTACTGAGGTTCTTTTTGTGGCCTAGTATGTGGTCTATTCTGGAAATGTTCCATGTGCACTTGAGAAGAATGTGTATCCTGCTGCTTTTGGGTGTAGAGTTCTGTAGATGTCTGTTAGGTCCATCTGTTCTAGTGTGTTGTTCAGTGCCTCTGTGTCTTTACTTATTTTCTGTCTGGTTGATCTGTCCTCTGGAGTGAGTGGTGTGTTGAAGTCTCCTAAGATGAATGCATTGCTGTCTATTTCCTCCTTCAACTCTGCTAGTATTTGTCTCACATATGCTGGCGCTCCTGTGTTGGGTGCATATATATTTATAATGGTTATATCTTCTTGTTGGACTGACCCCTTTATCATTATGTAATGTCCTTCTTTATCTTTTGCTACTTTCTTCGTTTTGAAGTCTATTTTGTCTGATACAAGTACTGCAACACCTGCTTTTTTCTCTTTGTTGTTTGCATGAAATATCTTTTTCCATCCCTTCACTTTTAGTCTGTGTATATCTTTGGATTTGAGGTGAGTTTCTTGTAGGCAGCATATAGATGGGTCTTGCTTTTTTATCCATTCTGTTACTCTGTGTCTTTTGATTGGTGCATTCAGTCCATTTACATTTCGGGTGATTATTGATAGGTATGTACTTATTGCCATTGCTGGCTTTAGATTCGTGGTTACCAAGGGTTCAAGGGTTGCTTCTTCACTATCTAACAATCTAACTTAACTTTCTTGTTAAGTTATTGTAAACACAGTCTGATGTTTCTTTCTTTCTCTCCCTTCCTCTTCCTCCTCCTCCATTCTTTCTATAATAGGTGTTTTATTCTTTGCCTTTAGTTAGTATTTGGATGGTCTGCTTTCTTTGCTATGATTTTTTTTTTCTCTAGTGACATCTTTTTAGCCTGAGGTGTGCTTCCATCTAGAGCAGTCCATTTAAGATATCCTGTAGTGGTGGTTTATGAGAGGCAAACTCTCTTAACTTTCGTTTATCTGGAAATTGTTTAAGCCCTCCATCGTATTTAAATGATAATCGTGCTGGATACAATATTCTTGGTTCGAGGCCCTTCTGTTTCATAACGTTAAATATATCATGCCATTCTCTTGTGGCCTGTAAGGTTTCTGTTGAGAAGTCTGATGGGTTTTCCTTTGTAGGTGATCTTTTTTCTCTCTCTAGCTGCCTTTAATACCCTGTCTTTATCTTTGATCTTTGCCATCTTAATTATTATGTGCCTTGGTGTTGTCTTCCTTGGGTCCCTTGTGTTGGGAGATCTATGAGCTTCGGTGGACTGCGAGACTACTTCCTTCCCCAGCGAGGGAAAGTTTTCAGCAATTATTTCTTCAAAGACACTTTCTATCCCTTTTTCTCTCTCTTCTTCCTCTGGTACTCCTATAATGCGAATATTGTTCCGTTTGGATTGGTCACACAGTTCTCTTAATATTCTTTCATTCCTAGAAATCCTTTTATCTCTCTCTGCCTCTGCTGCTCTGTACTCCTGTTCTCTGTTTTCTATTCCATTAACAGTCTCTTGCATCTCATCCATTCTGCTGTTAAGCCCATCGATCGCTTGTCTGATTTCTGTATTGTCTTTCCTCATTTCCCTCACTTCCTCCCTCAGCTCTTGCACATTTCTCTGTAGGTCCATCAGCATGGTTATGACTTTTATTCTGAATTCTTTTTCAGGGAGTCTGTGCATTTCCATCCCTTCAGACTCCCTCTCTGGGGTTGTCTGGTTGATTTTGGTCTGAACCATATTCCTCTGTCTTTTCATGGCTGTATAATTGGTCACTGATAGTTGCCACGTATGTCAGCTGGGCTCTTTAAGACTTTAAAAAGAGAAGAAAAAAAAAGAAAAAAAAGAAAGAAAGAAAGAAAAAAAGAAAGAAAAGAAAAAACAAAAAACAAAAAAAACAAAAAAAAATATGCCCACCGGACGTAGATTCTGTGGGAATGCTCTAGGTGGCGCTATTGCCCCACTATCCACAGCTGTGACTGTGCCGCTCCGCAGGGCCCTTTATGGCTCTGGCAGGGGTGGGAATGAATAGGAGGCTGTTGGTCTCAGTGAGAAGTGTTAAGTATGGCTACGCTTCCTCAGTCGCCAGCTAAGGCGTCTGAAACTCCCCAGGACTCCCAGCCTGCTGGGCTGAGTGTGCTGGGGTGATCCGGCTCCTCCGCTGGGCTCCTGTCTCTTTAAGACCGCTGAAGAAAGCGCGCGCTTTTTTTTTTTCCTTCCCGGGAGCCGGCTGCAAGCACCCTGGCGCGTTCCCCGCTCAGATCCTGCCCCTCTGTCTCTCCAATCTCCGCTGCACTGCGCAATGTGGGTCAGCGCTCCCCGCGCAGATCCCCGGGGCTGGCTACTTCGCGGGGTGCACTTCCACTCCCTCCCGGCTCTGAATCCTCTCCTCCCGCCAGTGCGCTGGGGTGGGGGAGGGCTCGGGTCCCGCCGGGTCGCGGCTCCGTATCTTACCTGCCTCTTGGGGTGCCGAGTCCTCTCGGGTGTAGCTGTGCGCTGTGCGCTTTCCTGTGTATTCTCGTCTCTCTTTTAGGAATAGATGTATTTTCTGTGTTTTCGTATATAAATATAGTGTTGGGAGGAGATTTCTGCCGCCCTTCTCACACCGCCATCTTCCCGGAAGTCCCCCTCACTGAGGACTTTTAAGAATATAAAAAAAGAAGCTCCTTTACTAGTTTTATTATGAAGGAATATGATGAAGAATACAGACCAACATCCAAGTGGCAGAGACGCCCCGGATGAGGCGGGGGGCCGCCTCCAGGTGCCACCCTTCCAGGACCTCCGTGGGTTCACCAGCACAGAAGCTCCCTGAGCCCCAAATGTCAGAGGCTGCAGCCAATGAACCATATTTTAATATAAAAGTTGTCAGGGAAGGATTCCTTAAAGATGTATTTTCTAAATAGAGTCTTGCTGGATGAATAGGAGTTAAATTCACAGTGATGATGGAGGAGGTAGAGGACTGGAGGATGGGAAGAAGAGTTTTCCAGGTAGTAGGGACAGCCTGCAGAAAGACAACGGGCTTGGCATTTGGAGGGGCTGCAAGTAGTTCAGAATGGCCATGTGTGTGTGGTGGTGCACCTGAGGAAGACATGGAGAAGGGCATGGAGATGGAAATGCTGATGGAGAACAGCCACGATCAGGTTGAAGCAATGGTCAGGGGCTATTGCTAGATTTAACCTTTATCTTGAAGGATAAGGGAGCTATTAAAATGTTCGAACAGTGTGTATGCATGAGAGCAGATGTGAACTTACATGGAAATCATAATATTGGATGACAGAGCTGATCCTCTGTGCAAAATTGAGGGGATTGCAGTCATCTAGGTGAGTGAAGATGAGAAACTGCAAGTTGACGGGATTTGGCACATAGCAATTGCTCAGTAAATCTTACCAAGTAGAAGGGCAAAGGCAGGAATGTAGCGGGGATAAGGAATTATTTAGGAATTAGGATCTGATAGGAGCCAGGATCTCCAAGCTTCCTGTCCTGGCTTCAAGTTCTGTGTTGCATGGCATTCCACTTTGGACATGATGAAATTTGGGCCTGGGGCTCAGGGAAATTGTCTTAGTTGGATCTGAGAGTTGGTATGTGGTAGCTGAAGCCTCAGTGTGGATGAGATTACAGAGAGACCGAATACAGTATGAGAAGTGAGGAAGACTGAGGTCAAAATCCTAGAAAATATTTAAGGAGAAGGGAAGGTAAACAACAACCATGTTAAGTGCCCTTGAAAGATCACCTAAGATAAGGTCCAGACAAATCTTTACCAGACAGGGAAAATAGGTGGTCAATGGTGATTTGGGAGGAGCAGTTTCAGTAGCTGAGGACGGGCTGAGGCCCTGAAACAATGAATAAAGGACTATGTAAGTGAGAAAGTGGGGACACTGTGCTGACTACTGTCATCTGAAGACACTTGGCTGTGCAGGGAGGGATAGAGAGAAGGAGGACAAATTTCCATGCAGTCAAGGGCTGTATGAAAAGGTTTTGGTTTAATTTTAGTTTTAAAAGTAGGGGAGTTGCTGCCTGACTCCCAGTTGTGTGTAGTCAGCTTTTTTGGTTGTGTTGCAATCTGCCTCTGGAGAAAGTCTGTTTAACCTGCACCCAAGTGTTTCTCAGAAACAGACAGCTATCTTGAAAGCCTGGGAGAGTTCCGTGGGAAAGCATGTCTTCCTGGGCTCATCCCCGGGGGGCTGCTTCTTGTGCTCAATTCCAGGGGAGTTTCTGCCCCTTCCTCCCTCTATTGTCTACCTGCTTGGCTGCTTGTCACTTGTGTGAGATGGTTCTTATGGCTGTATGGGTGCCAGACAGCTGGTGTGTATAGTACTTGTTTGTGTGGGATTTACCAAGGTGATGCTTTTTCCAACCTCCACCCTGAGCCCTATTCTTGTGGCCTGTATTGTCTGCTTTTGATTTAGCTCAGCCAAGTTCTGTGAGCAGCTGAGCAGATAAAGCACCAGGCTAGACATGCAAAGATCTAATAGGACAGGTCATTTGCCTCCATGGACCTTATAATCCACAGCATGGAAATGTCTTGTAAATAATGTTAATAGTTGGTCTTAAACTTTTGAGGGACATAAGAAGTAAAAACACACAAGAAGTAAAAACCGGTGCATGATAGGCAGAGCTGCAGCTTCAAGTCTCCTTATTCCCAGCCACCAGCGGATTGCTACCTTGAAGCCCAGAAGGGTTCAGTGGCAATTTTGCAGCTGCCACTGTGTGTATAATACAGGGTAATTGTTTTACAACACTCGCGTATGTTCACATGTGCATAGAAGGTCAAGAGGGGGACTAAGAAACAGTAGTTGACCTTGGTGAGGGACCTGCGGGATGGGTGGGAGGAAGACTTATTTTCACCAACCTGTTGGGAATTCTATTTTTCCCCTTAAACCATGTATGTGTATGCGTTATCTATTTTAAAAAATACTGCTTTTACTCTTTGAAAAGTTGATGAAAACTATGTACCTTCTCCTAGGAAACAGCACACCGAATTTAACATAGAATTTCAGGATGTTTGTGTACTTGCTAAATTCTTAACTGGTTTTTAAAACTCAAGAATGTCCAAACTATAGAGTCATTGGTGCCCTATTAGTTTGTGACCTTGGCTAAAATAAAGTTTCTGAGGCTCGATTTCCAGATTGTGCAAGGATTTTGTTAGGACTAAATGAGATAATATGAATAAGGTGCTTAGTACAAAGTCCTAACACAGAGCTGATACCAATAAATATTATTTCAGCCTTATGTGTTATGGAGGAAGTGAGGTAGGTGTTAAACTGGAGGCGGAGCTAAGTCACTGCTCTCTGGTTACAGAGTTATTCTGGCATTCAGCTATCACTAGCTGATGAAAAACTGTCAGTTTCCCACATTTCAGTCATTCCCTACTTCTAGAATTTTTTCTTTATTTCAGTCCCATCTGAACTATTACTATCTTTATTTATTTAAAAATTTAAAACTTACATACACTTGCTTAAAAATGAAACTTTGGATCCCTACCGTAAATAGAAAACCTTTTTCACTCACCATAAACAGAAAGTAACAGTAACAATGAACAATGAAACTAAACAATGGAAACTTAACAACGCTATAAATCCCTGTTAGATATTCCAGTGCTTTACTAGGGCATGAGCCTGAGGGGCTGCTTTTTGATAAATAGGGAGGTTAGCAAGTGTTTAAAGAGAGAACACTTTCTTCATACTGTAGTTAGCAGAACTGAAAGAACTGAAAAGTGAGTAACTTTCTCACAAACATGTTTGCTGTCATTTAATGCCCTGGCCTGCCTGGTGCAGTGATTAAGTGAGAGGCTCTCCTGCTGGGAGGCATCATGTGCTGGGCAGTCGCCTCCCTCTGTATCCCCACCTGAGTTATAGATTCTGTGAGGGCAGCGTCCTGAATCCAGCTGTCTGCCAGCCTTGTCCAGGATTGGAGCTCCGCAAAGCCTTGCCATCTGAGCTCCTAGGAATAAGGGCACTCAGAGGTCCTTGCTGGGTGAGGTTCAGTGCCTGCTCACACCCAGGATGGCTACAGATTTTATTTTTTAATTAGACAAGGTAGAGGGGCCAGTCAGTGCTGCTGGGACCTGGGTGGGGTGGGAGGCTATGGACGTTGTTTTGAAGCTGTCAGCTTGCAAACACTGCTTTTACATGGATATTATAAACTATGGATTAATAACAAAAAAGCAAAAGCGAAATTGCCTAATGATTTTATTCACTTAAACTTGAATACGCATCAATTAATCAAATAATCAGAGAATATTACCCTTTTTAAAAGTTTGTTGTTATAATGGAGATGGCTAATGGAACTCAGGGAACAGCCCTTGCTCTCCCTCGCCTCCTAGAGCTACCTCCGCTCGCCACCTCCCCAGGTAAGGCCCCCCCACTCGTCAGCGCCTGCTCCTGCGCCCCGCGGCGGCTCGGACCCCGCGCGCCGGCCGACTGGGCATGCTCGCCGGGCGGGGCGGCCCGAAGGCAGCGGGCCCTGCCCGCCGCCGCGCCTCTACCTGAGCTGGAGCCCGCCCCCCGCACACCGGCCCGGGCGGGCACCTGGCGGGCGCTGAGGACATAGCCGGGGGGCAAGACGCCGGGCGGGGCTGGCGCCGCAGGGCCGCACTTGGCGTTGCCGAGCCGCAGCCGAACTTTCTTCTAAGGAGTCCCACATTTGGGGGCAAGAGGAGCGGGGCGGGGAGGGGAGAGCGGAGTTCCTGGAAGGAGCAGCAGTTTCAGAACCACAACATGGCCTCCTCCACCTCCTCCTCTCCAGCTGGCGCCGAGAGCACCCCTCCGGCTCAGGTGAGCGCCGCGCCGCTCCGCCCCCCTACCTGTAGCTTCCTTCGCGGCGGGGCGCGCGGGGGCCCCAGGCTGGGGGAGAGGGCCCGGGGGCAGGAGCGCGCACGGGTGCTGCCTGGAGCTCTGCCTTCCTGGGGGGCGGGCGGCGCCGGGAAGGCCCGCGGAGGGGGGCCCCGACGCTGCAGGACGAGGGGTCCGGTGCGTCCAGGACTCGGGACTGAAGTTGCGGCCCCGGGCAGAGGCGTGAGCTCGAATCTGCCCCAGCTCTAGAGCATCCCGAGAAAAGAGGGAGCGCGCAAGGGCAAGGACTTGGGGCTTGTGCTTCGCAACATTTGCCTAGAAGAAGAGCACGCGGCCCAGCGCTCGGGGCGCCCACATCTCTTCGGGCTACCCGTCTTTGGGCTTCTCTGGTCTTGGCTCGCCCCTCCAGCTCAGTGCCAGGCTGGACCCTTCCTCAGGACACGACCAGATAGGCTCGTGTTTGGCGTGGAGGAAATCACCTGGTTTTGGGAGTTAACCTTCGGAATACGTTTTTTTTTTCCCCTTAAAGATGAGTTGAGATACTCCATTTAATCCAGTGAGAATACAAAATATGCTTTAAAGATTGGACCTAGTCCAAGCGCAGACCAGTGATGATGTCATGCAGGGCCAGGAGGTGGTGGCTTGCGGTCGGTTTACTTTCTCCCCTAATCTTCGGGAGCTTTACATAGGCATGTTAAGTAAAACACACAAGAAGTAAAAACCGGTGCATGATAAGTCAGAACTGCAGCTTCAAGTCTCCTCACTACCAGGCGCCAGCGGATTGCCACCTTGAAGCCCAGAAGGGTTCAGTAGCAATTTTGCAGCTGCCACTGTGTGTATAATACAGGGTAATTGTTTTAAAACACTCGCGTATGTTCGCATGTGCATAGAATGTCAAGAGGGGGACTAAGAAACAGTAGTTGACCTTGGTGAGGGACCTGCGGGATGGGTGGGAGGAAGACTTATTTTCACCAACCTGTTGGGAATTCTATTTTTCCCCTTAAACCGTGTGTATGCGTTATCTATTAAAAAAAAATACTACCTTTTTAAAATGAGGCACATTTGAGCAGCCGTGAACGCAGTAATTTACCTAGTTTCGTATTATGTAGAATTGCCCTTGAAGCATACAACTCTCCTGGCCCTTACGTCTTTCCTTTAGTTGTCACTCTAGAAATCCTCAGGGAATCAAGGGGAAGCCTTCAAAATAAGACTAAAGTCTTGACAAACTTTACTGGTGGTTTTTATTGCTGCCTTGAATCTGAGTTTTAAATTTGCTTGTTTGAGAATGTATGGCTTGTCTAATTTTGAAAGAGGCCACCTTTTCTTAAAAGCGCTGCCAGGAGTCGTCCTAGGGTTATAACCAGACCTTATTCCACCAGGGTAGGCCCCTCCAGGAAGGCTCTAGTAGGAAAAGTGAAGGTAGAATATCTCAAGAGTGGACACAGATTGCTGCCTTTGCAGTTCTGATATCCATATAATCTGCTGACCCGGGCTCAAATGGGTTCATCTTTAAGGAAACACATATTCAATATTGAAAGTGAATGTAACATTAAAATCACCCACTCTGAAACAGAAACTAACTGAAATAAAGTGATCCATTGAGTTTCTTTAATCCAGCTCCTAATAAGTAAAGGGCCAGTTTCTCCTAGTTCTCAAATCAGTGGAGGATGAGTTGAGTTGTGAATCTGGACTGTGGATGTTTATTTATGGTGAACCATTTATGATGGTTCTTGGTGTTCTTTTTGTTAAAGCATAAATAAATATCTGTTTCATAATCTGTAGAGCGATGTATTAGGCTCCATAGCAGAGAATATATGGCTCAGTGTCCTCAGACAATAGAAAGACCAATGGTGTGTTTTGGAATCCAAGGAAACACCGTGGATTCTGAATTTGTTTGCATTCGTGTGGCAGTGGTGCATTAGCACTGTGGTTTTCCTTTATTCAGTATTTAATTTTTTTTTAAGGGGTTTATAGAGCAAGTGAGTCTGCCTAGTTCTAGAATAATAGTTTGGTAATTCAAAAGAATATACTTGTTTTGGACTCTCAGTGTTTGTTCTTAGGTTGATTTCCAATTAGTAAGTTTTAAATTGAAAAGTTATCCATTTTTTTTGAGCAAATGTATACTTTTAGAATGTGTTACTGTAGTTGTAGGGAATCATTATAATCTAAATTGGAGTTCATGTGCGATCTAGCCTATATAAATGGCATTTTAATTTTTTTGAATAAACTAAATAATTGAAATCGATGAGACCAACTATCTGACACTTTCACTCAAGAACATTCTGAATTAATGAATTTTAATTGGAATGTTTGGCCCTCATACAAGGTCTCCAAACTTATTAGAGTCTACCCTTCTGAAAAAAATCAAGGTTACTAATGATCTAATCAGATCTGAAGTAACCTTTCCCTGTATATATTGACTGGACTGTTCACATAACTCTACCCTTGAATCTTTCAAATGTGAATGTTAGTGAGAGGTTAGGTTAATGCTAAGGTACCTGGAACAAGAGGGCCATTTAATTTTTCATATTATATTCATCCTATGTCAATATATGAAAACATCTTGAATTTTTAAAGTTGCCTTTTATCCATGGTATTATTGAAGTATGGTTGATGTACTATTTTATATTGGTTTCAAGTGTACAACACAGAGGTTCAACAGTTACCCATATTATTAAATCCTCACCCCCCACTAGTGCAGTTACTATCTGTCAACATAGGAAGATGTTACAGAATCGTTGGCTATATTCTCCATGCTGTACTACCATCCCTGTGACCAACTTATATTATGATTGAGAAGTTTTGTGTCCTTTTATCCCTCTCACCCTCCCAAACCCCTCCCCCATGGTAACTAACAGTCACTTCTCAGTGCCTGTGAGTCTACTGCTATTTTGTTCATTTTGTTTTGTTTTGTTTTTATATTCCACAAATAAGTGAAATTGTATGGTATTTGTCTTTCTCCACCTGGCTTATTTCACTTAGCATAATATCCTACAGGTCTATCCATGTTGTCACAAATGGCAGGATTTCTTTCTTTTTTATAGGTAAATAATATCCCACTGTGTATATGTACCACATCTTCTTTATCCATTCATCTATTGATGGACACTTAGGTTGCTTCCATATCTCAGCTATTGTAAATAGTGTGGCAATAAACATAGGGGTACATATATCTTTTCAAATCAGGGGTTTTGTTATCTTGGGTAAATTCCTAGAAGTGGAATTACTCAGTCATATGGTGTTTCTATTTTTAGTTTTTTGAGGAACTTCCATACTGCTTTCCACAGTGGTTGTACCACTTTACATTCCCACCAACACTGTTGGAGGATTAACATTTCCCCACATCCTTGCCTACACTTGTTATTTATCTTTTGGATGGCATAATTTTTAAAGTTACTTTAATATTGTCTATTTTCCATTATATATGTTTTTTAAGTGTTAGAAGCCCAGCTGGGTTATAGATTGAAAGTGCTATCAAAGGTAAGTGCAGGATCTGTTTGGGTATCTTTTTTCCTTATTAAACCCTAAAGGATAGTAACATCTTCAAAAGCCATAGTCATGACTGTAATGCACCCTGGGCACTTGTTCTGGCATGTTTGAGAGTGGGCAAACTGTATCTTCCCATGGATTTGTCTATTTGAAAGGACAGATTTTTTTAGGAACCATGTGCATGAGACCAGTGGCACCAAAATAATACCAATTCTTTGATGTCATATGAAAATTACTCCAGAGTTTCTTGGAGGAGCTCCTAGATGGATTAATTAGCAAGTATCTTATGTTGGGCAAGAAGAAAGTAGTCACATGAAAGTTATATGTTTTCAGATCTGAGTAGATGATAGTATTTCTCTCAGATTACACTCTTTGGTACTTGATAATATGTATTAATAAACAGATTAAGTGAACTATCATTTGGAGTTAGAGCTTTAAAATGTGAAAGAAATTATTTTGATATTTCTGCCATCAGATGATGCTTAATTACTTCCATTTTCAGATAATATTAAAAAAAGAAATATTGAAAATTTGGCTGTAACATACATCTTGTTTTCTGGGCAGGGCATGAATATTTGGATCTGACCTGGTAGAGGAAAGAGGTAGAATGGAAATTAATTTAAATGCACTGTAAAATAAAGAACTGTGTGCTGCTGAATTGGAATGGTGTTTCTTAAAGTGTTTTAAAGATAACTAAGGTGATTCATTAGTAGCTATTTTGTCCCTCCAACATTGAACTACATTTCTGGTCTGTGCAGCTTCTCTGAGTAATGCCAGGGCTTAATGCCAAGGATCTGCTATACAAATGTGGGTTTCTCTTTTCCCTTTTCATGTCATGACATTTTACATGGAATCTGGTAAAAAAAAAAACTCTAAGTGCAACTTTGCTCTTTAGCATCAAACACAGGGATTGACACACAGTAGGCCTTCAATTAATGTTGAATGAATGATAAAATAAATGATAACAAGGATTTGGCATTCATATTTAGGAGTAGCTTTAACCATTTGAACAATATTTTTGAGCTCCTATCACGTGAAAACTACTTGGTTTTTACTCTCGTAAAATTCCGTGTCTAGATCTTTGGTATCATTTAATCATATGTCTCAAATTTAGTCTGGGCTTTAGTGTATAATCAAGAAAGGGAAATGTCGATAAAGTCACCTAAAATTTAAGGAGAGGTGCATCATGAAATAGACTTATACTTTATCATTTCTACACTGAAAAATGCCACAAGATGGAAACATTTGCAGAAAGGCACAGAGAACTGTTTAGAAAGGTGCTGCAATTTATTCTTTTTAATGGCTGCTAAGTATTCATAATATAGAGACCATAATTTATTTACTAATTTCCCTGTTAATATTTATCTTGTTTCTGGTTTTACCCTACAGGTAAGGCTGCAAATAAATATCCTTATACATTAAAAAAAAAGTCCATGATAATCTGGATAGAGAAGACAGATGCATCTTTAATAATAACGGCAGTGATTTCTTGTGTTTCTCTTGGTAGATGGTGTATGCTTCAAAACACACCATAGGGTAGGTATTATTACCCGACTATTTTGTACATGAACAAACTGAGCTTTAGGAAGGCTATGCAAGTTGTGGTTCAGTATTGAACCAGTTCAGGGCTGAAACTGAATTGGAACCTCTTGAGTAATGGTCAGAGCAATGATGGTGAAATCAGGAGCCTGGGAATGGAGGGCATGTTCTCCAACTAATAGCTCTGTAACCTCAGAATTTTATCACCGGCTGGGCTTCAGCTTCTCCACTGGAAAAAGGAAAGAGTTGGAATAAACTATTCTAAGTTCTATTCTAGCTGAAATAGTTGTCTATGTAATTTAAAAATATTTTAAATGTTAAAAGAGAGATGTAATTAGTAATAAAGTGATACATTTCCTAGTTTCTCAGAAGAATTTTTTCCATCATATTTTGGCATTCCTGATGTTAGGATAATTTTCCAAATGTTGGGAACTTTTTAGTTTATTTTATATTGTTTGTTTTTCCCAAAAAACCTGACTTTAAAGAAATTGGCTTTTCTGCCACTGAAAACATCTTTTTATTTTTTATTTTTATTTATTTATTTATTTATTTTGGTATCAATATACAATCACATGAGCAACACTGTGGTTACTAGATTCCCCCTATTATCAAGTCCCCACAACATACCACATTACAGTCACTGTCCATCAGTGTAGTAAGATGCTATGGAGTCACTACTTGTCTTCTCTGTGCTATACTGCCTTCCCCATGTCCCTTGCTATGTTATGTGTGCTAATCTTAATGACCCTTATTCCCCTTATCACACCCTTCTCACCCACCCTCCCCAGTCCCTTTCCTTTGGCAACTGTTAGTCCATTCTTGGGTTCTGTGAGTCTGCTGCTGTTTTGTTCCTTCAGTTTTTGCTTTCTTCTTATACTCCACAGATGAATGAAATCATTTGGTACTTGTCTTTCTCTGCCTGGATTATTTCACTGAGCATAATACCCTCTAGCTCCATTCATATTGTTGCAAATGATAGGATTTGTTTTCTTCTTATGGCTGAATAATTTTTCATTGTGTATATGTACATCTTCTTTATCCATTCATCTACTGATGGACATTTAGGTTGCTTCCATTTCTTGGCTATTGTAAATAGGGCTGCAATAAACATAGGGGTGCATATGTCTTTTTGAAACTGGTTTCCTGCATTGTTAGGATAAATTCCTAGGAGTGGAATTCCTGGGTTAAATGGTATTTCTATTTTGAGTTTTTTTGAGGAACCTCCATACTGCTTTCCACAATGGTTGAGCTAATTTGCATTCCTACCAGCAGTGTAGAAGGGTTCCCCTTTCTCCACATCCTCGCCAACATTTGTTGTTGTTTGTCTTTTGGATGTTGGCCATCCTAACTGGTGTGAGGTGATATCTCATTGTGGTTTTAATTTGCATTTCTCTGATGATTAGCGATGTGGAGCATCTTTTCATGTGCCTGTTGGCCATCTGAATTTCTTCTTTGGAGAAGTGTCTGTTCAGATCCTCTGCCCATTTTTTAATTGGATTATTTGCTTTTTGTTTGTTGAGGCATGTGAGCTCTTTATATATTTTGGATGTCAACCCCTTATCAGATATGTTATTTATGAACATATTCTCCCATACTGTAGGATGTCTTTTTGTTGTATTGATGGTGTACAGAAGCTTTTTAGTTTGATATAGTCTCACTTGTTCATTTTTGCTTTTGTTTCCCTTGCCCAGGGTGATATGTTCATGAAAAAGTTGCTCATGTTTATGTCCAAGAGATTTTTGGCTGTGTTTTATTCTAAGAGTTTTATGGTTTCATGACTTACATTCAGGTCTTTGATCCATTTTGAGTTTACTTTTGTGTATGGGGTTAGACAGTAATCCAGTTTCATTCTCTTACATGTTTAGCTGTCCAGTTTTTCCAACACCAGCTGTTGAAGAGGCTGTCATTTCCCCATTGTATATCCATGGCTCCTTTATCATGTATTAACTGACCATATATGCTTAGGTTAATATCTGGACTCTATTCTGTTCCACTGGTCTATGGGTCTGTTCTTGTGCCAGTACCAAATTGTCTTGATTACTGTGGCTTTGTAGTAGAACTTGAAGTTGGGAAGTGTGATCCCTCCTGCTTTATTCTTCCTTCTCAGGGTTGCTTTGTCTATTCAGGGTCTTTTGTGTTTCCAAATGAATTTTAGAAGTATTTGTTCCAGTTCATTGAAGAATGCTGGTGGTATTTTGATAGGGCTTGCATTGAATCTGTAGATTGCTTTAGGCAGGATGAACATTTTGACAATATTAATTCTTCCTACCCACACAAGAGCATGGGATGAATTCCCATTTATTAGTGTCCTCTTTAATTTCTCTTAGGAGTGTCTTGTAGTTTTCACGGTATAGGTCTTTCACTTCCGTGGTTAGGTTTATTCCTAGGTATTTTAATCTTTTTGATACTATTGTGAATGAAATTGTTTTTCTGATTTCTCTTTCTGATAGTTCATCATTAGTGTATAGGAATTCAACAGATTTCTGTGTATTGATTTTGTATACTGCAACTTTGCTGAATTCAAATATTAGTTTTAGTAGTTTCAAGTGGATTCTTTGCCACTGATAACATCTTAAAGCATAAAAATTTATTAATTCCGAGGGGATTGATCGCAAGAAGACATCTCTGAGTTTGGGATGGTAATTGAACACTCACCAAAGACAAGGGGATTCAAATGGGGTGGAAAAGAGGGACACTTGACCTAGTAAGTGGAGAGCATTGGGATAGCTGCTGGGCTTCTGTGAGTCCTTGAGGTTTTCCTCTTTTCTTTTTTTTAAATTTGAGGTATCATTGGTATGCTGGTAAACTGGGTCTCCAAAAAAAAACAAAAAAACAAAACCCGGTTATAGCATGTGTGTATTTCTTTTGTGTAAATGCAAGAATTCTGGTCACCAATTGCAACATGAATGTGGGGGTTAAGGTTTCCCCCCACAGAACAAGCAATTCTGTGACAAGCAGAGGCAGCGCCAGATCCCAGAGGTTATGGGCTCAGTCCCACCGCACTGTCCCCTCATCCCCTTCAGATGCCAGCTGCAAGCCCAGGTTATTACCTGTGCTTCTGGCCAACTGGCTATAGATGGGAGTTTTCAGGGACCTCCTTCTTGGGTTCTGTTTGCTAGAGCAGCTGACAAAACTCAGAAAAACTTTTCACTTACAAGGTGACTGGTTTATTAGAAAAGGATATAACTCAGGAACAGCTAGATGTGTAGGCAAGGTATGGGGAAGGGTCTTGGAGCCCTCTACAAGCATGCCATTCTCCCCAAATATCCATATGTTCACTAACCTGTAAACTCTCTGAACCCCGTCATTTTGGTTTTTTATGGAGGCTTCATTACATAGATGAGACTGATTAAATGATTGACCTTTGGGCATCATTCAACTTCCAGTTCCTTTCTCCTTCCTGGTGGTCTGGAGGCTGAGACTGAAAATTCCAACCCTCTGATCAGGGAGGTTGGCCCCACAGGCAATCAGCCCCTGCCCTTAGGAGCTTCCCCCCAAATCTCATTAACATAGCAAGGCACCTTTAGGACTCTCATCACTTAGGACATTCCAAGGGTTTTAGGAGGTTTTTGCCAGTAATGGAGTTGAAGAGCAAATATAAATATCTTATTATAAAGCACAGTATCACAAAATAATTCCATCATGGCTGATTTCAAGCTACCAATGGAAGGTGAACATGGAGTTGGAAAGATTCGGCTTTCTTGGTAGTTCGTATCAGCTAGTTCTAGCACACCACTTACAAACAGTGAAATGCACTGAATATTTTTAGCTCAATCAATAATTTATCCAGAATATATTTAGCACTTACAAGATATCAGGCACATGGGGAAAGCATGGTAAAAAATAACGAATTTTTACTCTTAAGAATGTTATAATTTATCAGGTTATCTAAATGATTTTTAAGAAAGGACTCTTGGCATTGAGAACAGTTGATCGGCTCTCTTTCCATTGACAACAAAGTAAATATCAAGTAGACTCTTGGATGCCTGGATTAGAAATGAGAGAATTGAAGTCTGTACCTGGTTTTTTAGGCATTAGAATGGGGGAACAGGATTTTAAGACCCTATTTCTATGGAGGTTAAGTTAGGCATAATAAATTTTTCTGCCCCTTGTTATGGTTGGTGCATGGGCATGTTTACTGAGGTATAATTTGTACCTCACATTTCTAGAGAATGAATGATCTAAGGTCTGAATGGGAGAAGTCTGTGGGGGAATTGTTCCTTGGCATGTACTTAATCTGAGAATTTTTGAAAATATGATTTTAACTGTGGATGAAAGTTAAAAAGAGAAAACCAGAACTTTTTAAAGCAGCTTTATTGAGATATAATGTATATACATAAAATCCACCCATTTAAAGTGTACAATTCAGTGAATTTTAGAATAATTACAGAGTTGGAAAACCCTCACCACAATCTAATTTTAGAACATTTTCATTGCTCTTATAGAAGTACTCATTACAATCAAAAAGCATGATTTTAGAATTAGGAAGACCTGTGTTTTAGCCTGAGTTTTACTAGTAAGCAACTGTGTGACCTTGGTAAGCTAAATCTTAGTTTCCACACCTTTGAAATAGAGGGTAAGAACACCTCCCTTTCAATATTTTTATAAGGATTATGAATAATGCACACAAAACACTTGGGACATAATCAGTATTAAATAAATGGTAGTGCTTATTGTTGAATTATGTCTGCATCTTTTTAATTTCTGTACTTTGTTCATAACCTGAGAGCCCCTCCAATAGTCTGCCCTCTACTAAATATATCTTTGAACATATCTTTTAAGAGAAAATATGGTGGAGTGGAAAGAGGAAGCCTGAACTCTTAGAATAATGTACTAAGGTTTTCTGGGTCTACTATTGAATTGCTGTATTGGGCAAATCACTTAACTTTCTCTGTTTCCTTATATGAGAAAGTAGGGTAACAACATCCACCTTGCAGGATTGTTCTGAATGTTTGAGGAAATATACATGACATGTTGATATATTAGGTACTGCATAAATAGGAGCTATTATTCTATGATATGAGAAGCTACCATCTTTGAAGTAATTACATCTAGGAATAAAATTAATGTACAAAATTCAAGACATGGATGGAAAATTTGGTTGTGCACTATGTGAATATTTGCTGTATTAATTTTTATATTTTAGTGCTAGTAAAGTGCCAGATACATAGTCCTTAATAAAATATTTGGTTAAAAAATACATAGATGAGTCAGTAAAGAAGAGAAAGTATGTTCCTCATTCTGTTTCAGTTTCCTCCAAAATTTAGGTGTCCAGGAGGAGGGTTCATTTTCCAAGCTTCTAGTTTATCTACTTACCTCCTCTCATCTGGAGGGCAAGATGGGGGAGAATGACAGGATAATTAGAAATTATAAAAATTACAACAATAATTGCTTAATTTGTAGACATCTGTGTATTTTTAAGTACTTTCATGTTATTTCTTTAAATTTGTGTCTCACAGCAACCATTACCAGGCAATTGGAGTAAATGGTCTCAGGGAAAAGAAAAAGAAGGTTCAGAGGTGGACTTGTTCATCGTCCTTATGGAGCTAGTATGAGGCAAAGTTAAATGAGGGAAGGGAAGGTTAAATAGAAGATCTTGTGTGTTGTTCCTGGCAGGAGCACAGACTGGGGCAGCTGTTCTGTAAAGCAGTCTGGCATTACTTACACCAATTAACTAGTTATTTACTCTGGGATCCGGCAATTTCATTCCTACAGGTGGACAGTGGAATGTGTCCATAGGTCCCCAAGAGGACATGCCCAAGATTATTCCCTGCTGGGTTATTGGTGGTTGAGGGGAGTGGAAGGTAATGTTGTGACCGTTGGTAGTTGCTGGTAGAGGGAGCGGTAGAATGGTGGGTGCACATCATGGAGTTATCTGCAGCCATTAGCTGATTAGATAAATAACAGCAAAAAGAATGGATCTTAAGAATATAGTACTTGGTGGAAAATGTAAGAGTGCGATAGGTGTATATTTATCATTTATGTGATTTAAAAATTCATAAGCATAGCACAGTACACATCCTGTAAGAACACTTCTGTAAAATACTCATTAAGCACATTAGAATGGCTGTGAGGCCCAGTGCATGGGAGTAGGCTATGGAGATAAAAAGGAATAAATAAAGAAAATAATGATAATGTGCCATGAGCCATTAAGTCTAGCTAATTCAGCCCACTAAATGCTGAAGTTAAAACAACACTTTATCACTTGTGATAGTTTGAATACTTTTTAATGTGACCAACTCTGTTATCCCAGGTTTAACCAGAGACCCTCATATCATAATGCTACATGGGATGGATGTTCCGAGTGAAATAAAATTTGAATTGGTTTCTAAAGTCAAGTGAAATTTCACACAGAAAGCAACACATTTTTCTTTTGAAAACATTTACAATATGGTGCAGTTGAGTCAGTATAATTTAAAAATTAAATTCCTTTTTAATTTTGCATTTTGGATAATAGGAACCGATGTGTCATACCGTTTTATTGCTCTTTACAGAGTTAGAATGTAATATACTATTTAATTCTAAAATGATACTCCACCTATCTTTATCATTCTTCATGGATTCAGAAAGTGTTCAGTGTCCTATAATATCTAGAAATAGTTGTCTGCATGTTATTCTTAAAGGATTTAAATGTGTGACTTTGTTTTTGGCACATATAGCCTCTTCTATTGTAGTATTTGTTTTCCAAGTTAAATTTGAAGTATAAATAGATCCCTTTTTTATTGTTGTTGTTAGCTTAAGACAATGTGGATTTATGTTCTAGTTCTGGAGGTCAGAAGTGCAAAATGGGTTGGTAGGACTTTGTTCCTTCTGGAGGCTCTAGGGGAGAAAATTCTTTACCTTTTCTGACTTCTAGAGCCTGCCTGCTTTTCTTGGTTCTTGCCTTCACATCACTCAGACCTCTGCTTTGATCATCATTTTTAATAGACTGCTTTTTAAAAAATTAAAAAAAACCTTTATAATTAATTAATTAAAATATTGGTACACAATCTTATGATGGTTTCACATATACAACACTGTGGTTTCAACATTCACCCATATTATTCAAGTCCTTACCCCCTCTCTGTTGCGGTCACTGTCTGAATAGATTGCTCTTTAACTGCCCTTCCCTTTCTACTCACTGTTTGTGACCCTTGTGAAATGAGAGTTATGTAAAATGGTAATATTTTGTGTATACTGTACAATTTTATAACAACTGTTTACCAGTTTAAACATCCTGTTTAAAAAAAATCATAGTAGTTAAAAATTCAACTCAAAATTATCAGCCTTTTAAAAATGTTCATTGATCACGACTGTCAAGTGTTGCTGGTACTTGGTGGGCAAACTGCTGAGACAAGGTCACCCAGTTGTTTTAATGATAGGTATAGAAGCTGGAGATAAGTTGGTTACACCTTTAGGAATCTGTGTCCACTTGGTGTGAGTGGTGTGAAGATGAGAATTTCAGGTTAATCCATAATATGCAGAGGAAGGCCTAGCTCTTGTATAAGAATTTCATCTACAGTACCATGCAATAAAATGTTGACAACAAAGAATGATTTTAATGCTGTGTTTTATCTTTCAGGACAATGTGAATGAAACAGTAAGGCAGGGAAAGCATTGCTCTCTGGTAGAAGGGATATAAATTCAGAGAATATGTGAAAATGAGGTTCATAGATGCGATTCTAAACTGTTCTGCAACTCAGTTTCCTCATCTACAAAATGGAGATAATGGTAATACCTACTTTATCCAGAGTTTGAAGGATCAAGTGGTATGATTATTAAGTAATATATTTAATTCAAATTGCTTAGTACTATATGAACATATTGGTGTTTTTTACAGACATTTTTTCAATGTACTGCTCTTTTTCAGTTTGATAGCTTTTCCACTGAACCAGTTTAACATCTTGCCAAAGATGATAAATAGTAGCAAATAATATCTTGGTGATGATGAGACACTTTAAAGTTGATTCCTTAAGAGTTCTGGAATGTTTAGCATCTCTTTGAGGTTTTGACAATTTTATAATCTTGCTTAAATCTTATTAAGTATACCAAGAAACTGTGCTGTTTTAGTTTACTGGGTCCAACAGAGTAGATACATATGCAGTAATTAAATCTCCTTGTAGCTTTGTGCTGCAATTTGCAAAATCTAGTTGGATTGCAAAGATGTTACTGGGTATGAGATGGCATGGCTTAGATTGGTGTGGATGTTCACTTAAGTCACCATTGAGTCTCTCAGTGTGTGGAACTGATCAGCCTGATCAGGTGTTTGAAGAATCCATGTAATGAATTGCTGTCCAACTTGGGAAATTGGGGTTCAGTCTAGTATTCAGAATGCATATCCGCTCAGTCAGATCAGTTAACTTGTACAGAGAGTAACCTCTTAACTGGTAAGATTTCTCCCTACTCAAAGATTCTCCATGCTCTGACATCCAAACTGTGGTGAGGTTGTCAGTCAAGTCTACTATATGCTGTTTTGCAGAACCTCCTAGTGCCCTTATTCAGAGCTGTAGGTTTTCCCAGAAATCGATGAAGACTCCGAGTTGCCAGATGTCTTCTGGTAATGAGTAAATACTTAATGCACATTTGCATGGATTCCTGAATGAGCCTTTTATCTGTTTGTGATCATTGCTAAGTTAGAAATCTGAGAACTTAATGAGATATTTCTCCCCTTCTCATGTAACAAGGTACAAATTCTTCAAATTCTACCCCATACATGGCTTTTTGAATTCAATTTTCTCTCCAACTCTGTGCCACCCTTAACCATCTTTCACTTCAGCCATTTGAACAGTTGCCTAAATTGTCTCCTTGCTTCCACACTGTCTTCCAAGGGACAGCTAGCCTCGCCAGTTATCTTTACCAAACAAAGATAGGCTGTCATTCCCCTGCTTAAAAATCTTTAATGGTTACCTATTATAAGTAGGGTAAAGTCCAGACAACTTAGGGGTTGCACAGAAGGTCTTTTACCATCTGTCCCAATACAACTTACCATGTTCACCTTGTTTTTTCTGAGACATCTGTCCTTGTGACCATGTTATACTTACTTCTCCAGCCTTTCCTGAAATGGACTGTGCCTTTGCATTCTTCCAGGTCTTTGTACAAGTTTCTCTCTGTTATTTTTTGCTGCTCTCATTATTCTTTTCCTGGAAACTCCCTACAATACCTTCAGTACCTAGTTCAAATGTCCCCTCTTCTAGGCAACTTTCCTAGACTTCTGCAGATAGTGACAGTCACTCTATCTTCTATAGTGTCGTAGCACTACATGTACATTTGATTGTCATGGCATTTATGACATTTTAGTGGAATTATTGATTTACTTTGTCTTCCTTAACTAGCTGGACAATGAGCAGTTACAGGGCATATTGATGTTTTCCCACCATTTTTGTGTGCCTTCCCACATCTAGGTCCTAGCACATCTGATGCTGAGTTTACAGCTGTTGAACAAAAAGATACTTGGTACTTGGACAGTACTTGCCTATATAGTCTCCTGTAGGACAGGAGGTTAAGGTTTCTTTGACCTTCAAAAACCTTAAAAAATATTTATATTCAAGTCAGAAGTAGATACATGAGAAGATTTTAGATGTGTTTTAGAAATCTGCCAAGAGTATACACAGATAATAATATCTAACAATATTTTTATCTTTTGGAAGTTGTGAGTTTGCAACTGTTTTCTACTAATGGTAGCACAGTGTAAGATTTGGGTTTTGTAGTAGCTGTGTGCCTTGGATAACTGAAATTAGCTTCTCACAGACTCATTTCTTCATCTTTAAATGAAGATTCAGGTCTCACAGAGTTGTTGAGAGAATTAAATGAGATACTCAATGGAAAGCACTTAGTACAGTGCTTGGCACATGGCTACTACATATGGGCATCTACCAATAATGTTGAGTTTACTGTGTGTGTAATATCTGTTTTAATATATGTTAACAATATGAGTTTCCACTGTTTATTATCCTAGTAAGCAAGGGACTGTTCTCTTTTGCAAAAAAACACAGTAAATTCTTTTGCCTAAAATTCCTCTTCTCCCTTCCTCTTACTATGTAATGGTGGGAATTTATCCAACTTTTTTCCTTAAAGTGGTCTTTTAAAATAGAGGTTATTTCTATAATCAGTTGATAATAAAATAAAACTTATCTCTGTTCTTCTTGCTTATGATAGGTAACAGCTAAAGCTTATGAACATTACAGAGATCTTATGCATAAATTTAGCAAAAAGCACCATCGTCGTCTTCTTGTAGAACCCAAACCAATGCTATAGTTCTTTTGATTGGTTTGTAATATTTATAACCAAGTGATCTAGAGAATGGAATCGTAATTAAAGTCAGAAGAAAGGTTAGGAGAACACACTCATAGTAACATAACAAGATATTACATATCTAGTGTGCAAAGAGCTCTTAGACGTTGTGAAGAAAAGTGCCAAAAGGAGATGGACAGGGGATATGAGCAGACACCTCATGAGAGAGGAAAACCAACAGTCCGTGAGAAGCTAATTTCAGTTATCCAAGGCACACAGCTACTACAAAACCCAAATATGTGAAGAAATTTTAAAGTCACAAGTCATAAGATATTAAAATGACCAATTTCTCTATTTGATAATATTTTACCTTTTAGATTAGCAAAAAATCCAAAGAAACATCCTGTTTAGGATGTTGAGGATATGGGCTTTTCCAAATGTTGCTGATTTGAGTGACAGTTGTACAATTTTTTTTTTTTTTGGCTCAGGGAATACTTAGGCACACTATGTAAGGATATATTTGCAGGGATATTTATCACTGTGGTTTTTGTAAAGCAAAAACACTGGAAACAAACTTAATTTACCTTAATGGGACTGGTTGAATGTCTTACAGTTTCTCTTAAAGGTAATTTAACCATGAGTTAGGCCACACATAGTACACTGCTAGGAGATGCATTTTTTATTGTGAGTATAGCATGATCCAATTTTGAAAACAAGAAAGAAAAGGACATTCGTATTTGAGCATAGGTTTTCTTTTTTTTAATTGAAGTATAGTTGATATACAGTAATATATTGGTTTTAGGTGTACATGGGCATAGATTGTTGATGGATTTGGTTACCTCCCTTGAGGGAAGTGGGGAATTACTAGATTTTCTTTTTGCTTGATATGTTAAAATGAGCATGTATTTTGTAGTTAAAAATGTGCAATAAAGCAAAAGAAAATCAAGGAAAGAAAAATTTTAGTTAAAGGAATAGCAAAGGCTTGTTCTCTTGGACATGTTTTGCTTGCACAAATTTTTATACTGTCATTTACTCTATATCTGATCTTATGAGTATTTCTTATTCACATAGTCACAGAATTCCACTCTCTAAAATGGCTTGGTATGTGTATTTGTGGAAGTCTTCTCGGTGCTAATTAAAATTTTTGGTCCCTGTGTACAGGCCTGTGTGTTTGGAACTCAGCTGGAGCTACGTAGAATTTTTGTTTGGATGTTGATAGCTTAACCATGTTTTTATAGGGTGGAATAAAAAAATGCTTTTTTCCTCTAGTTTCATGTCCAAAATTGAGGTAGTCCTATCCCCATCCATTTTATTTACAGTTAAGTAAAATCTTTGACTTATTGGCTCTTCCCATTTAAAATTTTTGCTTTGCCTTTGATTAAAGTTTAAGTTTTTTTAAATATCTTTTTTTATTACGAAAGCAAATGTTCATTCCTAAAAATCAGAAAACTAGTCAAAATGTCAAATAAACCCAACCCCCTCTCTTCTAAAGCAAAAAACCATGCAAATTCCACTTACTTGTTGTCAGTCTTTTGACCCCTTGGTAATATTCTTTCAAACTATTCATTGCAAATATTTTCTGTAGAGTAGTAATGAGGGTGAAGGGCTTTAATAGGGTGTATTGTAAGAAATAATTGTTACTTAAAAAATTTTTTTATTTTTTGTCCTGATGATCAGTTGGGCATGGGTGTGAAATATCACCACAGGCCTGTAAAAATGAGAGATTGATTATATTCACACGTCCTAGGAGAGTGGTGTGGCATGACATACAGAGGCACATATGGGAGAGCTCCAAGGGGTCAGGGTAGAATATACATGAAGGGATTTCGCTGGTGTGATTGAATGTCATTAAGTTTCAGTCGAGGGTGGGCAGGAAGAGGAACTTGTGGCAGGGACCAGCCTTATCACAGTGGTGTGCCTCATCACCCAGGCAGGGTATTCATGGCCTGTTCTTCAGGATGTTGAGGCATCGGGAAAACAGGAAGTTTAAAAAATTTGCAATACACAGACAAATCACAGTTTTCATTGCTAGAGCTGGTTGACTTGTATCTTAGTTTTCTTATCTGGAAAATGGACGTAATAAATAGTACTAACCTAATAGAGGGTTGTTACAAGCACTAAATTGTAAAGCTCAGTGTTTGGTTCATAGTAAGTTCTTTTTATTGCTATGGTTAGAGGCTTCATATATCATTATTTTTATTATATAAGTAATACATGTTCAATATAGAGACATCGGTCACTGTGCTTCTGAACCTTTTTGTAGCGTGGCATATTGGGGTCCAAGGAGCAGGCTGCTCCTAGATGAAGGTGTGGCCATCATTACAAGGCTGTGGCCACCCTAGCTCTTTTTCATTATCTTAAAGACCAAAGGATCAATAACTTCCCACCTCCAGGACCCATGTAGGCCTTACAGTGTGTTACTAGAAGTAGAACATGACAAGGGATGTGGACAGTTTTGTGAGGACCAAACTTATATATTTTTGAGGACAGCCAAATCTTCCTTCAGATGGTAGGTTATACCAATTTATATATCACCAAAGTATACAAGAGGGCCTGAACTTCCCATGGCACCATATTATTTTTTTTCTTTACCTTTGCCAATGTGATCAGTGACCAGTGCTGCACATTGTTTTACTTTGTGATTATAAATTTTTGATCAACGTAAAAGTCAAATATGAAATACTAGCATTAAAAAAAGATCCTCAAGGGATAAAATACAGAGGCACTAATACCTGTCAGCCTTAGAAATCACTGTTTGGGTAAGGAGCTATTGATCTGTCTTTGCTTTGTAGCTGTCCTGGGAGCTTATCTGTTCACATTACATCACTGCACCTTGTGCTTCTCCCAACAGTTGTATGATCTGTTATTAAATTGAGATTCTACATGGAAATCTCCATTCTGAACTTTTTTTCCCTTTAATATTGATGAATGTGAAATTGCAAGACTATAGAGGACAACCCATGACGTGAGAGGAAGGTTGAGACTTACTTTCCTGGGCTAGGATCCAAAGAACTGTCCTTGCTATGTTTGAAATTTCTTCCTTAGCACTATTTAATCACATAGCTTACTTTGGTAATACAAAATTTGTTTCTCCAAATGCTTGCTTTATTTATGAGAATCTGTACTTAGATTGCAGCAATCACTTCTTTTGACTATTTTTTTCCCCTTGATCAGTTTTTCTTGAAACAGCAAGAAAAGTAGTAAAAAACATAAGTTTAATACTTAGAATGACATTTTCTAACTTCCTTGGATTTTGGCATTAAAAGTAAAATTTGTATGGGATATATGGTGTTAATGATTCTTGGTAGAGAGTATTATTTTCATGTCATATTCTTTTGTAATAGGTGCAAAAAAACTTGAATACACAAACATTATATATAGCAATATTGTATGTATGATTCTTCAGAGGAAAATATAACATTCCTAACTCACCATCTTAAGGAAATTTCCTAATGTTGCAGCTAGGTTTATTTTGTACATCTGCTTTTCTGGTTTTTCTTGTACCGGGGATAATTCAGTGTTAAGGAATAGAGTTAAACTAATTTGGTCAAGATGGTCCTCAAATTTCAAACCTGTGATCTTCAAATCAGAACCTTAATATCTTTTGGCCAAATGCTGTTGCAAAGCTTGAATTGAAAAAAAAATCATGAGAACAAATATAACATTCATGCTAGAACAGAATTGCAAATATACAAAATAAGTATTTAAGAATACATCTTGCAAACTGTCAGTACAGCTCTTTGAAATTGTAGTGTCTCAAATACCTTTTATTCTGGCATTACAAGGAAGTACAACAAAAAGTGCCCAGAATTTACTCTCTTGCCATTGCTCAGCCACACACCCCCTTTTCGTCTCTCTGCTTTTGTTCAAATTCTTCTCTTTGTATATTTTATGCCCTTATCTACCCAGGAAAGGTTTTTGTGTTTGACGCCCATCCTTTGAATATCACCTATTTTATAAAAGCTTCTTGAATTTGTGCCCCTCTTTCTCCCACCAGAGGTATGTGTTTATAGAGCTTGCAAACCTTTATGCATTATACTTTTAATTTATCTGACATTGACACACCTCTTTGTGCCAGGCATTCTGCAGGAACTGGATTTACAATGGCAAATGAAACACTGTCTTTGATCTCCAGTACTAATGTATTTTAAAAAGTTAATAGATTTTTTTTTCTAGAGCTGTTTTAGGTTTACAGAAAAACTGAATTAAAAGTACAGTGACCTCCCACGTAGACCCTCCCTCCCAACCCCACACACAGTTTCTCCTATTATTAATATCTTGCATTAGCATGGTACATATTTTGTGATTGATGAGTGAACATTGGTACATTATTATTAATTAAAACCCACCATTCACATTAGTGTTCACTTTTTGTGTTGTACAGTCCTATGGATTTTAATGAAAGTATAATGTCTGTATTCTTCATTGCACTATCATACTAAAAATCCCCTGTGCTCCTCTTATTTACCCCTTTCCCCTCCGTCAACCCCTGGCAACCACTAATGTTTCTCCCGTCTGTGCTTTTTGACTTTTGCAGAATGTCTTATACAGGCATACCTTGGGGGTATTGTGGATTTGGTTCCAGACCACTGCATTAAAGTGACTATCACAATAAAGTGAGTCAAATGAAGTTTTTGGTTTCCCAGTGCATATAAAAGTTGTTTTTACACTATGCTGTAGTCTATTAAGTGGGCAATAGCAGTGTGTCTAAAGAAACAATGTATATACCTTAGTTAGAAATTACTACTAAAAAGTGCAAACTAGAATCTGAGCTTTCAGTGAGTCATAATCACTAATCATGGAATACCATAACAAATATAATAATGAAGAAGTTTGCAATACTACCAAATATAGAAAGTTCCCCTCTATTCTTAGTTTGCTGAGAGTTTTTATCATGAATGAGTGTTGGCTGTTGTCAACTGTTTTTTCTGTATCTTATTGATACCATAATTTTTCTTCTGTAGTCTGTTGATGTGACAGATCCCATTGATTTTCAAATGTTGAACTAGATCTGCTACCTGGAATAAATCTTGCTTGAGAGGTACAAGTATTTTTATACATTGTTGGACTTAATTTGCTAAAATTTTGTTGAGGGTTTTTGTATCTATGTTCTTGAGAAATATTGATTTGTAGTTTTCCTTTCTTGTAATTTCTTTGTCTGGTTTTGGTATTGGGGTAATGTTGCTTCATAGAAAGAGTAAAATATACTCCCACTGTAAAAACAATAAGTATTCCCTTTACTTGTATTTTCTGGAAGAGAGTAGAATAATGGTATGATTTATTTCTCAGATGTTTTATGTATGTCATCAGTGAACAATTCTGGAAGGTTTATTATTTTTGTTTATGAAGGTTATTATTTTGTTGAACTTCTTTGCTCCTTTTTTAATGGATTGTCTGTCTTCTTTTTACACTGTAAGAGTTTTTATAGTTTAAGAATTAGAAAAAAATTAAAGTATCATTGATATACAATCTTATGTAGGTTTCACATGAACAACATTGTGGCTTCCGCATTCACCCATATTATCAAGTCCTCACCCCTACCCATTGCAGTCAGTCTAACAGCGTAGTAAGATGCTATAGGGTCATTACTTGTCTTCTCTGTGCTGTACTGCCTTACGAAGATTATTATAGATTTGATTTCTTTAATAGATATAGGCCTATTCAGATTATCTATTTCTCCTGTGTGAGTTCTGGTAGATTTCAAGGTATCTCTCAAGAAATTAGTCCATTTTATCTAGGTTGTCAAATTTGTGGGCGTAGAACAGTTCATAATATTCTTTTGATTTCCATAGGATCTGTAGTGATGGCTCCTCTTTTATATATGATATTAGTACTTTGTGTCCTCTCTTTTTTTCTTGGTTAGCCTGGCTAGAGCTTTATTAACTCTATTGGTCTTTCCAAGACCAGCTTTTGGTTTTGTTGATTTTCTTTGTTTTTTTCCCTGTTCTCAATTTCATTGATTTCTGCTCTTTTATTATTTATTTTCATGTTTTAGACATATATTACTCTTATTTCTCCAGTTTCCTAAGGTGAAAGCTTAGGTTATTGATTTTGGATCTTTTTTCTTTTCTAATGTGTACATTCAATTCTACACATTTTCCTAGAAGCACTGCTTTCACTGCAGTTCATAAATTTTGATATGTTGCATTTTTATTTTCATTTGGTTGAGAATATTTTAAATTTCTTTTGAGATTTCTTCTTTGATTCATGTGTAGTTTAATCTCTATTTTGATTTTTTTTGCTTTCTGTTACTGATTTCTAGTTTAATTCCATTGTGATCTGAGAGCATACTTTGTATGATTTCTGTTGTCTAAATTCGTTAACATGTGTTATGGCTCAGAATATGGTCTGTCTTGATGAATGTTCTATGTGACCTTGAGAAGAATGTATATTTTGCAATTGTTGGATGAGATGTTTTATAAATGACAATTAGACCCAGTTGTTTAATGGTACTGTTTAGTTCATCTGTGTCCTTACTGATTTTTTGCTTGCTAGATCTTTCAATTACTGATAAAAGTATTGACGTCTCCTCTATAATAGTGGACTAATTTATTTCTCTTTGTAGTTCTAGCAGTTTTTGCTTCATATATGTTGACATTCTGTTTTTAGAGACATACACATTAATGATTGTTATGTCTTTTTGTAATATTACCTTTTTAATCATTATGTAATCCTCCTCTTTACTGCTGATATTTTTCCTTTCTTTGATGTTCACTTTTTTGAAATTAATGTTGCTACAATCAATATTATTTTCTTTCAATTTATGTTAACATGAGATATCTTTCTTCATCCTTTTAATCTATGTGTGTCTTTATTTAAATGGGATTCTTGTAGACAACATATAGTACTTTTTTTTTAATGCATTCTGACAGTCTCATAATTTGTGTCTAACTTTTAATTTTCAAGTTATCATTTATATAACTGATTTAATATCTACCATATTTTTAATTGTTTTTGTTGCCCTGCCTGTACTTTGTTTTGTTTTCCACTTTTTAAATGTTTTGTCTTTTCTAATTTTAAAGAGAATTTTATATGATTATTCCATTTTCTCTCCCTTCTCTTTGCATATAAATTATGCTCTGTTAAAAAAATCTTTTTAGTGGTTGTTATAGAGTTTACAATATCAACTTATAACATTTTACAATAATCCCAAGTCCACTTTTAAATAACACCATCCTCTATGCAAGTAATTTATAGTATTCTCAATTCCTCCCCTTCATCTCCTGTAATGTTGTTCTGATTCATTTCACTTTATCCAGAAGGCAAAATCACTGAGTACATTGTTGGTGTTATTACTGAATGAGAATTGTTATTGAGTAAATTCTTACCTGTTAAGTAAGTTAAGAAAAGAAAAGTGAAGTTTTATTTTACTTTAATTTAGTCCTTCTCTAGCACTCTTCTTTCTTAGTGTAGGTCCAAGATTCTAATTTTCTTTCTTTGAAGAACTTCCTTTAACATTTCTTGCAAGGCAGGTCTACTAATAACAAATATCTTTAATTTTTGTTTGTCTAAGAGTCTTTATTTTTCATTCTTATTGAAGAATAATTTCATTGGATATAGAATTTTAGGTTGGTAGGTTTTTTCTTTTAGAACTTTAAATATTTCATGCCATTCTTTTCTTGCTTGTATGGTTTCTGAAGAGAGATCAGTATAATTCTTTTCCTTTTCCTCTTTAGATTAGGCATTTATTTCCTCTGGCTTCTTTCAAGATTTTTTCCCTTTGTCTTTTCAGCTTGAATATAGTATGTTGAGGTGTGGACTTTTGGTATTTTTCATGCTTAGCATTCTGTGAACTTCCTGGATCTATGTTTTTGGGTCTTTCATTAATTTTTGAAAATCCTTAGCTATTATTTCTTCAAATACTTTTCGGTTTCTTTTTCTTTCTTTTCCTTCTGGCATTACCAATTTGCATATATTACATCTTTTGTAATTGTCCCACAGTTTTTGAATAATACTCTGTTTCATTTTTTTAAATTGTCTTTTTCCTTACATTTTGATTTAGGAAGTTTCTATTGATACCTTCAAACTAAATCTTTTCTTTGCCATGTCCACTCTACTGATGGCATTCTTCATTTCAGTTACAGTGTTTTTGATTTCTAAAACGTCCTTTTGATTCTTTCTTAGACTTTCCATCTCACTGTATATACTACCAATCTATTCTTGCATGCTATTCACTTTTTTCATTAGTGTCCTTAGTGTGTACATCAGTTTGAAATTCCGTTTAATAATTCCAGCATCACTGTCATATCTGAGTCTAGATCTGATACTTGCTCTGTGTCTTTAATCTATGCTTTTGCCTTTGTGTAGCTTGCTCAAGCCTTTGATCCAAGAACTGCTTTCTCTTTTTTGAAAGTCAGGATTAGCTCTAGTTGAAGTGTTGGTTTCCAAACTACACTAAGTTTCTTCTTGATGTAATAAGGATTCAGAGAAGTTGAAAAGAGAGAAATTGAAAATTTTCCCCCTAAGTGATTCATTGTTTATAAGCCCCTTTCCTTCTCTTTCACTGTGGGGGAATTTCCTGTTAAATTCATTCATAAAATGCATCTGTGTATCATTCATCACACATAAGAATCCTCTAGTACAGTGGCACATATGCACAAAAAGATTATTTAGTAAATGGTAGTTAACCATAATTGTTAAAATCCACACATCCTATTATGAATAGGGACTGAATTTTAAAAATAATTTTTTAGGATTTATTTTTAGATTAACCTACCCCAGAGACCCTCATTTTTTTCTCTCTTGGATGCCACATTCTTCTTCCATGTATCATAGCACATATTCCTGCTTCCACAGACAAGAAAAAAAACAGTAACAGACCTTAAATTCCCCCAATTTTTTTTGTTGTTGAAAATTTGCAAGTTCTTAAACTATTTGTTACTACTCTGCACTGCTGATAGAGCACCACCTGGAATTAGTGGGACAATGGGAAAGGGCATGTGCAGATATATAAGATAAGGACTGAGGGAGCTGACAACTTCTGCTGCAGATAAGACCCAGGAGCACTGTTCCTAGTACTACGACCTTAGCACACTGTTCTCTTCCTTTAGTCACAATTTAAAAATGCACATTTATTTATTTATTTATTTTGATAATTCAAGTAACATATGTTCATTATGGAAAATACAGGAAGTATAGGCAAAATAAAAGTAATATCCTGTCACTCAGAAGTGACCATGGCTAATTTGACCACAGGCTTTCTTGGAGGAATAGCGTGCACATGTTTTCTCCACTTTTCGTTATTCACTCACTCAGCCACTTTGCCCCTGCAGTGTCTCTCCTACTGGTCTTATATGTTAGTAGCCATACAGTTGTGAGGAAATTACTAATGTCTCCATACTGCAGCTCCCTTATTTATAAAATTGGGATAGCAATTTACCTCATCGGTGTCATTGTGAGCATTAAATGATTGGATGCATAGAAAGCATTAAGAATGGAGTCCAGGACAGTAAGCTGTATATCAGTGCTGGCTGTCTATAATTGTGCTCCCTGCAAGAAAGAACGAATGTCTTCAGCAATGCTAGTTCTTGTCATTATCTCTGATTGCAAAGTTCAGTTCTGGCCCAATCCCTACCTTTTTACATTTTCATTCTTCAGGGCTTATCTCAAATGCTTTCTTTCCAAGAGTTTTTTAATCCTTACCATGGATTTTGTTTTTCCCTCTTTTAGTGTTACAACTGTGGCACGGAATGTGTTGAATTACAATCCTCTTTTGAGTTTTGACTTAAAGAGGGGATTCCTATATAGGTAGGCTGGATTGTCAGGTGTAATAGCAGCAAAGGAATTTGGGGCAGATGGAAAACTAGGCTTTGGCTGATTATTGGAATTCTTGACATGACCAAGGCTTGGGTTTCTCGGCACGGTAAGAGTTAAATATAATACAACTTTGGGGATGGAATTTATGATTGGGAAAGGAAGAAATGTAACAGCAAAATGTACAAATTGCTAACCTTAAAAAAGAATTTAATATGCACAGAAATTATTCTGTAATCAACTGGAATTTTTTTAACTGGCGTTTTAAATTCTATAGTCATGTCTAGATTAATCAGAATTGTGTCTTGTAAAGTTTCAGGATAATTTTCTGAGATAGCCCAAGTCAGGGTTTCTGCAGTTCTGTTACATTTTAATAATTATTGTAGCATTTTCATATGGTGATTTTAGACGTATATTACTTTAGCAAGTTTAGAATTGAGGCTTTAATTTTACCTACCTACTGAATACTTGTGTATATACTAACTCAAGGTAAGTAATCTCTTAAATCATTTGAAATGTGAAAACCTGGGTTTTAAGGTGAATGGCTGAAACATGCTCTTTTAAATACAGGGTTTCATATTGACTTCTTAGGTTGCAGTTTTCAAAGGTGAAATAAGTTAATGTAACCTGTTAAAAATTTCATATTAGAAATTTAAAATTAGATTTTACATAATCTGAATTATTTGAAATAGTGATTCTGACTAGAAAGTTAGAGGTTACAGTTGGGTTTTTTTTGGCAAAAATGGCATTATATTAAATATTAATCATGTACTCCTAGAACATATAGTGAACTCCTAGAACAATGCACAAATACATTTATATGTTATTACTACATAATATATATCATCTTTGATTATTATCATAGATCATTATAACAAATATAATATTGAAATATTGTGAGAATTACTCAAATGTGACACAGAGACACAAAGTGAGAAAATGCTTTTGGAAAAATGGCGCTAATAGATGTGCTCAGTGCAGGGTTGCCATAAACTTTCATTTTGTAAAAAATGTAAACTACAAAGCACAATAAAGCAGAGTGCAGTAAAACAAGATATGCCTATATAAGTGTGTGTGTGTGTGTGTGTGTGCGTGCGTGTATTCATGCTCAAGAATATTTGCTGCTGCAAATGTTGCCTTTATGTCTCCCCAGTATCACAACAATTTTTATTTTCTTTGGTTTCAAATATATAGTCAAATTATGTTAAAAATATTTAGGTGAGTATCAAGTACAAGTTATTATACAGATCTGAGTTTATTTATTATGTGCTTAAGTATTTATTATGTGTTCTTCAAGTTGTTGACTTGATTTTGTTAATTAAGTCTAGTAAACCTGAACAATTTGTCCACCAGAAAAAATGGAGTAATTGTGGCAATCTTGAGAAGAAACAGTCCATAGAAATAAACTGCATTTACAATCCACGAACACCAAAATTTCATTAAGCCAATTATATCCTATAGTCTAAAATATAAGGGAGGGTAAAGCAGTGTTCAAACTCTTGCAGTCAAAAACAAAGACCTTCTTGTAGAAAACAAACTGGGAAGGTACAAATCAGAGGTTAAAAATCATGCTCCATGAAGGCACTGTGCTTACTTTTCCCTGCCCTAGATTTGCTTGTGCACGTGCTGTTTGCTCCAAGGATGCATTGATGTTCTTTGTATTTCCATATTTTGTGGAGAAAATACATGTCTAGTCACTAATGTCACACTCCCCCCTGCCAGCCCCCAAATGCACCCCCGCGCCCCAAATTAAAATGAATTCTTAATCTGAGTGGAACAATAAATGTCTGATACATCTGGATTCCTTCTTTCATTCACACTCATTTCCTCCAATGACCTTTGTACTTCCTCTTTGTAGAGTTTCTTTGTTGGAAAAGGTCAAGAGGACAATGTTATTAAAATTCTTTAGATCTCTCATTTTACCACCATAATCTATTGCTTTTTCTGAAGTTATGTTTTCTTTTTGAGTTTCAGGATAAAGTCCTTTTACTCTAAAAGCCCTGTTTTTTGAATACTATTTTTGTGTGTAATTACATTAAACTTCCAGAGTGTAATCATATGTTGATGGCTGCTATTTATGCAGACTAGTCAATCAGCCTCAACTGAGATGTATTGTAGAGCTGAGGTTTTTATTTCAACTGGTATTAAATTGAGATAGAGTAAAAAGAGAAACAAAACTAATACTGATGTGAGATCAAATGAAAAAAATACTGTACTTGACATTTATCTATAGTAACTTTAAAACTTCTTGGAAGCTTAACAGCATATTGTTTGATTTCTGTTTTCCCTCTGTATTTTTAGGGTCATGCTTATTTGTCTATTCACAGTTAACTTTTGGAGAGGCAATAAGGTACCCGGGTTGAGAACACAGAATCAGACTCTGGGATTGAAACCAGGCACTGCCATGTGTTTAACTCTGTGACTTTGAGCCGTTACTTACCTTTGCTAATCCTCAATAAAATGGAGGTAATAGTATTCCAGTTTTTACTATTGTCTATTTAAATTTTTTATAACCTCATTCATTTCCTTGGGATTCAGCAATCTACAGACAAAATTCCGAAACCAAAACTGTTTTGGGGCTTTGCTTTAACATCACGAGAGCTCAGATGGAAATGCCAACCTTGGATAATGAAGGAACAATCAGACACTAAAGATAATAATGTGTCTTACAGCTATTTGGAGAGAGTGGAAAAAAATGTTTGGAAAATTACAGGCATTTATGGGCTTCTTATTCTTCAGCCCAGAGTACTTCATGCGTGCTACCATTTTGTATAGTGCAGAAGGCATGTTTAAAATGTGATTTCCACATGTAATTGATTTCTGGTGCACTTTCTCCACCCGCCCTCTCTCCATTTCAATTTGAGTTTGTTCTATCCCTGGGTGAAGCCCTACCTAAAAATACTCTTTAAGACCCATTTTAACTATTACCTTCCTATGAGTTGAGAGTTTAAAGGATCTTGGAAACCATTTTCTCCTTTTTCCCAAATCTTTCTTTTTATCCGATAGAGTAACAATTTTTTTTTTCTTACCAGATTTTGTTTTAGATAGTATTTTAAAGGCTAGTCTCTGCCTTGTTCCTGTGGCCCATTTAGGGTCTCGCATGTATTGTTCTTCCCCTAGTTTTCTGCTCCATGAGATGCATATGGTGAGTAAGTTTATGACAAGGGTTGGCAAACTTTTTGCAAAGGGCCAGATAGTAAATATTTAGGCTTTGCAGGCCCCAGGGTCTTTGACACCACTACTCAGCTCTGCTGTTGTATCTTGAAAACAGCCAAAGACGATGTCCATGGACAATACATAAATGATTGAGTGTGCCTGTGTGCCAATGAAGTTTTATTATGGACACCAAAATTTGAATTCCAAATAATATTTGCATGTCATGAGATAGTCTTTTTGATTAAAAAAATCGTTTAAAAACATAAACTTACTCTTAGTTTGTTGAGTGGTATGTACAAAGCCAGGCCAATTTGGTGCCTGCTTTGTGGTTTGGTCTGGTATATCATCTAGTCACAGAGGCAAGTGCAGCAGTGGAACATGTCCATACATAATAGATATTATTATTTGTGAGTATTTGATCCTTTAATGTACTTTATTAATAGGTAGCAAAAATATAAGTTATGTGGTGTTCCCATTATGTATCGCTGTATAAAAAGTCATTCACAAACTTAGTAGCTTACAACATAAGTTTTTGCTATGTATTTCTCACAGTGCTATTGGTAGACATTGTTCAGCCCTCTTAGTTCCTTATGCAGACAGCAGCTGGGCTCGGGCTGGACTGGAGTCGCCTGAAGGCTCAGCTGCCTCGGATTTCCAGTAACTGGCTCAGGCTGCTGACAGTGATGTTGGACCTGGCTCTCAGCTGGCAGCTCTGTCTACCTGTGGCCTCTCCATGAGGTCTGGGCTTCTCACAGTGCAGCAGCTGGGTTTCATGAAGGAGTCCCCTAAGAGCCAGTCAAGAGACCCAGGTAGAAGTTACAAGGCTTCATATGACCTGTCCTCAGAAGTCACACAACATTAGTTTCACCGCATTCTATTTATCAAAAGCAATAGAGTTATACCTAATTCCAATTCAGGGGTCTACACAAGCACATGAACACCTAGAGGTGTTTACTGGAGAGTTGTCTTTGAAGACTAGTTACCATATGTAGCGTTATTATTTGCAGTCAAAATAGTGGTGGTGTTCGAAAAAAGATGAAGCTGCAAAATAGTTGTGTTTATTGGGGTCTTAGGAATAGCAGTCCAGTAACATGGATTTGGGAGGGAACCTAAAGATATGCTCTGAAGAGAGGAAAGGGCTTAGGGTTTTTAAAGGCAAAAGGGGAGCTCCAAAGGGGCGTGCATGTGTTTGAAAGAATTACAATTGCTAATGGTGTTGTAACCTGCATTTAGCTATACATAATTGGTTACTAAGGCTAGTCACAGAGGCAAAAAGTCCATTTTGTTGCAGACAGCAGATGTTTGTCCAGGATGTGTATGTTTGACAGAATACAGAATTTAAACATCTTCTGAGAACAGTTTCAGAGAAGAGGATGTGCGTAGACCCTATTTCCTTATCGGCCCCCTGACTCTATTTTAGTTGACTCTCATGGTCAGTGTTATCTCCATTTGTCTACATTTACAGTGGTTACCTTTGGAGAGGGTAGGGAGAAGTGGACAGAGGGGGAAAAATAATTGGGGAAATTCTATATTTCTCATCATTTATTTTTAATAGGTGGTGGATACACAGCTCTTGGTTCTATTATTTATCATACTTTTTTAGTGTTTTTGAAATATTTCATAATCATATACTTAAAAAAAGATGTAGCATCTTAGTTTTATAAGTATAAGAAGAGCTTATACTTAGCATCAAAAATAAATTTGCTTCTGGAGGTAGAAAACGAAAGCTTCAGTTAGCTATTTATCATGGAAAATTTTAATCATATACAAAATTAGGCAGAATAGTGGAATGAACTCCTATTTACCTATCACCCAACCTTAACAAATACAGGCACATGGCTAATCTGGTTTCATCTATACTCCACCCTTTATTTTGAAGCAAGTTAAAAATGTAACATTTCAGCTCCCTTATATTTCAAGTGTATCTTTGAGAGAATAGTTTTTTTAAAAAGTTTTACCTAATTGACAGTATCTAAATCTTAAATAATACCTAAAACCTCAATCACACCTAAACCTTTAAGAGTAATTCCTTAAATATTATCAAATAACTAGAAAGTTCAAATTTCCAATTGTCTTTTAAATAACATAACATTAAAAAAAATTGTTTGAAGAAGTTGCCTCCTTAGCTCAGTAGGCAGTGCGTCAGTGTCATAAAAAAATTGTTTGTTTTTTAAAATCAATAACTTAAAAAGATCCACACATTGTGACTGGTTGATGTGTGTCTTGAATCCCTTTATCTATTGGTTTCTCCTTTATTTCTCTTCCATTTATTTGTTAAAGAAATGAAGTCCTTTGTTTGCTGATTGCACCCTGATTGAATTGCTTTCAGTGATGTTGTTGAATATGTTCTTTTATTTCCTGTGAATGGCTGGGTTCTTTTTGGTAGAACTTTATAGGATGTGTGGAACATTTTTCCAGGTGGAGACAAAATAATGAATACTTGGTTGTCTCTTGATTGAGGTAAAATGCACAGATCCACTAAGTTTAGGAAGTGAAAAATGGTGGTATCTGATTCTTGAATTCATTCTTCTTTTCTAAATACATAATTTGTTTTCTTTTGTTAGCAGAAATACTTCTGTAAAAAGAAAATCCTTACATTCCCTAATTGCTCATCTTTTGGTATAGTTAATACAGGAAGTTATCAGAATAATGAGCTAGTTCCCTTGTCTCCTAGTATCTTACAGCTGTATCTCTTTGTTCACTCACCAAGAATCGGTTTTTAGGCCTCCAAGAGTGATAGGACTAGATTATCAAATAACTACTCTTTTGATTTATTGCACAGCATACATTCAACAGTCTCAAAATAATATCAATACTACCACTGACAATATGATTACTGTAAAGTGTGTTTATTCCCCCAATTCTTTTCACCTTTGTGTGTATTTCACTTAAAATATATAGATTACTTGTTTTAAAATCATTTGGTATAGTCTCTCTCATTATAGTTAGGCCTCCAAATGGCCACACATTTAAGTTTGTTTAGTTTTTGATTTTTAGGAACTCCTGCATTAAAAATTAATTTTGTAATTGTGTAAATTGTTTATCTTCCTTCTTCCATGTCCCTTTTATTCCTCTTTAATTAACCATTTTTAATTTTACAGTTTAACCTTTTCATTGTTTTTAACATAATAGGCCATTTTTGGCATGTGTGTGTGTGTGTGTGTATACATACATACATATATATTTGCAACCCTCTTTTCAAAATAAATAGTAGCATGCTATACACATTTCTCCTATCTTTTTTAACTAACCAAGATATCCCTGAGATTCCTTCAGAGATGCAGGGTAAGAATGTACCATAATTTTATTTTGTTTGTTACTTGATGAAGGTTTAATTGTTCCCAGTTTTTGCTGTTGTAAATAGTCCTGCCATGAATTGCCTTGTCTTCTCACGTTGTTGTGTGAGCAATGTATGTCTTTTCATGTTTCTGCTAGTGTTGTCTTTTAAATGAATGTCTAAAGTGAGATTGATGGGTCAGAGGGCAAATGAATATGTAATTTTGCTGAATAATGTTAGATTCTCTACAAATTACCATTTGTAGAGACTATGCTGTTCTGTAGTTATGACAATTTTCTCACAGCCTTGCCTACAGAGTATGTCATCAAACATATTTTCTACTAATTTAATCGATAAAAAAAATCACACACCTGCACAGTTTTAATTTCAGTTCTCTTGTGTGGAATGTTGAACCTTTTTTTCATATGATCAAGAGTTTTTACACTTAAATTTCTGATCGATTTGGAATTTATCTTATTGTATACTATGAGGAATGGATCCCATTTTATATTTTTTCTATTTTGTTATTAAAATGTACTTTCCATCTCCTGTGAGAGTCTGTCTTTATCAAATATTACATTTGTGTTTTTAATTGGAATTAATTTTGGATTCCATATTTTGCTTGGTTGGTCTACCTATTCATGTGTCAGTACCAAACTGTTTTAATATTAGAAGCTGTGTAATATGTTTTAATATCTCTTATAACCACCCCCACTCCATCTTCTTCTGTAGGATTTTCCTGGCTTTATTGTTACGTTTGTTCTTTCAGATGAACTTCAGAATTGATTTGTCCAATTCCAGCGGTAAAACAAGATGGTATTTTTATTTGGATTGTTTTAAATTAATAAATAAACTTTACCTGACAACTTTGTGATGTTGAGTCTTCCTAACCAGGGCATGTTTCTCCATTTCCAGTTCAAGTTTACTTTAGTGACTTCAAAGTGTGTTTTATATTATTTTCTTATTTAAATTTTGGAAATTTAAAATTATGTGAAGACATTAAGTTAGTGAGACATCTTATAAAACAATATTAAGTAGAAAAATTTAGGATTATTGCTTTTGTGAGTTGCATTTTCTCTATATTGAAATTATTTATGCCATTGATAGTGTTTACAGTATAACTTCTGTATTTGTATTTAGTTTCTTCAAGTCATTTTAAGTGCATCTATTTTTAAGAATCAGAAGATAATCAGAAAGCTCATACCCTGATCCAGTGAAAGAACATCAGAAAACCAAAAAACAAAAACTGACTGGGAGAGGGAGTGGACATGAGAAAGAGAGCTGTACAGAATCCCACCTGTGGATGTGTCTACATTTAAGTACATTTATAGGAACTCCTAAGCTTGTAGCTTTGTATCCCCTAAAAGAATTTCGAAAAGCTATTTGCCTCTTTGTACATTTTTTAGTTGATATTTGACATTCTTACCATAAATTTAAACTGTTGCAAATGATGTGATATACTGTTTATGGTGAACATTGTGACTTAAAAATGATACCATCACATCATTCTTTTGATAGCCAATGAAACTGAAATAACATAGTAGTTTTAAGACCTCTGGTCGGCCATCCTTTAAAAAAATATAAATAAGATTTTTAAGAGCCAAGTTTTACATTTCTCTTTTTTCCTCTTTAAATGTGCATTTCCTTCCAATTCCTGTACAGAATTACATTGTAATGGAATACACTTTTATGCTAATTTTTTATTGGTCACTCTATCATAGTTCTTGACAATAAAAATTATGTACATTTAAAATAATTATTTAAAAGATTTCTCTCACTTTATGTGCTAAGAAATTTCCCAGGATTGTTGCCATTGCAATTATTAACAGTACAAAATTTATCCAAGCAGCACAAATGTATTAGAATATTTAAGAATCATTATGTTTTTGAAAAGGAAAATTTTAGGGGAACTGCATTTCTTAAAGAGATGGCTGGGCTTTTTTTGTCTTCTTGTTTGAATATTACTTATTACCAGAATAAAACAGGGTTCCAAAGCAATTCCATTCCTGTTTTTGTTTTTATAGCTATAATCTTCAGAAACCTGGTTCACATGAATAATAAATACTAATAAAAAGTTTTATTATAACTGCGTCATTCAGTTCTTTGACCTACTTCCACGTCATATGTCAAAAGTCACAGAGCAACCTATTATCAAAAGTTACTTTTAGAAATCACCTGACAACTGGATTACGCCTCTTTGGTTTTGTTCAAAGCAGAGAATTGGGAATCACCTGAATTGCAAAATAATTTGTTAATCAGACAATAAGGTCCTTCACTTTCTCAAATTGACTTCATTAAAACTTGAACTGTCCTTATACTTGGAACCCCACTGATTTTTATACCCTGGAGCTATGCACCCTACAAAGATTGAGAGTGGGAAAGGGTTTGCCCCCTTTTTTTGTAAATTGGGGTTTATGAGAAGAGAAGAGGAAGAGGAGGAGGGCTGGTACTGTCATATATTCAATATCAGGAAAGTGTAGAAATAGAAATTGAGAATCTGGAAATTGATATATAAAAATATCCACGTTTCTGTTTGTCATCCCGAACCTTGCGGAGTACATGTAGCCCCAGCTTGAACACCCTTATTCTGAGCAGCCCATGAGAGAAGGGACAATACGCTGGGCTGCACTGGTCTCATCTAACAAAAAGAAACACAACAGCTGGAGGTCAACAGAGGAAGTGCAACTATGCTCAGGAAAATGTATGCTTGTATTGTTTATATAGGGGCACTGCCCAGTGTATTGGTACTGGCTTCACAGGATGTTTTATACAAGGTGATATGTGGTCAGTCAAAACAAAAACCCTTAGCATTTATCAGATACCTCACCAAGGATGATTTACAGATGGCAGGTAAGCCTATGGAAGGATGTTCCACTTCATATGTCATTCAGGGAAATGCAAACTAAAACAGCAATGAGATCCCACTACACATCTATTAGAATGGTCAAAGCCTGGACCACTGACAACACCAAATGCTGGTGAAGATGTGGCGCAATAGGACCTCTCATGCATTGCTGGTGGTAATGCAGAATGTTATAGCCACTTTGGAAGACAGGTTGGTGGTTTCCTGTAAGACTGAACATAATCTTAGCATATGATCCATGATCAGTTGCTCTCCTAGGTATTTACCCAGAGGAGTTGAAAAATTATGTGCACACCAAAACCTGCACATGGATGTTTATAGCAGTTTTATTCATAATTGCCAAAATATGGAAGCAACCTAGGTGCTCTTGAGGAGGTGAATAGGTAAATAAACTAGTATATGCAGACAATTGAATATTATTTGGTGCTAAAAAGAAATGAGATTTCAAGCCATAAAAAGACATGGAAGAACTTTAAGTGCATATTACTAAGTAAAAGAAGCTAATCAGAGAAGGCTACATACTGTATGATTCCAAAAGCAAGGGTGAATAAGGCAGAGTACAGAGGATTTTTAGGACAGTAAAAATAATCTTTGTGATAGTGTAATGATGGATGTATGTCATTATACATTTGTCAAACCTCATGGAATTTATAACACCAAGAGTGAACTCCAAGTAAACTATGGACTTTGGGTAGTTATGATTTATTGTTTAGATTAATCAGTTGTAACAAATTTTGGAGAGTATTGATAATGGGAGAAACTATGCTGTGTGGGGGCAGGAGATATGGGAAATCTCTGTACTTTGAATTTTACTGTGAACATAAAACTACTCTAAAAATTAAAGTCTTAAAAAAATCACACATTGAGTTTCAATTCTGTTAAATGATGTCTATGCAGATCTTAATGTAGTTCACATAACTTTTATCAGTCTATTTGAAGACTGCCTGAATTTAGCTAGTTATAAGGAATAGAGGGCTCCTTAGCATATTCCGTAAAGCTGAGCCTACTTATTCCTAATAACCCATATTAGGAATTTATACTTCTAATAACCAATCTTACTGGGCTTAAGAGAGAAAAAGAGAGCTTTTTTTTCCCGGTGGAAATGAGTTTGTTGTACAGGTATGTGTGTTTCTGTATTCATGTGTTCTGGCAGAAAACATTTCAGAATGCACTACCTTAAATTATTTATTCTTAAATATTTCAAAACCTCAGTCAGGCAGGCTCTGGAGAGAAGGAATAGCAAATGAAGGCCTAGAGTTAGGAATTAAAGTGCAATACTGTATTTGGTATTGGTATGTTAGTAAAGCAATCTGTCTTAGCCATACAAGAGACATATGGACATTTTCTATTGAAAGATCAAAGAGTAACTTATATTTTGGTTGGAAAAAATGGTTATCCAGCTTCACCTTTTGAGAACAGCAGAAACCCCCCTCTGTTGGGAAAAAACATTCTTTAAAAATCTGCTTTTGATGTGCTGATAATTTAAAGAAGTGAAAAGTGGCATGTTCCCTGTTTGCCAGGTACAATTCTCGGTACTTTACATTGGTCCTTTCATTTAATCCTTACAGTAACCCTATAGAGTTCGTACTAGTTTTATCCTCTCCATCTGACAGATAGGGAAACTGAGGGGTGGTGTGATTAATAGTTTGCACAAGGTCACACATACTCGTGAGTGGTAGAGTAAGGATTCAACAGACTGTTCAACTCCTGAATCTCTACTCTTGACCTTATTATGCTGCCTTGAGTATTTAGGAAAAGCCTCCCAGTGCAGAGCTTCCAAATCTTTGTGCCACAGCATAGTGAATGGGGTTCAGACACCTGGATCTGCTCAGTCACAGAGGTGGCAGGAGCTCCCAGGTCAATTTCACTATTGCAGCGAGCAGCCTTTTCTTACTAAGTGGGGTGCTAGTCTCAGTAGCATTTTCTGTATGTGTTTAGAACTGGAAAAGATTTTGCGAAGCTCTGCCATAGAGTTTAGGAGAGCTGACTTATATTTGAAGTGTCTGCGGCCAATGCCATACACTGACTGGGTGCCCACTAAAAAGAAATTAAAAACACAACACACTGGCCTGTTGAATGGACTCATTAATATAGTTTGTCTGAATGGTGGAGCAAATCTGTATGGATTTTAATCAGGGGTTATAAAGTAGTGGTTTGTGGATAGATTCATTTGGGAGTCTCTATAAACCACGTTGTGGTGTAGCCCAGTACAGTATTCAAACAAAACGAGTTTGTGTGCTTGGAACACTAGCGCATAAATGGGCCAGAAACACTCCCACTCACAGTCCCTACTGCTGCTGTATACCTAGAAATTTCACACTTTTCCATTTTCCCACCTGGCTTAGGGGCTTTAGAATGTGCAGCTCTTGGTTAAATCACTCAAAGGAAGTGGTAGGTCATACATAGTTGGTTGGCTGTATTAATCATCTTTTGGTTATTTTCATGAGAGGTTTGGTGAGGGTCGGGGCAACAGCGCCCAATGTATCCAATAGGCAGATTGAAAACGAGCCTTGGCACCAACCAGTTAAGAGAACCAAAACAAGAACATACTCATTCCTTCATTCCTTATTGGAACAATTTGTTTGGGAAATTTTATTTCATATCTCATAGAAAGTAACAGACTAGTTTTAGAAAACTACATTGCCTGTCATATAAGTAAGTACTCAAATTGTGTAACTTTCTGTAATTGTTACAGGTAAAATCAGAACTACTTTGGATTTCTTTATCCTAGTATTGCAGGATTGTTTTTAATTTGAATTGCTTATTTTACGAAGAGGGATACTAAAATCTTGCCCTAGAGAAGTAACCATCTCCCTTGGGGAGGTAGAAGAGAATATCCAGCTTATAAAATCACTCCTCAGTTCAGGTCTGTGTAACATACCTGCCTTAATTATTAAGATGGGTTGTGAATATTTAATAAATCACACTAATCCATTTTCCAACTTTAAAAAACATTTTTAAAGTTCTAATATATAAAATTACAGTGAGTATTTTAATGATCACCTGTGAATCAACCAGTCAGCTTCATTAAATCTCACCTTTTTTTGGCCATATTTACCCCACATATTTCTTTAAAAATAACATATAAATACTGTTTATCCCTGTTTCTAATCCCTTTTTTGATTTCTTCTTCACGGTGTGCCTAGAGTAACTATATCGTAAAGTTTGTGTTTGCTATTCTCAAGCATGTTGGTATCTATAAAGAATGTATAGAATTGTTTCAAATTCCATATAAGTGGTTTCATGCTCTACATATGATTCTGCACTTTTTTTCTGCTCATCATTTTGAAATTTATTCATATTGCTATGTATGCTTCTAGTTCATTCATTTTTAATTGCTGTAAATGATTTCATTCTATAAATGCACTTACATATGCATCCATTCTCTGTTGATAAACATTTCATTTGTTTCTCTTTTTCTGCCTATTACATGAGAAACTGAGAGTCGGCATCCTGTAGAGGCTAAAAGCAGAGACTCAGGAAGTCTTTTCTGGTTCAAATACTTGTCACATCATTAACAAAATTAGCAAACTAACTACTAGGTAAAATTAGGCCATGCATGGATCTCTGAAGAGATGAACAAAGGATACTGATTAATCCAATATTGTGTATGTGAGGTCCAAAAATGAAATAAAAAAGTAAGCGGGTAATAATAATGGTACCTAAGTTACAGAGTAATGAGTATTAAATGACTTAATATTTATAAAAAAATTCAGAATAGTGCCTGGCACATTGTAAGTACTTTCTAGATACTTATATAAAAATAATATGCCGCACTGAAAGGTCTTGAAAAATCTCTCCTTGGGTACTTGAGATTGACTTTTTCTAAGGTATGTAACTAGGAGGAAGTAGAATTGCTGAGTCAGAGTATGCACATTTTTATTTTTAATTTTTTAGCCACTGAGTGTTTTTTTCCCCCAACTGTGAGGCATGGTTGACAAAAATTTTGTATCTTAAAGGTGTACAACGTGATATTTTGCTGTAATAAATATTACAAGATATTGACAGATTGTTTTTCCAAATATTGGTACTAATTAAGTTTGTAGCCCCCAAGGGTATATAAGGGGTGACATTTCTCCACATTCATTCACCACTTGAAATTGTGAGGTTTCAACATTTCTGTCAGTTTTTGGTTGTGACATGAATCTTACTGTGGTTTAATCACGTTTCCCTGATTTCAAATGAGATTGAACTACTTTTATATGTTTAATGGACACTTTATAAATTGCCTAATTATATTTGTAACTCGCTTTTTTTCTGTAAGGTTGTGTTTTTCTCATTATTTGCTGGCAATCTGTATATATTCAGGATCTGCATCCTTTCTCTTTTTGGTGTGCACATAAGCATTTTCAATCTGTGATATTTAGTTAAAGGTTTTTTATAGTATCTTTTGATAAGTAGAAGTTTAACATTTAATATGGTGATTTAAATTGTTTTTCTTTGTTTTGTGCTTTTAAAAAAAATCTAGCTTAGGAAGTCATTTCTTACTTGAAGGTCACAAATATATCTGCTCTATTTCCTTTTAAAAGTATTATAAGTTTTTCTTTTGACATTTAAGTCTTTAATCTACCAGGAATTGATTGTTATTTATGGAATAAGTTGATATTCAATTGTATATTGATAGATAGATATAGATAGATATATTTTTTTCCAGTGAGTATTACTGTGTGTTCTCTTTTCTTGTTCATTTTAATTTTTTGTTGACATATCAGGTTTCTATGTATATGTATTTGGGTCTTTTTTTGGGCTTTCTGTCTGGTTTTAGTAGCCTGTTTATCTCTATGTCAATACCATAATTTTACAAATACTCTCTATACCTAAGGCAAACTCTCCCTCTTTATTTAAAAATAGCTAAACTATTCATGTTTTTCCACAAAATTTGTTACCACTTTGTTAATTTTAATGAAAAATTCTATTTTGATTTTGATTGGAATTGTTTTTGAAATTACAGATTAATTTTGGGGCAAATTGATAATGGCATTAGATTTTTTCCATGATAACATTTTGCTGAGAATATTTTTTGCTCTATTTATATTAGCCCTGGTCTATAATTTTCTTTGTTCTGTATTTTAAAAATTCTGTTTATATATTACTTTCCATTTTTATATTTTGGGAGCAGATGTGTTTAATTGGTGGGTTCATATCTTCCCTAGAAGTCTTTTGTTCTTTCTTCACATATTCTCCTCTACAGACCTCATTAGCTGGTCCCACCTCTCCCCTCTACGTAAGTAATCCTTAGTCTGTCATCATGGTTTATCTAGTCCTGCTCTTAAGGCTCTAGGTCATCATTTTAGGCACTTACTTGGCATTCCCATTTTCAATTACAAATAACATCTGTTCTAAAATGTATGCTTTTAGATTAGCTGTTTTGCCAAGCTTCTCTTCATTAGCGTGGGTCCTTTCTATATAATAAACATGTAGTAGATCTCTAGCCAATGCTAATAACTTAAGATTGACTATACTTCAAAGCCTCTTAGACTAAATTTGGTACAGTTACAAGGTCTTTTGTCAAGGGAAATGAAAGCAATCTGACATCAAATGTTGGCCATTTTGCCTGTGTGTTGATTTTAGAGAGTGTTTGGCTATTATGCATAATAAACAGATTAAACTTTCAGCTCCATCTCTGAATTTCTGCATTAATGAAGAATACAAACAGTCTACTTAGATCATGATTTGTGTGTCCATTCCTCAAGATGATAGAACTTCTTTGTGCTCTTCCTAAGGCAGCTGTGGCTTATCTAAGTGGGTGAAGTAGCTACATTTCTCCATAGGGGTTTGAGCAACTTTGCCAAGAAAAATCTAAATGATTTAAAACACATTCTCAGTCTGGAATGTTAATAAGCATTTTCTAATAGCTATGCCACGTCTTTCAACATTATGAGCTTTTTGTTGTGGCAATACTGAGAGAATGACAGTATAATAATGAGGATGAGTATCAACCAACATGCACATCTATCATGTTTGTCAAACTGCTTCCACCTGCCTTCCAAGAGAGTGATTGTTAATTCTCTTAAATTTAATGTGTTAGTACTTTTCTTGCTACATCTGTGACTGCATATTTTTTTAATCCCATAATGACTTGATAATATAGTTCTGTTGGTTAGCATTGACTAAACACACAAATTATTGAGGACACATAACTTAAAAATATTTTCTTAAGACAATTAGGGGATTTCTATGAATTTTAATGAGAAAGTTTATCTGAAATAAGTATATCATGTCTTTTTAAAAAAAAATTAAAACAAATGCCTCTGTGTGGTTAGAGCATACAGAAAGGCATTGGTAGGGAAACCGAAGGCCTGGTGTGTAGTTCTGGTTTGGCTGCTTGCTTTTATTCTCTGAACCTCAATGTGTTAATTTGTTAATTTGGAAAATGAGGCTGATGCTTATGGGAACTAAATGAGTATAAAGGAGTTTAGAAAAGTATAAAACAAGAGCAAATTGTGGATGTTGCCCTCTATAAATTCAAAAATGACTTCTTATAACTTTCTAGCTTTTAAGGTGAAGTTGGTAAAAGGGAAACTCTTTGTTTCTAAAAGGAAACTCCACTTGTGAAATATATTCAGAGCGAAATTGAGGAACATATTTCTAGTTCATCTTCCCCTTTGGGCAGAAGGACTGGGCACTCTTTTGTGTCAGATGGGGAGTGATATGGTTGCAGTTCACCCCGCACTAATCAGCAGGTTGGGTCTCTTGGTTTGGCTTCTCTTGCTGCTGCGTCCCTGCCAGAAGGGCCTGTGCTTGGTCACGGCAGACAGCCGTTCAGATACTGTTGGGTAGTGGATAATTCAGCACTTACTGAGCACTTTCTGAAGGCCCAAAATTCTCATTTGTCACTTTCTTAAATGTTACAAATAACCTTCAGATATCATGATCACCATTTAACTGATGTAAAAAAAAAATAGGCCTACAGAGTTGTTGCTTACTTAAAATCAACATGTATTGAATGTCAGAATCAGGATTAGAACTCAGGATGTCTGGTGCAGAGTTACATGTGCCTTCCACTGGAAGGCGTTATGAGTTGTTCGTAATGTGGCTCCTTGGGTCTGTGACCTTGACCTTGGGCAAGTTATTTAGCCTTTCTGAGTCTGTTTTCTCATCAAGAACGTGGAGATGGTAATGCTTTTCTCTTAAGAGTGGTTTCTAGATCCCTCTCCTTTTGCTCTTTCCTTCCAGGTGCCATCATCATTACTGAGGTTTTAACATGTCCCAGCCAGTCCACTCTGCACTGGGGACATACTCCCGAACAAGACAGTCCTTCCCCCTGCATTGATGGAATTTAAAGTTTAGTGAGGATACTTATAATATGGTGGTGTAAGCAATGAGGGTAAAAATAGGATATTATTGGAGGGCAAAGGAGGGACATTGGAGACTGATGGGGCTGGAGATGTAGGGAAGTTCCTGGGCTGCTAAGATAAAAGGATGATTAGGATTTAGCCAAGTGAAGTGGGGGGAGAAGAATGTTCTAGGAAGAGGAAATAGTATTTGCAAAAACTGAGAGATGTGAGAGATCATGTTGTTTTCCAAGAACTGAAAGAAGTTGACCCTGTGCCTCTGTAGAAAGTGGCAAGAACTGAGATGGGAATGGTAGCAGTGGCCACTCATGAAGGGCCTTGCTAGTCATGTTAGGGGTTTTGGACTTCTGAGGGCAGTGGGAAGACGCTGAAGGAATTTAAGGACATTGCCAAATGATAAGGTTTGTACTCTGGTTATTATCTGAAAAACAGATATGAGAAGGTCAACGAGGAGACCAGTTTGGAGGCAAGAGTTGGGGGGGGTGGGTCAAGCTAGAATAGAGGTAGTAAAAATAGGAAGAATTAAATATCTTCAGATGGCAGACCTAGACGTGGAAAATGGAGGAGAGGAGTTGAACATGTCCAGAATTTTGGCTTGGTCAACAACCGAGTGGGTGGTGGTACCTTTCCCTGAGTTAGAGAATGCCAGGAGAGGAGGACTATTATTATTGCTTACTCCCCAGATAAAACACTTCCTGTGTGCCAGGCATTACTCTAAGTGCTTTGCATACACTACACTGTTGAATTCTCACAATGGCTCTATGACATAGGTACTACTATCAATCCCCATTTCACGAGGAGGCTAAGACATGGAGAGATGAACAATCTGCCCAAGAATACATGGCCAGAAAATGTTGGAGCCAGAATTCACACCAGGCCATCTGGGCCCAGAACCCTGGCTCTGAACCACTGCCCTTGGCTGTGTCTTATGAGTGGGGAGGAATAGTTCAGTTATGGTCCTGCTGAGTCTGAGGTACCATCAAGACATCTAAACGCAGACACCCAGTGGTTTGGAGTTGAGAAAAAAATGCAGCACACAGATGTGGATTTGGGAAACATACCTGTACGTGGTAAAGGAAGAGGAGGTGGTATGGAAAGAGGAGAAGGTCTCGGAAACACCAGCATTATAATCATTCCCAGAAGACTGAGATTAGGCAAGACTGCAGAGTTAGGAAGAGAACCAGGAGAGGACGGGCTAGATACTCAGTGATACCGCCATGGGGTAACCGGTTTTAAAAAAACTTTAGTAACCCCTTCCCACTCCCTTGATGGCTTGGAGCCACTGGATCCTACCAGCCTTCACTGCCTTTTTCCTAGCCTGCCCTTTTTCTTCTCCCGTCTTCTACAGAGGTGGTGCCTTCTATTCAGGCCCCAGCTGCACATTACTGGATTTTTCCATGTCTCAGACCAAGTTCTTTGTCTGCCTTGTTTCTTGAGTCAGTTTGGGTATTTTAGCATGCACGCAGTCCATGGCATTTATCCAGTTTATTGCCTTCCCCGGTGATATAATTCAAAGACCTGTGGTTTTACTCTGTATCGAACTGGAGACCCTGTGATTCCCTTCCTGGAACACTGCCCTTACCAGCCCTCCCTCTTGTTCCCCCACTCTTTGCTCGGTGATCTCCATCCTTATTTTTCAGTTCATCCTGTTTTCTGTAGCCACCCAGCCCTTTAAAATCCAGTCTTAGACTCCTCTCATTAACCTACTATGTCCATGTCCAAGTCCCAGCATTAGATTAGGCTTGTTCTTATATTTTCTTTTGGGCCTCAGAACATTATGGAAAAAAAAATCACAGAACTGCATTGATTCCACCTCCAAAAAGCATTTTATATTTCTGAAACTTTGAAGTGCTAATGATGTCTTTAATTTTTGTCTTAATATTCAGTAATCGATAAATAATTTACACAAATACTGAATAAAGCAGAATAAAATAAATGTTTGCTAGTAGCCTGATAGCATTATCCATGATACCTTTTGTAGATTTCATTTATCAGTGATGTTGGAGATATATACTGTAGTATATAAAGCACTTTATAAATTAAATATTTTAAATATACTTTCAATTCTAAGGAGAAGAAAGCCATATTTTGTGTTTAAGCTACACAGTAAGTCTTGCACTTTGCTTAAATATATATCTTATGTATACTTATGCTTTGTGGTTTTAACGCTGCTCCAGACTTTCTTTTTTTAATTCCTCTGATACATTTTTAAAAAATTTTGCCCACTAAATTATTTCTTAAGCAATCATCTGTCGTCTCATTTTGTAACTGTCAGTGTGAGAGATGGTGTTTTAATAAGCTGACAATGTAATTCTCACAAAAGCTTTATCACTTTCTTTTCTTTTTTTTGTTGTTATATTTTGTTTATTTAGGAGTGCTTTTATTTTTTAATTTTTTTCCTTTTATAATTGGCATTCTTTATTTGGTAATAAGGACAAACATCAACATTTTTAAATAGCTGTGTAACGGCGAATCCTTTTTTTTTTTTGGTATCATTAATCTACAATTACATGAGCAACATTGTTTACTAGATTCCCCCCATCATCAAGTCCGCATCACATACCCCATTACAGCCACTGTCCATCAGCGTAGTGAGATGCTATAGAATCACTACTTGTCTTCTCTGTGTTGTACAGCCCTCCCCGTGCCCCCACCAACATTATGTCTGCTAATGGTAATGCCCCTTTTTCCCCTTATCCCTCGCTTCCCACCCATCCTCCTCAGTCCCTTTCCCTTTGGTAACTGTTAGTTCATTCTTGGGTTCTGTGAGTCTGCTGTTGTTTTGTTCCTTCAGTTTATTTCTTCATTCTTATACTCCACATATGAGTGAAATCATTTGATACTTGTCTTTTCTGTCTGGCTTATTTCATTGAGCATAATACCCTCTACCTCCATCCATGTTGTTGCAAATGGTAGGATTTGTTTTCTTCTTATGGCTGAATAATATTCCATTGTGTATATGTACTACATCTTCTTTATCCGTTCATCTACTGATGGACACTTAGGTTGCTTCCATTTCTTGGCTATTGTAAATAGCGCTGCAATAAACATAGGGGTGCATATGTCTTTTTCAAACTGGGCTGCTGCATTCTTAGGGTAAATTCCTAGGAGTGGGATTCCTGGGTCAAACGGTATTTCTATTTTGAGTTTTTTGAGGAATCTCCATACTGCTTTCCACAATGGTTGAACTAATTTACATTCCCACCAGCAGTGTAGGAGGGTTCCCCTTTCTCCACATTCTCGCCAACATTTGTTGTTGTTTGTCTTTTAGAGGTTGGCCATCCCAACTGCTGTGAGCTGATATCTCATTGTGGTTTTAATTTGCCTTTCTCTGATGATTAGCGATGTGGAGCATATTTTCATGTGCCTGTTGGCCATCTGAATTTCTTCTTTGAAGAAGTGTCTGTTCATATCCTCTGCCCGTTTTTTAGTTGGATTATTTGCTCTTTGTTTGTTGAGGTGTGTGAGCTCTTTATATATTTTGGATGTCAACCCTTTATTGGATATGTCATGTATGAATATATTCTCCCCTACTGTAGGATGCCTTTTTGTTCTATTGATGGTGTCCTTTGCTGTACAGAAGCTTTTCAGCTTGATATAGTCCCACTTGTTCATTTGTGCTTTTGTTTCCATTGCCTGGGGAGATATGTTCATGAAGAAGTTGCTCATGTTTATGTCCAAGAGATTTTTGCCTGTTTCTTTCTAAGAGTTTTATGGTTTCATGACTTACATGCAGGTCTTTGATCCATTTCGAATTTACTTTTGAGTATAGGGTGAGATAATGATCCAGTTTCATTCTCTTACATGTAGATGTCCAATTTGCCAACATCAGCTGTTGAGGAGGCTGTCATTTCCCCATTGTATATCCATGGCTCCTTTATCATATATTAATTGACTATATATGTTTGGGTTAACATCTGGACTCTCTATTCTGTTCCACTGGTCTGTGGGTCTGTTCTTTTGCCAGTACCAAATTGTCTTGATTACTATGGCTTTGTAGTAGAGCTTTAAGTTGGGGAGTGAGATCTGCCCTGCTTCTTTATTCTTCCTTTTCAGGATTGCTTTGGCTATTCGGGGTCTTTTGTGGTTCCATATGCATTTTAGAATTATTTGTTCCAGTTCGTTGAAGAAAGCTGTTGGTATTTTGATAGGGATTGCATTGAATCTGTAGATTGCTTTAGGCAGGATGGCCATTTTGATAATATTAATTCTTCCTAGCCAAGAGCATTGGATGAATTTCCATTTATTAGTGTCCTCTTTAATTTCTCTAAGAGTGTCTTGTAGTTTTCAGGGTATAGGTCTTTCCCTTTCTTGGTTAGGTTTATTCCTAGGTATTGTATTTTTTTTGATGCAGTTGTGAATGGAATTGTTTTCCTGATTTTTCTTTCTGTTAGTTCATTGTTAGTGTATAGGAAAGCAACAGATTTCTGCATATTAATTTTGTAATCTGTGACTTTGCTGAATTCAGATATTAGTTCTAGTAGTTTTGGAGTGGAGTCTAGAGTTTTTATGTACAATATCATGTCATCTGCAAATAGTGACAATTTGACTTCTTCTTTACCAGTCTGGATGCCTTGTATTTTTTCGTTTTGTCTGATTGCCATGACTAGGACCTCCAGTACTATGTTGAATAACAGAGGGGAGAGTGGGCATCCCTGTCTTGCTCCTGATCTTAGGTGAAAAGCTTTCAGCTTCTTGCTGTTAAGTATGATGTTGGCTGTGGGTTTGTCATATACGGCCTTTATGATGTTGAGGTACTTGCCCTCTATACCCATTTTGTTGAGAGTTTTTATCATGAATGGATGCTGAATTTTGTCAAATGCTTTTTCAGCATCTATGGGGATGATCATGTGGTTTTTGTCCTTCTTTTTGTTGATGTGCTGGACAATGTTGATGGATTTTCGAATGTTGTACCATCCTTGCATCCCTGAGATGAATCCCACTTGATCATGGTGAATGATCATCTTGATGTATTTTTGAATTCGGTTTGCTAATATTTTGTTGAGTATTTTTGCATCTATGTTCATCAGGGATATTGGTCTGTAATTTTCTTTTATTGTGGTGTCTTTGCCTGGTTTTGGTATTAGAGTGATGCTGGCTTCATAGAATGAGTTTGGAAGTATTCCCTCCTCTTCTATTTTTTAGAAAACTTTAAGGAGAATGGGTATTATGTCTTCTCTACATGTCTGATAAAATTCAGCAGTGAACCCATCTTGCCTGGAGGTTTTTTTTTTGGGTAGATAAAATTCAGCGGTGAATCCATCTTGCCCGGAGGTTTTGTTTTTGGGTAGTTTTTTTATTACGGATTCAATTTTGTTGCTGCTAATAGGTCTGTTTAGATTTTCTGTTTCTTCCGTGGTCAATCTTGAAAGGTTGTATTTTTCTAGAGTGTTGTACATTTCTTCTAGGTTATCCAGTTTGTTAGCATATAGATTTTCATAGTATTCTCTAATAATTCTTTGTATTTCTGTGGGGCCGTCGTGATTTTCCTTTTTCATTTTTGATTCTGTTTATGTGTGTAGATTCTCTTTTTCTCTTAATAAGTCTGGCTAGAGGTTTATCTATTTTGTTTATTTTCTCAAAGAACCAGCTCTTGGTTTCATTAATTTTTTTCTATTGTTTTATTCTTCTCAATTTTATTTATTTCTTCTCTGATCTTTATTATGTCCTCCTTCTGCTGACTTTGGGCCTCATTTGTTCCTCTTTTTCCAGTTTCAATAACTGTGACTTTAGACTATCCATTTGGGATTGTTTTTCCTTCTTTAAATCGGCCTGGATTGCTATATACTTTTTTCTTAGAACTGCCTTCTCTGTGTTCCACAGAAGTTGGGGCTTTGTGCTGTTGTTGTCATTTGTCTCCATATATTGCTTGATTTCTGTTTTAATTTGGTCATTGATCTATGATTATTTAGGAGCATGTTGTTAAGCCTCCATGTGTTTGTGAGCCTTTTTGTTTTCTTTCTACAATTTATTTCTAGTTTTATACCTTTGTGATCTGAGAAGTTGGTTGGTAGAATTTCAATCTTTTTGAATTTCCTGAGGCTCTTTTTATGGCCTAGTTTGTGGTCTATTCTGGAAAATATTCCATGTGCACTTGAGAAGAATGTGTATCCTGCTGCTTTTAGGTGTAGAGTTCTGTAGATGTCTGTTAGGTCCATCTGTTCTCGTGTGTTTTTCCATGCCTTTGTGTCCTTACTTATTTTCTGTCTGGTTGATCTGTCCTTTGGAGTGAGTTGTGTGTTGAATCTCCTAGAATGAATACATTGCATTCTATTTCCTCCTTTAATTCTGTTCGTATTTGTTTCACATATGTAGGTGCTCCTGTGTTGGGTGCATATATATTTATAATGGTTATATCTTCTTGTTGGAATGCCCCCTTTATCATTATGTAATGTCCTTCTTTATCTGTTGTTACTTTCTTTGTTTTAAAGTCTATTTTGACTGATACAAGTACTGCAACACCTGCTTTTTTCTCTTTGTTGTTTGCATGAAATATCTTTTTCCATCCCTTCACTTTTAGTCTGTGTATGTCTTTGGGTTTGAGGTGAGTGTCTTGTAAACAACATATAGATAGATGGGTCTTGCTTTTTTATCCATTCTCTTTCTGTGTTTCTTTTGATTGGTACATTCGGTCCATTTACATTTAGGGTGATTATCTAAAGATATGTACTTATTGCCATTGCAGGCTTTGGATTCGTGTTTACCAAAGGTTCAAGGGTAGCTTCTTTACTATCTAACTGTCTAACTTAACTTTCTTATTAAGCTATTATAAACACAGTCTGATGATTCTTTATTTCTCTCCCTTCTTATTCTTCCTCTTCCATTCTTTGTATGTTAGGTGTTTTATTCTGTATTCTGTGTTTCCTTTGACTGCTTTTGAGGATAGTTGATTTTATTTTTTGCCTTTAGATAGTATTTGGTTGGTCTGCTTTCTTTGCTGTAATTTTATTTTCTCTACTGACATCTGTTTAGCCTTAGGGGTGCTTCCATCTAGAGCAGTCCCTTTAAAATACCCTGTAGAGGTGGTTTGTGGGAGGCAAATTCCCCCAACTTTTGCCTGTGTGGGAATTATTTAGTCCCTCCCTTGAATTTAAATGATAATCATGCTGGATACATAATTTTTGTTCAAGGCCCTTCTGTTTCATTGCGTTAAATATATCATGCCATTTTCTTCTGGCCTGTAAGGTTTCTGTTGAGAAGTCTGATGATAGTCTGATGGGTTTTCCTTTGTAAGTGATATTTTTTTCTCTCTCTAGCTGCCTTTAATACTTTGTCCTTATTTTTGATCTTTGCCATTTTAGTTATTATATGTCTTGGTGTTGTCCTCCTTGGGTCCCTTGTGTTGGGAGATCTGTGGGCTTCTGTCGTCTGAGAGATTATTTCCTTCCCCAGCTTTGGGAAGTTTTCTGCAATTATTTCTTCAAAGACACTTTCTATCCCTTTTTCTCTCTCTTCTTCTTCTGGTACCCTATAATGCAAATATTGTTCTGTCACACAGTTCTCTTAATATTCTTTCATTCCTAGAGATCCTTTTATCTCTCTCTGTCTCAGCTTCTCTGTATTCCTGTTCTCTGATTTCTATTCCATTAACAAGTCTCTTGCACCTTGTCCAGTCTGCTTTTAAGACCTATCAATTGTTTCATTTCTGTTATCTCCCTCTGGACTTCATCCCTTAGCTCTTGCATATTTCTCTGCATTTTTTTTTTTTTTGGTTATATGGCATTTATTGCAAACAGAGCATCTGAGGTATGAGAAGCTGACCCCGAACCCATGCCTGCCCTGGCAGGGGACAGGGTGGTCTCTCCTCACTTCATGCTAGGTCTCCAGCACTGGGGGCCCAAAGCAGCTGCCGAGAACAGAGGGCCCATGCACTGAGGCAGCTGCACCTTAAGCCCCCACAAGTAACACTCCCCAGGCTCGCCCAATTCCCACACAGACCCAGGCCTGAAGGGAAGAAGGGGGAAAGGCAGGCAGGAGAAGCCCAGCTTCTGGTGGAAAAACAAACATTCCAGCCTCTGAGGAAGGCATCTTCCGGCCTGCGCATCACAGAATAGCCCAGCTGCAGTGGAGGGAGGGGGCAGCTGGCTGCAGGTGGGGTGGGGAGGGGTCAGCATGGTTATGACTTTTATTTTGAATTCTTTTTCAGGAAGGTTGGTTATATCTATCTCACCAGGCCCTCTCTCTGGGGTTGTCTGAGTGATTTTTGTCTGGAGCAGATTCTTCTGCCTTATCATGTTGATAGAAGTGGTTGCAGGCAGGTGACACGTGTGTCAGCTGGGATAACAAAGTCCCTTCCTGCTTGCTCGTCACCTTGCCCTTCTCTGCTGCCTGTGTCTGTTACCCGCACACAGGGAGCAGTCTCTGGAATAATCCCTTGAGGTGCCGTGGGCCGGGCAGCCCTCTGGATAGCCCAGACCCCTGTGGAGGGTCTCAGATGCTCCGGGTGTTTTCTCCTGCCAGAATGGTGCCCCTTCGTGCCTTCCAGACCTTGCTCCAGCTTCCTCTTTCTGTGCTGGGCAGCTGTGTACTAGCTGCAGCTTCTGGGTCTGTCCCTGTTGGCTGCATGCTGGGAGAAGACTCTGTATGGTTGATGTGGGAGGGGTTGTTCTCCCGCTGCTCCCCAGCACCGGCCGGGGGGGGGGGGGATGAATGGCAGGCTGCGAGGGGCTTTGGGGCTGCCTTACCCCCCAAGGGGTTAGGGCGCCTGAAGTTCCTTAAGATTCCTAGCCTGCTGGACCGAGTGTGCCGAGACGATTTGTCCCTTTAAGACTTTTAAAAAGCACCCGCTTTTCTGTCCCAGGGGAGCCAGCTGTGGGGACCCGCTCACAGTCTCCGTCTCGGATTTTACTTTTCCGTTTCTCTAATATCCAGTACACCATGCAATGTGTGTCTGTGCTCCCGGTGCAGATTACTAGGGCTGGTTATTTAGTAGTCCTGTGCTTCCACTCCCTCCCCACTCTGATTCTTTTCCTCCTGTTGGTGAGCTTTGGTTGGGGGAGTGCGCAGGTCCCGCCGGGTTACGGCTTTGTATCTTACCCTTTTCGTGAGATGCTGAGTTCTTGCAGATGTAGATGTAGCCTGGCTGTTGTCCTGTATCTTCTGGTCTCTTTTTTTGGAGTAGTTGTATTTGTTGTATTTTCAAAAATACGTATGGTTTTTGGGAGGAGATTTCTGCCGCCCTATTCTCACCGCCATTTTGAGCCCCTCCTCCACTTTAGTTTCTTGTTGGATTTTGCAACCTTAATGTACTTTGCAATACAATTTCTTCAGGGTTTTTGAAATATTTAAACTAACGCTTTGAGGTCTTATTAATGCCTTTGTGTTCATGGAGTGTAAGAAAATTATTTTAAAGTTCCATTGCTTTTCCCCAGCCTGTATTTTACATAATTTGTTCCCTGTCTCTGAGGATAAAACCACTAGCTCACAGATAACTACTTCATTTCCATTTCTTCCCTTAATGTGCAAAGGACACTAAGACATTTCCCTACTGTCTGTAAGTAGGGCAGTCCGAGTGGATTTGGGCAGCTGGGATGCAATGTACATCCGTGACAATGGATCCTTGGAAGCCTAGTTTAGTCTGGCATTTGGAAGGAGTATTGTGCTTCATCATGTAAGAAAAAGCTGGTAGTGTTTGGTGTCTTTTTTTTTTTTTGGTAGCTGGGAAAGGATTTGTTTGGGATTCTGTCTCTAGGTGAGCTTGTGAGAAACAGCTTGGAATTCAAGAGTCTCTGGAGACCAAACTTAATACTTGATTGAAAAGGCTGGTGCTTTCATCATTCATAAATAATTTAAAATCCTCCATAAGCATTTCCAAATCTAAGGCAATTGGACAGTCCAAATACACTTATTTCTTTGAAAGCTAGGATGGTTGCAACTGCCAGCTGCTTATTTGAGTAGGAAAACCAAATGATACATTTAAGATCAATCTAAAAAAACTATACCACTGCTGTCTCCAAAGATTTTTCTTTTTCAGCAAATTTTAAACATTTAAATGACACAGTGTATACTAATGCCTTTGGACAGTAACATGTACTGATTTAAATCTGGAAGAAAAGTGATATGTTTTAATACCGTAATTACAAACATATGTAGTCCCTCTGTTCTTTATGTGTCTTAGTTCCTCTTCCACTTAAATGTCTCACTTCTGGTGTGTGTCAGTAGTTACACTGAAATCAGTCAGTTCTTTGAAGGAACAAAATGATTAGAAGGTTGCTTCTTCTTCCAACCAGTTTGTTAGCATTGCTGAGCCCTCTTCTCTAGACAATAAACATTACCTTTGCACAGTGCTCATCCAGCCTCTGCACCGGACACCTGTCCTCAGCCGTGGGCACAAGCCACATAGCGACCTCACTTAGCCCTCAGATACTTTTGGTATGGAGAATGCATCACTGTGCTTATACTTTCATCATAATTAGGTGCCTTTGCTTCTCAACATTTTGTACTCCATCTGGTTTCCTTGTTCAACATGATACTGAAGGAATCATGCTCCTTAATGATCCTGAGATTTGGAACTTATGTCAGTGTTTTACAATTAATGAGTATTATTTTTACTAAAGAAATGCAGAGATGGATTCTTTAACAAATATAGTGACTTACTGGTGTGTGTCATGAAAGTAGGTTACTGAAAATGTGTAATGGAAGTTAAGTTATAATTCTATGAGCATATACCATATTCAATACTATTAATAGTTAAAGAAAATGTAGAATAAGCTTGTGTATAAAAGTGATGATCTAATCCATATTTCAAAATGTAATAAGGATATGAACACACCCTTTTAAATTTATTTATATTAGTTTGTCCATTTAGTTTTATTGATAAAAGGTAAAACATTTTGAAATTGTGAGAATTATTTACTGTTAGTTAAGTGGAGCAAGTAATTAAAAATTTTCATTTTAAAATTGGAACACTATTTTGCATTGTTATAGGATTTTCACTTATTTTTTGACTACTTCATGATATTGTATATCAAAATTAAATAAATCTTGCCTTTTGAGATAGTCATATTTTTATAATTTCCAATATAGGGATGAGGTAGAAAAAAGGGACTATTTTTATTTTTTGAGTTGAATTTGTGTTTAGATATATAAATGGTGCAGTGGAACTTTTAGGTTACTGTTCCATATTATTTCATTTTCTTTGTTGGCAATGTTTATGGGGGATGGTGGCCCCAAATGTGTAGAGAAATAGCTGATTGACCTTTGCATATCCTCATGATTTCTTACCATCTTTTGGAGCTAAAGTTCCATTGGAGATCAGGAGAAAGCTATGGACCTCCTCTTGAGAAAAACACAAAGCTTAGTATACATTTCTCACCATTTTATGAACTCCATTTAAGAAGCCCTATCCTATCCCTAGACACTATTCCTGTTTAATTTCAGAAGCTAAGTACCCAAATATAGTACATGTTATTTTCCCATTTCTACAGAACTACTTTGTATTCACTTGAAAAGTATTACCAGTTTTGTGCATGTTATAGAATTTATGTGTTGAGAAAAAGACAGGAATTTTCAGGGGAACAAATTTGTGCTGTCTGATGCCCAAACTTAGAGAAAGACCGATTGTGTGAGCTGGAATATTCTTGGGCATGTGGATTGCGTTAGGCTTAAAAGAAGACTGGGAATATGAATGAAAGAAATGGGTCGTGCAAGCCTGGCCACAAAGATTTAGTGATGGCCTCAAACCCTTGAAGCCTTCTATCTTCAAAGGGAGATAGCTAGATCCTGTCAGGATGGATGTGTAGATGAAAGTAATGTCTTTCCAACTTGGGTAATGTAATGACTCCTTTTAAAAGAAAAAATAATTATTGTGGCCTGTCTTGACTTAGGTTATTTTTATCTAATGTTACTTAAATACATATAATCACACACCTTGGCCTGAATACTTTATGCTTCTAACTCCTGTGCAATTATAAAACCCAAAACTGATACCGTACAAACAAAATAACACAAATAATATAATGATATGTTGTTGCAAAGAAATTGCAGCTTCCGGTGCAAACGCAGTACTGGCCACTGGTCTTTACGGCATATGGCTTCTTCCAATTTCAGCATGCGCATGCTCCCAGGACTCATATAGTTTATACTTTTGTTCATTAAAAAAAAAAATCAGTTCACAATTATCTGAAATACTGCTACCTGATGTCAACTTGATAGTGAACAAAAATTGGAACAGTATTTAGTTATAAGTTATCCAGATGATTCGGAAGGTATTTGTGTTAATTTTTGAGAGATTTTGATTGGTATAGTGTTGTAACTCAAAACAGTGGTTGCCTCTAAGAGGCAGATGGCTTTGAAATGGGCACAGGAGAAATTTCTGGGATGATAGAAACTTGTTATATACTGATTTGAATTCTTTTTTATGAGTGAATAACATTTATCAGAACTTCAAATTATATACCTTAATTCACTATAAGTCAATTTTACCTTAAGAAAGAAAAAATTTATTATAGGAATAAAGACAGATAATTAAAAAATTTTTTAAATAAGAATTTTCATATTCTGAGAATAGGTCCATGGATTTCAGTTTGGGATCCACAGTCAAAGAGGACACTCTAGGCTACTGAATAACACTGATGACTACACAGGGCTTTGGTCTAAACGCATGAGCTGTTTCCTACCCAGGTGAGCCGAATGAGGCCATGCATGAGCAGTGAAGACTGTGTGCCCAGAGTGGAGACAGCCTAAGCCGTATGACTTACTCCACCAGGTCCCTTGTGCCATCTTGATTCCATTTCAGCCTTCTTCTTCCGTAATACTCCTATGAGTATCTTCTTCCACTTTTGCAACCATATGGGGGAAGAGAGTATTCACAGTAACCACATGGGAGCACTTTAGCTAGATGATTCTGCTCATGATTCCTCATGAGGGTGCTGCCTAGATGTTAGCCAGGACTGCAGCTGTCTGCAAACTTGAGGGGTAGCTCACTCACATGTCTGGCTACTTAGTTCCAGTTGTTGGCAGGAGGCTGCAGTTCCTCACCACATGGGAGCTTTTTAGGGTGCTTGAGTGTCCTCACAATGTGGACCTCTCCATTGAACTGCTTGAGTGTCTTCACAGCATGGCAGTGGGCTTTCCCCAAAGTGACAGAGCCAAGACAGAGTAAGAGGGGGACTGAAATGTCTTTTATGACTTGGCCTCATAAGGCACATGCCTTCATTTTCACAGTATCATGGGCTGGACTGGATACTGGGGTATAATGGTGAGCAAGAGGCACATAGATACACATTCCTGGCCTTGCAGCTTACAGCCCAGCCAGGGGAATGTGTGCACACACATCTCTACAAGATCAATGACAAAAAGGGTACAAAGGCAGAAAGTGCTGCTACAAAGACCAACAGGATACTGAGTCAGAGTGTGACTGGGAGGACGAGTTAGATGGGGTGCCAGGGAAGTCCTCTGTGAAAAAGCGACCTTTAAGTTGAGACCAGATAGGTAAGTGTCAGTCAGATGGGCTGTGGGGGTGGGGGGCAAGGGAAGAGGCTGTGCGAAGGCCCCAAGGAAGGAAAGCATTTGGCCTGGATGATTGGAGGGTGTGGGAGAGGTAGGCTGGAGCCCAATCTTGGAGGGTCTGGTAGATTGTTAGAATTTGGATTTTAATATAAATGTCATGATATATTTGCATTTAGGTTCAGCCACAGATAACTCAAAGTCCCCCCAAAAGAATGGTTTATACAAGATAAAAGTTTATCCTTGCTCTCATGAAAGCAGTTTTATGGTAGAAAATCCAGGGTAATCTGGGACCCAGGCTTCTTACTGAGTCATTTATTTATTCAGCTATTTTTGGCTCCACTTTCCTATTTCATGGCTTCCAACCAGAAGCTTGCATCATGGCCTAATATGGCTGCCACAGCTCCAGTCATTACATCCTTGGTGTGGCCTAGAGGAAGGAGAGTTTAAAGAGCAAAATGGGTCCTCCTCCCAGATGATGAGTTCCCTTAAGTAGCTTTCCTAGAAGTCCCACATAATAGTTAAGAGTCAGTTGGCCATAATTTGTTTACATGCCATTCTTTAGGTGTAGTTTGGGTGAAGAATACCCAACTAAATGTCCTTCCTCCCCTATTACTTAGGGGGAAGGGAAAATGGGTATTGGGGCAGGCAACCAGCAACCTGTGCCACAAAAAGAAAGCCACTGAAGGGTTTCAAATCAGGAGCAACATGATGCTTTAAAAAAAGGTTACTCTGGCTCTTGGTGGAAATGGCTTATGAGGGGGAGAGGGTAAAAAGCGAGGGAGGTGAGAGCCTGTTGCAGTGGTTCAGGAGGTAGGTAGTGGCCTACCTGGGCTAGGTGGCAGCTAGTAGTGACGGAAGTGGCTGGATTCGGGCTAAATATTGGAGCTCAGATCTCCAGGTCTTGGTGACAAGATGTGAGGGAATGGGAGGAATCAAGAATGAAATCCAGATTTCCTGTTTGAGTAACTCTGAGGAAATAGGTGCAATTTATGGAGATGAGGAAGGAAGGCCAGCCAGAGACTGAGCTTGGAGGGACAATTAGGAGCTTGGTTTTGAGTATGTTAGGATACAGCTATCTGGGAAGGTGGGGGGTGGGGGGTGTCAAGTAAGCTGTTGACTGTGTATTTCAGGAATTCATAAAGAACATTTCAGTGGAGTGGTGGGGATGGAAGCCAGATGGGAATGGGTTCAATTGTGAGTGGTGACCCAACAGCACACAGCTGTTGCCTGTAGAGTGTAAGCCTCTGAAAAACAGGGTTCATCTCTACAGGAAAACGAAAACCCTCAGTAGATTTTTGGAAAAGGCATGATAGAGCCCGTAAAATGGATTTTAGCTGCTGCCTGCTACGAGGCAGCTGAAGAGTAACTTTTGGAACAAAAGAAGAGCTTGTCAAGTGACTGAATGCTGTGATTGGCACCTTCTGTGCCAACGTTTGTTAGACGTGGAAATGGTTGTGAGGAAGCTGTACCGGAAAAGTGTTCTTCTATGCTTGTGGCTCACAAGTGCAGTCGATTTGAAGAGGACCGACTGGAGAAAAACCTGTTTGATGTGCATGTGGCAATAAAACAAGTCCGATCATTTAGATCCTGTCTCGCACCGGGAGATCATAAGGGAAAAATTGCTGGTCCCAAAGGCTAGTGCGACATCATTTCTTGTGTTTGAAGAGTTGTGTTTTTTTGTAAGAATCTTGGACAAGTTTTTTTGATAGTAACAAGCTGAGCCTGGCTGATGTGCCCCTGCCTGAAACTGTTTTTTTTGCAGAAAGAGAAGGTCTGCAGTGTTGCCTCCACATTTCTTCTATCCAGCAGGAATAACATCCTATGAGTAAGAAAAATCCTGGCACTTGGCAGCAAGAAGAGCCCACCCCCTGGTGCCAATGATGTGAAAATGGTGCGGCAGATCTTATGTTGTAAAGCTGGTTCTTACATATCTGTGGGTCGGTCGGCCCCTCTGGATTGCTGTGTCCCTTAAGAACTATGATCAAAGCCACACTCCAGTGGTCCCCACTCCTATGAATAGTTACTTTCCAACGTACATTTCAGGGACACCTCTATTCAGAATCTCAGTTTTGTCATGAGTAATGGGGAAGGAGGGCAGATCAGACCCTAAGTTAGACTCTCAGTCTGGTGAGTTCTTTCTGGCTCCTCTTGTCAGTCTGTCCTGCTCTGGAGGAGAGGGAGATGTTTCTGAGCTTCCTTCGGCTTCCTCTCTTTAGGAAGGGAAATAAGGTTATTTGGAATAAGTGAAGGAGCAAGATTGTACATATTCCCTAATGTGGTGGTCTTCAAAGTGTGATCCCCAGACCAGCAGCATCAAAGCCACCTGGGAATTTGCTAGAATGCAGTTTTTGTTTTTCACTCTAACCCAGACCGATTGTATCCAAAGTGGGAGGTGGTTCCCGACAATCTGTGTTTTAACAAGCGCAGATGGTTCTGTTGCCAGCTACAGGTCGAGAAGCTCTTACCTAACCAAGAAGGAGAGAGATTCAGGGCAATTCCAGAATAGGGAAACAGATACCAGTTCCTGGGGATAGAACTGGCCTTCGGGTTGACTGTTTTGCAGAGTAGTACAAATCTACAGGTTCTGGGCCCACCCTTGGAGGGCCTAGAGACACATCAGTCTACCCATGTGCTTACTCACTGGAAGGGAAAGAAGGGAGAAGGGAGGGAGTCATGGTGAGAATATGAATTGGGTTGGTAGAAATGGAGACGGCTTGAGTAAGACATCTAGGGTCATAAAGGGGAACAGAAGAATGACAGGGTTTTCACATAAAAATGTACATTAAGGATGTTTCCAGAAGCTGACCCACCTTTTTATATCTAAGACTGATGTGTCTTTAGGGATTGAGAGATTTCATTTTTGTGAAATTTTTGTCATTTCACTGCTTTGGTTTCCTTTTTTTAGTACTCAAAAATGGTAATAATCCTTTTTTGGTCAACAAAAATTGTTTTGAACATGTTAATGTTTTATTTAATTCAAAAAATCTGTAATACATTTTTGGTTTTCTTTGTTGTAGTTACAAACATTCTTGTTTGACTGTGGGGACCCTTAGGAGGGTACCTTTCTACATCCCCTTAGTGGAAAGGGGAATTCACTTCTATCTCTGGCATCGGCCTCATCCCTGGAGTGAAGTGCTCTCCTCCCTCCCCTCATCTACGTGATGAGAGCTACAGGCATGTCCTGTGTGCGTGGGCGCCACCAGATTTGAAACCCACTCCAGTTACGCAGGGGGTGTAACAAATGGTGCTGCAACTTTTTTTTTTTTTGCAGGGAGGAGGGGTGCAGGTGGATTATCTAACAGCATTTTCAACGTGCATCGGTAGTGAAATTAGATCTTTAAAGATCTCAGTACCGTGTCAAAGAAAATATAAATTGGCCAATGTATTTGAAAACTTTTAAAAATAAAATTTGATTTTATACCCAGAAATCCAATCCATAGCTAATAACATAATGAAAAATATGCATTCTTAAGAAATAGGCATAAGGAAACTAGTGTTACTGTTAACTCAGCATCTGTATATTCCCTTATCGTAGTATGAGTGTTGTTGTATCATCTCTTTGCTGACTTTGATTTGCTGAGTGTTGACTGATGTGTTAAGAGCACACACATCATTTTCAGGTACAACAAGTGTTTTCCTATTAAAATTTTTATCCCAGGATAAAATTAAGAAGAAATTGTAGTAGGTTTGCTACCTTTATGAAATAAAAATATAGGGTACCTAATTAAATTTGAATTCAGATAAACAATGAATAGGTTTTTGTTGTTTAATTATGTCCCACGCAGTATTTGGGACATATTTACATTAAAAAATTATTCATTGTTTATGTGAGATTAAGTTTGACAGGGTGCCCTGTATTTTATTTGATGACCCTAAATCAGTAATTCTAAAATTATAGTGTCTAAGCATTATAGTCATTTGAGATTGCCCCAGTTATTAACTAAATGACTCTTGAAATAGTTATGGCCTTAGCTAAGATTGGCTGTAGGCTATGTGCAATTTTAGCCTGACTAGAGGGATCTCACTCTTTAATTCCTCAAGAAATCACATTAGAATGCAGTGAATGAGGGTGATAGATTTATAGGATAACTCAAGATTATAGGGATAATCTTTTTTTTCATTGAAGTATCATTGATATACAATAATATATTGGTTTCAAGTGTACAACACAGAGGTTCAACAGTTACCCATAATATTAAATCCTCACCCCCACTAGTGCAGTTACTGTCAACAAAGGAAGATGTCACAGAATCATTGGCTATATTCTCCATGCTGTACTCCTATAGGGATAATCTTGAAGATCTTTTTTACAATATAATTCTTGAATAGATCATACACACACACTTATTTTTTTCCTCTTAGGTTTCCTAATTTTATAATAAGTGACCCATTGGTGTACTTTTAAAAATTGTGATGAGTACACATAACTTAAACTTTACCATCTTAACAATTTTAAGTGTACAGTTCAGTGACATTAAGTACGTTTACACTATTGAGCAATTAGTACCATCATCCAGCTCCAGAATTTATTTCATCTTGCAAAACTGAACCTCCATACCCATTAAACAGTAACTCCCCATCCCCCATCCAGCCCCTGCCAGCCGCCCTATTCTACTTTCTGTCTCCAGGAATTTGACTGCTCTAGGTGTATGGGTGGCTTCCATCTTTTGGCTATGAACATGGGTGTACACATAACATATCTCTTTGAGACCCTGCTTCCAGTTCTTCTGGGTGGATACCCAGAAAGGAAATGGCTGCGTCATATGGTAATTCCATTTACCTTTTTCAAGGCACTGCTGGACTCTTTTCTGTAGCAGCTGCAACATTTTACGTTCTCACCAGCAGTGCAAAAAGGTTCTTCCACGTCCTCAACAGCACTTTTCACTTTCTGGGGTTGTTTTGGTAGTAGCCACCTAATGCATATGAGGTAGGCACCTCTTATTTTTAAAAAATAAATCTCTAAGAAATTTAGTACTTCATGATTGGTAGTATTATTTGATCCAGCTGCACTGATGCGTTGCTACTTGGTTGTTGAGAGCTGTTCTCTCCTGTGATTTCTGGGTCGACAGGAGAATTTACTCTGGGATTAGGATGGAGAAACTGATGCCTCTTCCAGAATATCTCGATACTCCTAAGAAAATGACTTTTTTATTCTCTTTTTCATAAATTTCCAGAATTCAACTGTCTTTATATTAAAACAAATACTAAAGACACAATCCACACTTGTGTGCAAATGAGGGTTTTGTCTGAAATATAGCCCTTCCCACTGTCACAGCATCATCGCTCAAGAACAGGATTCAAGTCTCAAAATATTTGTTAAAACAATATTTAATGAGCATCTGCTGCATGCCACACACCATGTTTGGTATTGACACACAAAAAAAGTCGGCACATTTTGATTTTATTCAGTGTTCATCAGGCATTAAGATGAACATGTTTTAGGTTTTCAGGAAATGCTTTTGGATAGACTTGCATTTTGGTATTTTTCTTGTTTTGTGCTACCTCCAGTAGTTAATAAAATAAAAACAATACTATGTCTGTTTCTTTTAGTGTAATAAACTTAATGTGTTTTATTTATAGCCCCCAGTCATCCTCAGGGAAGGACCTTCTCATTTAATTGGTGAGGAGACAGAAGCTTAGTACTCATAGGTACCTTACACAGAGACTTGATCTGAGCACCTGATTGGACTGGGAGAGCTACTAGGTCATTCTAATCAAGATTTTCACTCTTCCCTTCTGGATAGGAAACACTTTCCATGTTCCCATTTTCCAACACAATCCCATAACAATTTATCATTGGTTCTATGGTTGTCTTCAGGCTTATTCTTTTTTAAGTGAATTGCATATTGGATATAAAAGTAATTTAACTTCTTCATATTTTATTTCTCTTTCATTCTGGTAATCAACATTTGGCATCTGCGGACTTGAGAATATTTCAACTTCATTTCAAAATTAATTATTTGTGATTAAATTAAGCATTATATATATATATATATATACATATATATATATATATAGCACAAAGCAAATACCTCTGTAACACATTTTGAAAATATTTTATAGGTACCTTATTCAGTGGTGGTCATTACTGGAGGTTTGAGTTTTATGCTTTTAAGTGGGCACTGTAGTCAATGATTTTTTTTTGATTTTAGGTCTATGTGAATTCATGAGCATTCTGCTAACCATTTTGGCCTGCGGCAGTTTCTTTTAAACTAATTTATTCTGGTTTCTCTTTGGGCTTTAAGACTTTAAATGGCTAACTTTGCATGAAACCAGTTTATGCAAGGACCATCTGGTGTATCAAGGTGACCTGTTCTCAACTCATTTGATTGTTTCTTTCTCAAATGTTCTCTGCTTTCTGTGTGCACACACATGTACCTTTTTCTGGATATCTTGGATTGTATCTTGGATTTAAAGGAAGGCCATGGCTTTTCGGTTTTTGGCTCCTTATTTCAAAGAATGTGATGACAACTGTCATTTCAGGCACAATTATAAAATCATGCCATCATGAAACCTCTTTTGGACGTTGTCCGAACTTGCCAGTGTTAGTACAAGTAGTTTGACACTAAACTCCTCTCATTTATTAATCCTGAATACCGAAGTTAGAAATTCTTGGAAGTGCCAGATTGTCATTTGGGCTGAGTTACTGTCTGGGTTTATGCTGCCTCATGTGTCCTATTTCTGCCTTCCTTCCTGCCAGCCGCCGTGGGAAGCTGGTGGGTGGGCACGCGTGAGACTGCGCTGATGTTCCCAGCATGGCTGTGTGTGTGTGTGGCCTCATGAGCCAGGCAGAAACAAGGGGGGAAGACCACTACACTAGATGGCAGATGACTAGAGGAGCACTTGGTTTTGAGTAAGTCCTTCAATCTCTCTTTAGGTCTTTATTTTAAATAGTAGCATCTGCCCTGTTCTAACTACTTCATTCCTTACTGATGCAAGGATAAATAAGATTTGGGAAGGCTTTGTAAATTCAAAGCCCTATAGATAAATATTTTTTATGTATTAATTTGGGGAAATGAGTTAATGTGCAATCTGCTGAAGACAAAAGAATTAAAAAAATCAATATTTCCACAATTTCACACTGTTTTTAGACATAGGTCTCATTTGAGCATTTTAACACCATTGTGAAGCAGTAATAAATGCTGATACTGTCAGACCTGTTCTGGGAATAAGGAAACTGAGGGGCTTGGTGCCCTGACTGAAATTCCAGGGTCAGGGACTTGGGGTTAAGACCCTGAGGGTTCTTTCCAGACCAGGATCACTGTCCCCACCCTGCTTTCCCTTCGTGCTTCTGCATAGGTAAAATAGAAAGTCATCACCTGTCAGTTGCATGCTATCTCCTTTTAGCTGAGCCCTATAATATATGTAAATAGAGTTGCTTGGGTTGAAGCACAGGACAAGGAACTCAGAGACCAATAGCTTCAAACCTGGAGCCATTTTCAGTAAAATTTCCCTCTCCTATGACTGTTTTAGGAAAACCAGTAACCCAGTGCTCTTTCCCCATATGATGCTTACAGTAACTTATTGAATCAGAATTTTAAACTTCCTGGTGGCCAAGAATACATACGGAAGAGGGGCTATATGGCAGCAGTCTGATGGGGGGAATGTGTGCCATTTGCATAGCAAACACATTAATTTTCCATGGATTGCTTATTTGGGGTGACTCAGCCGGAGTTCCTAGGAAGGGGAGGGAGACCGGAAGGCTTGCTGTCATCATGCGCTCCCATATTATTTGACCTGACTTATTGCCTCATGTAGAGCGCTCTTCAGGACTTTTCAAGGACCTCATGTAAGGCTTATTTGTATAACCCTCAAGGCCCTACACAGGTGTTCTGTAAATATGTGAGTGACCAAATGAATAAAACATAGAGGAAAGTCCCGGAATTGTTTAATAGTTTATCTCAAGGGCCAGTTTGGTAGTGGGCTGTACTCTAAATATATCTATCCACTCAACAAATCCATCCACTCAACAAATACTTTTTTGAGCACTAGCTATGTGCTGGATATTGTTGCAGAGACAAAACAGGTTCCTATCCTCTTGGAGCTTGCATTTATTTTTTAGTTTAAAAACAGTTATAAACATTTAGAAGGAATTTATTGGTAAAGGTGTTTATTCTAATTACAACCTGCTGAGGAAATTGACAGTACACTTTATATATTTGTCTTAATACTTACATTTCATGAAGTGATGATAATTGTATATAAATATATATGTGTATTTACTAATTAGATTGTTAGGATTTAGTTTTAGGGAACAGCTTTTCCTTTTTCAATTCTCTGCAGAACTTTGTGGCAGAAAGATAAAGGATTTGTTGTGTTTGTCTATGATCTCCATGTCCATTTATCTTTTTTTTTTTATCTTTTAGTGCATAACAAATACGTTCATTCAGATATGAATTAAGCACAGAGTCATTTAATTTTATATCTCAGTATATCAGTGGAACAGTTGAAAACATTTTTGCATTCCTTCTCATTGTAGAGTGATTCCACAAAATTGGCCAGCATATCATCAGTTTTCTTAATCCTTCATTTTTTCATTTTTTTCTCAAACTCAGAAGACCAATAAAAAATTATGTTCATAATTTTCCTGATTTGCTTATGATTCATATTCTTTTAGAATATGTTCCGATTTCACCCCAAAATTTTACTGGATTGATTTATGATAGTCTCTTTACCTTGGTTCTTACTCTTGACAACCTGTATGGTATAGTAGTTTAGAGCTAAGACTGGGACAAATCCCAGTCTGGCTTTGGGGGTTAAAAGTGCACGCTGGTGTTAAGAGTCAGCTCAAAAAATTGAACTTAGAAGCAGTAATGTTTTTGTAGCCCACCTGAACCAGATGGAAGGTGAGGGTGAAGAGGGGCTCCCAATGGGTGGCAAGGTGTGGGTTTGTGTAGATACTGTTTTGAGATGCCTTTTCTTATAGCTACACCTGGAAACACACTGTTTGCCATTCATCTGGGAAAAGGCTACTTGATTCTTTTAAATCTGCAAGGTTACATAAGGTGAGCAAGTCATTACTGTGCTAGGAGTTCAGAATCCAAAGTTAAGAGACAACAGGTACAGATAAAATAGGATAAAAGTTAGAATCTCCCTGGAATTGACTGGTGTCTATAAATAAGGGTGGTAGAATAGATAGGTGAAAACCATGTTGTTTGATAGGTTAAGGAAAAAGAAACTAGAAGGGTAAATTAATAGGTCCTTATAATCTGTATCTCTGGGCACAGTGCCATTTATAAACTGTAGAGGCTCCCTAAAGAGCATTACCTTGGTAGAAGGAGAAAGGAATGCTTAGAAATTACAGTAGTTTTATATCTGGCTCTTGTTCTTTGACTTTCCAAGAAACTGTGTCTTTAGTTTATGATTAAGGACTTAGAAGTTTAGGTATTCTAGTTCTGTAATATTTACTTGCATATTTATATTTTATTTTGGCAGGTGAACATAAAACTGTAATCTCGACACTGGTTGCAGTTCCATTGTAGGTCATCTTTCAGAAAAAAATGCCTTCACTCTCTCTGCCCCACCCATATCACTTCTCCTTTCATAGCCCTCCTTCACAGGGACACTAGAATCATCTTTCTGATTATTTTACTCTCTTTTTCACTAACTTTTCTTAGTGATTCCCTATTTTGTTCAGCACTAAGCCCTAACTCCCTAGTACACTTCCCAAGTTGGTTAGTTGTGTGTGGTAGTACTATGTTTTTAGTACTTTGAGGTGTTTGCTCATTTTCTCTCAGGATTTTGAGGAAAGACCAAATCCTGATTCCTGGGGTAACTTAAATTCTCACACTTTTCAGCTCATACCATTTTCTTGGTCTCTAGTGCTCTCCACTTTCTGTCTAGAGGAATCTTACTTAAACATCATCTTTCCTGTGGAGTAAAGATGTTCTACTCCAGGGTGAAAATTACTGGCTGTTCCCTTCATATAGATACCCCTATATTTATTGAAACATTATTTACAATAGCCAAGATATGGAAACAACCTAAGTGTCCATCAATAGATGAATGGATAAAGATGATGTGGTGTATGTATACAGTGGAATATTACTCAGCCATAAAAAGAATGAAATCTTGCCATTTGTAACAACATGGATAGACCTAGAGGTAAGGTAGGAAATAAGTTAGAGAAAGATAAATGCCATATGATTTCACTTACATATGGAATCTAAAAAACCAAAAAATAAGCAAACAATTTAAAACAGACACATAAATACAGGGAACAAACTGGTGGTTGCCAGAGGAGAGGGTAGTTAAGGTATATATGAAATAAGTAAAGGGAATTAAAGGGAATAAATTTCTGGTTGTAAAATAAGTAAGTTAAAGGGATGGAAGGTACAACATGGGGAATATAGTCAATAATATGGTAATAGTTTGGTATGGTGACAGATGGTAGCTAAATTTATAATGGTGAGCATTCTGTAATGTATATATGTGTTGAATCACTATGTTGTACACCTGAAACTATCACTATATTAAAATAAAAACATTCTCCATGGCATTTCTGCCATAATCCTCAGAGGAGCATAACAAAATCTAGAGTTGCTGCAATATATAATCCCACTAGGTGTGCAAAGAAATAAAAACATTTGACTTATACTCAGGCAGAAGGCAAATAACATCAGAGGCCACTGAGATCCATAGGAAAGAATGATGAGCACCCGAAATGGTAAGTATGTGGGAAAATGCAAATATTATTACTGTTACAGTAGTAAGCATGACTAGACAGGTGTTTTAGTTAGTTCCAAGTATGACAGTGTCACTCACCAGACTGAGGGGAGAGGTGTTGCTAGTTGATGAATATTTTCATCCTAGAACAGTGTTAACATACACATAGGTTTTGAAATATAAATTTGATATGCAGAGGTATGTGTATTCAAGAAATGTTTTGGTGCCTGTATGTGGTAGGAGTGGACAAGAAGGCAAATGAAAGATAGTTCCTGTCCTGAAGCATCTCAGAGTTGAATATACAAACAACTATCATCTATTCAGAAAAACAGATGCCAGAGAAGAAACATAAACCACAAGTCCAGGGACTACAGAAGGAGAAATACACCAACATACCTACCTACCTACTTTTCTATCTGTATAACAAAAGTAATCTCCAGTGTGACTAAGTTTTAAGAACAAGCAGATCACTGGCTAAATTAATAAAGTAGAAACAAATCCTAAAAGTTTAGCAGAGAGATTTGGGGTTATTTTCTCTTACTTGTTGCAAAGTCATCTCGAAATAAAAGGTGCCCATTATCAGATTCCTTTGAATCTCCTGCTCCCTTTATAAACTTTGTAGCTCTTAATTTGTCTTTGATTACACTGCATCCAGTTGTCCTTTCCTGACCATAACATTCCCCACTTATTTTGTACTTATAATAATGTGCCACAAAGCAAAGGGCAGCCTTTTTCCCCATTCACTTTAATGATTATATGTATTTTGTATTTATGGAAAACTAAGGATATACTCTTTTTTGCTAAAGTTGTTTATATCATTTTGTATGTATGGACATTCTGGCGAGTTTTATAAAGGCCAAATGTACTTCTGGGTTTTAAATCTGTACTACAGCCAGCAGTTTCTAACCCAGAAGGAGAGAGGTACTCACACAAATCCTCTTGCAGATAACAATAAGAACAGAGTAAAATAATAATTAAAAAAGAAGGAATCATAATTATCTAAAGATACTAGAAAATATCACAGAGCATGCAGAAAGTTGGGGAAAATTTAATCTTAAAAAGCTTATTGGAGGGGGTCAGAATTATGAGTTTGTAGCTTTCTGGCCCTGTAGCCCTTTTCCCTGTCATAACTTCAGTTGCACACTGCAGCGTTATTGGCTAAAGGTAACAGAGATAAGAGATCAGAGATCAGGGCTGAAAAATCACTTAGAAATTTAAAGGAGAATCCCAGCAACAACAGAACATTAGGGAGTGTGTAGCTAAATTTACACATCTGTGGGAGATTCCAGGTATCCTGAACAAAATGACTCCTTAAAAATAGGCAGAAACTAGACAGAAATGACCTTTCTCTTAAAAGATAGAACTATGAGGTGCCACATCTGTGAGTTTCCTGCTTGTTTCAACCGACTGTATTTCCCCAACAGTGTTAAAGTTTATGGACTTGAAATATCAGAGAACAGAAAATTAGAGCAGGTGTCATAAAGGCAAGAAAATCAGAGAAGCTGAGCCCTGTCTTTGCCCAAATCTTTGGCTTGCTTACAAATTACCCAGCATAGGTGATATCCTTAGTAGTTACCTAAAAAAAAACAAAACCCAAACCAAAAAACGAACTTTTTTGGGAAACCGCAAGAACAAAGCAAGCTATCAGCAGCTGCAAACATGTATCATATAGGAGACAAGTTTTCGGGTAGGATTCAGGCAAGTTAACTGCTTACTAGAACAAAAGATCAATAATCTTCAGAGGAACATAACAGAATCCAGAGTTGCTACAAAGTATCCTACTAGACATGTAAGGAAACAAGATTATTTGACCTATATTCAGGAAAAAATTTCAGGAAGAAAGGAAATGACCTCAAAAGCAACTTGGATCTAGGAAAGAATGAAAAGCACCAGAAATAGTAAATATGTGGGCACATACAAAAGATAATAACTGTTTAAAGCAAAACTGTAACACTGTATTAATGAGCTTATAGTGTATATAAGTAAAATATATATGAGAATAATAGCACTAAGGATGGGGGCGAGTGGGTAAGTAGAAATATACTGTTGTGTAATTGCTGTATTTTATCCAATATTAACTATAATTAGAAAGGAGTATTTTAAAGGTGCATATTTTAATTCCCAGAGCAACTACAAAAGTAATGCAGAAATGCTATGGTGTCTTTTTTTTCTACATATACATAAAAAAATAACAATATTATACACAGCAGTAATAGTAGTATAACTCCATTCTGGTTCCTGGACCCTGTTCCAATGTGTGTAAGTATGTGGGAGAGCATCTTCCCACACATATTAACACCAAGCCATTCTCGAATACCAGCAGGGTGTCTGAGAACTCAACTCAATTCCCACCTACAAGACTGCCCTCCACTCCCAACTCCAGACATGGGTTGCAAACCCCAGGCAGTTACCTGTGCTTCTGACCTATGACTATAAGATTGAGGTTCCAATGACCATCCCCTTAGGTTCAATGAATTTGCTAGAGCAGTTTACAGAACTCAGGAAAACACTTAATGTTTACCAGTTTAATAAAGGATACTGTAAAGGATACAAGTTAACAGCCAGATGAAGAGACATAGGGCAAGGTCCCAAATAAAGGAGCTTCTGTCCTTGTGGAGCTTGGGGCCTGGCTCGGTGGCACATGGAGGTGTTCTGGTTCCCCAAGCATAAAAACTGTCCCCTACTGAGAAGCAGGATGCAACCAAGCAGAACAGTGAGTGATAAGCTCTTCTCAGGGGTTTTTGTGAGGGCTTCATTGCAGTCACGACTGACAAAATGTTATTGGCCATTGACTGATTCAGCCTCCAGCCCCTGCCCTTGGGTGGGGATCCAAAAGTCTCTCGTTAACATGGCAAAACACCTGTTTCACCTTTAAGACTGCAGTGTTTTCAAGAAGTGTGGATGAAGACCAAATATACCTGGGAAATATGTATTTGGTCATCTGAATGCCCAAATATGTATTGCTTATGACTCATTATATCACAAGAAATAAAGCTAGAAAGTCAACAGCTAAAATAAAGTTGAATTTTAAAAAGATATTTAATTAATAGAAAAGAAAGCAGGAAAGGAGGAACAAAAGAACAAAAAATTGGTGGGACAAATTAACAGATACTAAAAAGGCATGTTTAATACAATTGTATCAATAATTGCATTAAATTTTAATGGACCAAACACTCCAGTTGAAAGGCAGAGATTTTCAGATTAGCTAAAATAAGAAAATAAGGGCTAAATAATGCCTTGTATAAAAGATGCATTTTTAATATTTCTTTTAAAAATCTGATTTCTTTTAAACAAACATACATAGTAGTAAAAGGCTGGAAAAGATGTACCATGCAAATAGTAAGCAAAAGAAAGTTGGAGTGACCATAGAGTTCAATAGAAGTAGTACTAGAGGTAATGAGGGTTATCTCATAATGAATGGTCAGTACAACAGGCAGATGTAATTATTATAAGTGTACAGGTACCTAATAATAGAGTTTCAAAATATGTGAAACCAAAAATGACAAAACACACTAAAGGGAGAAATAGATACATCATAGTTGGAGTCGTATATCTTGTAACTGATACAACTAGACAAAAAAAAAATCAGGATATGAAGGATCAGAACACTCAGCCATTTAAATCTAACTGATGTTTATAGAACACAATATACAAATGCAGAATATTCCATTTTCAAGTGCATATGGAATCTTCCCCAAGATATATGTACTTGGGCCATAAAACAAGTTTCAATAGATTTCAAAAGATTGAGAACTTACAAAATATGTTCTCTGATCTCAATGGAATTAATTAAAAACCAATAACAATAAAACATCTTGGGGAGCACAAAATGCCTGGAAATTAAATATCTCACTCAACAAGAAATCATAAAGAGAATTAGAATAATTTTGAATTATAGTCCAAAGTCTTGCCTCTATAAAATTCTAGTTCTTCACAATGTCCTTAACAGATGCCAGACAATAGTCACAACTATGAATATTAAAACTATAGGTGTTAGTGGACTGTTGTATTTCACTCAGTAAATACATTTTGCCTTAGGTTCATCTTTGCAGACCTAGCACCCCTTTCAGATCTACTTGTCTTACTCATTTTTTCTTAGCAGTAACTAACTAGCATGGGGCTTTACAGCAGGGGTTGGCAAACTTTGTCTGTAAAGGGCCAGATAGTAAATATTGTAGGCTTTATGGGCCATAGACTCTGTTAAAACTACCCACATCTGCAGTTGTAGCTGCAAAGTAGACACAGACAGCAGGTAAATGAATGGGTGTGGCTGTGTTCCAACAGAACTTTGCCTACAAGAGGTAGCTGGCTGGATTTGGCCCGTGTGCCATTGTTTGCTGATTGTGCCTTAGAGCATAGGTTTAGCAAATTATTTAGCAGATATAACAGCCAGGGAGATAGGCTCTACTGGGGTAACTAAGAACCCCCATGATCTCAGTGGGTTTTATACACCAAAGTTTATTTTTTGCTCATACCTCCTGTCCAGTGGGAATTGGCAAGAAACTTCTGCTCATTCTAGACACTCAGGTCCCCAGACTGATGGGTCTTCATCTGGACATGTGTTCCTGTCCTGCAAAGGAAGTGGAAGGTGTCAGTTAGATCATGAACTGATTTAAAGCTTCCATCTGGAGGTGACACATTTCACTGGCTGAAATGAGTCCTATGGCCACGTCTAACTTCAAAGGGAACAGGGAGATGCAATCCTATCATTAACCTGGAAGAAAGAGAAATGGAATATTTGTGAATAGCCCAAGAAATCTTATGTGGATGGTAACAGAATATAAAATAGCATGAAAACATATAAATGAGAGTTGCTTAGGTTGAAGCTTGGACAGAGTAGCTAAAAACCTTTCCCCTTAGTCACCTCAGGGGTCTCCTGAAGTTCAGTAGATTATAGTTGGAAAGCCTCTGGTTTAAAGAAAACCACCAGCCTAACAATTGGGAGAACTAGATTTCAAAGGTGTGTACTAAAAATACGTGGAGCTGAATTGATATCACATTAGATATTCTCAGTTTTGGAGCAATTTATTGACCTTATTGAACTTTTGTATTCCTACCCTTGGTGTTTCATCTAAAGAGATGCACCTAGAATGTTATGGAAAGTACTATTACTATAAAAATATTGATGTTATCTATGCTTTAATATGTTAAATGATCACTATGATAAAATAATTACACTATTAAAAGAACTGTAGAGATAGTGTATTAAAATTTTTTTAATTTAGTTTTTTGACAGTGTACTTTTCCCCAGCTTTTTTGATGCCTAATAGGTATATACAATGAACATAATTAATGTTATAATTTGGTGAATCTGGGCATATGTACACACTTGTGTTGCCATCACCATGCATGTAATAAACATATCCATTACCTTCAAAAGTTTCCTTGTGTCTTTGTTGTTTTTTTGTTTTTCTTTTTTTATCCTGTTAATACAATTTTAAGTGTACAATACCTTATTGTGAAGTATAGTCAGTATGTTGTACAGCAGACCTCTGGAACTTCTTCCTCTTGTGTAACTGTAACTTCGTATCTTTTAATTGCCATTTTAGTGGTTGGTGGTGTTATGGATGGTACTTTGATGGCCCGCCTGACCAATTCTCCAATCCTGGCTTGCTCTATGCTCTTCCTCCCTATGGAGCTCCTGGGACAGCATACACCAGGAAAATGGCAACTGGACAAGCAAAATGCCATCTCTTAATAACTGGGAGGCTGTGTTAGAGTAGCCTGAATCTGTGTTGTGGGACCAGCAGGGTTAGGTTGTTCTAAATAGAAAGTTAGCCAGGAATGCCCACTTTCTAAGAACACTGAGTCTCATTACAATCCTTGATGCACAGAGCCAAGAAAAGAGACATAAGAACATACTCTGTGCCTTCTTAAGGTACACTAACCTGGCCTGGTTATGATTGCTCTGGGCTCTGGCCAATAAAATTAGCAAAGTCTTCTGGTAGAGGGGACTAGGCAGAGCTTGGCAAAAGCTGGATCAGAGGTATATCTGGATTGGGAAGAAGGGTAAACAGAGTACCTCCTCTGTGGGTAAAATTGCAATATTTTCAGAATCTCTCCCCTGGCCTTAGTGCATCTCCATATCAATAGGTGTTCCCAAGGGGTGGAGAGAAGTAGTCAATCTCCATATCAATAGGTGATTACATGGGGGAGCGAGGACAAATCTAGACCAGATAGGTTGGGTGGGGTCCCTTTTTGCAGCTGGTCATGAGAGACATGGGAGAGCAGAAGTGGATGACTGCTTGTAAGCAATAAACAGGTTTCTCCCACTTTATTTCTCCCTTTGACTGATTTTGGTTTCAAAGGTAATTTTCTCCAGGCTGTGAACCTATTTCTCCCCCAGAGTTACACCTGGTATAGTCGGCAGGATCTCTGAACCCAAAATCTGTCTTCATGGGTGTGACCCTTGGGCGGGCTGCCCCTAGAGATGGTGGGGAGATGCCCAGAACCCCCCTGTGGATGGTGGGGAGGCCCCAGCAGCTGCAGCGGTAGAGGATTCAGCTTCTCCCGGGAGCCCCCTATCCGTGGGGCTCCCACCTGGGGAATTGCTCTAGGGTAAAGCACCTCCCAGATGGGTGGACCCTTCCTCAGAGTTGGGGAAGGGTGGAGACATGGAAAGCTGTGGAATTAGCTCTCCATGAGATGAAAGACTGCTTAGAGGTCCTCAGTGGCCATGTGACAGCTGGGATCTTGTTTCTCAAGATAGTGGAAAGGGTTATGGAGGAGAGAGAGAGACTTTGGCAGGGGAGAGACACACTTCAGTATCACTTGGAGGAGCTGGGTGATGACCTATGGGATGCCTTAAGAAAGAGAGATAGTTATTGAGAAGACAGTTTGTGTTCCTGGAAGATACGGTAGCCGCAGTGAGACAGGAGGCAGCAGGAGAAGCTGCATTGCAGGAGGCCATGGGAGGTGGGGGAAAGGAAGGAGCAGTGTTTTCAGTTCCAGAGATGGTAGAGGAGATGTCGGGGGAGAATGAGGGGGTGGGACCAAGGGCTGAACTGCTGCAAAGGCCACCGCCTGAGGCACAGGCCTCCCGTATTAAAGGCCCATCCGGTTGAAATTAAGAAAATAAAAACACAGCAACCATGGGTTCCTCAGAGGGAGGGCTGCTCCTTCTGGCACCTTGAGGAAAAGGCCTAGAAGCTGTCCTCTTGTGTGTTCCTGGAGGAACAGCATAATGGCCCCGAAAGGTCACAGTAGTGTACTCAAAACATTCAGGAGGTAAGAGTATCTTACAGGGAAGTTTTGTTTTATCTTTATGGCCAGTGCACGTACCTCCCAAAGCCCTATATATTGACCCATCTGTAACTCCCACAGAGAGGGGGGTGAAAGTCTGGTATACTAGACTGGGACGGTATCTCATTCCTGCCACTGTCCTATCACAGGACCACTCTCTTGCATGTACCCTAACTGATGGACAAGATTTGCCTACGCTGGTGTCATTAAAACATGTATCTTATCCCCCTTAAGATTCTTTTTTTCTTCTACAGTCCCTGTGGCCTGGACCCACTGCCTGGCTGCAATTAATCCCCTTTCGCGTGATAATTGCTCTGAACTCCCTATACGTTCAGCTACTGCCTGCTTGTGGAATGGGCAAACTATGGACTTAATCTGCAAAGGACTTTGAACCTAGATGAATCCTCTGGCTTGAGGATTATCATTATTTTATTGCTGTTGTTATTGTATGTTATTAGTCTGGTTGCAGTGCTCCAGTTTTCTCTCACAGGGTCCATTGTGGAAGATGGGGAGTGAGTAGATTGTGAAGCGAGATTTCTGGAGGGGTGGGCTATGGGTAAAATTGCTGTATTTCCAGAATTTCTCACCTGGCCTTAGTGCATCTCCATATCAGTAGGTGAGTACATGGGGGAGCTAGGGCATATCTGGACCGGAGAAGTTGGGTGGGGTCCCTTTTTGCAGCCAGGTCGAGAGAGCCATGGATGAGCAGAAGTGGACAACTGCTTGTAAGCAATAAATGGGTTCCCCCCCACTTTATTTCTCCCTTTGACTGATTTTGGTTTTAAAGGTAAGTTGTCCCGGGCTGTGAACATAGTTCCCCCCATAGTTACATCCTCCTAACAAAATTTTTAAAGAAACTCTTCCCCAAAGGCAAACTCTTTCTTTAAAATTTCTAAAACCCGTTTTCAAGTGAAAGGGGAATATCCTGTGATAAATAATGAGCCTGATATATTTTTATACCATAATTTGTTATTTTGTGCAATTGATCGTTATGAGCAATTGTAAAGATATATATAACTTTTCTTCCATAGAAATTTTAAAGTCCACAGAGTACATGCTATAAAACTTTATATCACAAGGCAGTTTTTTTTACTACTTTTAAACACTATGAATTTGGAAATTTATTAAAATTGGGTTCCTTCTGTAGTTATGTTTAATTTTATTATATGGTATTTATCAAATATTTTACTGTCCCAATTTATAGTCAGTGGAATTGTCCAATATTACTAAAAAACCGAAAGAAAATTTAAGGAACGGCCAGTAGATGGCAGTGTGGTATTGTACTTGAAATAGCTCCACCGACGACATTGTGTTGCAATTTGCTATTATTAAGGCAAAGGGACTTCATATTTCGTTTAGAAAACTACATTTTAATCAACAACCAAATAGATTTTAAATGAGTCGAGTTCTGAACAAGCAACTTCTTATTTGTTTATAATCTTTATTACATCATTTTAGTTGTATTTGCTTTTCCTAGTAGATAGCAAGTATCCCAAGGTCAGGAATAACATGCTGTACCTTTTATTGCTCCACAATTCTCAGCACAGTTCTAGGCACATAATTGCTTAACTACTTGTTCATGAGTGTTTGAATTAAAAAATGATTCAAATGTTTTACTGTTATTCTTTCTATTCAAAATTTAGTCGGGTAGAGTCCTATTAGTCTGGAAAGACATACACATATGTGTGACACGCACTAATATATTCCAGCGGTCATGATGCATACATAACATAATTTTATGTTGCAGACTTTAATATGTGAGCCTTTTGTGATCTGCTTCTACCCCATCTCTCTTTTGCTTTCAGCCAAACTTAACAGAAGTGATGTCTGCCTACCCTTCTCTGTACTTCTCGTCAGCTGTTGATTCTGCCATCCACTTCATTTTGACTCTGTCCCCAGCACACCCCCAAACCTGCTTTTGCTAAATCCAAGGGATGCACTTCCTTGCTTTCAGCAGCTGCACACATTGGGGTTCCTGGACATAGAATGTACTGTTTTACATTTTCATCTTTGCCCTTCCTTTTCTAGCAGCAACTGCTTAGTATTCATTGACTTCCTCATCTTTTGTGTGAGCTAAATGTTGCAGTTCCTCAGGGCACAGTCACCTCTGACATCTTTCTCTTGTGTCCCTGAGTCACACCATCAACCTCTCTACTTCACCGTGGTCCCCACCCCAGGCCAAGCCATGGGGCTTTGCACCTGGATCAATCAGTGGTCTCTTAATAGCTTTTCCTACGTGCAGACTTGCCCTCCACCAGTCCCTTCTCCGTTTCTCCAGAAAGAGCTTTTCAAAAGCAATCTTACTTCTCTTAGTGAGAACGCTCCAGAAGCTCTTCATTGCTGTTAAGAATGAAGTCTCAAGTACTTGTAACTGCACTGTATCTTCTAGCCTCACCTACATTTTGTGCTCAATCTTGAGTCATCTTTCTTACCTCAGTGCACCCCAGCTATGGTAGCCTTATTTTTCATTTACACCAAAGCTCTAGGCTACCTGCCTGCAAACTTCACAGCAGGTTATTCTCTGTCTGGTTTTCTTTCAGGGTCCCCAGCCCAGGATCAGTTAAATACTTCTTCAAGAACACCTTCCCTGTCCCCACAGACCATATTAGGAACTCTTCCTGTGTTAAGTTCTCAATTCGTGTTGCATTTATTTCAGAGCCTTTATCCCAGTTCTGTAAATGAAATTTTATGTAGTCATGCATTCCTTCCTAGACTGTCAGCTGTCACGACCTGGTTCTCTGTTGCATTCACATTCTTAACAGAATTCCTGGAACAGACCAGGCTGGTATAAACATGATAAACAGCATTTAATAAAAGCCTCAGGAACTTCAGAATCATTTCATTCTCAATTTCTAAAGCTTCTAATGCTTCTAAAATAATTTCATTCTCTATTTCTAAAGCATGGATTACATATCAATTTATTAGATCAATAACTTTGGTAAAAATATTGTTACTATAAATTTATTTAAAATAATTCATTTCAAAGGAACTGTTTACAATACAAGGTGTATTTTAAGAAGTGGTGTAGTGGTTTGTTTATTTTTGGATTAATTAATTTTTTTCTATAGAATCACACCACAAATTTAAAATTTTTTGTGTGTGTTTTTGTTTTGTGTAAAACCTGTAACTGTAGACCATATAGATTAGATGATAAAAAAGGATTTCAGGTGTGGGCTTCAGAGAAACCTCATTAGGAATTTTTTAAAATTCAGGATATATGAGAATTATATACATACTGGCTTACATTTCCAGGTGTATTCTAAAATTAAAAAGGCACTAAGATACTGTATAAAATCTCTATCATTTTAAAGAAAAGAAAATTTTAGTCCTAATCAACCTTGTAGACCACAATTACTTCTAAAAATACACCTAAGATTTATGTCTAAATTTGAACACCAAGGAAGAGCAGCAATGACTCATCATTATTATTTTTTTAAACCAAAACCCAGTGATAATTCAGGCCTCAGTGTGAGAGCTTTTTTTTTTTCCTAAATCAGTTTCTTTGGAGAGCTTTTCTTACTGATTTAGAAATTGTCAGCATAATAAGTATTGAATATCTCACTGCTACATGACTCATTATTACACTTTTTTTGGTAAGATACATGATCTCTTTCATTATCTAATCTAGGAGAAGAGGAAGGGGATGGGTGAAGAGGTTCAGGTGTGGCTGGAGAATTATTTGCTAAGAATAGTATAACCAATCCCATAAACCAAACTTTGATGTTTGAGAACCCTTTTCTGATGATTAGACTCATAAATCTCTTTGCTGTATTTTTCACCAATAAACATAGTACTTCTAAAGATAATTATTCTTTCATTTGGTTCAGAGAATAATTTCAAATCTCTGGCTTTTGTTCAGCAGCATATTTATTCACTTAGAAATCTATGTAACATGGAGGAAAAGGTCTTCGTGGCTCTGTAATGGAAATAAAAAAAAGTCTTGTTTCATGCTACATAAAAGCATTTAAAAATGAGTAGAAATTTATTTTAAAAGCTGAAATAACATTTGAAGAATCTACATATTGGTTGCGGTAGATGCCATGTTCTTTTTATGATACATCCATTATGTACATCTTAGTGGTGGTTTATATCTGGAAGCTTCTTGCAAGAGAATGGTCATGCCTGATACCCATTTCCAGTGTGATAGGCACAGACTGAATTCATTTTTAGTAAAGGGAAGTCATTTCATAATTCATTACTCTTTTCTCAAAAGAAAATATGGGTAAGCAAAATGGAAGTTAGGTAAGTAACCCTTTTACATTATTTTGTATTAGGGTTTTTTTGGTTTCCATTGACAGAAACCACCCTCAGATTAGTTTAATTATCATTTTGCTCTCTGTTTAGTATTTGACTCATATATTCTTTTTTTTTCTTTTTTCCTTTCTTTTTTGGGAATAATTGTGTATTTTTTAAGATGTTTCATCTATTAGCTTATTAGAAATACCTCTTTATTTTGTTTAACCTTATTTTATTTTATTGGTTTATTTTAGTGATTGTAATCTAGGGATTATTGTATGCATATTTAATATATAATAGTATATCTTCAAAAAATAATTTGTTACCAGTATAGAAACTTACAACAGTAGAAGTTCATTTAATCTTCCCATTTTTTGGTGCTCTTGTTACGCATTTTAGTACTACCTATGGTATAAACCCCACACTATATCATTGTTATTTTTATGTTAAACTCTCACTTATATTTTAAAATATATTGAAGTATTTAAGAATGATTTCTTATATTTCCTCACATATTTACAACTTTGGACACTCTTCATTCACTCGGTTAGATATAAATTTCCATCTTTTAGAAAAGATCTGATGGTGTTATATTCTCTCAACCTTTTTTCTTTGTCTAAAAATATCTTTATTTCATCTTCATTTTTGAAAGATATTTTACTGGATATAGACTTCTGTCTTGATAGTTTTCTTTTCTTGGAACTTTGAGGTTAGTATTCCACTGTCTTCTGTGTGCCTTGTTTGTGACGAGAAGTCAATTGCCATTCTTATTCTTCTGTCTCTGAACTTAATGTTTGTGTTTGTTTTGTTTTAACTTCCGGCTGCTTTTAGAATTTTCTCTATCACTTTATCATTCTTAATCAGCAGTTTGATTATAATGTGCCCCTGTGTGCTTTCCTTTATGTTTATTCTCTTTGAGATTCATTGAACTGCTAATATCTGTAGACTTATAGTTTTCACAAATCTGGAAGATCTTCAGCCAGTGTTTCTTCAAGTATGTTTGAACTTCTCCCCTTTACCCTGAGACTCTAGTTACACATATGCTAGACTACTTGATATGGTCCCACTGGTTGCTGCTGGACTGTTCACTTTATCAGTCTTTTCTCTCTCTCTGCTTCATTTTGGATAGTTTCCATATCTGTCTTCAAGTTAGTTGATCTTTTCTTCTTCAGAGTCTATTTTGTTCTTAATCTCATCTAGTATATTTTTGACTTTAGAAATCATCCAGCATATTTTCATCTGTATAAATTCTGCCTATTATATACTTTTCCATTTCTCTCTTTATTGTTATATTTTCTCTTATGTTGTTGAGAATATTAATAATATTTATAATAGCTTTGTTAACATTTTTGTCTGCTGATTCCTTCATTTCTGTTATTTCTGGGTCTGTTTCTATTGATTGATTTTTGCCCCCCTTGATAATGGGTCATATTTTTGTGCTTCTTTGTGTGCCTGGTAATTTTTGACTAGATACTAGGTACCAAGAATTTCACATTGTTGAGTGTTGGATTTTGTTTTATTTATTTAAAAGGGATTGGTGGTTTTGTCTGTCACGCAATTAGGTAACTTGTGGATCACTTTAATCTTTTGAGGTTGCTGTTAAGCTTTGTTAGGGTGGGTCCTGAGTAGCCTTTATTCTTGGGCTAATTTAGCCTTACCTGTAAGACAAAATCCTCCTAAGGACTCTACCCAATGTCTCATGTATTACAAGGGCTCTTCACTCTGGCTGGTAGGAGCATGAACTATTTCCCACCCTGTGTAAGCTCTAGGAATTTTTTAGCCTGTTGGTTCATTCTTCCATCTCCTTGAATTTCACATCATGCATATGTGGATCTGTAGTAATTAATGATTCAGTGTACCTCTTTGCATATCTCTGGAGCCTTCTGTGCAGCTCCTTCCTCTCTTGTACCGAGCTTCACAAATTGCAGTTGTCTGTTTCATCTAGTCAGTAAGTCTGCTATGCTGTGTTTGGGTTCTCTCTCCCTGTACTGTGGCCTGAAACTACACCCAGAGAGTGAGTTAGGCAATCACAGGGCTGAACTCACTTCCCCCACCTTTACTCAGGGATCACATTGCAGCACTGCTTATTTTCCAACATCTGAAAAGCATTATTCCATGTATTTTGTCCAGTTTACAGCATAAAGGAAATTCCTATAGCAGTTAATCCCATAAGGGTGGAAGTATAGATTTAAAAAAATTTATATAATTGTACTCATTTTATAAACATTTATTTAATTTAATGTTATAAAATTTCCCTCATGTCATCAAGTTTGATTTCCTATTATTCCATTTTAAGAATGATCCACAATTTAAATGTTCCCCTGTTTTAGGGTATTATACTTGTTTCCAGATTTCCACTACTTCAAAGAAAGCTATGTTAAACATCCTTGGATATGAATCTTTGTTTTATTATGTCCAGCTATGTCTTGTGATATTTTTCTTAAAGTGGAATATTGGGTTAAAGGAGTTGAATGTTAATACACTACAGATGTATTGCTAAGTACTTTCTGGAAAGATTGTACCAATTTCCCATTGGCATTGTATGAGAATACTCATTTGCCACATTCTTAATAGCGCTATTTTGTTCTTTAAATGAACACATATTGAATGCAATTACAGTATGAGGTCCATTACCAGGAAGAATAAAGTACAGTCTATTTCTCCAGAGGGCTTATAGGTGAGTGATGGAGATAGATAGTAAACCAGTCACCAGAGTATGATAAATTTTGGAAGGAGTGATTAAATTCTGCCTAAGAAAAATCCACAAAGAAAGTTTCCATTAAACATTTGAGGATAAGCAGTTTATAATGAAGTCAGAGAGAAAAATGTCAGAAGGGTTAGGAGGACATTTAAGGTGACTGAAATGTGAAGCAGCATGGCATATTCATTGAATAGTTCCCTGGTGCTAAAGGTGTGTTTGAGAGTGTAGCAGGAAATAAAGTAGGGTTTGAAGGCAATAAGCAGATAGTGGGACTCTGTCTGGTCTTGAGAAAGTGAAATACACATCAGTCTTCTACATTTGATGGGTGTACTGAATCCTTGTATGTAGTAAAATTCAACTTCTTGCCATTGGCTTTGTTTTTCTTAGTCTGTACAAAGGTTTCCAAAGTCTTTTCATACCATGGGTCCTGTTGGGTCTGAGAGTTAACATACAGCACCCAAATACTATGGCAACTCTTTCTTGTTGTTTGTTTGTTTCTTAATAGAATAGGTTTAGGTCTTGTCTGCTCAATAGGCTTGATTCTTTCTTCTAAATACATTCACTGCACTCTGTACAGGCATGGCCCTGCCTGGAGCAGTCTTCCTTGAACTGAACCTAAGATTTGCTTTTTTCCCTTGACAAGTGTCCTCTCTGAGTTACCTTTTAATGACTCAGGCTTTCTCAGGTTGAGAGTCTCTTCTTGGCTTTCTGCCCCATTAGCACGTTGGCAAACCATAGGTGTTTTGTTCTTCAAAATCAATGTACTTTAAGCAAAATTTTGCCATCACCCAAAAGGGAGAAAGTGGAAAAATGTCAAAAACAGACTTGAGCTGAGACTTCTTTGGAGAAAGGCCAAGTTTACAGCCTGCTGAGTGACTAATAGATTGAATGATCTTGGTCAAGTCATTAGCTCTTTGGACCTCTGCTTCTTGATTAAAGAAATGATTTGTACATTTTCTACAAGTTCTAAACTCTGAATATATAATCAAGTGTTAAAAATATGTTTAAAAGGATAGATGTTCATTGTGGATATAGAAATTAAGTTTGTGTTTTGTTCTAAAAGCAGTGGTTAGCTATATTCTATGATGATAGGAGTTCCAGATTACCAAAGAACTTAATAAACACAATTCTAATTTTTTAACTAATTATATTCTCACCATGATGTATCAGCTTAGTTCCTGAGCAAAATATATTGGGTTGCTTTTCATTTATCTTAGATGTGTAGCAGATGTTTCAATAGGAATAAACTAAAGCAGATGTTTAACAAGGTAGTTAAAGTGTTTAAATGGGTGTTAGATATTTCCTTAAGATACTTCAAGTTACAAGAGTTAAAATCAGAATAGCTGTCTGGTTGTGGACATTCACGGCCACTTCGCATTTCTACTTCTGCTGTAATTCTAAGGCTTTTACTTTCCTTGCAGTGTGAGAGAAAGGGCTCTCCACGGCTGTGTATTTTAATTTTTGTTTCAAGCACTATTCATCTGATACTTCAGTTATTTTGGGCTTAAAGAAGCTTTTTGACGTGCTATTTTGGGCATACACTAAAATAATTTTTTTAATGACTAGAAAAATTTTGAGTCCTAAATAACTGACTTGTGCTTGGGTTTGGGCAAACGTCCCTTCATAATTTGGAGAATCGTGTATAGAAATGTTTGAAATGTCCTACAGATGATTTGGAGCCACTGGTATGAAAGCAATTATAAACTGATAAGGTGTTCAGAAACAATTGAGGAGGTTAGATTTATCTGTCCTTAAAAGGAGCGGCCTTAGAGTATTATACTTTATGTAATTTTATAGATTTTCCCATTATATATGTTTGCTGTTCTCATGTTTTTATGGACTGCTTGTAGTATGATGTGTGCTGTTATTCTAGTTCCTAGAGTTTATTTATATTATAAGGGAATCAGATGTAGAATCTGAGGGAATCTTAGACCACCCTCTACAGATAGGTGAACAGAATTTCAGTGTAACCACCATTTTGGATGATGGGAGAGGTCTTTCCACCAAAATTGTATCTGGAGGTGTGGAGTAGGTGAAAAGTTGGAGAAACTGCAGTATGCCTCAAGTATGTATGATTCCTGGGTAACTAAGGTTTTAGAAATACCTGAATTCCCATAATTGTAGTAAAACCTTGTTTGATATTCAAATAATTAGATTTCTTACTAACCACTTTATCTACTCAGGGTGTAAATCATAAAGTTGCTTTGTGGGAGAGTTTTGGGATACTTGACAATCTTGTACTACTTCCCTCTTCTTGGTGAATTATCATGTGCCTTTAGAAATTTCAACTCAACCAAACAAAACCGAAAGAGAAATAACAGGCAAAAAAACTTCCAAAGTAATTTCAAATATTCTAAGATTCAAAGATTTAATTATTCTGTCACTATAAAGCTTATTATAGCTTGTTAAACAGAATGAGTGAGTAAATTGCAGCTAAACCACTCCCCATTCAAGTGGTTATAATTGAACTCAACACAGATTATTTTATCATTGAAGTATATATTTCTTTTGTAGATTCAAGCACAAGAGTTTATCAAGTTCTCTGAGACTTATGTCCAATTTTTTTGCTCATCCTGTGTTCTCCTTTGTATTTGCCCCTTAGGCTGGAAACTTTGGCCAGATTTGTTAGGCAAAAACAGCCAATATTCAGTGTAACATTGAGCATTGTCAACCCAAGAGTAAACAAACACTTGAAGGTTAGGAAAAGGTAGAGAGAGAATGAGACCTGGGTGCTTCAGGTGGTGTGGACTTTTAGGATATTGGTCTGCCAGAACTACTTTTTATCATGGTGAATATTTGTAAATATGCCCCGTTACTTAACCTAGAAAATCAAGGAACTATAATATCATTGCCTTTCCCACTCCAGCTCAGTTCCTTTTTCCTTGTTCTGTTTCGTTGGACTGTCCAACTACAATTTAAATGAACAAGTCATGACAATATTTTGGTCTATATCCAAATTATGTATTTCTTTAGATTTGCTTAAATGTGTCTATTGCGTGTGTTTATGTGCTTTGAAATTATCTAGTCACTAGTGTACTCTCTGCATTAGTGTTTTTTAACTTATTATATAGTAATTTAAAAAACCCAAAAGCTTCAGCAATCTATTGTTAGAAATAAATTATTCCTCACCATAGGGTAGCACTTAAAAATAACTACAGTGGAGTCTTTATGACTTACATTTTTTCAATCTGGGGGTTATATTTTCAGCATTTGTTTAATATGCAGTTATGGTGTTAGATAAAATAATATTAAGCTTGCTGTGTTTTGTTCTTTTACTAGTCATGCTAATTATTATTTTAAAAGGGTATCGTGATGACCACATTGTTTTTGCATACCTGATAAAACTAGAATTTAATCTAAGTAGAAATCCCATTTGAATTTTTGTTTTTATTAAACCTGATGTGAATAATATTAAACATCTAAATGTGATTTTATTTGAATATATTAAATTTTGGCTTACTGTAGGATCTACATACATTCTTCTGTCTGGAAGTAATAGAGATGAAAACTCCAAAATAAACTACTAAAAATTCCCAGAGCTTTAATTTTACATAATAAAAATTGGCTATGAAAGCAACATTGTGTACTTAAATATACTGTCTTAAGTGTTTTTAAGCCTTTTCTTTTCCTTTTGCTAATAGTCAAGATTTTTTTTAATTAAAAAAAATTTTTAATTTTGCTATTGTTAATGTAAAATTACATGAGCAATATTATGGTTACTAGACTCCCCCTATTATCAAGTACCCACCACATACCCCATTACAGTCACTGTCTATCAGTGTAGTAAGATGCTATAGAATCACTACTTGTCTTCTCTGTGTTATACTGCCTTCCCTGTATCCCCGCCACCCCGCCACTACATTATGTGTGCTAATTGTAATACTCCTTTTTCCCCTTATCCCTCCCTTCCCACCCATCTTCCCCAGTTCCTTTCCCTTTGGTAACTGTTAGTCCATTCTTGGGTTCTGTGAGTCTGTTGCTGTTTTGTTCTTTCAGTTTTTTCTTTGTTCTTATATTCCACAGGGGAGTGAAATCATTTGATACTTGACTTTGTCCACCTGGCTTATTTCAGAGCATAATACCCTCTAGCTCCATCCATGTTGTTGCAAATGGTAGAATTTGTTTTCTTCTTATGGCTGAATAATATTCCATTGTGTATATGTACCATATCTTCTTTATCCATTCATCTACTGATGGACACTTAGGTTGCTTCCATTTCTTGGCTATTGTAAATAGTGCTGCAATAAACATAGGGGTGCATATGTCTTTTTGAAACTGGGCTGCTGCATTCTTAGGGTAAATTTTTAGGAGTGGAATTCCTGGGTCAAATGGTATTTCTATTTTGAGTTTTTTGAGGAACATCCATACTGCTTTCCACAACGGTTGAACTAATTTACATTCCCATCAGCAGTGTAGGAGGGTTCCCCTTTCTCCACATCCTCGCCAACATTTGTTGTTGTTTGTCTTTTGGATATTGGCCATCCTAACTGGTGTGAGTTGATATCTCATAGTTTTAATCTGCATTTCTCTGATGATTAGTGATGTGGAGCATCTTTTCATGTGCCTGTTGGTCATCTGATTTTCTTCTTTGGAGAAGTGTCTGTTCAGATCCTCTGCCCATTTTTTAATTGGCTTATTTGCTTTTTGTTTGTTGAGATGCATGAGCTCTTTATATAATTTGGATGTCAACCCCTTATTGGATATGTCATTTATGAGTATATTCTCCCGTACTGTAGGATGTCTTTTTGTTCTATTGATAGTGTCCTTTGCTGTACTAGAGCTTTTTAGTTTGATATAGTCCCACTTGTTCATTTTTGCTTTTGTTTCCCTTGAGCGGGGAGATACGTTCATGAAGAAGTTGCTCATATTTATGTCCAAGAGATTTTTGCCTATGTTTTATTCTAAGAGTTTTATGGTTTCATGACTAACATTCATGTCTTTGATCCATTTTGAGTTTATTTTTGTGTATGGGATTAGACAATAATCCAGTTTCATTCTCTTACATGTAGCTGTCCAGTTTTGCCAACACCAGCTATTGAAGATGCTGTCATTTCTATCCATGGCTCCTTATTGTATATTAATTGACCATATATGCTTGGGTTTATATATGGGCTCTCTATTCTGTTCCATTGGTCTGTGGGTCTGTTCTTGTGCCAGTACCAAATTGTCTTGATTACTGTGGTTTGTAGTACAGTCAAGGTTTTTAAAAAGTAAAATTTCTGAAGTCTTTTGAACTGTGACATAGAATTTTAAATACTATATGTAAGTGTTATAAGTGTATTAGAAGAGATTGAAAACATAATTGAAGGGTCAGGGTCTTGTAGCTGTAGAACAGTTTGGCTTTCATCTAAATGAATATGTAGTGTTTGAATTACAAAACAATATAACACTAAGTTTAAATGATGTTTAAAAGAAGAAAGCATACCTTCTTTGAGCTGAAAGTTTAATTTGGTACACACAGAGTTTGAAGACAGCAGTTGGTGGTGGGAACTGGTCATGGGGAAGACGGACATCACAAAAGGCTGGCTCAATCCTCTGTCCACGGATCTTTTCTTTCCTTACATCTAGAATTAGACTCATGGCCAAGACTAGACTCTGAAGCACTTGGTGATAGCTAACATGGTGTTGTTATCCCTTGGTTCATTTAGGCAGTTTTGAAGTGTAAATTTTAATTGTCTATAGCTTTACCAAAACCAGTTAAACACACAAAGATTAAAAAATTACTCTTATGGTCACCAAATTATTAACAGGATTTATCTCTGGATGATAGGATTAGAGATAATTGTTATTTTTTTGTAAACTTTTCCTGTTTTCCAAAATTTCTGCAGTGCATCTTGCATTAGCTTTTCCATAGAAAAAAGTTACTTCAAAATGTATTTATTTAGATATATATTCTTCCTTGTGTTTTTTCATTATCACACAGGTATAGTTAGTCTAACTATAAATTAGAACAATTAAATTTGAAATATATGGCATTTTACAGTTTTTATGTATCATTTTGATGCATGTTTTGAAAGAAGAGCCTGTGTTTGGATTTTCATAAGTTTTGTAATGGCACCAATTGATGAAATAGTATTAAGTATTTTTAAGGGCATCTATGACTGTGGACTGGGAAAATGTTCAATAGGAAAATCAGTACAAAACTGAGTCCTTATTGGCCTGTACATTCCTTTCCAACACCGCAGTCTTGTTTACCCCTTCAGATTTCCCATAGCAGATGATGTTGTATCATTAGCCTCCCTGTTGTTTGTGTCAGAAACTTGGAGTCAGAACTGATGCCCTGTCATCCCTGTACCTGAATCCATTAACAAATCCTGTGTTCTCTACCTCTGAACTGTATCTCATCAACATCCATTTCTTGCTGTTACCATTGCACTCCTATAACACAAGTCATACTGTCGTCTCTAACCTGGGCAGCATTGTAGCCTCCTCTCTGGTCTCCCTGTCTGGTCTGTTTTGCACAGCCATAAGAACATGTGCCTCTGTTGGGAAAACCCATTGTGTCAGTAGCAACATTTACATTCTTCCAGGGCTTCGCTTTAGTCCTGCCTCCTTGTTGGTTTTCATATCATTTCTGCTTTCCCCATTCTCTGCTCTTCATCCCCACTGAACTCTGTGCTGTTTTGTGAATACATTAAACTCTTTGCTAAGATGTTATGATGGCTGTCCCCTCAGCCTGACTGTCCCTGTCTCTTCCTAGTCCCTCATCCCTTCCTTCAGGAGGACTGAGTTTAGCCTGATCTAAACTAGCTCACCTCTTCTCGCAAATACTTTCTAATCCTGTCACCCGGATGATTTCCTCTGTGTCACTTTCTCAGTCCTTCAGCATCTTTGTTTAGTTATGTATTTTCTGACATTTTTGTTTAGAACATAAGCTTTGTGAATGCAGGGACCCCCCCCCCACCCCATTTGTCTTGTTCTTTGCTGTGACACCAACAGCTGGTAGCATAGTAGATAATAAATAATTGTACATCAAAGTAGTCTGTAATGTGCATATGTTTTTATTAATTCCAATGATTTTTAATAAAAATATAAAGAGGAAAATTTTAGTTTTTTTCTTTAGCTAAGACAATAAGTTTAATTTTTTTCCCCAGCATGCTCATCTATATCTAGCACATTTTGTAGCAAATTGGTAACGAGGAAGAGGCAGCTATCCTGCCCTTTGACAGATAAGAAACTGACACTCAGATTAAATGACTTGTGCACATTCATTTGCTGGTAAATGATAGAATAGGAATCAAAGACACTTGAACGTCTTTTAAATATAACATCCTTTTGTGAAAGAGAACCTGAGGCTTTTAGAGGTTAAGTGATCAAGGTTACACAGCACGGACTCTTGAATAGGAACTAGGAAAAGAATAAGGTTAAACAAAGTGCTTCTGAGTTGCTTCTAGGGTTCACTTTGCATTATAGCATGTAAGTCTTTTGCAACTAGGAAATATATCTATTTTAATAAGAAAATTATGATTCTGTATTTTTAAATATGAGTTTCATATTTTCACATTAATAGTGCATTGATCTGAGTTCTTTAAGTACCATAGGCAATTTTTTCAGAAAATATTTCAAATATGTCTTTTATATTTTCTAGCTAATGCCTTTGAACACTGATATTATTTGTTAAATATACAAAGGCATCTGTAACATTTGTAATAAATGTTACATGAGCTTTCTGGTTTCTAGACATCACCTCTTTAACTCTCTGTTGCTAAGGGTTTTCATTAGTATTCCATGGGCCTGGGTTGCCATAGAAAATGTGTAGTTGTAGGAGTTACCATGGCAACAGTCGCCATTATGTGTTTTTCAGTATCAGCTAGATGGAGATGACAGTGAATCTGAATATTTGTTTAGGAGCCCAATAAAGAAGAATAAAACAAACAATATCTTAATATCCTAGTTCTCTAACAGATATTTAAAACAGGATGCCTGTTACTCTTTATTCAAATAAACTAAATAGAAAGGAAAGCTGTTTTAAAAGCTAGTTTTTAGCAGCCATTGTAACCCTTGGAGATACTAAAAATTTTAATTGCCTTAAATGTTTGACATGCACATAAACTCCCATGTAATAAAGCTTCTTGTCAGATAAGTGTAAGTTTTTGTTTAACTGACTCCTTCGTGACCCTGAACAATAGCTGTTAGGTACATGTGAGAAGACAAAGAGGAGGAAGAGTAGTTTTTGTCTTTGAAATGGAACTCAGAAATAAAGAAAGGAAATCACCTGGTGACTCATTGCTCCACTGTAGCTTTTCAAAGGAAAAAAAAGCAGAGAAACTATTTTCAGTAAAATGGCAATTCCCTTGGTTGAAGAGACGTTTTAAACATACTATTAAAAAACTAACCATTTAGCAATCATTTTGAAATTCCTAACCTATGAGAAATGTTAGGCATATTATGGCCGTTGTCTACAAGTAACCTTTCTTATTTTCACCTTGATAGAGTGACACACCACAATTTTGTCACAGGGGCAAGTGTAAAAACGATGTTAACAATTTAGCAAATTAGATCTATGTAAGAGATTTTTTTAAAGATGAGTGAATTTCAAGTTTTATGATTTTAGTTTTACAATCTGGCTTAACATTTTTTTTAATTGCTTCTATGGTCTGAATGTTTGTGTGCCTTCCAAATTCATATGTTGAAACCTAATGCCCAAATGTGATGGTATTAGGAGGTGAGACTTTTGGGAGGTGATTAGGTCCCTTGTAAAAGAATGGGATTAGTGCCTTTATAAAGGAGATCCCAGAGAGTCCCTTGCCCTTTCTCCCATATGAGGACACAGAGAAAAGATGGGCATCCATAAACTAGGAATTAGATTCTCACCAGATGCCGAATCTGCCAGCACCATGATCTTGACTTTCCAGCCTCCAGAACAACAAGAGATAAATTTGTTGTTTAGCCTCCTAGTCTGCAGTATTCTGTTATAGTGGCCTGAACGGAGTAAGACAACTGCTAAGCCTTTTTCTGAAGTTGTGGGAAGATGTGATGTTGGGGCTCCTTGTCTTTGTTTTCTTGAAGCTGTGTAGTGTTGGAGGTCTCCAACAATCTTCCCCTAAAGGTTTTTTTCATGGGGATGTGAAGGCAGCCCCTTCTACAGCAGAGTCAGGCTCAGCACAGAATCATGGGGTCATGATTCAGCATCTCAGAGAATGGGTGAGCATATGGAATGCTCCTGAATAACCCGGGGGCAGCTGAGAGAAAAATGTAAAACCAAACCATGTTTTATCAGGTGCAATTTGCATAAAGGAAGCTTATAGAATTGATCAGACATAAGTATGTGGGAAGTATGTAAAGTTAGAAAGCTGATCTTCTAATTCATGATGTTGCTGAATCATGTAACCCTCTTGCAAGGAGGAGCTTCAAGTAAAACTGAGAGTGAAATACTCTGAGTTGTCAAGCTATGGAGTTCTCAAACCACGATGTTCATCTGCAAATGGCAGTAGACACATAGTCCTTATAGTTTTACAGATGAGGGAATTAGTAACTTAATGGATATTATAAGTGTAGGATGGGAGTATTGAATTTAGGAATAGAGTAAAATTATTAGCACTTAGTGAATTAAGGGTTTATTGTTGAGAATGCATTCAAAGTATTGTCTGCATTTATTTTCTCTTGCACATATCTTTGAGCAGTGGTAATAGAAAGCAGTAGTTGAAAACACGGGCTTTGGAGTTAGACTGCCCGAGTATTATTCCTGGCCTGATCATTTATTAGCTCTGTGACATTGAACAAGTAAATTAACATCTCTGGGCCTCAGTTTCCTCATTCATATAATGTGGATAATAACAGTAACTATGTTATAGGTTGTTATGATGAATAAATGGATTTACATTTGTAAAGTGTCTGAAACAGGACCTGGTACACACAAAGTGCTATGTAGGTGTATGTTAATTAAGGTGGGAAAAAGTAGGAAGGTTGAGGTTCAGAGTCACCCTGCTAATGACAGCTGATGAGAGGGTGAAATCTAGACCAAATCAAAGACTAATTCATGTGAAAGAAGTCAGATAAACAATAACACAAATAATAAGCTTGTTGATTTTTTTCAGACTTAAAATGACCTGCAAGACATAAGCATAACATTAGTAGCCTTTTTTTTTCCCCTGGGGAGGAAAACACGAGCAACATTAGTAGCCTTTTACACTGTATAGCCAGGTTCCGTTTGCAGCAAGCCTGCGCATACTCAACGAGGATTTATTAACCTTGATCTTCATGAACTTCAACCCCTGTATAGAGGTTTTTGGCAGTAGGATACAGGTGCCTTTCATTTTTTTAGTGGTAGAAGAAAATGAGGTAAAGCAGAATTTGTTATCATGATACCCTCCCTTACCTGCCTTTTTTTTTCCTCTTGATGGATTTTGAGTCACTACTTAACAGAAAACTAAACAGAAGATAAATATATTTCCTTTTAGAACTTGCAGTTGCATTTGATATATAATTTCTTGCTATAGTTAAATTCCTTTTATGGTAATGGATCAAAGCTGTCATTTTAAATCAGGTAGCCAGTTCACAGCCCTGATTCAAACTCTTGATTGTTGTCAGGTGTGGCCCTGGACTGGATGAACTGTTTCCTATTCCTCATTCAAGACTTTCAGACTTCTCGGTCTTCAGCCAAGGCCTTTCTCCATAAATTTGGTAAATCTCAAGGCTCTGATCTACTCTCTCCTGTCTTTTCCAAATTTTTCATTTCCCTCATCCACTCTTATGGCTCCACTTTTCGTCTGTGTGGATATCTTGACACCTATCCTGTCATCATCTGGGTCACTTTCTCATTGGCCCCCAGTCTGACTGTGTGCTAGCATTTACACATGAGTGCCCCGTTGTAACTTCATCTCGTGGGCCCCCAGTCTGACTATGTGCTAGCATTTACGCGTGAGTGCCCTGTTGTAATTTCATCTGGTGGGTCCCCAGTCTGACTGTGTGCTAGCATTTACACATGAGGGCCCTGTTGTAACTTCATCTCGTGGGCCCCCAGTCTGACTGTGTGCTAGCATTTATGTGTGAGTGCCCTGTTGTAATTTCATCGTTGGCCTCCAGTCTGACTGTGTGCTAGCATTTACGTGTGAGTGCCCTGTTGTAATTTCATCGTTGGCCTCCAGTCTGACTGTGTGCTAGCATTTATGTGGGAGTGCCCTGCTGTAATTTCAAATGGCCATGTGACGCCAAGGCCTTGGTGCCTTTTAACTCTGTCCAGCTCTACCTCTTAATCCCATTTCTACTGTCTTTTAAAACCTCCTCTAACCCTTGAAATTCTCTCAGGGGTTCTAGCATCTCCCAGGCACCAAGGCTCAGTGTTTTGGAAGATCTGTGAATTCAGTATAATTAGCAATAGGCAGATGCCCAACACTTTACTGCAGGGGATTTTAGCCATCTGGTTGTGAGTAGAATTTACAAGGCTCCTAAATTTGGATGGGAAAGAAAATGTATTTCATCTCACTAATCTCTAAGTCAAAATTTAGCTTTTCCTTTAACTGTGAATATAGGTAAGAAGCCGCAGTAGTTAATAGTACCTGTGAATTTGTCACCAGTAGTAATTATGGATATTTTCATGTTATAGTTGCTGAGGATATCTTGAAATATCATTTATACTCATCTCCACTTCAAAATTACAGTTGTTGCTAGACTTGTAACTAGATCAAATAGCTTAATAAATTAATAAACACTATTTTATCATAAATTTGTTTTAAAAAAACATCCTGATAAACTGTATTTAGCTATGCTTGCTTTCCTTTACAGTCCTATTTTATTTTATGCTTTTACAAGCATTATTTCAAGAAAGAACTCCAAAAGCTTCATCAATTGGCTAAAGGTCTGTGAGGGTCCACAGTCCAAAAGATGGTTAAGAACCCGTGTTTTCCTGTAACATGTCCTCATGCAAAATTTGATAGCCACTAAAGGCTTTGAATGGTACTACTTATTTATTTTTCATTGAGCATTTAAAAAATGCCTACTTATGTCACAGGTATTAACTAATACTTTATCTAAGTTTTTATAACCAAAGTGCCATAATTTTATAAGAACTATGGATTCTTTTGAAGAATTTTTAATGTAGCATAATAAAGATTAAGAGAAAGGTTAATTTGTGCATGCTTGTATGTGTGTGTGTTACCTTCTACTGTGATTGCAGATAACACAGAATTAATTAAGCAAACTTGCCAGCAATTTATCAACCAGGATTAGATTGAAGATATTAATAAGGTGGAAAGTGGAGATAGGATGTGATGTGGTAGGATGAGCCAGGTATAATCAGAGACCTGATCGAGCACATTCTCCTCAGCTGCTCCTGATGTATAAACTAGGTACTCTGGAAAATAAACTGATTTTGGTAATCTGTAGTCATAGAGCAAAGTGTTCTCAAGCTCTTTGGGTCATCTAGGGATTTTAATTAGTTATGCTTCTGACTCCTGACCTCCATTATTTTGAAGGATCATATACCTTCTAAATAAAGAAATTAGCTAGGGAAAATGATTTAGTTGAATTATATTTACTGTCTTGCAATTCATTTATCTGTTACTTTATAACAAACCACTCCAAAGCCTAGTGGCTTAAACAGCACTCTATTTTTATCTCTGATGGCTCTGAGGGGCTCTTGCCCGGGGTCTTGTGTGGTCGCAATCATCCAGAGGCCCCGTGCTCTGAGTGCTCCAGCTGACTTCTCCTCTCACCCATTGGGTGCCTCAGTGCATCCCCTTGTGCTCATTCTCTCAGCAGAGTGGCCTGGACCATCTTCTGTGGTGGTTCAGGAGCCAAGAGGCAGGAAATGGAGCCTTTTCCTGTCCTCTTAAAGCCAGGACCATAGAGGGCACAGCACATCATTTGTACCATATTTTGTTGGCAAGAAGAGATTCCAGGAGGTGAAGGAACAGACTCCACCTCTTGATGGGGGTATTAGCTCATTTGCACAGGTAAGGAAGGAATTGAAGGCACCCAAGTTCTCATTTCCTGTCCTCCTTGCTTTCCTCCTTAAACTAGCTCTTCCTTCTAATTCTTAATTTTTATTTATTAATGCTTTTTTTATTGCTTTCTCCAAGGTTAACTCTTTTTAAATTCTTATATCTCATCAGGTCTCTATCCATTTTTGTTTTTAATCTGTAGAGTTGTAGCATCAATGCTTCTTCAATGCCACTGCTATTTTTTAGGCGAAATACCTTTCCCATGCACCGTTATGGAGGGCTGTCTTATTGGTTTCACATTTTGAGTCTTCAAGACCACCCTCACTTCTGGGACCATCCGTGAGTTTGGGTTTCTGTAGCTCTCAGGGGAAGAGTATACCTGGCCTGGGGCAAATCCCTTACGAAACTGGTGAAACTGAAATAAGTCAAAGGAAAGGGTAGGTTGGGAGAAACCATTTTTATAGCCCACAGCTTGCTCAACTTCTCTGGCCAGGCCCTGTGCTGTCTGTCTTCTCTGGCTGCAGCTCACGCTCTGCAGCCATGGCATGTGCTGTCTTTCTCCCACCTGCCCCTTCTGGCAGGACTCCATGGGCAGGTCCTTGGTGACTGGCAGATGCCAGACCATTTACAGTACCAGGAACAGAGGGGAGGAGAGAATGGCCATTTTCTCCCCACCCCTTGCCCCGGAGGCTGCAAGGCTCTGCAGTGATAAACAACCATTGACATGTAAATTGACTAAAGCTAGGCCAGAGAGTCTGGAAATTCTGCCATTTACCTCACAGTTCCCAAGATGATTCTTGGGTTTGATAATCCACTAGAAAGACTCCTAGAAACTTTGAAAGCTGTTATATGCACAGTTATGGAATATTAACAGTGAAAGGATGCAGATTCATATCAGTCAAGGGAAGAGGTTCATAGACAGGGTCTAGAAGAGTTCTAAGGGCAGAGCTTCCATTGTCTTCTCCCAGTGGAACCTTTTGGACAGCACTAACTTCTCCCAGTTGATAACACACATAGAGTGTTGCCAAGCAGACTTCACTTGGGCCTGGGTAGTCCAGGGGTTTTCACTCAGGTTCAGAACGTTGCATAGACTTGGTTGGTCACACAGATGTTGACTACTCACATGGTTAACCTTAGTCTCTAGCCCCTCCTGAGACTGAGCTGATAGCACATGGCTGCAAGCACCCACCATAAATCACATTGTTACTACAGCATATGGAGTGTGGCCCAAAGCTCCAAGGTAAACAAAGACACTTGTTGGGCAGGATATTCCACGCCTTAGAGGCCACTTCCCAGGAGCAGGGTAAAGGCTAAATCTCTCTTCCTGCAAAGTTAATCCTTTATTCCAGAGTTACTTTATCTCCTTCCAGCTCCATTGCATTGAATATGCTATTGTCAGATAAATCTTTCCAGTGAGTAGTCTTAGTCATGTCATTTTCCTGCTGAACAACTCATGATGTCTTCTTATTATATTTTTGTCCCTATGTTCCAGATTTTTAAGGTGGTTTTGATAATAAATATTTTGTTTTTCTGGTCCCATAAACCAGTAAAATACCAAAGTGGCACCAGATTATTTAATCACCCTATGTTTGGCTAACTTGTCTGTACCCTTGCAGTCTTCTCAACCTGTATTGCCCTTGCTCATGCAAAATTCTTACGGTCTCACCTATGTGCCCCACTGACATAAAGCCTTCATTGCTTAAAGTGGTTTTATTTGATTCCTCTTTGGATGCCTTTCCTTGACATCTCCATGACATCTGCTATGATCTGCCTTGCATTGAAGTTATTTTTGTATCTGTCTTATTTTCTTCATTAAACAATATTCTCTTTATTACTCCTTCAGAGTAAAGATTGTGCCTTCTTTCTCTTTATATTCCCTGTAGAGGCTAAGATAGTGCCTGGAACCTGAAAGGGGCAGAATATGTGTATAATTCAATTCATGTCTTTTGGAGAAGATCCAAAGAACAATGTCCCTGAAACAAATGCCTTAAAATGGTGGCTTCTCTATTAAGTGCCAAATGAACATCACAGATAATAAGCCCTCTTAAAGTCCTAGTGGATTGAGGTAGTTAGGGACCTTCTTTTGAGGATTTAGCTGTGCTTTAAAGAACTGAATTCATGTGAGCTGATAAACACTAGCATTGTGTTCCCTGGTTAGTCTGCAGCATTTTTCACGATTGGTAGATTGGTGACTTGGGGAGGCTAACTTACAGGATCTGACTGGGTCCTGTAGGTCCCAGTGTGAAAAATAATCTCAGAGAATTCATTTAATTTCAGTTCTAAGCCCTCTTCTCTCTTCCCTGTTAAACCCTCCACCTCTCTACTGCCAGAATTCCAGTTGCCTCACACTGAGACAACTCTTTTCTCTTTCTTTCTTTCTTTAATTTTTTTATTTTGGTATAATTAACATACAATCAAATGAGCAACATTGTGGTTACTAGATTCCCCCCATTATCAAGTCCCCACCACATAGCCCATTACAGTCACTGTCCATCCGTGTAGTAAGATGCTATAGAGTCACTACTTGTCTTCTCTGTGCTATACTGCCTTCCCCGTGCCCCTCCCTACATTATGTGTGCTAATCTTAATGCCGCTTTTCCCCCTTATCCCTCCCTTCCCACTCATCCTCCCCAGTCCCTTTCCCTTTGGTAACTGCAAGTCCATTCTTGGGTTCTGAGTCTCTGCTGTTTTGTTCCTTCAGTTTTTGCATAGTTCTTATACTCCACAGTGAATGAAATCATTTGGTACTTGTCTTTCTCTGCCTGGTTTATTTCACTGAGCATAATACCCTGTAGCTCCATCCATGTTGTTGCAAATGGTAGGATTTGTTTTCTTCTTATGGCTGAATAATATTCCATTGTGTATATATACCACATCTTCTTTATCCATTCATCTACTGATGGACACTTAGGTTGCTTCCATTTCTTGGCTATTGTAAATAGTGCTGTGATAAACATAGGGGTGCATATGTCTTTTTCAAACTGGGCTGCTGCATTGTTAGGGTAAATTCCTAGGAGTGGAATTCCTGGGTCAAATGGTATTTCTATTTTGAGTTTTTTGAGGAACCTCCATACTGCTTTCCACAATGGTTGAACTAATTTACATTCCCACCAGCAGTGTAGGAGGGTTCCCCTTTCTCCACATCCTCGCCAGCATTTGTTGTTGTTTGTCTTTTGGATGTTGGCCATCCTAACTGGTGTGAGGTTATATCTCATTGTGGTTTTAATTTACATTTCTCTGATGATTAGTGACGTTGAGCATCTTTTCATGTGCCTGTTGGCCATGTGAATTTCTTCTTTGGAGAAGTGTCTGTTCATATCCTCTGCCGATTTTTTAATAGGGTTATTTGCTTTTTGTTTGTTGAGGGATGTGACCTCTTTATATATTTTGGATGTCAACCTCTTATCAGATATGTCATTTATGACAATATTCTCCCAATATGTAGGATGCCTTTTTCTTCTACTGAGGGTGTCTTGCTGTACAGAAGCTTTTAGTTTGATATAGTCCCCCTTGTTCATTTTTGCTTTTGTTTCCCTTGCCTGGGGAGATATGTTCATGAAAAAGTTGCTCCTGTTTATATTCAAGAGAGTTTTGCCTATGTTTTCGTCTAAGAGTTTTATGGATTCATGACATACATTCAGGTCTTTGATCCATTTTGAGTTTACTTTTGTGTATGGAGTTAGATGGTAATCCAGTTTTATTCTGTTACATGTTTAGCTGTCCAGTTTTGCCAACACCAACTGTTAAAGATGCTGTCATTTCCCCATTGTATATCCATGGCTCCTTTATCGTATGTTAATTGACCGTATATGTTTGGGTTAATATCTGGACTCTCTATTCTGTTCCACTGGTCTATGGGTCTGTTCTTGTGCCAGTACCAAATTTTCTTGATTACTGTGGCTTTGTAGTAGAGCTTGAAGTTGGGAGGCATAATCCCCCCTGCTTTATTCTTCTTTTTCAGGATTGCTTTGTCTATTCAGGGTCTTTTGTGGTTCCCTATGAATTTTAGAACTCTTTGTTCTAGTTCATTGAAGAATGCTGTTGGTATTTTTGATAGGGATGGCATTGAATCTATAGATTGCTTTACACAGGATGGCCTTGGACAATATTAATTCTTCCTACCTAAGAGCATGGGATGAATTCCCATTTATTAGTGTCCTCTTTAATTTCTCTTAAGAGTGTCTTATTGTTTTCAGGGTATACGTCTTTCACTTCCTCAGTTACGTTTATTCCTAGGTATTTTTTTTTTTTTGATGCATTTGTGAATGGAATTGTTTTCCTGATTTCTCTTTCTGTTAGTTCGTCATTAGTGTACAGGAATGCAACAGATTTCTGTGTATTAATTTTGTATCCTGTAACTTTGCTGAATTCTGATATTAGTTCTTGTAATTTTGGAGTGGATTCTTTAGGGTTTTTTATTTACAATATCATTTCATCTGCAAACAGTGACAGTTTGACTTCTTCCTTACGAATCTGGATGCCTTTTATTTCTTTGTGTTGTCTGATTGCCGTGGCTAGGACGTCCAGTAGTATGTTGAATAAAAGCAGGGAGAGTGGGCATCCTTGTCTTGTTCCCAATCTTAGAGGAAAAGCTTTCAGCTTTTCACTGTTAAGTATGATGTTAGCTGTGGGTTTGTCATATATGGCCTTTATTATGTTGAGGTACTTGCCCTCTATACCCATTGAGAGTTTTTATCATGAATGGGTGTTGAATTTTTTCAAATGCTTTTTCTGCATCTCTGGCAATGATCGTATGTGGGGAAGTTGGGGTTCCTGTGGCCAGGATCCTTACTGAACTTAAACCACCTGATGATGTAACTGGCCTGTTACTAGGCTGCTGCTTCCACACCTTTAGGCAATATTACTGTGCTATATAGAGAGCTCGGCCCAGTGCTGTGGGTGGAGGCAGAGACGCTAGTGCTCGACCTACTGCCGGGAGAACAAGCCAGGTAATAAACCCTTTCACCCCAAAGAACATTCTGCTGTCATTTGTTTGGTTGCATTGAATCCATAGTGAACTTGCCTGGTGCTGAAACCCATTGGCAAGACAATTGGCATAGTCGGCAGGGTTCATTGTTGATCAAGGAAAAAGACAAGCTGCCCTTATGGGAGGGGTGCTTCAGCGGGCTGCCCCCGTGAATGGGGAAACAGTGGATCGTTCCCCAGTGGGTATGTGGTCTGAGGTGGCTTGCCTCCTAGAGGACTGGGCCCCACCCCAGGACTGGAGCCAAGTGGAGGTGACACCTGAGGCTGTAGGGGTGGCCCTTGGTATAGTAAGCAGATCCTTTGAGAAGCAGAGTGTCCCTGAGGCAGCGGGGACTGTGGGTTGGCTTCTTCTCACAGTATTAAAAAAGTCTACAGAGGAAATGGTGGCACAAGAATGCAAGCTGCAAACTTCTGTGGATTCCCTGAGGAGGGAAATGGCACTGATGCCAGAGGCAGCACGAGAACGCGAGCTGCACACTTTTGTGGATTCCCTGAAGAAAGAGATGGCATTGGTACAAAAGCACCGGCAGAAAGGTGCCATTGGAGATGAGATGGCAGTGCTGCCAGGTGTTCTGAAGGAGGAAGAGGCCATCAAGGAAAAATATGAACTCCTGAGGGAAGCACAGATGGAGGTGGTACGAGAACATCAGCTGTGAAGCATTGAGCTGAAGGCAAGAGACCTTCTGAAGACTGAGGTAGCATTGCTGCGAGGTACAGTAGAAAAAGTAAAGGTTGTAGTAGCAGAGGCACTTGGAGGAGGGGAGAGAAAGGTGCCATCAGCCCCAGAAATGGAGGAGCTGGAAAAAGACGAAGGGGTGATGCCGGAGGCCCTGGCACCTCCTGTATTGAAAGCACGCCCAGTGGTGGTAAAGAAAATAAAGACCCAGCAGCTGAAGGTTCCCCAAGGAGAGGAGCAGCTCCCTCCCCAGGTCGTGGAGCACTCTATGGTCTCCGCCCCTATACTCAGGCTGAGCTGGTGGATTTGGGGTCCCGGTTTAGGCAGAAGCCCTCGGAGTCAATATCAGCTTGGCTCCTGCATCTGTGGGACTTAGAGGTGGATGGAATTGTTTTATCGGGGTCAGAGAAGGGAAAGCTGTCTTCCCTGACAGTGCAGCCTGCCTTGAAGCAGTGATTACAAAATGCACATCAGACTCCAGGGAGTCACACCCTCCTCGATTGGCTCATGGCTGCACTTCTTGCTGTGTGGCCCAATCCGGGTGATCTACCATCCTCTCCTGTTAGATGGCAGACATATGCTGAACTCCAACAGGTGCTATGAGAGCTAGGCATGAGAAATGACATCTATAGTACAGAGAATTATGGCCATATGAAGAGATTTTCACTACTGGGATGAGAAATATTGTACTTCAAACGTCTCCTACATCCCTCTTTGGGTCTCTAGTGGCCATTCCTTCCCCTCACTTAGGGCATCCCATAAGCAAGGTGACACGTACAGTAGCAGACTTAGGAGAGGCTGAAGCAACGAGAATTCGGAAAGAGATAAGACCTGCTGCTCACAAGAAGAATTTACAGGGCCCCATGAAGGTTATGAGGACCCAGAAGTGGGTTGATTAAATACAGGCAGGAGCAGAAGGAAGGAAATTTGATGGGAAGTCAAATAGGATCTTACTAGAGCTATGGCAACAGCTGAAACCAGAGCAGCAGTTCCAGCCATTAAGACCAAAGAGGCAGAGGTCAGAGACAGAGCCCCGAGTCTGGCCTGTGTGTTTGCAAGACTTCCTGCTGGAAAGTGAGTCAAACTCACTTGAACCCACACAGGAAGCTGATTGGGGACCACGGTTTGACTGAGGGGAAGGTCAAGGTATCTGCCCTGAGGGACCAGGAGGGGACCGGAGACCACATGTTGAAATAGCTATCCATTGGTCTCCAGTGAACATACAACGTGTCCTGGCTCTATTGGACAGTGGGGCTGAATGTTCACTGATTCATGGTAACCCTGAGCGGTTCCCCGGGACCCCCACTATCATAGATGGATACAGGGGGAAGACTATCAGAGTGAAAAAAGCCCAAATCCCTTTGGTAATAGGGCATCTATCCCCAAAAGGGTATACCGTGTATATATCTCCTATCCCTGCGTATATTTGGGGGATTGATATCCTGCCAGGTCTATGGTTGCGGACCACTGCAGGTGAGTTCAGACTGAGAGTTCGAGTGGTGAAGGCAGTTAGGAGGTGACATGCTAGGCACCCACCCATAGCTTTGCCTGTACCTTGGCGGGTGACTAATACCAAACAATACAAACTGCCTGGGGGGCATAAAGATACTGGAGGAACTTTCCAGGAGCTGGAAAAGGTGGGTATTATAAAGCCCATCCATAGTCCATTCAATTCCTCAGTGTGGCCAGTAAAAAAGCCAGATGGCTCCTGGTGTATAACTGTAGATTACAGAGAACTGAATAAGGACATACCCCCTATGCATGCTGCTGTCCCCTCTATTGCAGGCTTGATGGATACTCTCAGCCATGAACTAGGAACATATCATTATGTGGTAGATCTTGCTAATGCCTTCTTTTCCATTAACATTGAGCAGGAAAGTCAGGAACAGTTTGCCTTCACGTGGGAAGGACGGCAATGGACTTTCACCGTCCTCCCACAGGGATACCTCCACAGCCCCACCATCTGTCATGGACTTTTTGCCCAGGACTTGGCTACATGGGAGAAATTGCCAACGGTGCGGCTGTACCATTATATTGATGATGTCATGCTCACGTCCGATTCTCTTTCAGATCTAGAACGTGCAGCACCCAGACTGCTGAAACATTTACAGGAGAAAGGATGGGCTGTGAACAGCACCAAGGTTCAGGGACCTGGTTTGTCTGTCAAATTCTTGGGGGTCCTCTGGTCGGGTAAGACCAAAGTGATACCAGAAGCAGTTATAAAGTCCAGGCCTTTCCTACCCCCACAACTGTAGCATTGCTACAGGAGTTTCTGGGTCTTCTAGGCTACTGGATAGTGTTTATCTGCACTTGGCAGAAATTCTGAAGCCCTTATACCGGCTGGTACAAAAGGGCGTCAAGTGGGACTGGGATGAGACATGTGCATCTGCCTTTACTACAGCAAAATGGGCAGTCAAGGCCATGCAGGCCTTGAGTGTGATAGACCCATCAAGGCCATGTGGGCTGGACATTCATGTCACTGAAGACGGTTATGGCTGGGGTCTCTGGCAGCGGCTTGAACGAACTCGCCAACCTGTTGGATTCTGGTCACAGCTCTGGAAAGGGGAAGAGGTACGTTATATTTTGATAGAAAAACAATTGGCTGCCGTGTATCATGCCTTGCTGGCTACAGAACCCATCACTGGAATGGCCCCGATGAAGGTAATAACCACCTATCCCATTTTGGGGTGGGTACGAGACTGGACCCAAAGCCAAGGAGTGGTGTGGCACAAACACCCACACTGGCCAAGTGGGGTGCTTACCTACAGCAGTGTAGTGCCCTCTCTAGTAGCCCCTTGAGTGAAGAACTCCAACACTTGTTGGGGCCAGTGACATATACTAGTGAAAAGCGGGAATAACTTGCTTTTGAACCATTAGTAGCAGAGAGTCCCTATAGGGAGGGAAGAGCCCCTATACCCGAAGATGCATGGCACACAGATGGCTCCAGCCATGGGAAGCCCCCAGAATGGAGGGCCATAGCTTTCCTTCCTAAGACTGAGATAATATGGATGGAAGATGGTGAGGGGAAGAGCAGCCAATGGGCAGAGTTGCGGGCCGTGTGGCTTGTGATCAGCCAGGAGCCCTCCCCTGTAGTTGTCTGCACTGACAGCTGGGCTGTCTATCGGGGCTTGACCCTGTGGCTACCAACCTGGTACCATGCCAACTGGCTGGTTGGTCACTGACCCCTTTGGGGCAAGAATTGTGGCAAGACTTATGGGCCTGTGGTCAGACTAAAATAATTAGAGTATACCATGTGACATGTCATTTGCCACTGGCATGCCCAGGAAATGATGAAGCAGATAAATTGGCCTAGATACGTTGTTTGAAAGAAAGCCTGCCTCTGATGTAGCCCAATGGCTCCATCAGTGTTTGTTGCATGTGGGGCAAAAGACAATGTGGGCTGTAGCCCGTTGGTGGGGCTTGCATTTGACCTTTGAAGAAGTTAGTAGAGCCCAGCAGGAGTGTGTCGTGTGCTCCAAAAGGGACTTACACCAAGTTCCACAGCAACATGGGACAATAGCTAAGGGGCCTATACCTCTCGTCAGGTGGCAGACAGACTATATTGGGCCTCTACCTATGTCAGAAGGATATCGGTATGCGATGACCTGTGTGCACACAGCTACTGGACTTCTGGTTGCTTTTCCTACCTGTTGTGCAGACCAGCAGACGACCAAAATAGGCCTGGAGCATCTCTTTGCTGCCTATGGCTGACAACAGGTAATTAAGAGTGATCAGGGCATCCATTTTACTGGACATATACTGCAAGAATGGGTGTGACAGCTGGGAATCAAGTGGAAGTTTCATGTGCCATACAATCCTACTGCAGCAGGCATGATAGAGAGGCACAATGGCTTGTTAAAATCTGGACTAAAGTCAGATACCAATAGTCTGCAGGGATGGTCAGTCCACTTATGGACCGTGCTACAACATTTGAATGAGAGACCCCGAAAGGGAGCTCTGAGCCCCGTAGACATGTTAACACATATGGCTGCCTACTCTATACAACTGCAAGTGCAAACCAAGGACGAATCACTGAAGCCGAGGTTCGGCCACCAGAATAACATCTTGCTGCCAGCACCAACTGCACTGAATCCCGGAGACTCCATTGAGTGGACATGGCCTTGGACCTTTCGACACATGGAGCAATGATGGCTGGCTCTCTGGCACCTTGGGGGACAAGGCCTCAAAGCTGGCCTCCTCTATATTCCTGAAATAATAGCAGAGTTGCCACCGAAGGTCACAGTAGTATATCCTGAACGGCCAGAAGATAGGAGCATCTTACCAGGGAGTTTTGTTTTATCATTATGGCCAGTGCATGCACCTCCAGTAGCACTATATATAGACCCTTCAGTAACCACCACAGGGAAAGGAGTAAAAGTATGGTATACTAGACGTGGAAGGAACCCCCTTCCTGCTACAGTCCTATCACAGGACCACTCTCTTGCATGCATCCTACCTGATGGACAAGATTTGCCTATGTTGGTGGCATTAAAACATGTGTCTTATCACCCCTAAAGTCTTTGTGGATTGGGAACTTCCTCTGGCTTGAGGATTATTATAATTTTTGTTACTGGAACCTCCTTTTGCTTGAGGATTATTATAATTTTTGTTACCTGTATCTTAGTTTTTTGTTATCTGTAAGTTGTTATTAGCTTCTGTTGTTCTGTGAAATCTGGTTACAGTGCTCCAGCTTTCTCGCACAGGGACCATTGCGAAAGATGGAAAGCGTGTAGATTGTAATGTGAGAATCCTGGAGGGGTGGAGTGTGGGGAAGTTGGGGTTTCTATGGCCAGGATCCTCACTGAACTTAAACCACCTGATGATGTAACTGGCCTGTTCCTAGGCTACTGCTTCCACACCTTTAGGTAATAAGCTATTACTGTGCTATAGAGAGAGCTCAGCCCAGTGCTCTGGGTGGTGGCAGAGACACTAGTGCTTGACCTACCGCTGGGAGAACAAGCCGGGTAATAAACCCTTTCACCCCAAAGAGCATTCTGCTGTCAATTTCTTTGGCCGCATTGAATCCATAGCGAGCTTGCCTGGCGCTGAAACCCAGTGGCAAGACATCGTGTGAATTTTGTCCTTCTTTTTATTGATGTGGTGAATGATGTTGATGGATTTTCGAATATTGTACCATCCTTGCATCCCTGAGATGAATCCCACTTGATCATGGTGTATAATCCTCTTGATGTAATTTTGAACTGGTTTTGCTAATATTTTGTTGAGTATTTTTACATCTATGTTCATCAGGGATATTGGTCTGTAGTTTTCTTTCTTTGTGGTGTCTTGCGCCAACTCTTTTAATATATACATTCATGTAATGATTCAACATGTATTCATAAGATACTATGTTAGGTGTTGGAGGTCGAGTGGTGATCAAGATAGAAATAGCCCTTGCCCTTGTTTTCTCTTTAGAAGAGATTTATAAAGCCTAAAGCACATTTTCTGTTAGTTTAGTAGCCTCTAACTCATTAATTTTCCTAAAATGTCTGTGAAACAGGAGACCTAAATGGGCAACATCTGCAGCAGCTGATATTAATTGAGCACTTACTATGTGCTAAGCACTCTACATCCATTACCTCATTTAATCCTCACAACTGAGGAAACAGTGGCTATGTTTCAGGTTTTTCTGCTCTAGAACTTGTCCTTTTCATCTCTGTGTGATAGGTTACTACTAGATCTGATGCCTTTTGCTGCAGTTGACTTTGATCTTGCATTGTTAGTCTAGCCCAGTGATCAAACATAGCTTTTGTTTGTGTTAAAATTCATGCTTCGAATTGCCACTACATTGTCAGCTGAAGGTATGAATCCAAATCCATTACCTGTTCATAGTAGTTGTACTTATCTTTGTTATTTTCTTTAACGAATCTTTTTATATTTCTTACATATCATCTTGGGACAGAAGGAAAAGATAATATTAGAAATATTTTAAAACTAGCTACAGGTTGCTAGCAATAATTGTGCCACTTTGAACTTTCTAGTAGTTCATTCTAAGTGCATTAGTTGGGCTGAGTGCAACAAGAGAATTATGACTTTTCTCAACAAGTTGGTTGACATTAAACTCAAACCTGCAACAAATTACATGACTCCAGGAAGGTCTGGAATGTTGGCTTGTCAGTAATAAATTGGCTACTCTTTAATGCAAGAATATTAAGACTGTTGACCTCAATGTATTTATTCAAGTATATTTAAAGGATATATTTGGAGTTTTATAGTTTCTCAGCTTTATAACAATAACAAGCTATTTCTCAAAGGAAATAAAAATGTCAAATTCAGGACAAAACAATCTAAAATTTTAATTATCTAAATGAGTAAGGGAAATAGTGTTGCTTTTTAAAAATGTCTTACTGTTCCAGCACTCTGTCCTCTGAAGGTCTCCAGGGTGCTCCGTTCCAGCAGGCACTTCTCTTGAACATACTGGCAGATGCATTTGTGGATGTCAGTGAACACATTTCATTGTGTTGGAGATATATTTGCTCAAACTGCTCTCCTCTAATTTAGCCAGTATTATTTCAGTAGAATAGATTGAATGGCTAAAAGTAGGACACTGAAGACAGAATTGGGTTTGAATGTTGCCTTCACTACATATAAGCTGGTAACTGGGTAATTTAATCTAAGTGTCAGATTCTTCATCTGTAAAATGGGAACTATCGTAACTCCTACCTCATTTTGTTTAAAGGATTAAATGTGTTTTATGCTGGGCATATATTAAAAGCTCACTAGCTCAAAAGAGCTAGTCATAGTTTTATTTATTTTTATTGGAGAAACTGTTTTCTTTATTTTTATTTCTTAAAAAAACAACAACCCCTCTTTAACAATAAATGATCTCGGTGATTAGCATTATGGCTAAACAAAACAGCCACTGCAAAGATCAAAAAGCAACAAACTAAATAATGGTCTCTTGGCAGGGTTGTTTTCAAGATATCTTAGTTGATTCTTGTGTCAACATATGAGTTTTGAATTCATATCTAATTTTTAGTGTCAAATGAAAATCTTTTGGAAACTACAAGTTACTGAAATTCTGTGGACTGTGGAACCACACAACCTGGGTTCAAATCTAAATTCTACTACTTATTTACTGTATAACTTTAAGTATGTTACTCATTTGTCTGTGCCTCATTTCCTTAGTAAAATGGAGATAATAAAAGTACCTAACTTATTGGGTGGTTAGGTGAGAATAAAATAATACTAGTAAAGTCTTTAGAAGAGTACCTGGCACATAGAAAGAACCATATAAGGATTAACTCTTATTATTTTTTACTGATGGTACTAACACAGCCAAACTTGATTTTCTGTATTGATGGACATGCATTTTGGATCATGGATGGAATAATTTTTTATTGTAGACACTGACTAGCTGAAATATACATAAGAAATATGTCAAACATGGAAATTTCACAAATTGAAGATCTCCTTGGAAATAGAGTCACTATGTAAAATTGTGTATAGTTATTGTAAGCGATGTTTAATCTTTGTCATTTAATAGCAGTATAATAACCTCCAATCCTGCCTTTATAAATTCAGACATATTTGGCCTATATTTTCCTGCTTGTTACCTTAGGAGCTTATTCAGTGAAAAAAGAAACAAGAATTGTGTACGACTGTCTTAATTACCATGGACTTTAGACTAATCTTGTTGAACAATTGCTGAGAAATGAACCTTGAGTGCCTCTGTGGCTTTAATAGAAACAACAGAAATTTAATAACCAATGGTTCTAGAGACTGTGGGAATTAGTTTCAGAAAGCAGGAAGAATTAGATTTGACAACAGAAGTCCTGGGTTTAAGGCCTATTGCTGCCATGTGTTGAGCATATAAACCTAGCAATCCACTTGTTTCTTTGCTCCTCAGTTTCCTCCTTTATAAAATAATGGTGATGTGTCTACCCTGCTGTTGTCACGGCAGTGTTTTGTAGGCCTAGTAATACCACACGTGAAATCCCTGGAAATGTGATTGTGCCTTACATTTTTATTAATGTCAAGACAAGGGTGAAAAACTAAGCATTTTGCTTCTCAATGGAACTATGGATCCCTGGCTTGGGCTATGTGTAGAGAAAGCAGAAGAGATATTTTCTATTTAAATTCCATTATACTAAATCAATTGTAATTAATTTAATTCTATTTGATTTATTTTAACCGGTTTAAACTGATCATCTTTCCTCACTGTGTACAATTCTGACCTGTTTGGCAGAATGAGAACAGGGGCAGCCCCCTTAACTGAGAGGGGGCTGAGTTAAGAGAGATGAGAGGGTCTTGGTGCGAAGCTGGTTACCAGGAAAAGGTGGGTGTGGATGAGTTTTTCAAGCCTCTGTCTTCTAGATGAGGTTTTAACAAGACTCTCAGACCTCCTCTGGGGGGGATTAAGGGAAAAGTTGCTAGGATCAGTATACTTTAGTGTACAGAGAGGCATAGAAGGGGCAGCACCTGGGGTTGCTGTCTAGGAGAAGGAAGAGAGCTAGCCAGTAAAGGAGCTCTCACACAAGGGGGCAGAACTGACCAACAGAGTTTGGCCTGGTGTCTTGCCAATGGGTTTCAGCCCCAGGCAAGTTTGCTGTGAATTCAGTGTGACCAAAGAAATTGACAGCAAAACTGTTCTTGGGGTGAAAGGGTTATACCCAACTTTATTTTCACGGTGGCCGGCCAGTCACTAAAATCCCGTTCACTCAGAGCGAGTTTGTAGGCAGCAAGCTGGTCTCTGCCTCTGGGCTCCTCTGTCTGCACAGTTGTCCCACACAGCCATCCTCTGGGCCTCTGGCTTCTGCTCTGCTCTCCTGGAGCCTTGCAGCCATACTACCCTGCCTCGCCCAGAGCATTGGGTGGAGCTCTTTATATAGAGTCAATAGCCATGTATTGCCCACAGGTGTGCAGTGAGCTAATCAACCAGGGCCAGGTGAGAATCCTGGCCACAGGAACTCTCATTTTATCCACACCTGGCTAATTACCTACTAGGAAAAACAAGGGTCAACTTTGATTGAGATTTCTTGAAACTGCAAATTTGTTATCTGAAGTTTTAATTTCCTGTAGATTTATAGTAATTGCTAAAGTTAAACTGTTCTAGAGCAGCACAGAAAGACGTGTTTACTTGAGATCAGGCTATTAGAAGGAAAACTTTCCTCTCCAAAATGCTGTAGGTCAAATGGAGGGGAAAATATTCAGATCCCAGCCTGGCAAGTGGCCTTGAAAAGGAAAACAGATGGGCCAGATCTTATTTGTGTTTGTCATTTGCTCTAACGGGCATCCTCAATTCTAATGGCCTACAGATAAGGAGGAGGTATGGAGGTGCCACTCAAACCCTCTACTCTGGCTCTCTCCTTCTACTCTACTATCTACTACTATCCCCATTTCACCTTTTAACTCCCAATCTTCTTCCTTCAAGAGTTTCTATTTTTCTTCACAGTCCTACCCTTTTCTACCTCAGTGTTTGTGCGCTCACAGGCCCAAAGCTAGCGAAATTCTTTGTTCTGTCTGCCTAGAGGATGACTAGGGAGGAGTCAGGTCTCTGGTATCTCCTACTAAATTCTCTTTATGAACATTAATGAATATTGAAATATTTCTGCAGGTAATAACAGATGATCTACATTTCTTCATATCAGCTGAGAAGTTAGCCATCTTTTATTGTATTACTTTTATGAGAATATGTTTTATAAAGTCTGAACGAATGTATATGGGTAAGTTTGGAGAAAAACATATTGCTGGGCTGGAGACTCACCATGATAGGGTATCATGTTCGCAATGGAAAATAAAAAACATTGGAACTAGACAACTTAAGTGTGCATTCAGGCCCCACCTTCTACTGGCTGTACAACTTTGGGTAACTCATGTTACCCTTTAAAACTCAGTTTTCTCTGTGGAGTGGACAAATACTTAGTCTCAAAAAGCCAAGAATAGAAGGATCCTTCTTTAGTATTATAAAGAATACCTGTTTTTTAACCCTTAGCCAATATCAAACTCACTTATGAGACCCTAGAACCTTTATTACAGTTGACTCTTGAAAAAAGTGGGTTTGAATGGTGTGGGTCTACTTATACAAAGATATTTTTTTCAATAAAAATATTGGAAAAGTTTTTGGGCATTTGTGAAGTTTTTAGGAAGCTAAAGTTATATGCAGATCTTGAACTTCCTGGTGGGGAGGTGGTCCATACCCCTAACCCTCAAGATGTTTAAGGTTCAATGTATTTTAACCAGTTAAAACACAAGGATATCTGTGTTCACCATTTAAAAAAAATATTGTTTGGGAGGTTTTGGCCTATGTGATATGGCATGCCAAAAAAAAAAAAAGAGATTAACTGTAGGAAGAAAAAGCATCCTAAGAATAATTGAAATGCAAAGTGAGTTGATGTATGTAAAGAACAAAAAGGTGAGAATAGCCAAGAAAATCTTGAAAAAGTGATTGGAGATATTTCTCCTGTCAAATATTATATGTTCTATGAAGTTTACACTGAGTACAATAAATGTCTGATGGATCAGAGGAAGAGAAATAGCACTGAATCTGGTGTCTAGCCATTGACTTATTGAGCACATATGCTGTGCTAGGCACTGAAGTAAATGCTTTCTGTAAATTACCTAGTTTAATCTTTACAACAAAACTATAACATAGGTGTATAATTATCCCCATTTTACAAATAAGGAAACTAAGATTTAGAGAAGTTAAAACAAAAAACTTACCCAAGGGTCAAAACTGACATTAGAGTTTAGATTGTACCTCAAAGCAACTACTCTCAAAGTGAAATTTTTGCAAATGAACCAGAGTGAGTGATTTTACCAGTGGTGTTGGGAAAGAGGCTGAGAGAGGACGTTAGCAGAAATCACATCAAGTGCTTACTTCACACCATAGCGCCAACAAATTCTACACGGATTGAAAAGGAGCAGAGGGTAAAAGATGGTGGACTGGGGAAGAACTTTCTAAGCAGAAACCATGGAAGAAACCACAAAAGAAATGATTGATATGTATGCTTACATAAAAGGTAAATTTCTGTGCATCAAAACCCATTATAAACCAAACCTAAATGCAAATAACAACTGGGAAGGCAAGTGAAAATATTTATACAATTATGATATACAAATGATTAATATCTGTATTGTATGAAGTGCTCTTACAAACCAATAAGAAAGCCACAATTTCCTAAGTCAAAATGGTCAAAGGCAATAAACAGCAGAATTAACCATAAATTTTTTAAATTTCTCAGAAGTAAGAACAAAAGAAAAACCCTAAAATTAAAAGTAGAAACTATGTTCACTATGAAATAAAAAGTATTTTATGAAAATGTTAAAGTACGTTTGTGAACCTTTTGAGAAACAGGAACTGAACAACACTGTGAACGGTTGCTCGGTGGGTGATCTGTAGATTCTGGGCTTTGAGTGTGCAAACTATAGGCAAGTGCCTTGGGAAAAGTGTATGCCTTTTCTTCAGAAATTCCATTTTGGTGAGTTTCACTTAAGGTAATTAGCAGATACAGCATCAAGATTTTTGTGCAAGGAAGGATATTACTATAATGTCAGATGTACTAGACAAAAGAAACTTTAATAAATATCAGGAAATGTTTGAACACATTTTGCCATGTGATTATTAAGATTAGGATGCGGTTATTAAGGTTGTGTTTTCAGAGACTATTATGTAAAAATTCAATATTAAGGGAAAAAAGCAAGATATAATGTATTCGTGGTATAATTCCTAATCTTACCTAAAATGCTGTGTGTGTGTGTGTGTGTGTGTGTGTGTGTATGTGTATATTGAAAGGGAACAACAATATGATATTATCCTAAGTGGTGGGAATGTGATTGGTTTTTATTTTCTTTATTTTGCATATTTTCTACAATGAATACATTGCTTTTATGATTATAGAAAGTTATTAAAGTTACTGTTTAAGAAGGTATTATGAAGATTAAATAAGGTAATATGGCTGAGAGTAAAGTGAGGATTTAGAAGTGTTAATTCCTTCTATTTTCCTTTATTGGAACTGCAGATGGAAACTTCAAATTTCAGGTTTAATTTTTTATGATTTGATAGAGGATTTTTAAAAACTGACAAGGTCAAATAACTTTTGTGGCATCAATTTGGATAGCTTTTGGTAGAGTTGAATAAACTCATGGACGCATAATGAGAGCTAAAGGTACAAAGTAGACTGTTCCTTTCTTTACATTCTGCATATTTAGTCTTTGATTCCGGTTAGAATAATTTGTATCTTGCATATATTATTCTATCCTAATAGGAAATGAGCTAAATGCATTTCTTTCCTGTTGAGTACAGTTAACATTTTGTAAAAGCAGAAAGTCAGCCCTTTGGAGTGTCTATTCTCAGAGTTTTCTCTTTTGAGGTTGTAATAATAATATATGAGGCATGTCATCTCTTGCATAAGCAGGCTTTTAGCTTTTACATGTCTTGTTTATTCTGGTCCTCAGTGAATGATATTCAGGATAATGAAGTTTGAAAGAGAAAATGGGTTTCTCTTAATAGCCCTGAAGAAAATGTGTTACTATGCCATCATTTTCACACAGAGGGACATTTTTTTGTTTTGTTTTGCCTCATCTCTATTATAACTGTTGAAGTTTTATCTCATGGGCATATCAAGTTCAAGGCTATACATTTTAAGTGTTCAGCATAACTTTGTTTTTAAAAACTCTATTCAGATTATTGATGCCATGGGTGTGGTATGCATACATGAGAGGTTTTCTTTATTGCATAGTTAACTAAGCATTTTCTTTGGACTTGTTCCTTTACTATATACTTCATCAAATTTTCTGTCTTCCTTTGTGTCCCTTTTTAGGGCATTTCCTATATCTTTAAGCCCATTAATAATAAGCATTTGGAAACCCTTATTATGGTAAATATATGAAATTCTTTCACATTTGCTAAATGTTTGTTTCTTTGTTTTTGGGTGACTATGGAGCCTACTATTCATAAAGCTCTAGACAGGTGAAGAAAACACTGAACTCAAATGTATTTGATTTCCCTTCTTTGTTATAATTACAAAACATGGACTCAAATGATTTATATAAGATGCTACTTTTTAACTAGTTTATTATTATTTTTTAAATTAGAGAAAAATTTGATGGCTTTTGTAGTTTCACCCAGCAGGGCCACCTGGTCACCTGGGCATGTGCTCATGGGAGGATGGTACCTTGAGGGTGACCACTGTGTTCCCCAGGTGGTCCTTGGCTGTGCAGTTTTAGGTTTGAGTTTGTGGAATCTCGGAGTGGTTATGTCCCCTGGAGGCTGATAGAGCATCAATTTCTCCATTTATAATTGCCATGAAAAGTAAACGCTTGGTTTAGCCTACTTGTAAATCCAATTATGATTGGTCATTTTTGCTTCTAGATTTAAATTAGAACAAGGAGAGCCAGTTTGATGATTATGATAGTGAAAAGACCCAATAACCTTACGTGTCTATCACACTTTGAACGGGTATTCCACTCATTGAGCTGTGTAGACTCTTTCCCCACATTGGGATGAGTAAATGCTGCAACTCTCTCCCTCTCACCTTCCCTTCTTCCTGGAGTCCCCCCATTCGTCTTTTAGTATGCTCATAACATCCATTGATGTTCTGCTTTTAGTCTGGGCGGTATCTCCTCTTGTAAACCAGCAGGCTAAGGTAAGGGTTAGGACACAGTGTATTTCAATGTCAACTCCACTTGCTTCCATGCCCTCGGACAAGCTACTGAATCACTCTATGCTTTCTTTTTTCTCATAGGAAAATAGATTAGTAATAACGCCTACCCACAGGTTTGCAGTGAGATAAAACATTCAACTCAGTGACATAATAAGAACTTGATAAATATCAAATCATATAATTCATGTCATTATGGCTTATTGTTTTTTCTAAGGTGACTTCTGCACTCAAATGTACCAATTTTATTAGGTCGAATTGTGTGTAACTGCCATTTTGATATGTTAAGAATATTCAAATGCCAGCTATTTCATATAGCTAAACCCAATAATAAACTTATAATTCTGTTTCCTATCTATGGAACCTTTAGTTATTTTGCTTTAACACATATCACTACCCTAAACCTTTGAAACATAGGTGCACTTGAATTATCTTCCTTAAATGATGCTTTTGTTATTGTTGTCATTCATTGGAATGGTGGAGTCATACTGACTTTTTGTCATGAACTACTCATAAGAATGATAATATAGTCTGTTGAGGTTTTTGTATTGGTTCAGTAGGCTCCTCTCATCGTGTCACCAGCAGTGTCACAGCACTGCAGGATGTTGTGATGTTGCTGGTCAGTGTTGTTTGTGTCACTAGTGATAAGCAAAACCAGATTCCTCTGAGTCCTACTCTTAACTCCATCTTACCCATGTATAATATGTCTGACCTCTTGGAGAATTTTTGCATTTTTTGGTATATTTCCTTTTCCAATAATTTTGAGGAGAAAAAAATGTATCTTCATTTTCTAAAATTAAAAAATTGAATTATATGTTAAATAATTGGGCCACGAGCATATATCAGATCTCTGGATACAGAGAGTTGAACAGAGGTCTTCATAACTTCAAAGCTAAAAAGGGCTTTTATAGCTCTCACCTAAATTCTAATGTTATATAGTTGGCTAAGTAAAAATCTTAAGAGGTTATCTGAAATAATAAAGGCAGAATCAAGACAGAAATGGGGATCTTCCTGCTTCCCCATTCCTACTGTATTTCTAAGATTCTGTGGTTGCTCAAAAGCATTCTCTGACCGTGGTTTACAATTTTAAATACAGTTTATTTAATAACGGATACCATTTTAGAATGAATGAAATGTGAATTTAACCTATACTCTGATGAAGACCAAAAATATATGTCGTCATTTCTTAAGCCTAAAAATTTTTAATTTTCCTGAAACCTTATATGAGAATGAAACTATTCATGTGTGGACTTAAGGCTTTCTTGTTTTGTCCTTCTTATGTAGTTGTGCACAGATCAAGCTCCTTTACTTAGCCTTTAGCCACTTAAAGAGCTTTGGGAATGAATGTGTGGTTATGCTACCTTCTGTAGCAAACTTTTGTGTGTGGTTTAAAAGCTGAGTTTACAGAAGTGCTGATTTTGTACCCATGATGCTAGAAGACAGCTATTGGGAATGCCACACTGAAATGATTCCTCTAGAGGCTCCAACACCGCCAGGAATGCAGTAGGTGAATAACTCAAACCAACTGAGGCAAACAGGCTGGGAATTGAAGCCTTTTTTATGCCTAAAGTCAAGGGTTTCTTCTACTTTACATTTTTGGTGTCTTGGGTGTGTCTCCTTTGGCCTCTTGTCTGCTCTGGGTATAAACTCACCTGCCTCATTGCTTTGGAACCCTGATTGGCCTGTCAGCTCAGTTTGCCTCCTTACTTTCTTGCCACCATTTCAAAGAACATATCAGAGCACAGAGGTCTGAACTGTAACGAGCTGCCTCACTGACTGGCACCCATTCTAGCTCCTCCAGCTCTGGTCACTAATGGTCCAGCCCACTTTGCCAGCAAAATGATGTCTGGGGTCTCAGGAGGCAACACAGAATCTTTTTTCAGAGTCCTTGTTATTGAATCCTCTCACCCGGTTAAAATATTTAAGTCCTCCTGGGAATAGAGAATGAGGATGTATTACTTCATAGTACACAAATTGAAGGGGTGGCTTGGATGAATTCTGAGTTTAATGAGATAAGAAGAACATCAGTAAAATGAAGGAAAACCATTTATTATGTCTGGTATCTGATTCTTTCTCCAGTGTTGCCCTACCACTTTGATGATGTATTTTTATAGAATGTGAATCCGATGGCATCATTTAAGAAACCGAGGTCACTTTCTAAATCCTGTATGCCAAAACTTGCCTAGGCAAGTGTTTGATTTAGTTGTTTGTAAATGTGACCTGTCATCTACAGATAGGTGTGCTGTCAGAATGTTCGATTTACTTAATAGGAAGGGTGAAGGAAAGCATGAGCCTCTCTGACGGAATTCTTTTGTCTTTGGACTGTGAAATATGAGTAATCAGGATCAATGCTGCATCATGTCAAGTGAAGTCTGAATCCCAATGACACAATTCTAAGAACTGTCAGAACTGACTCATGCCCATTTTAAGAGTATAAATTACAATGAAGCTGACTAAAAATACCTGGTTGATTGCTGTTGCTTGCAAAAGTTGGTTTTCATTCCACATTCAGAACAAATCAGAGCTACCACAATGCAGAGCTGATGCTGCCCAAAAGGTCTTTACGTACATCAGGTTCAGAGGTGAGAATGTGCTGGCTGCATCCGTTGTCATGTCACTTGGCCTCTGACTGATCTGACCGTTCAGATATATCGTTTCTCTTTGTTCCTTCAGGTGGGCCCTTCTTGAATGTGTGTGGTTAGTAAGAAGAAAAGATTCCCATTTTTGTTTGGAAATATAAGTCCCTGAACACCTTTCCATGACATTCAAGGAAGACAAGTTTGCTTTTATTTCTGTTTTAAAGAGAATAGTGTTGTTGTAGGCCCTTTAAAAAATGTGTTAGGGATGCAAGTAAGTGTGTGTGTGCGTGTATGAGAGAGAGATTGAGATTGAGAGAGATTCTGGAAGATTAAAAAATAATATTATTTACAATAGTTATAAAAGTATACAGTTTAGCTATGTTAGAAATCATCTTATAAATGACAAATCTTTAGTTAATTAATATCTAGTTATCACATACAAGTAACTGAATCAAATTTAGAACCCCTAAGCTTGGAATTCTGGCTCAGGAGACTGAAAGATCCATAAAGAGAAATCGTTAATTTCATGCTCTCACAAAATAATGCCCATGAGAAAAATCTAATTTTTCAGTTGACCCTGTTTTCCAATATCACTTCAAAGTTGCTAAAGATTTCAGAAATGAAGTCTGATATCATATTATCTTCTCCCAGACATCTGATGCCATCTGTTTACTGTCTCCTTGAAAAGAGAAGAATAATCTGTTTTGTTTTCTTCCTGTAGGTTTATTATGTTTTCCTCAAGTCAATGGTGAGGATATTATATTTGCCCTGTAAAATGGCAAAAATGTGACAGTTATACTAATAGTTAGGATTAGTTACTAGATTCAAGATTTTGGTAGTTGGTAAAGTTTTATCTCTAACAATACATTTGGAGACCAACAATGAAGTCCCCTTTGTGGCAGACCTCTTTATGGATTTATCCAGATCGCATCCTAACCCATGATCATGTCTGAATCTATGATCACATCCGAAAGGCTTGATGTGCAAACATGTCTTAACTGAGTCTCTAGAACACAAATTAGTATTCTAGGACTCTTAAGGTGAATTCTTGTTCTTCAGCTGTGCTCTTTATGATGAAAGGTGTGATCCTAACTGGGGTAATATTATGGTTCCTGGCCACAAACCACCTCCTTCCAGAGGGTGGTATATCCTAGTAGTTGGAGTCTGGGTGACTTAGTACTAGTTAGAAATTGTGAACAAGCAGCCTAACCACTTTATTCCTTAATTTTCTCATTTCTAAAGGGAAATAACAACAGGTACTTACCTGGTAGAGTTGTTATGAAAATGCAGTGAGAATACACCATTCTTAAAAAAGTTCCTGGTACATTATATGCCTTGATAAATGTGAAATATCACCACCAATCCACACGTACATATCCTCTCCTCTTCCCTTTTCATCAATTGATGACATTCTAAGGCCATCTTCCATATAGTAGGTTTTAAGAGAATGGTGCTAAAATCCAGAAATTATGAGGATTTACAATTTTTAATAGTATAGTAATGAAGCAGTAGACAAGAAGTTGGCGATGGAGCCAGGAAATGATGCTTTAAAATCCAGCTTCTAAATGGTCAGAGTTTCTTCCCGTGGATGTGTCCCTTACCCACAAGTCACATGCCTCCATACCATTCATAATATTCTAAAAGTTGGGTCAAAATAGATGAACAGAATTTGAGAATGCTAATCTCCTATTGGTCTTTTATCATATATATTTATGTCATCTATCTGTAATATGTGTATCACTCTGTGTATATAGTATTACTGTTTGTAATATATATGCATGTAGATACAAACATGTGCACACACATACACACACAGTGTGTGTTTGTATAATATATATAATGAGGTAAGTGAGAGCCTCTAAAACATCTCCATAATTCCAGATCCCTGCTGAGCCTCTTGATGGGAGTTACTCTGCTAATTCATCCCAGGGGGAGGACCTGGGGAGGAGCTTTACTGTGATAAATACTGTTTACTTTAAGCTACAATGATGGGTTCTTTTCTTCACGATAGAGTATAATGCATGCCATCCACTGCTCAGTCTGTAACTTCCAACTCAAGAGGTTATTGGAATAAAAAGTGATTCTGTTTCAGGCCAGAAAGAAAATAGAACACATATGTATTCTTTCTTGGGTTCTCAAAAGCAAAAATGACTCCTGATGGAGTTGATTGTAGTTTGTCTTTTGAACCTATAACCCGACTGCTGATAAGTACCTCAAATGGTGCAGGAAAAGAAAAGGAAAGGAAGTAAAGTTTACTGAGTGGCCACCATGTGCCATGTGATGTGAGCTAATTTGATTCTCCAGTGACTCTCTGAGGCTGGTGTAATCACCCCAGTTTACAGATGGGACTGAGGCTTGAAGTAATTGGTAAATAGAGAGATCTGCTCTGAACCCAGATCCAGTCGATCCCCCAAAATGTTGCTCTTTCCAGGGCTATACTGTCTGCTGATAATGTCAGATTCTGAAAAGGAGACCAGTAAAATTTGTTAAAGTTTCCGTGTGTGACAGACGGGTCCTGCCTGGCCACACCCAAGGAAGGCAGAGGGTAGAGGCTGTGGAAATTAATAACTGTGTAGGCAGGTTTCCACCTCAGCCGTAAGTTCCTCCTCTCTCTGTTCTCTGGTTTTGGGGTACTGCCTTGCTCTTTGCTGCTCACCCGGGCCGTCTGACGTCTAACCTGCCTCCTACCTCCCACCAAATTTTGAATGTTTGCTAAATTTGCTTTGTAACTAGTAAAGCCATATTGGTGACAGATATTTACTTCACTTATTTATTTCAACTTTGATCCAGTGTTTTGAATATCCAGCTATAATTTGAGGCATGTACAACCTCCTGAGAAAAAGAGTCGGCAATTAAGATGTCAGCCTTGTCAGGATTCCCGAGTACTGTGCTGATAGGTGCTTGGAAATGATATAGATAGAGCATATGCTAAAACCTTCTGGCATGTAAATATGTTGCTCTTTAACGGAAAGTCTCCAGTACTCAATAGGCAGCCTTTCACAACGATTTAGGTATTTGGGGCTGAATTCAGCCTTTCTTAATAAGATTTTTTTTTTTTTTTTAGAAAGGGAGGAAGTGTGTGGTATAAGGTAAGTGATGAGCTTGAGAGGCTGATTGATGCAGATTCCTCACTGTCTGAGTGTCCCGGGCAAGTCACTGTCCTTGGAGCTCTGCATACCCATCTAGAAAGCATATATGGGATTGTTTATAACGCTCAGTACGGTGCCTAGTGTAGAGCATCACTGAGCAAATATGGGTTCTCTGCACGGTGACCTGAAAGGTATTGCCTTCTGTGAATGCATGTATATGGGGAAACTGTATTTCCTTTATAGTTCTATATCTGTTTCATTTCAAAGAAATCTCTCAGCTCTTTCATTTCCCTGATACCTCTGTGTGAGATAAAACTCAAACTCAATGTACGACAGCTTGTTGGGTGTATTCCGTCTGTCTGTTATGTGCAAGTGTTCTTCCTGCCAGATTTGGGATGCAGAGAATTGAGAGTCACATTTTGCTGGTAGATTTAGCTGTGGATTATTGCAGCACATTTATCGTGATGTAGGTGATAATCTTGAAGTTGTGCAGGAAGCTGAAGTGAGTAATATATGAGGCATATCAAGGCTATGGCCGTAGGAGAAAACACTCCTCCGCTGGGTAAGGGCTGTGTTCCGTGTCAGGCTCCTCTTCTCTCGCTGATGAGGCCTGGCCTTTCCCACCTGCCCTACCACATTAAGTAAACCCAACGGTTTCTGCAAACGATGTCAAATATGCCCAAAGGTTAATGGTTTATGAGAACAAGCTAGCTAGGTTTCACCTTAAGTTAAGAAACTATCTGACATACTCCCCAGTACCTAGAATTAAAAATGGCAACTGTTCTTCACCTCTAATTCAGCAGATATGAGTGCCACTTACATATTTTTAATGAAAAAGTAAATATTTTAATCACTAAATGAGGGAAGACTTTTCTCTCTACAGAAATACATGTTTTAGAAAGGATGATGTGTATTTTTCCTAAATCATCTCATGAGACCAATTAATTTGGTTAATCAGAAGCTTTTAAAATTATTTTTAGTGTTACACTGTTACTGGTGTTCCAAAAGGAAATATTCCCCAGCCTAGTTTACAATCGTGTTTATTTTCAACCATTGAAAATCTAAGAAATTCATGTTTTTTTTAAATCAGGAAATATGGGGAATTGAAGGATGACTGCCTTTCATTTTTTATGTTCCTTTTCTAATTATCAATATTGCTGCCCATCAAAAGTTAGTACTACATTTTCTGGTGGTTTTTACTCTTAATTATAAAGCTGGATTTTTATTTCCCCAAGCACTTCTTTATACACAGAAATAAGATGTTACTCTCTACTAATAGTTTGGAGCTCTGGAGATAATCAGTGCCACCCCTACAACGTGACTTGAGGAAGCAGGAAGTGTTGCATAAAGTCGGAAAGTATTTAGAAGTTTGTATATAGTCTGTTCCTTTATCTGATATTATTTGGTTTTTAGAAATCAAGTATGAAATGGGCAGACAAGATCTTCTTAATACAACTTTATAGACAAAGAAACTGAAGCTCAGCTTATATGACATATGCTAAGTCCCACCCATAATTGATCTTCCTGTGACCACAGCCCAGACTTTGGTCCTGTGCTTGTTCCACTGACTCCCTCATTAATGAGACCACATGCCCCCCCAGTCACATCATTTTCTTGTGAGAAGCAGGCAAGCCCTGTTCCTTGATAGCCTGGACATTAAACGTTAATGGATGGAAGCTGTAACGAAGCATAGAGACACTATCACCAGTCCACTGGTGTATATGAAACCTTCTGTGCATGTGTCTGCTTTTCCCCTTCCTTAAGATGAGTCTAAACTCGTCACACCTGGTAATGTGTGTTGTTTGTTTTTTCCTCTGCATAACTTAAGTGGAGACAGACTGAAAGCTGGTCTCTGCCTATCAGTTGTGCTGCTGTCAGTAGGTTACCTGATAACGTTTAACAGGCACAAGCTTTCACGATGAGCATCACTGGGAATGGATCACCCATTTTAGGGACTTATCCGGTGCTGTGATCAGCCATATTCAAGGATGGTAGAAGATACTAAAAGAGTAAGTTATAATAATGTGTTTATTGGAAAACTAAGACAGCAAAACATGGAAATAGGTCTTGTTCTGTTCAATAGCAATCTTGGGAACAGCATAGAGATTGGACTGTGAATGGTGGTGTTTACGGAGTCAAGTTCACTGCCTACCTTCTAACCCTTGACCTTAGTGATTTAGTTTTGTGGGGCTTGGTTATTTTGTTTCAGTAAGGCACATTTCGTATGGGTGTTAGAGCCTCTCCACCCCCCATGGGAGTTGTCTACTTAGAGCATAGGTGGTGAGGAATTATTGTAGAGGGGCTCAAAGCCTGAGAGAACTTCCTTCCAGATCTTTGGCGCTGGAAACCCCAAGTACATTATTCTATCCTCTGTTTGTTTGTTTTTTTTCTTTTGCCAGTATAGGTAACCTTGAAAAATATACCGGTTGTTAACTTCTATCTCCATGGCTCTGGCATGGAAATTTCTTACAGGCTAGAACTGCTGCTTAGACTGGTTGCTATGCAACCAGGAGAATTCACAAGCTTTGTCTCAAACCAGCAATCAAATGAGAGACAACGTTTTCTTTTGATTATGTATTTCTTTTTTTATTTTGTCATCTCTTGTTTTTGGTGTTGTGTATTTACACCCTCTGGGGAGTTTTTCTTTAGTAGAAATGCCTTTTCCAGAAGAACTTTATTCTATCTGCTGAAGGCATTTTGGTTTGATCTTGTAATATAAAAAGGTGAGCCCCATCTCATAGACAGTAGGTGTTGAAATTAGGTCTTGAAGCAGATAAAATAGTTCTTACAAAAACATGATGGCGGTAAATACTGCTTTAACTATTCTTTTATTGAGAAAATACACATATAGCTTTGCATTCTTCTCCTTTGGGTTTCCATTTACGGTATGTGTGCTTCTCTGACATAAATCATTGGCTTTGACTCTGCAATAGTTTCAGCTATCTTGTCCTTGAAAAGGAACCTCTGAATGGAAGGTCATTTAAACCTTTGTAATCAGGATTTATTCTTTGAAGTCATGTTTTATGTAAATCCTTCTTGACCTTTACAGGTTTTGTGTTTCAAATACTAATGAAACAGCTATTAAACAAATACTTGGGTAAATGCTTGTAACCAGTGTTTGTATTTTCAATTATCCATTTTTAATTATCCTTTGACGGGTATTGAGTGAGACTGAGGGGTGTGCCTCAGAACTATTCACAGTACTCCTCCACATAGAGAAGAGGAGATGGGAAGACACACAATACGGACCTTCTGACAGTGTCCCAAAGGAGGAAAAGATGGATTGTAGAAACTGCATGTCAATGAGCTTGGTATTGATGTCTGGCAAATTGCAGTCTGGCATATTGAACTAATAGCTTGTGATGACTAAAAAGTGGTGATAATTAGGAGCCGAGATGATTTCACTAGGAAAATTCATGTGAGATTAAACCTGCTTTCTTTCTGATGATTTTACTATGCTGGTGATTCATGTAACACTATAGCCACTGTATATTGATTTTAGTAACACATTTGATGAAATTTCTTATGATAATCAACATTTCATTTCTGTAGTCCTTAGCTTCTATGCTTTAAAATAGTACTTAGCATTTCTTTTTCCTGCAAATGGCTTTCTGTGTAAATTGTTTGAAGAAATGAAACAGAACATTAAAACTGGTACGGTTTTGAAATTCAGGGATATAATAACATTTGCATATAGACATTACCATTTGCATTTTCCCCGTGTATTTGGCCTACGGTGGCAAAAAATTTTGCTTTTTGTCTTTTGAAGTCAATATTTGATGTTTTGTTGTGGGAAGTCATGCTCGTGTTTTAGGATAGAGCGACTCAAAGTGTTCAGCAGGAACTCATTAGCATTGGGCCCCCAGAGCAGGTGGAGTTCCAGTTCCTGTCTTTGTCACTGCTGGGGTTTTGCAGACGGAGTGTCGATGCTATTGGAAAAAGGCCTGGTATTAACACATATTAGTTTCTATACTCACTTTGAATTCATTATAGAAAAGTGGAGAGTGAGCTTTTTTAAATCAAGCCATAAAGCAGTTGTTAGGAGTGCTGATTTGTTTTATTTCTTCAACTTACAAACATGTGCCGAGTAGTACCCTTTCCTTGGCTTGAAGACACGTGGTTCAGATGCATTCTTGTCACGTGTTAGAATCTCACACTGGGCTTTTTTAGACACTTTTGGCCAATTTATGAAGCCTATGAAACCCCTTCCTCGAAGGAAAAATTTAAATATATAAAATAAAATAGAACAAGTTAATTATGTTAAAAGAGTTACTAAGATTAAAAATTGTAATAAGTATAGATAAGCAATATATATACTTATTAATACATTAGGTAATACCATCTAGCAGAGGGTATGATATCAGCTGTATTTTTGAAATCATGATAATTTAAGCAATAACACGAGATACTGCCTAGCTATAATATGGTTAGAAGGTATTATTTCTCTTGGTGAAATAGGTTACGTATAGGTACTGTTAATGCTGTGTGGCTTGTGTCGTGCCTATGTTTATAATACAAAGAGATGCTGTATTTGTTAGATGTTAGTGAAAATAAAGATATGTTTTTCCCCATCCAAGAGTCTATCCACAGAACCATTGGTGAGGGGAGTATCCACATACCCCAGTTAAAATACCCCTGTTTACTTGTTTATGACTGTATAATGTTCACAAAAGTAATTGTCTTAAAAACAAAATATAATATTAATATAGAATTATGGTATATTCTTTCCAGATGACAAGCTCTCTGGGATTAGAATCCTTGTGGATATTCCAGTTGATATGTGTGGTTCAAGCAGTATTAAGCATGTATAACAGTAGAAACAGATGAGTTTCAAACATGTATTATCTGTGTGGCCCGATTATCAATATAACAGAACAGAAGATGCCAAAAGTTTGGGCCCTTTGCTCTTCTTCCGTTATATTGTTCAAGGAGCATAAGAAATAAAGTCATAGTTTAAATGGAAAAATTTAATCTAACCCACGCATAAGAGGCCAAGGGAAAATGCCCCATTCATTAGTGAATAATGCCAGTAGTCATATTGACAATCTTTTGTACAAATAATAGCACTGATTTCCGGTATTTGTGAGTTAAGAACACTTAAGAGTCATGCCTGACACATAGTAAACCTGTATTAGTGCTATTATTACTGTTCTAGTATAGGTTACTACTACTAAGTCCTACAAATTTGTTGTGGAGGCCATAAAGCTTTATTTATTTCAAAGAACCATATTTACATATATGACAGTGATAATTTAGGGCCTTATCCATCTGTGATTGTGGGAGGATGTCAGGGACATATTTAACTTATTTTCTGTATATATAGTGAAAAGTCAATCCTTTTTGCTTCCTTTTACCCCAGCCACTCAGGTCCCTTTCCCAGAGGCAATATTTTATATATAAAAGTAATAGATTCATCATTAAAGGGAGATTTTATACAAATGTATACAAGTTTGTGCATGCTACACACTGTACTTCAACTTGAGCATATCAATAAATAATATATCTGAGATAGTTCTTTATAGAGTTGCCTTGTTTTTAAATAAACTTTTTATTTCAGAATAATTTTAGACACACTGAAAAGTTGCAAAGATAGAATGGAGTTCCCATATTCATTCTCCCTAGACTAAAAATCAGGTCTACAGTTCTAAAAGATACCTCCCCAAATCTATCCTTTCCCTGCATATACATTACTTATTTTGGGATACCTGTCTTTAGCTGCCCAGAAACCTCTTTTCGTCTCTTTGTTTATAATGTCCTAGTTTTTCTTTTGTCATGCCTGTACAGAGAACTGAATTCAAAAATAAATAATGGTTACTTTATAGGATTTATTGATAGTCATAGATGATGATTTCTAAGCTGCTTATCTGACAGCAAATTATTTGCTCCAGGTGTCCAAATAAGCAGATCTTCATTGAGCCTTGTTTTTGAAATTATCAATATCTAGGGTGCTGCTGTCATATCAGAGGTGACATGTAACACTGTAATATAAAACTTTAGCATGTACTCACATATTTGAGGGCTCTTTATTCAGTTAGTAAAGATTGAACTTCTGCCATGTTTTAGCCATGATTTGATGGTGAATATGACAAATCACGTGTGTGATGTGCAACAGATCATGTGTCTTTTAAGAGACACAGACAATAAACACATTAAACATTCATGGAAAAGATCATTTTAGAGAGTGGTAAATGCTTTGAAGAAAATAACCAGGATGAAGTGCTAGCGAATTACTTGGTCAGGTTGGGGGTTGTGTCGTGGCTGCTTTTGGTTTTGCAGCCTGTGAAGGAAGGCCTCAGGAGCTGGCAGTTGAACTGAAACCTAAGCAGGCAAGAAGACCAGACACTTTCAAATCTAGGAGAAAAACATTACAGCAAAATGTGGAGTTGGGAGGGGTTTGGCGAGTTCCAGGAATAGGGGGAAGACCAGAGTGGTGTAAGTGAGGACAGAGCCAGAAAGAAGGCACTGTAGGGGGAGGCAGGGCCGGGGCTATGCAGGGCTTCACAGGCAGGGGTGCCTTTATGGAAAGTCTCAGCATGGCTTTAAGCAGGGGAGTAGCATGATCTGATACATGTGTTTTAAAAGAACCTTCGACTGTGTGGAAAATGTATGGCAGGGGAGAAAAAAGGAAGCAAGAATACAGGCAGGGGCCATTGTAAGAGTTCATGGAACAGGTGGATAATGGCTTGGAGTGGCAGTGTGAAGGACAAAATATTGGAATATATCTTGGGGTTAGAGGTGCCAGAATTTGTAGATAAATTGCATAAATTATTACAGTAGAGGTGAATCAACAAGAAAGGTAAGGTGATGCCATATAAATGGCCTCAAATATAAATCATCTTCTGTGTGACTCTAATGCTAGAAAAATTCGGCTTAAGAAGTGTTGTCCACATTATATTTTTAATTAAAGCTTTAAAAGAAGAGACTGGTAAAAAATGGGCAGAGGAGCTAAACAGACACTTTTCCAAAGAAGAAATTCAGATGGCCAACAGGCACATGAAAAGATGCTCCACATCACTAGTCATCAGAGAAATGCAAATTAAAACCACAATGAGATATCACCTCGCAGCAGTAAGGATGGCCAACATCCAAAAGACAAACAACAACAAATGTTGGCGAGGATGTGCAGAAAGGGGAACCCTCCTACACTGCTGGTGGGAATGCAAATTAGTACAACCATTGTGGAAAGCAGTATGGAGGTTCCTCAAAATAGAAATACCATTTGACCCAGGAATTCCACTCCTAGGAATTTACCCTAATAATGCAGCAGTCCAGTTTGAAAAAGATATATGCACCCCTATGTTTATCACAGCACTATTTACAATAGCCAAGAAATGGAAGCAACCTAAGTGTCCATCAGTAGATGAATGGATAAAGAAGATGTGGTACATACACACAATGGAATATTATTCAGCCATAAGAAGAAAACAAATCCTACCATTTACAACAACATGGATGGAGCTAGAGGGTATTATGCTCAGTGAAATAAGCCAGGCGGATAAAGACAAATACCAAATGATTTCACTCATGTGGAGTATAAGAACAAAGAAAAAACTGAGGGAACACAACAGGAGCAGACTCACAGAACCCAAGAATGGACTAACAGTTACCAAAGGGAAAGGGACTGGGGAAGATGGGTGGGAAGGGAGGGATAAGGGGGAAAAAGGGCTATTACAATTAGCACACATAATGTAGTGAGTGTGGGGGTGGGGTTGGGAGATACAGGGAAGGCAGTATAACACAGAGAAGACAAGTAGTGATTCTATAACATCCTTCAATGCTGACGGACAGTGACTGCAATGGGGTATGTGGTGGGGACTTGATAATAGGGGGAGTCTAGTATCCATAATGTTGCTCATGTAATTGTATATTAATAATAGCAAAATAAAAAAATAAAAGAAAAGAAAAAAGAGACTTGTGTCAAATATCCACATTAACATACTGGGAATAAGTTAAGGAACCATGTCTATTATAAACTTAATTCATGCATCAGAAACAGAAGAAGAAACTTGGTTACCAAGTAAATGAGCTCTTAATTTTTATTATCTAATAAGTCTGCTATAACCACCAAGCCCACAACAGTAAGAATTTGTCTTTAGGGGTTAATAACAAACTAAAGGAGTTAATCATCCCATTTACTTCATCATTACTCCTCAGAAGATTCTCATCTTAGTAATAACCTTTTTGATGTAATGGCCACTGTGAATTGCTTTTATGTCACAATGGTTGTAATATTCAGCAAAGCAGAACACGTTTCAATCACATATTGATGTTGAACTTTGAAATCACTGAGAAAACATTTCATTTTTGTAGCATTACTTACATGCAAAAATGCCTTTTGATAAAAGGTTTTACAGAGCTTTCTCTGGCATGAATAACTAAATGTAGTCACACTTTTGACATTTTGACTTTTATATCAAATACAAATTCATTTTATGAGGACTTGGACTTTACTATTGTAAGAGTTGGTTTGTTTAAAAATTGCAAGGTAATACTTTCTTTGCTGTATGAAGACCATTATTGTTCATGTAACTAAAACCTCATTAGTTGAGGTCAATTTAATATTTTTGGGTCAAGTAGGCAATATAGGGGCAATTTACTTCTGTATTCTAGACATAAAGGTTTGCTAAGAAACTGATGAGATAAAGAGAAGGGAAAGTTTTTCCTCTTTAATACATTTTTAAAAAGCACCACATAAGTGGATGGATGCCACTGCAATGAAACAAATGGGTGTTGTTGGTCTTTTAACTATCTATGGATTTGTGTTTCTTGTCTGTTTCTTAGGGCAGGTGTTAATTTGATTAACACTTGGTTAACTTGTGTCACGGTGTACCAGCAATTCCTGCATCACTGGGTGATTGCTTTTTTTTTTAAGAATAAGATACTGTAAGTTGAAATGGGTTTCCCTATCAGGATGTAAATTAGTTTCAAACAAAAATTCTGCCCAAGTGTATTATTTGGTTTGCAATTGTGTTGAATTTATTATCATTTGGAGTGTAACTTTGTTGCATCTGTGTGGAATATTCTTTCCTATCATCTCACTGAAAATTTTAGGAGTATCTTAATGAGTGAAGATACGGGGAGGCAGTATAACACAGAGTAATAGGAACTAAGCTTTGAGAGCTACTTTAAAATATACACTTTAAGAATTATGAAAATACAGAAATAGTATTAAAATTGCTTCAGTCCTTCTAAGGAAAGAATGCTTTGATATTTCACCTGGCTATTCTTAAGAAAGAGTTGTGTTGTGGTTCTCAGAGCATAATGAGATTCTGTTCTCAAAGCGGCACAGTAAAAAACCACACTAAACCAACAGTTGCCATTATGAATGATGTTGACCCTTTGATTAAATTTACCTGGGCAAAGAGGAAAGCTCTGCAGAAAGTGGCATGATAAATATAAAGATGACAATTCATCAATCCTCTCATAAAGAATGTAAATCTAGTTGTAGAGTGACGGTCCTGCTCATGTTCTGTCTGGAACACCTTCTGTGCATGCCCAGAACACAACATGCTAGGAGGGCATACAGTAGGACAGACTTAAGTTAAGTCAGAGGGATTCCACAGAATTTGGCATTTGAATTGATTCTTGAGGGAGGTGTAGAGTTTAAACAGGTGGAAATGACAAAGAGCTTGAGAAAAGGCACTGAAGGCAGGAAATGACCGCACCTCCTCTGGTTCCTGTGTTCAGGGAGCGATTGTGCCCGCTACTTCACTGCACAGCTCACAAAGTGCCCTGCACAGAGAGGTTGTTGCACAAATACAGTCTCATCTGTGGAAAATGTATTTATACACTGACAGTATGCAGATTACTCATGTGTATTTAAATCAGTTAAACCAGATTAACATAGTCGCATAAACTATATTCACATTATGGTACCTTGGCAGTCTGTTTTGTTCCCTTCACATCCTATTTGTAGTTCCTGATTTGATTGCTATAAACCAGAAGGAGAAAGAACATCTTTGGTAGGAGAAAGAATTCATAAGGATTTTTTTGGATAAATGTTGATGGATGTCTCTCAGATGAGTTTTTGGTTTCTAGTCTCCTGGTCTAGAAGTCTGTAAAAAGACAGTTCTTTTAATGTTTCCTATTTTCCAACATTTAGGAGCTCACTATGGTGGAGAGGCATGTTAGGAATTTTAAATGAATATATTTAAGTTGTTGTATTTTCTTAATCAGGAAAATTCCATATTCAGAGGAAATCCTTTTATATGATATAGAGTCAATTTTTTAAACAGTAAATAGTCTTTTTCATAGTTTACTGGTTTCAGAAGCTTGTTGCTGATATATCTGATTTAAGTTTTGGGTTTCTAGTCTCATCTGCTAGGCGTCTATGAATGAACAGTTATTTTCTGCTGCTTTTTTCTTGTATTTGAGGCGTACTTTAGTGGTAGGAACCATAATAAGAGTTATAAAGAGTACATTTAAATAGCTTTATTATTATTTTGGTCAGAAGAATTACATATTCAGAGTGAATGCTTTCATATGATATGGATTCTTTTTTTTACTTAAACAGTCTTCCTTTAATTTCTGGCTTCAAAATTGAACTTTTGTATATTGGATTTTTATAAGGTGGGACTTGTTCAATATCCTGTTGACTTCATATTAGACCATTAGATCATCCAAAGGAAAAATCTGTGGGCACCTCTCATCATTTTGTTCTAATATCCTATGAAGTTTGGAGGATAAATAATTGGGAAAACTATTTTTGACACAATATAAAGGTACGAGTTTGTTCAAATGGAGTCCACAGTAAGCTAATGACTGAAAGAGTGTAAATTTGTTTCCATGTTTGATTAGAACAAGCATTTTTGACATAAAATACTACTCTTATTCATGATCATAACAGTAGGTTTTTGGGGGCAGATTTTAATTTCAGTGTTCGTGTTTCATTATGTTGAGTGTTCAGCCATTTCACAGCTTGTTAAAGATCTATTTTAGCCATTTGTTTTTCTTTCTGAACAGTTTCCCAGTATTTTATTATTACAAGAAAACATAGTATGTAGAGCAAATACACATGTGCAAAATTGACAGTCCTATAGGGGTTAGATTTTTACTTGCTTTATGGTCTTATTCATGTTGGGTAAGATCCATGTATTTCTCTCAAATTTCTCTTCTCTTCCTCACTAAGCCTCTTTGCAGGGATGCTGTACATGATGTTGTAGGCATGCTGTTAGAAATGTTACAAAGGCTAAGAACCTCATGCTGAAGAATTATGTGAAAAGAAAAGATTCAGCATGAACTGTCAACCTGTTTTCTCTTGCTTTTTAGGTTCTTTGACTTCCTTTTTGGCAATATCTTGGGGAAAATATGGAGCTCTTTTACCTGCCATTTAAAGAAAAAATTGATATTCAAGGATTTGTTTGAGTTGATAGGCCCAGTACTTAATATCAAGATCTGAACATTTAATTTTTCTCTAGACTATTCCATTCTGTCAGATACCAGAGATATCAGTAGGTCCTTTACCTTGGGAGAAGTAGTAAAAATCTAAAGAATTCTATTAAGCCAGAATCAGCCTGCAATTGCTAATGATTACCTTAAAGTAGCAATTACCATTCCTGTAAGGTGATTGCAAAGCAGCCAGAGAGCACGTATTTCTTGGGCAAAATCAGACTCTCCCTGTTAAATTTCGAAGACCTCATCACGGTGAAGTCATCACTGTGTCATCCTACTCCAAACAAAAGTATACCTGAATAAAAACAGGCTTGCTGTGAATATAATTTTTTTGCAGATAAAATACAGGTGACAAAATGGCAAAGAGCTGCAAAAAAATTATCTGTACTTGCATATTAGTTTTTTTTTGGTATCATTAATCTACAATTACATGTGCAACATTATGGTTACTAGATTCCCCACATCATCAAGTCCTCCCCACATACACCATTACAGTTACTGTCCATCAGTGTAGTGAGATGCTATAGAATCACTGCTTGTCTTCTCTGAGTTGTACAGCCCTCCCCGTGCCCCACCCCCTACATTATGTCTGCTAATCATAATGCCTCTTTTTGCCCCTTGTGCCTGCCTTCCCACCCATCCTCCCCAGTCCCTTTCCCTTCAGTAACTGTTAGTCCATTCTTGGGTTGTGTGAGTCTGCTGCTGTTTTGTTCCTTTAGTTTTTTTCTTTGTTCTTATACTCCACAGATAAGTGAAATCATCATACTTGTCTTTTTCCATCTGGATTATTTCACTGAGCATAATACCCTCTAGCTCCATCCATGTTGTTGCAAATGGTAGGATTTGTTTTCTTCTTATGGCTGAATAATATTCCATTGTGTATATGTACCATATCTTCTTTATCCATTCATCTACTGATGGACACTTAGGTTGCTTCCATTTCTTGGCTATTGTAAATAGTGCTGCAATAAACACAGGGGTGCATCTGTCCTTTTCAAATTGGGCTGCTGCATTCTTAAGGTAAATTCCTAGGAGTGGAATTCCTGGGTCAAATGGTATTTCTATTTTGAGTTTTTTGAGGAACCTCCATATTGCTTTCGACAATGGTTGAACTAATTTACATTTCCACCAGCAGTGTAGGAGGGTTCCCTTTTCTCCACATCCTCCCCAGCATTTGTTGTTGTTTATGTTTTGGATGATGTTCATCCTTACTGGTGTGAGGTGGTATCTCACTGTGGTTTTAATCTGCATTTCTCTGATGATTAGAGATGTGGAGCATCTTTTCATGTGCCTGTTGGCCATCTGAATTTCTTCTTTGAAGAAATGTCTGATCAGATCCTCTGCCCATTTTTTAATTGGATTATTTGCTTTTTGTTTGTTGAGGTGCATGAACTTTTTATATATTTTGGATGTCAACCCTTTATCAGATATGTCTTTTATGCAGATATGTCTTTTATGAATATATTCTCCCATACTGTAGGATGTCTTCTTTTTGTTCTACTGATGGTGTCCTTTGCTGTACAGAAGCTTTTCAGCTTGATATAGTCCCACTTGTTCATTTTTGCTTTTGTTTCCCTTGCCCATGGATATGTTCATGAAGAAGTCATTCATGTTTCTGTCCAAGAGATTTTTGTGTACGTTTTTTTCTAAAACTTTTAAGGTTTCATTACTTACATTCAGGTCTTTGATCCATTTTGAATTTACATTTGTGTATGGGGTTAGAAAATGATCCAGTTTCATTCTGTTACATGTAGCTGTCAAATTTTGCCAACACCAGCTGTTGAAGAGGCTATCATTTCCCCATTGTGTATCCATGGCTCCTTTATCGTATATTAATTTACCGTATATGTTTGGGTTAATATCTGGACTCTTTATTCTGTTCCACTGGGCTGTGGGTCTGTTCTTGTGCCAGTATCAAATTGTCTTGATTACTGTGGCTTTGTAGAAGAGCTTGAAGTCAGGGAGTGTAATTCCCCCTGTTTTATTCTTCCTTCTCAGGATTGCTTTGGCTATTTCGGGTCTTTTGTGGTTCCATATGAATTTTAAAACTATTTGTTCCAGTTCATTGAAGAATGCTGTTGGTATTTTGATAGGGATTGCATTGAATCTGTAGATTGCTTTAGGTAATATAGCCATTTTGACAATATTTATTCTTCATAGCCAAGAGCATGGGATGCATTTCCATTTGTTAGTGTCCTCTTTAATTTCTCTTAGGAGTGTCTTGTAGTTTTCAGGGTATAGGTCTTTCACTTCCTTTGTTAGGTTTATTCCTAGGTATTTTATTCTTTTTGATGCAATTGTGAATGGAATTGTTTTTCTGATTTCTCTTTCTGTTAGCTCATCTTTAGTGTATAGGAAAGCAACAGATTTCTGTGTTAATTTTGTATCCTGCAACTTTGCTGAATCCAGATATTAGTTCTACTAGTTTTGGAGTGGAGTCTTTAGGGTTTTTTATGTCATCTGCAAATAGTGACAGTTTGACTTCTTCTTTATAAATCTGGATGCCTTGTATTTCTTTGTTTTGTCTGATTGCTGTGGCTAGGACCTCCAGTACTATGTTGCATAACCATGGGGAAAGTGGGCATTGCTGTCTTGTTTCTGATCTTAGGTAAAAAGCTATCAGCTTCTCGCGGTTAAGTATGATGTTGGCTGTGGGTTTGTCATATATGGCCTTTATGATGTTGAGATACTTGCCCTGTATACCCATTTTATTGAGAGTTTTTATCATGAATGGTTGTTGAATTTTGTTGAATGCTTTTTCAGCATCTATGGAGATGATCATGTGGTTTTTGTTCTTCTTTTTGTTGATGTGCTGGATGGTGTTGATGGATTTTCGAATGTTGTACCATCCTTGCATCCCTGAGATGAATCCCACTTGATCATGATGTATGATCCTTTTGATGTATTTTTGAATTGGGTTTGCTAATATTTTGCTGAGTATTTTTGCATCTATGTTCATCAGGGATATTGGTCTGTAATTTTCTTTTCTGGTGGGGTCTTTGCCTTGTTTTGGTATTAAAGTGACGCTGGCTTCCTAGAATGAATTTGGAGGTATTCCCTCCTCTTCTATTTTTTGGAAAACTTTAAGGAGAATGGGTATTATTTCTTCTCTATATATCTGATACAATTCAGCAGTGAATCCATATGGCCTGGGGGTTTTGTTCTTGCGTAGTTTTTTGATTACTGATTCAATTTCGTTGCTGCTAATTGGTCTGTTTATATTTTCTGTTTCTTGCTTGGTCAGTCTTGGAAGGTTGTATTTTTCTAAGTTGTCCATTTCTTCTTGGTTTTCCAGCTTGTTAGCATAGCATATAGATTTACATAGTATTCTCTTATAATTCTTTGTATTTCTGTGGGGTCCGTTGTGATTTTTCCTTTCTCATTTCTGATTCTGTTTATGAGTGTAGATTCTCTTTTTCTCTTAATATGTCTGGCTAAGGGTTTATCTATTTTGTTTTTGTTTTCAGAGAACCAGCGCTTGGTTTTATTGATTTTTTCTATTGTTTTATTCTTCTAAATTTTATTTATTTCTTCTCTAATCTTTATTATGTCCCTCTTTCTGGTGACTTTGAGCCTCATTTGTCCTTTTTCCAGTTTCAGTAATTGTGTCTTTAGACTATTTATTTGGGATTGTTCTTCCTTCTTTATATAGGCCTGGATTGCAGTATACTTTCCTCTTAGAACTGCCTTTGCTGCGTCCCACAGAAGTTGTGACTTTGTGTTGTTGTCATTAGTCTCCATATATTCTTTGATCTCTGTTTTAATTTAGTCATTGATCCATTGATTATTTAGGAGCATGTTGTTAAGCCTCCATGTATTTGTGAACCTTTTTGTTTTCTTTGTAGTATTTATTTCTAGTTTTATACCTTTGTGATCTGAGAAGTTGGTTGGTAGAATTTCAATATTTTTGACTTTACTGAGGTTCTTTTTGTGGCCTAGTATGTGGTCTATTCTGGAAAATGTTCCATGTGCACTTGAGAAGAATGTGTATCCTGCTGCTTTTGGGTGTAGAGTTCTGTAGATGTCTTTTAGGTCCATCTGTTCTAGTGTGTTGTTCAGTGCCTCTGTGTCTTTACTTATTTCTCTCTGGTTGATCTGTCCTTTGGAGTGAGTGATGTGTTGAAGTCTCCTAAAATGAATGCATTGCTTTCTATTTCCTCCTTTAATTCTGTTAGTATTTTTTTTCACATATGTTGGTGCTCCTGTGTTGGGTGCATATAAATTTATAATGGTTATATCCTCTTGTTGGACTGACCCCTTTATCCTTATGTAATGTCCTTCTTTATCTCTTGCTACTTTCTTTGTTTTGAAGTCTATTTTGTCTGATACAAGTACTGCAACACCTGCTTTTTTCTCCCTATTGTTTGCGTGAAATGTTTTTTTCCGTCCCTTCACTTTTAGTCTGTGTGTATCTTTGGGTTTGAGGTGAGTCTCTTGTAAGCAGCATATAGATGGGTCTTGCTTTTTTTCCCCATTCTATTACTTTGTGCCTTTGATTGGTGCATCAGTCCATTTACGTTTAGGGGGATTATCGAAAGATATGTACTTATTGCCATTGCCAGCTTTAGATTCGTGGTTACCAATGGTTCAAGGGTAGCTTCTTTACTATTTAACAGTATAAGTTAACTCTCTTGTTAAGCTATTATAAACACAGTCTGATGAATCTTTATTTCTCTCCCTTCTTATTCTTCCTCCTCCCTTCTTTATATGTTAGGTCTTTTATTCTGTACTCTTTTGCCTTTCCTTTGACTGTTTTTGTTGATAGTTGATTTTATTTTTTGCCTTTATTGGTATTTGGATGGTCTGCTTTCTTTGCTATTATTTTATTTTCTCTGGTGACATCTTTTTAGCCTTAGGAGTGCTTCCACTAGAGCAGTCCCTTTAAAATATCCTGTAGAGGTGATTTGTGGGAGGCAAATTCCCTCAACTTTCGCTTGCCTGGGAATTGTTTAATCCCTCCCTCAAATTTAAATGACAATCGTGGTGGATACAGTATTCTTGCTTCAAGGCCCTTCTGTTTCATTGCATTAAATATATCATGCCATTCTCTTCTGGCCTGTAAGGTTTCTGTTGAGAAGTCTGATGAGAGCCTGATGGTTTTTCTTTTGTAGGTGATCTTTTTTCTCTCTCTGGCTGCCTTTAATACTCTGTCCTTGTCTTCAATCTTTGCTATTTTAATTATTGTATGTGGTGGTGTTGTCTTCCTTGGGTCCCTTGTGTTGGGAGATTTGTGGGCTTCCATGGTCTGAGAAACTTTCCTTCCCCAGCTTGGGGAAGTTTTTCTCAATTATGTCTTCAAAGACACTTTCTCTCTCTTTTTCTCTCTCTTCTTCTTCTGGTACTCTTTAATGTGAATATTTTTCGATTTGGGTTGGTCACACAGTTCTCTTAATATTCTTTCATTCCTAGAGATCCTTTTATCTCTCTCTGCCTTGGCTTCTCTGTACACCTGTTCTCTGATTTCTATTCCATTAACACTCTCTTGCCCCTCATCCAGTCTGCTCTTAAGCCCATCAATCGATTATTTCATTTCTGTGATGTCCCTCCTGACTTCATCCCTTGTCTCTTGCATATTTCTCTGTAGGTCCATCAGCATGATTATGACTTTTATTCTGAATTCTTTTTCAGGAATATTGTTTAAATGTATCCCACTAGGCCCTCTCTCTGGGGTTGTCTGGGTGATTTTTGACTGGTCCAGATTCTTCTGTCTTTTCGTGGTGATAGAAGTGGTTGCAGACAGGTGACACGTGTGTCAGCTGGGAGAACAAAATCCCTTCCTACTTGTTCTCCTTACCCTTCTCTGCAGCCTGTGCTGCTTACCTGCACACTGGGAGGCAGTCTCGGGGATAATCCCCTGAGCTGCTGTGGGCAGGGCCACCCTCAGGCTAGCCTAGAGCACTGCGGGGGTTTGCAGCCATGCCGGGTGCATTCTGCAGCAAGTCTGGGGCCCCTTGGTGCCTTCCAGACCTTGCTCTGGCTTCTGTGGCCCTTCCCGGTCAGCTGCATGCCTGCCGGGAGGAGATTCTGTGTGGTTGCTGTGGGCGGAGCCCCTCTCCTGCTGTTCCGCAGCTGTGGTGGATCCTCCCATCCTTTTGCAGCACCGGCCCAGGGGAACGAATGGCAGGCTGCTTATTGCTGTGAGGGGGGCTGCTTTACCCAGCAGGCAGTTAGGGGGCCCGAAATTCCTCTAGATTCCCAGTCTGCTGGGCTAAGTATGCTGGGACAATTTTGTTCAGCTTTTGGGCCCTTGTCTCTTTAAGACTTTTAAAAAAGCTCTTGCTTTTCTTTTGTCCCAGGGGACCCGTCTCTTTAAGACTTTTAAAAAAGCACATGGTTTTCTTTTGTCCCAGGGGACCCAGCCATGGGGACCCACTCCCAATCTCTGTCTTGTATCCTGCCCTTCCGTTTCTCTAATCTCCAGTACACCATGCGACGTGTGTCTGTGCTCCCGGTGCAGATCACCAGGGCTCGTTATGAAGCAGTCCTGTGCTTCCACTCCCTCCCCACTCTGATTCTTTTCCTCCCGCCAGTGAGCTGGGGTGGGGGAGTGCTCGGGTCCCACTGGGTCGTGGCTTTGTATCTTACCCGCTTCATGAGGCACTGAGTTCTCGCAGATGTAGATGTAGCCTGGCTGTTGTACTGTATCTTCTGGTCTCTCTTTTAGGAATAGTTGTATTTGTTGTATTTTCACAAATACATGTGGTTTTGGGAGGAGATTTCCGCCGCCATGCTCATGCCACCATCTTGGGCCCCCTCCCCTGGCAATGACCCTTGCATATTAGTTTTATAGATACATATCTATGTCACAGAGACATATATTCTGTCATTATAGGTAAAATGCAAATAGTGAATAAATTAGTAACATTGTTTTGCAAAATGTGTAATAACAAATGACTTGAGATTTTTGAAAGAATGACACTAAAAAAATTAGGTGACCAATATTCTTAGAAGTTAATGAAGTCTTTAACTGAAAAAAAGATTCGTGTTTAAAGAATGTACCTGAAGGACCTAGCAGCATACATTGGATTATTAAATGTTGCCTAGTCTGATAGAACTGAAAGCTGCAGTTCAGAGATTAGCCTTAGAATGTGCCACTTTTCCATTTCTGTAGCCACTGCTGTCACTATCTTTAGGTAGAAAGATTGATGGGGTTATAGGGCAAAGGTCAGAAAGGTAGGCCAAAAGGTTTATTTAGGGAGAGAGACAGAGAGAGGACAAACTGATTATTTTAGATTATTCTCGTGTTACTCACAAAAACTGTGGTACTTCCTTGATAAACTTGAGTTATAAATCTCCCCTCTGGGCATTGGTCATTTAACCAATGCCAGGATGTAGGGAAGAAAGCCTCAATGGGACTATATCAACATGTGACTTATCCAAATTTGAATTTTCGAGCATGTGGAAAATAGGTATTGGTTCCAGGAAAATATATATTAATGTATAATGTAAAGCACTAAGTAAATGCTTTCACTATAATAGATTTTGGATCAAAAGTTACAAACATTTTACTCACAGAAACCCAGGCAGACACCTTCATATTTGTTTCAGCATCTAGGTTTTACGTCAGCAAAAAGTAAAATAAATGGCTTAAAATTTGAGTGAGGAAAACGTACAGTTCACCAGAGTTCCCTGAACAATAGTATTTTTTCTTAGAATGCTTTCATCAAGATTACCTTTAATACATACTTAATTTTCTTGTACTAAACCCAGGTTTGGTCAGCCAGCCATCCTTAAAAGTCCTAAGGGAAATGAATAAACACAGTTCATACTTGGGAAATATTGAGAATGCCCAGAAAGCAAGAGGAACCTAAAAAAATCATGATTTTTGTATCATTTTCCTTTTCCTGATTATGGGTTAAAGAATTTTACTGCCTAGATGAAGAAGATTTGGAGCTCTTTGTCCTACAGCTGCATCTGACACCTCTATGGCATCCTCAAGTACTCGACTCTCTTTATAGTGAATTCTTAGAGATCAAGGCAAGACATTCTGAGGGAGAAATCCAGGAATAACATTTTCCATAAGGCAGTCATTTATATGTTTTGATGAAAACACACTTCTTTTCTTCCTGGCTGCAGGACAGGCACAAAATGTTTTAAAAGAGTAGGAAAAAAATTGTCATCAATTCCTTAGGTTTGGGGGTACCTAGAATGGTGAGAGTTAATGAATAGGTGCATAAATCTCCTTAAGATGAATTGTGTTTACTTTTGTCTTTCTGGTAATGCATAGCCCTTGGCAACTCTAAAGATTTTTATGTGATGTTGCTCTCAGTGCAGACATAGGGGCTTGTTCATACGGCTTAACTAATGAAAGTGCTGAGTAGTTTCCAAAGAGAGGGAAGCAATAGGAAAGTCTTTTCTTTCTCTCCCTTCTCTCCACCAAGATGTATGCCTTTGAAGAGAAGGTTGGGGGCACTTCCCTTGGGTTCACTGTGGAATGTTATCTTCACATATAGCTTCCTGTAGCATTTGAGCCAGCCAGCATCCCAGAGAGCCTGCCAGAACAGTTGGGAGGAATGTGTAAGCGGAACGTTCTCAAACTCTTGTCTGTCTTAAAAAGTAGTTCCATCTAAACTTTGAGTAACTCGGCTACTTAATTATTTACTTGACTCTTCTCCAGTCTCTCTGTGCCTTCACAGTTGACTGATTATGGTTGACTTAGGCACCATAATGCTCAGTCATCTTTGTGCTTACCTTCTAGTTCATAGCCCTATAGATTTTACAAGTAAAATCATTTAGTATATTGTTCTTGGTCACAAACAGCAACCTAATTCTGGCTAACTTAAGCAGAAAAAGAATCTGTTGAAGGATATCAGACAGCTTGCAGAATTGAACGGGAGCCTAGAGAACAAGGCTTGGAATTATGGCAGAAGCAAGGGAATATGGGCAAGATAAGTAATATAGTCAAGCCATGCCATAGAAACTGTTCTGGTTAGGACTTTACTCATGGAACTTGCCGTGATTGCTGCTGGACATTAAACCCTGTGTGCCCTTCTGTGACTAACCTACTACTACCCCTATGCTTTGTATCTCTTACTGTCTGTGCACATGTGTCCTTATGAGACTCAAGGATAACTTCTGGGTCTCCAGGAACCCTCAGTAAGATGTCCTCAAAATCAGTACCTCTTGTGATATCCTTTGGTTTGGAAAGGTGATCAGCATTCCTGCAGGCTAAATTGTGGAACACGGCCAAAGTGGATGTGATCCTAAGGCAAGACACTGAGTGTGTTGTAGCCATCCCTGCTAGGTAAAGATGATCGCATTTGGGGATCCAGCATTTGCAGTCAGTGGTTGCACGATGGGTTTCAGGGCCAGGATCAAGTTGTTCTGCTAAGCAGACCATGTCTGGAGTGGCAGGTGGAAGTCCATTCACCACCTGATTAAACATATGATAACCTGCTGCTGCTCTTCAAGATCCATTTGTTTTCTGCACAAATTAGGAATCACGATCTCTGCATCTCTTAGGTCTTTTAGGCTGTCATTAATCTTTGCCATTCCTTCAGGGATTGTTGTATTACTTTGCTTATGATTTTGATCACAAGGAAAAGAAGCTCAAAGGGCTTCTCCCTGAGCTGTTCCCACTGAAATAACCCCTATCATGGCTCAGTGGGTTTTCTTCTTAGGAACATCTCTATCAGCTCTGCACTTGAGAATGGAGGAAGTTAGCAGAGCATGGGTCTGCGGTGCCACTGGGTTTTATGTAAGGCAGACTGGGTCAAAACTGCCCTTATAACTTGATCCCCAGAAACCTCTACACTGACTGTTAGACAGCAGTTCTATGTGCCCGTTAGTTCTGGCCCAGTGCCCAGTAATTCCTAAGAGGCCTGGATATTTTCCTTCCTCTAATGTCTGTGCCTGCTAATGGACACACAGTCCTTTGAGGAAGACTAGACAGCAGATTCATGAACTGTATTTATGATGTTACTGAAGATATATAAAACTTTTGTTAAGTTTTTCATCATTTTAAGGTTGACCTTAAAAATATAGTAAAATAGAACCATTAAATCTGAAATACTTAGTTTCCAGTTATTTGTGTGAATTGGCTGGCATTTCTTTTTATCTTGACCAATCTTCTTTTCAGGTAGTTTTTAACAGGGATCTATTTTCACTGTAGTCTAGGAGACTTTAGAAATTATATACCTAATGCTTCCCTCCCTTCTTCCACATAGATCGGTAGCTGTTATCTTCTAGGGAGGCGGTGCTCTCCATTTCTGGTAAATGGATGAGAAACTAGGAGTAAAAGAGATGGAAAACTCCCATGCTGTCTTATGATTAATTCTTTTGAGTTGCATCTGCATGATGTTCATTTATTATTATTTACTTACTTATTATCAGCATATTCTAAACCCTTAGATTTGAGAGGCAGTATTGCATATGGCTAAGAACTGGCTGCACTGCCTTGCTTTGAACACCAGTTCTGCTGCTTACTAGCTTTGTGACTTTAAACAAATCATTTAAAAATGTCTCTAATCTTGTTTCTTCATCTGTAAAATGGAGGAAATAGTGCACATTTCAGAGGCTTAAAATATGGATGTAATCAGATAATAATTGTAACATATAGCATACACTCAATAATATTAGCTAATATATTTTTAAAAGCTTATTAAATTTTTACTTATAGCAACAAAAGTAATAATACAAAATGTAAATGTTTTTACCTTCCATACTGGATTGTTTGTTATTGCTACCAATTTCCATAGGAGTTCATTTATTTGGCATGTATTTCTTAAATATCTACTATGAGCAAGGCACTATACTGATTTTCATAGAGCATGCTAACTTTGATCTCACGTTGCTACATGGCCATTGTGAGAGGACACAGAATAGTGGAAAGCTATGTTAGTAAAACACTGGGCACCTAAAAATTGTCCCTTTTTTTCCTCCTATCTGAGTTCCCTCCTATCCTGCCTTCTTCAATGCACTCAAGTTTTGCTTCTGTAAAACCTTCAAACACTAAATCAGCATTGTTCAAAAGAACTATAATGTAAGCCATAAATATCACTATGTAATTTAAAATTTTCTACTAGCTTCATAAAGAAAATGGGTAAGGTGAATGAGATGAAATTAATATTAATAATATGTTTATTTCATCAACATATCCAAAATAGTATGATTTCCATGTAATATAAATAATTATTGAGATATTTTACATTATTTATTTTTCATACCATATTAGGAGTCCAGTGTGCATTTTACATTTACACACATCTCTTTTCACATTCATTGTTTCAAGTGCTCATTTGCCATATTTGGTTGGTGGCCACTATAGTGGACAGAACAGGGCTAGATTACATTACCAGGTTCCAAGAGTTAACCATGAATTCTTCATCAAACAGCTTTGGACTATTGTCATATCCTCACCTGGAAGGAGAAATACAGAAAGAGAAAGAATGAATTGAAGTTATCCAAAGTGCATTTTCAATATGTCCTTTTTTCTAAAGCTCGTCCGTGGTAAACATGAAAAAAAGTTGGTGGAGCAAAGACAGTGTTGTCTATTTTCAGAAATCCAAATAGCAGCTAACAATTGTCAGGGAAGAGATTAATTGTGGAAACTCAGAGGAAGGTTCTATCTTTAGTTATTACTAGTTGGGAAGAAAATCAATAGCTATTTAGTGATGTTGAAAGGAAGCTGGAAAGGTAGAAATAGTAAATTTTAAAAAATGAATCTGATGTTACCCATAATAATTATAATTCTTCCATCTGAAACCTTTTAGTCAGAACATATTTGTTCAAAGGGAGAAATTATAGGATTTTTTCTTTATGATTAGAAGTATCAATGTCTTTTTTTTTCTTGAAACTAATTTTATGGTCTACTGTGGTATGAAGTCAGTTGCATGGAGATTAAGTCACTCTCTTCTTTCACACCATCTGTTGCCAGAGTTTTATCATGCTTCATGCCACAGTCATCTGTGACTTCAGTTGTCATCCATGTGGTTATATTCCAAGGCATTGTGCCATCTGAAACTTAAAAAGTCTCTCAATAACTTAATTTATTACAGCAGCACATAGACCATGCTTATGTGATGTCATTACATAGAGAAGGAGAATAGACATTTAATTTATTAGACATTTGAGTTTTGGGATGAGAATCACTAAAGGTTTACATGAGATTAATTTTCAAATTTTGCTAAAACATTTTATTATGAAAATTTCCTGTATGTACAAGATTAGAGAGAATAGGATGATGGACATTGATGTAAAACCTTTAGCTCAGCTTGAACAATTATTAACTAATGGTTATTTTTTTTATGTATAGCTCTGTCCCCAACTACCTCAAGGTGTAGTTCTAGAATCATTGACAATTCACCAGTAATTTTAGTGTCTTCAATGAAACATCACATCACACCTAAAGTTTAATAATTTTAATATAATCACTCAAGTCAATGCTTATATTTCCACAATTGTCTTTTTCTTTTTTAATAGTAAGCTTGTTTGAAACAAGACAGTCAAGATGAACATATTGCATTTGGTTGATAGGCTCAATCCATTGGCCTCTTCCAATCCTTCCTCTCCAACCCCACCCCCTGTAACATATTTGTTGAGGGAACTAGGTAATTTGTTCTGTAGGTTTTTCACGGTCTGGATTTTGCTGATTGCATCCTTGAAATGTTGATTATCATGTGCCTCTATCTCCTGAATTTTTTGTAAAATGGTACTAAGGTCAAAAGTTTTGACCAATTTTAGCTTTGATTTTTTTTGTTGTTGTTAAGAGTATATTGTAGGTGCTCTTGTGTATTTTCATGTGGAAGCACATAATGTCTGGCTATCTCTCTTTTTGTAATGTCAACACTGATGAACATGTTCATGTGCCATCTGCCTGAGACATCTAGCCATTGTAACGTTCTCCCTAGACTCGACGAATGACTTTAGCAGCTGTTGATCATCATTGCTCTGATCCATGACTTCATTTAAGATTGCAAAATAATGATATTCAACTTCTGTCATTCCTCCATAATTTATTAGCTAAGATATTTCTACATAGAGGAATATTTCTTTATCAGCAGTTTCATTAATTTGAGGTAAGTTTGTATAGTAAAGACAGGAATGATATTTGAATCTTTTCCTTCATTTGGTAGTCTTCAGAATGAGTTTGTTCCCTAAGGTAACCTCCAAAGGTAAGTAATTATTTTTGGTATCATAATTCATGGATTTAAACATTTTTTTTTACTCCAATCCAGTCTATTTATTCTTTTTGATATTCCTTTTCTGGCCAGTGGAAGCCTTTTTGAGTCAGGCTCTGAGTCCCTTTAACATAATCCCAGTGGACTTTTATAGCTTCTTTGCTTCCTGGGATGCCAAGATGTTCCAGGCTCATCTTAACCTTTCTCTGCTCCAGCTCTTGAATCAGCCACTTCTCCAAGGAATCCTGGTTTCTGTAAGTGATTAAATGATATTTAGAGAACACACCTGGGCACCTCAGGTTTTAAGCTTAAGGAATGTTCAATTTGGAGCTTGTGTTAGGAGAACTCTAGTGAAAGTAGCCCTAACCGCAGCAGCTTAATGCAATCTAAGTTTATTTCTGCCTATTTGTTGGGGAATCCTCCATGCTGTGACCCAGGGACTCAGAATCCTCTTGTAACTCCAACAATGTGTAGTGCCTCAGAATCTTCTTTCAGCTGAAAGATGCAAAAGAAAAAGTAGAAAGACACCTACTTTTTAAGCACTTTGGCTTGGAAATGATACACATTATTTCTACTCTAATTCTGTTGGTGAGAACTAGTCATATGGCCTCACCTCAAAGCTTCATAATACTAAAGGTTGCTCCTGGCCAGGGAACTCTACAGTGTAGCAGACCACACATCTTCATTGAATGTCAAGTCATCTCTGCCAGAGGCCAACTCTTTTTCCATCCAATATCATGTGTTCTCCCCAACTTCCTCCAAATAGACAATTCAAAGTCTCAGTCAGTTAACTGCATCTGCCTTGAAGTATACCATCTTGCCCCACCCCAAATTGATGGCAGTACAGCATAGGATAACCACAGTAAACACTCCCATTTGGAAAAGAAAAGAAAGGAGATGGGGCACAGGTCACTGATCCATAGGAAGTTTGGAATACTGTTGGGTATACATTATTAGTTCTTTCTGCTCTGATATTGGATGAAATTCCTTGATTATGTTCCAATTCTACTCTCAATTGCTTCAAGCAATTCCCTGTTCATTGCTCTCTGTGGCTCTTTCCTCCAGTCCCTGGAAGGTTCATCCTTATTCATTTTCATACCTGTCCACATTTGAAGTGGTTATAGAAGACCGTGCCATCTTGGGAGCTAAACATTTTTTTCAGTCGGTTTCCTATTTTTGAAAGTTGGTAAGTAACTTTGGAGATTTGAAGTTTTTTTTGTTTCTGTTTTTAAGGCTGAAAGTCTCCTGTCTTTATTCAGAAGAGGCTCTGATTTCTTTAGCAATACAATTCTTTCAAAACCTTGGAAGGGTCATGATCTGTATCCTTCCAGTTAGTTCCATATGCTGGTAATTTCATTTAAACATCTGACAATTATTAACTGTCAAATCTTATTATCTTGGCTTCTCCATTCCTCATCTAGGAGTACCTCTTGAGAAGCCACCTGAAAAAGTAGGGAGAAGGCCATATGCTTTTTTTTTTTAATTGAAGTATGGTTGTAACACTGTATGATTGTAACTGTAAAATATGTTCCCAGCCTGGGGAAAATTACCTTTTTTTAAAAATATAATTTATTTTATTATCATTAATTTACAATTACATGTGCAATATTACGATTATTAAACTACCCCTTCATCAGGTCCCCCCCACCAACCCCATTACAGTCACTGTCCATCAGCGTAGTGAGATGCTATAGAATCACTACTTGTCTTCTCTGAGTTGTACTGCCCTCCCCGTGCCCCCCCAACATTACATCTGCTAATCGTAATGCCCCTTTTTCCCTCTTATCCCTCCCTTCCCGCCCATTTTCCCCAGTCCCTTTCCCTTTGGTAACTATTAGTCCGTTCTTGGGTTCTGGGAGTCTGCTGCTGTTTTGTTCCTTCAGTATTTTTTCTTTGTTCTTATACTCCACATATGAGTGAAATCATTTGATACTTGTCTTTTTCGGCTTGGCTTATTTCACTGAGCATAAAACCCTCCAGCTCCATCCATGTTGTTGCAAATGGTAGGATTTGTTTTCTTCTTATGGCTGAATAATATTCCATTGTGTATATGTACCACATCTTCTTTATCCATTCATCTACTGATGGACACTTAGGTTGCTTCCATTTCTTGGCTATTGTAAATAGTGCTGCAATAAACATAGGGGTGCATCTGTCCTTTTCAAATTGGGCTGCTGCATTCTTAGGGTAAATTCCTAGGAGTGGAATTCCTGGGTCAAATGGTATTTCTATTTTGAGTTTTTTGAGGAACCTCCATACTGCTTTCCACAATGGTTGAACTAATTTGCAGTCCCACCAGCAGTGTAGGAGGGTTCCCTTTTCTCCACATCCTCGCCAACATTTGTTGTTGTTTGTGTTTTGGATGTTGGCCATCCTCACTGGTGTGAGGTGATATCTCATTGTGGTTTTAATCTGCATTTCTCTGATGATTAGCGATGTGGAGCATCTTTTCATGTGCCTGTTGGCCATCTGAATTTCTTCTTTGGAGAAGTGTCTATTCATGTCCTCTGCCCATTTCTTAATTGGATTATTTGCTTTCTGTTTGTTAAGGTGCATGAGTTCTTTATATATTTTGGATGTCAACCCTTTATCAGATACGTTTTTTATGAATATATTCTCCCATACTGTAGGATGTCTTTTTGTTCTACTGATGGTGTCCTTTGCTGTACAGAAGCTTTTCAGCTTGATATAGTCCCACTTGTTCATTTTTGCTTTTGTTTCCCTTGCCCGGGGAGATATGTTCATGAAGAAGTTGCTCATGTTTATGTCCAAGAGATTTTTGCCTATGTTTTTTTCTAAGAGTTTTATGGTTTCATGACTTACATTCAGGTCTTTGATCCACCTTGAGTTTACCTTTGTGTATGGGGCTAGACAGTAGTCCAGTTTCATTCTCTTACATGTAGCTGTCCAGTTTTTCCAACACCAGCTGCTGAAGAGGCTGTCATCTCCCCATTGTATATCCAAGGCACTTTTATCAAATATTAATTGACTGTATATGTTTGGGTTAATGTTTGGATTTTCTATTCTGTTCCACTGGTCTGTGGGTCTGTTTTTGTGCCAATACCAAATTGTCTTGATTACTGTGGCTTTGTAGTAGAGCTTGAAGTCAGGGAGTGTAATTCCCCCTGTTTTATTCCTCCTTCTCAGGATTGCTTTGGCTATTCGGGGTCTTTTGTGGTTCCATATGAATTTTAGAATTATTTGTTCCAGTTCATTGAAGAAAGCTGTTGGTAGTTTGATAGGGATTGCATTGAATCTGTAGATTGCTTTAGGTAGTATAGCCATTTTGACAATATTTATTCTACCTAACCAAGAGCATGGGATCAATTTCCATTTGTTAGTGTCCTCTTTAATTTCTCTTAGGAGTGTCTTGTAGTTTTCAGAGTACAGGTCTTTCACTTCCTTCGTTAGGTTTATTCCTAGGTATTTTATTCTTTTTGATGCAATTGTGAATGGAATTGTTTTTCTGATTTCTCTTTCTGTTAGTTGATCATTAGTGTATAGGAAAGCAACAGATTTCTGTGTGTTAATTTTGTATCCTGCAACTTTGCTGAATTCAGATATTAGTTCTAGTAGTTTTGGAATGGAATCTTTAGGGTTTTTTATGTACGGTATCATGTCATCTGCGAATAGTGACAATTTGACTTCTTCTTTACCAATCTGGATGCCTTGTATGTCTTTGTTTTGTCTGATTGCTGTGGCTAGGACCTCCAGTACTATGTTGAATAACAATGGAGAGAGTGGGCATCCCTGTCTTGTTCCTGATCTTACATGAAAAGCTTTCAGCGTCTCGCCGTTAAGTATGATGTTAGCTGTGGGTTTGTCATATATAGCCTTTATGATGTTGAGGTACTTGCCGTCTATACCCATTTTGTTGAGAGTTTTAATCAGGAATGGATGCTGAATTTTGTCAAATGCTTTTTCAGCATCTATGGAGATGATCATGTGGTTTTTGTTCTTCTTTTGTTGATGTGGTGGATGATGTTGATGGATTTTAGAATGTTGTACCATCCTTGCATCCCTGGGATGAATCCCACTTGATCATGGTGTATGATCCTCTTGATGTATTTTTGAATTCGGTTTGCTAATATTTTGTTGAGTATTTTTGCATCTACGTTCATCAGGGATATTGGTCTGTAATTTTCTTTTTTGGTGAGGTCTTTTCCAGGTTTTGGTATTAGAGTGATGCTGGCTTCATAGAATGAGTTTGGAAGTATTCCCTCCTCTTCTATTTTTTGGAAAACTTTAAGGAGAATCGGTGTTATTTCTTCTCTATATGTCTGATGGAATTCAGAGGTGAATCCATCAGGCCCAGGGGTTTTGTTCTTGGGTAGTTTTTTGACTATCAATTAGATTTCGTCACTGGTGATTGGTCTGTTTAGTTTTTCTGTTTCTTGCTTGGTCAGTCTTGTAAGGTTGTATTTTTCTAAGAAGTTGTCCATTTATTCTATGTTTTCCAGCTTGTTAGCATATAGATTCTCATAATATTCTCTTATGATTCTTTGTATTTCTGTGGGGTCCGTCGTGATTTTTCCTTTCTCATTCCTGATTGTGTTTATGTGTGTAGATTCTCTTTTTCTCTTAATGAGTCTGGTAGGGGTTTATCTATTTTGTTTATTTTTTCAAAGAACCAGCTCTTGGTTTTATTGATTTTTTCTATTGTTTTATTCTTCTCAATTTTATTTATTTCTTCTCTAATCTTTATTATGTCCCTCCTTCTGGTGACTTTGGGCTTCATTTGTTCTTTTTTTCCAATTTCAGTAATTGTGTCTTTAGACTATTCATTTGGGAATGTTCTTCTTTCTTTAAATAGGCCTGGATTGCAATATACTTTCCTCTTAGAACTGCCTTTGCTGCGTCCCACAGAAGTTGTGGCTTTGTGTTGTTGTTGTCATTAGTCTCCATATATTCTTTGATTTCTATTTTGATTTGGTCGTTAACCCATTGATTAATTAGGAGAGTGTTGTTAAGTCTCCATGTATTTGTGAACCTTTTTGATTTCTTTCTAAAATTTATTTCTAGTTTTATACCTTGGTGATCTGAGAAGTTGGTTGGTAGGATTTCAATATTTTTGAAATTACTGAGGTTCTTTTTGTGGCCTAGTATGTGGTCTATTCTGGAAAATGTTCCATGTGCACTTGAGAAGAATGTGTATCCTGTTGCTTTTGGGTGTAGAGTTCTGTAGATGTCTGTTAGGTCTATCTGTTCAAGTGTGTTGTTCAGTGCCTCTGTGTCTTTACTTATTTTCTGTCTGGTTGATCTGTCCTCTGGAGTGAGTGGTGTGTTGAAGTCTCCTAAGATGAATGCATTGCTGTCTATTTCCTCCTTTAATTCTGTTAGTATTTGTCTCACATATGCTGGTGCTCCTGTGTTGGGTGCATATATGTTTATAATGGTTATATCTTCTTGTTGGACTGACCCCTTTGTCATTATGTAATGTACTTCTTTATCTTTTGCTACTTTCTTTGTTTTAAAGTCTGTTTTGTCTGATACAAGTACTGCAACACCTGTTTTTTTCTCTTTGTTGTTTGCATGAAATATCTTTTTCCATCCCTTCACTTTTAGTCTGTGTATATCTTTGGATTTGAGGTGAGTTTCTTGTAGGCAGCATATAGATGGGTCTTGCTTTTTTATCCATTCTGTTACTCTGTGTCTTTTGATTGGTGCATTCAGTCCATTTACATTTAGGGTGATTATTGATAGGTATGTACTTATTGCCATTGCTGGCTTTAGATTCGTGGTTACCAAGGGTTCAAGGGTTGCTTCTTTACTATCTAACAATCTAACTTAACTTTCTTGTTAAGTTATTGTAAACACAGTCTGATGTTTCTTTATTTCTCTCCCTTCTTATTCCTCCTCCTCCATTCTTTCTATAATAGGTGTTTTATTCTTTGCCTTTAGTTAGTATTTGGATGGTCTGCTTTCTTTGCTATGATTTTTTTTTCTCTGGTGACATCTTTTTAGCCTTAGGTGTGCTTCCATCTAGAGCAGTCCATTTAAGATATCCTGTAGTGGTGGTTTATGAGAGGCAAACTCTCTCAACTTTTGTTTATCTGGAAATTGTTTAATCCCTCCATCATATTTAAATGATAATCGTGCTGGATACAATATTCTTGGTTCAAGGCCCTTCTGTTTCATAACGTTAAATATATCATGCCATTCTCTTCTGGCCTATAAGGTTTCTGTTGAGAAGTCTGATGATAGTCTGATTGGTTTTCCTTTGTAGGTGATCTTTTTTCTCTCTCTAGCTGCCTTTAATACCCTGTCTTTATCTTTGATCTTTGCCATCTTAATTATTATGTGTCTTGGTGTTGTCTTCCTTGGGTCCCTTGTGTTGGGAGATCTATGAGCTTCGGTGGACTGCGAGACTACTTCCTTCCCCAGCGAGGGAAAGTTTTCAGCAATTATTTCTTCAAAGACACTTTCTATCCCTTTTTCTCTCTCTTCTTCCTCTGGTACTCCTATAATGCGAATATTGTTCCGTTTGGATTGGTCACACAGTTCTCTTAATATTCTTTCATTCCTAGAAATCCTTTTATCTCTCTCTGCCTCAGCTGCTCTGTACTCCTGTTCTCTGTTTTCTATTCCATTAACAGTCTCTCGCATCTCATCCATTCTGCTGTTAAGCCCGTCGATCGCTTGTCTGATTTCTGTATTGTCTTTCCTCAGTTCCCTCACTTCCTCCCTCAGCTCTTGCACATTTCTCTGTAGGTCCATCAGCATGGTTATGACTTTTATTCTGAATTCTTTTTCAGGGAGGCTGTGCATTTCCATCCCTTCAGACTCCCTCTCTGGGGTTGTCTGGTTGATTTTGGTCTGAACCATATTCCTCTGTCTTTTCATGGCTATATAATTGGTCACTGATAGTTGCCACGTATGTCAGCTGGGCTCTTTAAGACTTTAAAAAGAGAAGAAAAAAAGAAAGAAAGAAAAAACAAAAAAACAAAACAAAAAAAAACAAAACAAAACAAAAAAAATGCCCACCGGACGTAGATTCTGTGGGAATGCTCTAGGTGGCGCTATTGCCCCACTATTCCACAGCTGTGACTGTGCCGCTCTGCAGGGCCCTTTATCGCTCTGGCAGGGGTGGGAACGAATAGGAGGCTGTTGATCTCAGTGAGAAGTGTTAAGTATGGCTACGCTTCCTCAGTCGCCAGCTAAGGCGTCTGAAACTCCCCAGGACTCCCAGCCTGCTGGGCTGAGTGTGCTGGGGCGATCCGGCTCCTCCGCTGGGCTCCTGTCTCTTTAAGACCGCTGAAGAAAGCGCGCGTTTTTTTTCCTTCCCGGGAGCCGGCTGCAAGCACCCTGGCGCGTTCCCTGCTCAGATCCTGCTGCTCTGTCTCTCCAATCACCGTTGCACTGCGCAATGTGGGTCAGCGCTCCCCGCGCAGATCCCCGGGGCTGGCTACTTCGCGGGGTGTACTTCCACTCCCTCCCGGCTCTGAATCCTCTCCTCCCGCCAGTGCGCTGGGGTGGGGGAGGGCTCGGGTCCCGCTGGGTTACGGCTCCGTATCTTACCCGCCTCTTGGGGTGCCGAGTCCTCTCGGGTGTAGCTGCACGCTGTGTGCTTTCCTGTGTATTCTCGTCTCTCTTTTAGGAATAGATGTATTTTCTGTGTTTTCGTAGATAAATATAGTGTTGGGAGGAGATTTCTGCTGCCCTGCTCACACTGCCATCTTCCCGGAAGTGTCCGGACAATTACCTTTGAAACCAGAATCAGTCAAAGGGAAAAATAAATTGGTAGAAACCCATTTATTGCTTACAAGCAGTCATCCACTTCTGCTCACCCAAGTCTCTTGCAACCCAAATGCAGAAAAGGAACCTCACCCAACCTCTCTGGGCCAGATATGCCTTCACTCCCCCATGTAATCACCTATTGATATGGAGATGGACTACTTCTCTCCACCCCTTGGAAACACCTATTGATACGGAGATGAACTAAGTCCAGGGGAAAGATTCTGGAAATGTTGCAATTTTACCCACCGCCCACCCCTCCAGAAATCTTGCCTAACAATGTACTCACTCCCTATCTTCTGCAATGGCCCTCTGTGAGAAAACTGGAGCGCTGTAACCAGACTAATAACATACAGTAACAACAGCAATAAAATCATGATAATCCCCAAGCCAGAGGATTCAGCTAGATTTAAAGTCCTATGCAGATTAAGTCCACAGCTCACCCATTCCACAGGCAGTCAGTAGCTGAACAGGTAGGGAGTTTGGAGCAATCATCAAGCAGCAGCTGCAGCCAGGGGGCGGGTCCAGACCACAGGGACTGTAGAAGAAAATAACCTTAAGTGTGATAAGATACATGTTTTAATGACACTATGACACTAGCATAGGCAAATCTTGTCCATCAGGTAGGATGTGTGCAAGAGAGTGGTCCTGCAATAGGATAGTGGCAGGAATGGGATCTCATCCTGGTCTAGTATACCAGACTTCACCCCCTCCCCGTGGGAGTTGCAGATGGGTCAATATATAGGGCTATGGGAGGTACGTGCACTGGCCATAAAGATAAAGCAAAACTCCATAAGATGCTCTTACCTTCCGGACGTTTTAGGTACACTACCATGATCTTTGGGGGCCATTCTGCTGTTACTCCAGGAACACATAGGAGGCCAGCTTCCAGGCCTTGTCCCCAAGGTGCCAGAAGTTCCAGCCATCACTGGTCCATGTATTGAGATGTCCAGGGTTAAGCCCACTCAACAGAGTCTCCAAGGTTTAATGCTGTTGGGGCTGCCAGCAGGATGTCGCTCACTGGCCATATCCTGGCTTCAGTAACTCATCTTTTGTTTACACATACAGTTGTATAGAAGAGGCAGCATTGTGTCTTAGCATGTCCACAGGGCTCAAAGCTCCTTTTCGGGGCTTCACATTCAAACACCATAGCACTGTCAATAAGTGAACTGACTGCCCCGTAGACTACTGGTGTCTGACTTCAGGCCAGATTTCAACAAACCATTGTACTTCTCTATCATGCCTGCCCCAGTAGAGTTATATGGCACATGAAACTTTCACTTTATTACTAATTGCTGCACATATTCTTGTAATGCATGTCCAGTAAAGTGGGTGCCTTGATCGCTCTCAGTCACCTGCAGCTGGCCATAGGCAGCTGGCCATAGTGCTCTAGGCCCCTTTTGGTTGTTTGCTGATCTGCATGACATGCAGGAAAAGCAACCAACAGTCCAGTAGCTGTGTCCATACAGTCATGGTAGACTGATATCCTTCTGATATGGGCAGAGACCCAATACAGTCTATCTGCCACCTGACAAGGGGTATCAGCCCCATTACTATTGTCCCATGTTGCTGCAGGACTTGGAGTAAGTCCCTCATAGAGCATACAAGGCACTTCTTCCAGGCTCTGCCGTCTTCTTCAAAGGTCAATGGCAAGCCCCACTGATGGGCTACAGCCCACATTGTCTTTTGCCTCATGTGCAGCAGATGCTGCTGTAACCATTGGGTCACATCAGAGGTAGCCTTTCCTTCTGGCCAACACACCTGGGCCAATGTGTCTGCTTCATCATTCCCTGGGAATGCCAAAGGCAAATGACCAGTCACATGATATTTGGTAACTGTCTTAGTCTGAGCAGAGGCCCATAGGTCTTGCCACAACTCTTGCCCCCAAAGGGGCCGCTGACTAACCATCCAGTTGGCATGGTACCATGTCAGTAGTCACAGGGTCAATCCCTGATAAATGGCCCAGCTGTCAGTGCAGACAACTACAGGGGACGGCTCCTGGGTGATCATGAGCCATACTGCCCACAGTTAAGCCTATTGGCTGCTCTTCCCCTCTCCATTCTCCACCCATATTGTCTCAGTTTTAGGATGTAAAGCCACAGCCCTCCACTTTGGGGAATTCCCATGACTGGAGCTGTCTGTATACCAAGCATCTTCAGGTACAGGGGCTTTTCCTTTCTGATAAGGACACTCAGTTACCAATGGCTCAAAAGCAAGTTCTTCCTGCTTTCCACTGGTATAGGTCACTTGCCCCAGTAAATGTTGCAGTTCTCCACTTAAGCGGCTAATAGAGAGGGCACTAAGTTGCTGTAAACATGTGCCCCATTTGGCCAGTGTAGGTGTCTGTGTCATACCACCCCATGGCCTTTGGGTCCAGTCTTGCACCCACTCTGCGATGGGATAGATGGTTATTGCTTTGGTCAGAGCTGTTCTGGTGATGAGCTCTGTAGGCAGCAAGGCATGGTATGCAGAAGCCAGTTGCTTCTCTATCAAGGTGTACCATACCTCTTCTCCTTTCTGTAGTTGTGACCAGAATCCCATAGGTTGACGTGTCCATTCAAGCTGCTGCCAAATACCCCATCCATAACTATCTTCCATTGCATGTACATCTGGGTCCCAGGGCCTTGCTATGTCCATTACACTCAAGTCCTGTACAGCCTTGACTGCTCACTTAACAGCAGTAGAAGCAGCTGCATGTGTCTCATCCCAGTCCCACCTGATGCCCTTTTGTACCAGCTGGTATAAGAATTTGTGCCAAGTGCAGGATAAACACTCTCCAGTAGCCTAAAAGACCCAAAAACTCTTGTAATACTGCCAAAGTGGTAGGGATAGGGAAAGCCTGGACCTTGTCTATGTCTGCTTCAGGAATAACTTTAGTTTTACCTGACCAGAAAACCCCAAGAATTTTATAGACAAACCAGGTCCCCCAACCTTGGTGCTGTTCACAGTTCATCCTTTCTTCTGTAGATGTTGCAGCAGTCTAGAAACTGTCTCTTCTAAATCTGCTAGAGAATCAGATGTGAGCATATCATCAGCATAGTGATACAGCTGCACTGTTTGCAGTTTCTTCCATGTCCATGTCTGGCTACAAGTCTGTGACAAATGCTGGGACTGTGGAGGTATCCCATGGAAGGCAGTGAATGTCCACTGCTGGCCTTCCTACATGAAGGCAAATTGTTTCTGACTTCCCTCTGCTATGTCAATAGAGAAGAAAGCATTAGCAAGGTCCACAACATAATGATACATCCCTAGTTCATGACTGTGTCCATGAGGGCTGCTATAGAGGGGCCAGCAGCATGTAAAGGGGGTGTGACTTTATTCAATTCTTTGTAGTCCACAGTCATACACTAGGAGCCATCTGGCTTCTTCACTGGCCACACTGGGGAATTAAAAGGACTGTGAGTGGGCTTTATGATGCCCACCTTCTCCAACTCCTATAGAGTTTCTCCAATTTCCTTGTGCCCCCCAGGCAATTTATACTGCTTAGTATAAAGTGTATGGAGCACCAGATTTCTCCTTCCTACGGTGAACAACTCCTCATTTGGGGCCCTGGGGGACCATAGTATACATTATGTTTTTCATGCCCAGCTCCTGTGACACCTGCTGGAGGTCTGCTTACATTTTCCAGCTAGTGCGTTAGTATGGTAAGTCACCCTAATTAGGCCACACTGCCCTAATGGCAGCTGTCAGCCAATCCAGAAGCGCCTGATTCCCTGAGCTGTGATGGGCATTTTGCAGCCGCTGCTGGAGGGAAAGGTGAGTCGTCATGGAAGCCAGTCTACCCATTTCAGAACCTGACATAAAATGTTTTCCACCCTCATATCCCAGAGATGCAAAAGCCATGTAGGCAGAAGTTCCCATGGCTTCTGTCAAAACCAGATGCTCATGTCCCCTAGCTTATCCTGGGTATAGGGGTGGAGCATGGAGTGCCCCACAATCTGGGGAAGGGTCGGCTCATCCCTCTGAGGATCCCACGGTTGCTGTGTTTTTTATTTTAATTACAACTGGGTGGACCTTTGATATGGTAGAGGCTGGTGCCTTGGGCTGTGGCCTCAGCAACAGATTGGCCCTCAGCCCCACCCCCTCATCCTCTTCCCACGTGTCCTCTACCATCTCCGGGGCTGAAGGCACTGCTCCTTCCTTCCCCTCCCCCACGACCTCCTGCAGTGTGGCTTTTCCTGCTGCCTCCTCCCTCCCTGCTGCTAAGGAATCTTCCAGGAGCATGACCTGTCCTCTCAATAACTGTCTCTAAGGGCATCCCATAGATCAATGCCCAGCTCCTCCAAGCAATGGTGAAGTGTGTCTCTCTCCTTGATAACATTTCCCACTATCTTGGGAAACAAACATCCCACAATCCCTGCTGCTACATGGCCACTCAGGGCCTCTAAGCAGCCATTTATCCATCGGAGGGCTAATTCTACAGCTTCTGGTGTCTCCACCCTTTTCCACTTCTGGGGAAAGGCCTGCCCCTCTAGGAGGTGCTTTACCCTAGAAAAATTTCCTATTAGGGGCTCCCCAAGTGGAAGCCTCACAGGGGGCTCCCGGGTGAAGCCACACCCTCTACCACTACCGGAGGTAAGGGTGAGTTGTCACCTCCCATCACAGCAGCCACTGGGGCCTCCCCACCATCCACAGGGGTGGTTCCAGGTATCTTCCCACCATCTCTACGGGCAGCTTGCCCAAGCATTGCACCTGTGAAGACAGATTTCAGGTTTGGAGGTCCTGCTGACTACTTCCAGATGTAACTTTGGGGTTGGGGAGGGTATATGTTCCCAGCCCGGGGCAAATTACCTTTGAAACCAAAATCAGTCAAAGGGAGAAATAAACAAAGTTTATTGCTTGCAAGCAGTCATCCACTTCTGCTTGCCCATGTCTCTCCCTACTAGCTACAAAAAGGAACCCCACCCAAGGTCCAGATGTGCCTTCATTCCCCCGTGTGATTACCTACTGGTATGGAGATGGACTAATTCTCTCCACCCCTTGGAAACACCTATTGTTGTGTAGATGCACTAAGGCCAGGTGAGAGATTCTGGAAATATTGCAGTTTTACCCACAATGGTTGATATACAATCTTATATTGGTTTCAAGTGTACAGCACAGTGGTTCACCAGTTACCCACATTTTAAAATCCTCACCCCAACTAGTGCAGTTACTATCTGTCAACACTGGATCATGTTAGAGAATCATTGTTTATATTCTCCATGCTATACTAGAGAAGGCCATATTGTTAATCTGATTGTTGCCCCAAGGCTGAGTGTTAATGGGCCTGTGTCCTTAAAGTCTTTCTCAGTCGTCTGTCTTACTTTTGGGGGTCTTGAGGCACTCAGTTTTTCTTCCCTTGCAAGTCCCCAAATTTCTGGAGTTCCTTTGTCCCATTTTTTTATTCATAATTTTTACTTAAGCTCATCTCTTTCTTCCAGAACCTAGCTAAATGCTACCAATAACAACCAACACATGCAAACATAACAGGGTGTGGCAAGCACGCAGTCTGACTTCCAGGTTTTACTAAGATTTATTAAGGGTTTCACCACTGCACTCACTAGGGATCTCCAGGTTTCCATTTCCTTGCTGCCTGCTGCCTGCTGCCTGCTGCCTGCTGCCTGACTGCTAGGCCAATTTTAGATGTTTGTTATGGCAGCACCTCGCTTGAAGGTACTAATCTTTGTATATGCTAGTCTAATGTTAGCTGTGTAATAGGGACTGTCCCAGAAGTAGAAAATTCTAGAACTAAAAAAGGACTTTAAAATCATGTAGTACATCCATGTCCTCTTTGTTTCAAGAATCAGAAACTAAGACAAAATATAGTTGAGGTTTGCCTAGAGCCACAGTGACCTGGAGACTGGACTGTTACCAGCCTGACTAGGCCTTGCTGATCTTTGCATCTTTGCTCCTTCAGCTCTTAGCTCAGCGTGGCACATATGCTTAGTAAATATCTTGAAATGAGTTGAAAATGTGAAAGTCTTACTCTGTTAGGGCATCACTCAGGCTAAGGCAAAAAGAGAGGAGGGAATGAAAATTCAGGAAGACAAAGCTTCAATAAAAATGCCTCAAGGAAGGTATAGATTAGAAGACCTATATGACTTCCTTATGTATCTTTGTGTGTTTTCATGTTTTTAACCTTAATAAAAATGCTAAGGACATTTTGATAACATAGTTATGAGTTATCTGTGCATTGCAAAAAGTGAAGTACAACAGAAAGAGGTATGCCTGTACTCTATCTTATACCACATAGATAGAGAAGACAAGCTTGAAGTCAGTTTCTTTGGGGATATTTTCCATCTTTCAAGCCTGATGGGGTAGGCCAGACTACTTGTGAAGGTGTTCTGTCCACTTATTTGAGGACATTTTCACTTTCCTGATGAGTATACCTTTCATTTTTAAGTCAATGTCAGTGTAAAAGTTGAATCTGCTTTTGTGAAAATGTTTTTACAGACTCTGTTAGAAGAGTTGAGTAATAAAGACTGTCTGCATACTGAGGTTAATTGTATGGAGCACTTTCTTAATAATTTTATATGATGTTGTAGTGAATATATTCCAGAGAATGAATAAATTCTCATGCAGAATCATACTTTATAGATTAATTGTGTCAAGCTAACCCTAATTTATATGTTAAAAATCTTGTTCTTTTAAAAATCTTTATGGAGGGGGTTAGGAAGGAGCAGACTTTGTACATGTTTATTATTGTAATGCTGGGTATAAGTTAACTAAAGATGGCTTGCCAAAAAATGGTGTGTGTATGGGGGCTGTTATCTGAAGAGGACTTTTTAGAAACTGATTTAAATATCAGTTGTGGTTCCCTAATCAGTTACTCATTGCTCATTTTGATACAGAGTAGAGGCTGTGATTTTTCACTTCTCTAATACTTAGGCCTAGATATAAATTATCTTAACTGATTATCTTGATAAAGTTGAGTACAGTCACAAAAATAAAATTAATGAAATAAGAAATGAAAGTCATTAGTAAACATGAAGAGATTCAATTTTTTATCAAAGAAGTGCATTTTAAAACCCTGCATAATAATATTTTTCTCTTGTCAATTTCATAAATATTATAAAAGATTGATGCTAACTTATGCTGATGAAGGTGTAAGAAGTAAACACATGTCTGTATCACTGTTGAGGACTGTTTAGATTGATTGTGAATGATAAACTCTGGAGGAATGTCATTCTTACTGCTTACCCTGATAGTGACATGATGCAAACATCATTGGCTGGAGGCTAGACCTGCCTTTAATTTCAACATCATCTTTGACCAAGGGGCTAAATGAGGCAACATCCTGGGGACACAGGTGTGGGAAGGGGCAAGGTAGGAGGCTTCTGGAGCAGCTGCCACGATCTTCATTCTACAAACTTCCTGCTTCAACAACCAATTCCTCTTTCATTGTAGTTTCTCTTTTACATTTTTATTGTTGCTGCTAGAAAAATATCTCAATCCCATTCCTTTTCCTGTTCCCCAAACAAATGATTTCAGGCATTTGTGCCAAAAATATGAAGCAAATTACAATAACAGGTAAGAGGTGTGAGACATACTCATCACTATATCATGATGGTTTCAGTCAAGGTAGCAATAACATTAGTAAAATGTTAAGGTACTTTCGAGATAGGGCTTAAGTTAAAGGTTTTAAAGATCTGATTTTTTTTCCTAATCCCTTTTTATTTTAGCACATGAAAGAATAAGGGTCTCAGTACTACTCTGTTGGTTGGAATGTGGAGAATTGAGAAGCTGCTGTTTTCAGTGGACATTTGGTGAAAGAGGACACCAGTAGAGTTGTATCTGGCCTTCTTTTGCATAGCTTTCCAAAGCAGTAAAAGAAAACCCAGCAGAACTATTGACACCGTTGGGGTGTGGACCAAAACACAGCATCCTTAGTTCTTAATCATTTGAATATTAGCATTACAGGAGATTATCTTTTCCCAACCCAGGGAATGTTGTTAAAATCTGTCACCATAGTTCTTTTAAAATCATCTCGGATCTCTAGTATTAAGTAAAACACATGAATTCAGGGAAGAATAAAAGAATAACTCATCATTCGGTCAGCTCACAAAAAGATGTATGTATGGCATATAAATATAACCTGGCCACTAAAGAGAATTGTTAGCCTTGTGAAAGAAGGTTACCCTGCCCAGCAAATCATACCAATGAAAATGCAAAGGCTCAGGGAAGAGAATAAACAAGCAAACCACCCTTTTTCGGGCTATGTCTCTTGGAACATTCTGTCTTTCTGTGTTTTACTAATCCCCTTTGATTATATCATTATATTTTAATGGGAACGTGGCTGAATAGTCAGAAAGAAAGAACACCCAGAACAAAACCGGAAAATCCTGCTATGGTCTAGCCTGAAGGGTTCTGGTGTATTAAAACTATAATTTCACAGGTAATGTTACTTAGAGCAAAGCTAGGTTTAAAAACATTTATTTTTTTTTTAAAGTATTAATGAGTAGTACAGGTGACCATTAGATGTGGTAAAAAGCACATGGGTATTTGAAAATTGGCTGAAAATTGACTCAATTCATGGCCTTACTTTACTTCATGCCCACACTTCCGGAATGTTCAGTTGCTTAAAGCAGATGTAAAGATGTCATTGGGTGTTGTTTTTCAATATGAAGACTCAAGGCTAGAAACTTGAATATGCAAAGCATGGTTCTTTCCATGTTTTTACTCACATTAGAAATATCAAGACGTTATGTGAAACATAATAACTTTGCACAGAGACAGAAAATGGAATGGTGTAGTTGCCAGGGGCTGGGGAGGCGGAAAGTGGGGAGTTACTGTTTAATTGGTACAGAGCTTTAGTTTGAAAAAATGAAAAAAGTTCAGAGGTGGACGGTGGTAATGGTTATACAACAATGTGAATGTACTTAATGCCACTGAACTGTACACTTAAAAATGGTTATGGTGGTACATTTTATGTTAGGCATATTTTACCACAATGAAAAATAATATAATAAAATTACTATTTGCATTAAAAATTCCATAATGAATTTGATATATAAAATTATACAGTGATACTTTTCATATTTATGAATCATCACTAGGAGTGGCCCAGAAGTTTGGGGGCTGTGGCACATTTCTTGAGGCAGTGGGCAGGCCGGAGAATGAAGCAGCAGTGGTGTGACGGTCAAGGCATTCCAAGGACCATCCTTAGGCCGAGCAGCCCCACGTCTGAGAAGAATGGGCAGCTTGGCTTGTGAGACAACCACCTATTTCCTGTCATACTTTTTCTCCTGTTTCCTTGTCTCCCAGCATTCATATCCAATAGGGCAAGGTGAATACCAAAACGCCACGTGAAGGTTCCATGAGATGCACCCAGCCACCCGTAGTTACGTTTCTTTCTTAATTTAAAGTGCATGCATGACCTTTGAGGACAACTTTGCTTGCCTCTGAGTAGTCTCTTTGACCTCACTGTGGGTTCACTTTACCCTCTCTGGCAGGTCCTGGTGTAGTGGAAAGGAAGCCCTTCATCGGAGTTGTACTTCCGGTCTCAGTTTTGCTATTAAATGGCTGGGTGACCTCAAGAAAGACCTGCCAGGGCTACAGGTGGATGGAGAGAGAATGGCATCTCATTTCAATCAGCTCTAAAGATTCCAGAGTTTCCAAAACCTAACTATTTAGACTGCAGTTTTGTCTTTCGATTTATAAGTATTTTGAACAATGCGGATTAATGAATTCTATCAAGAGAATGTCATTAGTAAGACTTAGCAAATACTTTAGCTTGCCAACTAACAGTGTAACTTACAGTAAGTACATGACGTCCCAGCCTTAAAAATAAAACTAGTCTCTTCATATAGGCATTCCTGCTGAATGTAAATGGAAAGATTTTTTTTTATTTTAAATTTGATGTGCTTTAATTTTAGTCAAGAAATGATATTCAGTGTTAGTGTTTTCAAATGCATTTTGTGCAGAACATAACTGAAAAATTTGCTATCCCAGTTCTCTTCCTTCTCCTATGGTAAGCCACTTTTATTTTAAAAATAGATCTGTTCTATGAGACTTAACTTGGCCCTGGTTGTTGTCCTCTTATGCGAGTTATTCAATTTAAAAATAGAACTATCTCAGTAGATCTGTATCAACTAGTGTACGATCATGTCTATCTGGAGTAAACTCTTGTTAGGCAGTCAGTTCTGTGGAGCCATGTTTGGGAGCGTTATAATCCAGTTATGTTTTCCTTTTTGGTGACCTGACAGAAGAATTTTGTTTCCAAGTTGATAATTTTGGTGAATTTAACTTGTAAGTTTTTTCTTAGGCTAAATTTAAATTCCTGAAGGGCTGGAGGAATCTTACAATTTGGATGAAAAGAGATTACCATTGGAAAGTAGTTAACATCTTACATTTTTGGAACAAGTAGTCCCCCCTAGACTGTTTTTCGATCAGTCAAATTACTCTTGTACCCAGAGCAGTTTTAATTTAGAATGTATTGTACACCTTCAGACATATTAAAAATAGTCAGTATTTCTGTGAATGCAAATTTCTAGAGTACAAGTGTAAGAAGCTCCATTAAACAATAATAAGGAATAATATTTTTATTTTTTAAGTCTAAGCTGTTTTAATTTTCAACCTTTAAATGAAATTTGATGATCTGATTTTACAAAATGAAAATGTTTCATATTGTTATAAATTACATTTCTATTGATTTTGTGATTTTTTAAGGCCTTGACAAGAAACTTTTTCCCTTGTAGACTTAGAGATTTGCTCATCTAAAAATATCTAGAACTTATTAAGTAACAGAAAATGAGCATAATACATGTTATGCATCACATATGTTTATTATTAAAGTATATACATATTTTTTTAACAGGCCTTATACTCATAATCTGGATACTCAGTAAATAGTTGACAATTTTGTTAGTCAAGTATACAATGTGACATTTTAAAATTAATTTTTGAAACTGGGCTCCCTATCAGACCTGATTATGCAATATGACATCTTGAAATATATTGAAACAGATTTATGAGTTCCTTATCAGTAAGGATAATTCCTTTCTAAAATGATTTTTTGTAGATTTTTGCTACATAATCCTGTTTAAAAGTCTTGTTTTTTTTCCACCCAACCAGCAGAGAGCACTTTAGCTTGTAATATAAGCATTGTGTATGTAAGTGAATAGTCAAGATCATGCTTTAGAAAAGAAATGGGCAGTTATCTTCAGTCACAGCCTCATTTTTTCCTGTCAATTCCAGTTTATTTCATTCATTCCATCAAATTTAAACTTTTTGTCAATATAAACACACTTTTATAATTTAAAAAAGTTATTATAATGATATTTTTACTAAACACATTTCCTGGATGTTTACTTGGCCAGAAATTTTCGTGTTATTTGCATTTTATTTTATAATGCTAATTAATTTGTACATTTTTACAAGAATGGACTAAATTTAGTCTCAATTGCTGTACACCTTTGATTTTTTTTTTAAGAGGCCTCATACTCGTAGTCTGGACACTCAGTAAATAGTTGTTGACAAATGCTTTTCTGGGGAGGTGAGTTAGACACCAGGAATCAAAATGTCAGGATTCTACTATAAGTGGATACACTATCTCGGTTGCTTGACCAGTGAAGAATGCAAAGATTTAGATCATCTGACTTCAGTCCACTTGCTTACATCCTTTAATTTATACAGCATTTGTATAAAACACTACCTCATCCTTGTCCCTCAAAATGTCTATAACAAACCCAAACTTATATGATGGAAGTTAATGAAGGATAGAGGCAGTTAGGGTACTACCAGTTACCCACATGTGCCTGTGCTTTGAAGATGAGCAAGGGCTGAATCACAGCAGAAGTCTAAAGGTTTATTCTGCCATATTATAATTTTCTATCTTGTATGGCAAGAAGAACGTTGAGAAATTGTAGCAGTAAGTAGAAACTTGGTAGGTAGCAGTTCAAAGTCTGACCAGAAACTTGATACATGGGGGTTAGATGCTTGACACCATTTGGAATTCTCGCCACACCAGACTGAGATGGGTATCATTGTAATTAAATAATGTGGAACCTTACAGTGGAAAAGTAGCTTGAGTAGCTAGCCTACAGTTTGTAAAATCCAAGTATTGCTTTGCAGGGTCACTTGTTCCCCTGTCACTGGGGAAGCTATCTCAAGCATTCCTCATACACAGGTCTTTCTGGGGTGGGTGGGGACGACTGCATCATTTCCTCAAATCAGTGCTAATCCTCTCCCACACATCACTGACAACTAGTCCTTGGGATGTATTTTTCCCTGTAAGTCTGTTGTACTTTATGTTATTTTAATCCAATTTCTTCTGAATAAAAATGTTAAGAGTTTCTGGTTTCTGGCCCCCTAAGGGTAGATCTGACCCTGCTCCCCATTTTCTTCTCCCTTTTCTACGTTTCCTCTCTTCCTGCTCTATATTCGTGTCAGTTATCTGCTCAGAGAGACCAGTCTTCGTGGTTACCTGTGGTAGCTTGTGGATCCTTGGTCTTTCATGAGTCAGAATATATCTGGTACTTTTCAAGAGATACTTAACTGACAGCTTCTGATGGTGATTCAGCAGTGTTTAAATGGATGGGAGGCCTGGTGAGGGATTTTCCACCCAGGTGTGAAGTCTCCACAGATACCCAGAGAACATCCTGAAGCCTTGGGTTCAGGATGGTGCGCAGTGTGAAGGGACATGATCTGAGTGAGTGACACTGCCCTAAATGTGGTCAAGAAGCACAGAATGTTTCTGCCACATAGCAGCTTTGCTCTTAGTATCTCTGGAATATTCTGGAGGGCCTCTGGGTTTGATGGTTGGTTGGTTGGCTAGTCGGTTGGTATATTCATGGAATGAAACCAATGATTAAATATGAATGATGGCAAATTGGCTATGGTGCCTGCTGTGATCAGCCCTTCATTAGAAATCTTTATCTGAAGACTGGCAATTTGCCCACCTTTTTGCTTATCACATAAAAAAAGTAATCATGGAGGAAGTGTAGCCTCTGTTTCTCTAGTAGTAGTAGGTATCTTTTGTTGTTTGAATCATTGAGTGTTTTTTACGAGCCAGTAACCTGATCTTTTATCACTCTGCGGACTGCCTCCTCCTCTGGTATGCCCTGATGCATGCGACACACGAGTTCACATGGGAGGCTAGCAGCGCTGAGAGCAATTTACATTCAGCTTCCCAGCCTGAGGAGCAGCAAATCACCCTCTGGGAAGGCTTCAGAGACTTGTCAGCAGTCTGTAGCTTATTTCTGTGTGTGAGGGTGTGTGTGTGTGTGTATGTGTGTTTCTCTCTCTCTTCTCTCTGTCTCTCTCTCACCATTTACAGGCTGGAATCACTGTGGAGGAACAAGCAACAAAGTCTTGTCAAGATTTTATCTCAGGGTAATGATTAGTTAAAAATGAAAGGCTAAAATAGTGATTTTCGTTAGAAGAATAATTGAGTGTTTGATGCAGAGAACACCCAGTTTCTTCCTGAGGAAGGCTGCACAGGGCTGCATTAGCAGCCCCGGTTCTGACAGCAGCAGGGGCTGGGTTTCAGCAGCGGCTGCTTGCCTGGGGAGCACCCGTAAATGGACTTTGGTCTCAATGCTTTGACTCTTTGTCGTGGTTTTGGATGTTGGAATACGGGCGGTGATCTCCTGTCTCTTATAAACTCACCTGATTTGGAGGAAAAATGAGCGAAGAACCAAAGGAGAAAAATGCAAAACCTGCTCATAGGAAAAGGAAAGGAAAAAAGGTAAGAAATGAATAAGCAACATGTTCTCTGTATTGTTCTCTGGCTCTGGGGAGGAAGTAATCTTCAGGCTGGATTTTTAAGAGATTGGGTTTTAAGAAGCTGCTAGAATCTGAGTGCTTTTGTTTTTCTGATCTATTCATGGGCATGTTCTGTGTTGGAGAAAAACATCACAACTCGATACATTGCTAAAATGTTTAAACAGTTAAATATAGTCATTTAGATTTCACTGAAGTGGTGTGTTTTTTCATAGTGATATTCAGGATTATTAAGTAAACACATGTCCTAATTATGTGGGTGGGTGTGTTTTTTTTCCTTTAAATTTTCCAGAATGCTTGTTAATCAACAGGGTACAATTACTAATGAATATTATTATGGTATAGATGTTTAGCTTTAACACATATTTTAGGCAAACTTAGGGAAACCTGTAGTTATACTTTGAAATTACAGCATGGAGGTGAGCTCCATTTTAATTATTGATCAGCTTATGGCTGACAAATCTCAGATTTGCAATAGACTCTGCAGTTGTATAGCTGTATGCCTGATTTGTCCATTATAATTTATAAAATTAATTTGTTTCGGTGTAAATTGAAGAATCTTCAAAATATCGACAGATGATTATTGCAAACCTGTAGATTCATTTTGGTTTTCTTGAATGTATAATATTAAAATGTGCCTCTAACTTTGAATACATTTTGAATTGGGGTTGGGGGGAGATAAGACCCTAGCTCTGGCATTTGCTTTTTATCCATTGTGGTTTATAAACTGGATTCCATAGGGTGTGCCACTGATAGATAAGACAGTTGTATATCTGTAACAAAGAAAAACAAATAATCTAAAATAGGATTATAATTCATAGCTATTTAAGGAAAATATATACTATATATTTTAGTGTACAATTAAGATCCTCAGATATTATATTTTAATTATAATTAAATATAGGTTTGCTATATATAATTGTGACTCTCTGAAGTGCTTCCTTGACCCAATGTTATGTATGCTCAGCCAATGGACACACAGTAAATGAATGGTTATAGTAGAGAAGATAAAATTTTCAACTACTCTTGAATTGTCAGGCATTTAAAATTTTTTCATAATCCCTTTATTATTTATGAAAAGATTCATTTGAATATGGTGTTCTTAAAGGAACTATCAGCAGACTACTCTGAGGACACATTTATGAGCATGCCAATATTCCAGGGCAGTGGTTTAACACCCTACAGATGGTGAAGCTTTGCAGACTGGCTTCAAGTCAGCCTTGACTTCTCCTAGATTGTCTCAGCAGGGGTTGATGGTTTTGCAAAGGTGCTAGTCTGATTTCCCAAGGGAGCAGGTCGCAGCTGCACAGCACAAACAATTTGTTTAATGCCTGGCATAGTGGTGCTGGTTTCAAGGAAAGCTGTCAGCTTTGCTCATGTTTATGAGGTATGGCCTTAGTGTCTGACAGGCTCCACCATGATTCTGAACACAGTGTCACAGGGAGCCCAGACAGACATCTTGAGCCACGACAGTGCAATCCAGATTGAAGTGAGCAGCAGCTGGGTCATTGAGCTTTTAGGTGGAATCCTTTAACATGGGTGTTTTTTTCTCTCTTCCTTGAAATTTTCCCATCTGTGTTCCATTTCTCCTCATACAGGGTTATCCTACTCAGAGCGCAGTGTAAAGTCAGGTGCTTTGAGCCCTTTTCCCTTCCATTCTCCACTCTCCCAGCTGCTGCCAGGGTACTCTTTATGACACCTTCAACATCACACTGTGCCCCAGTCCCTTCCAAATGCCCTACTGACTGCTTAGTGAAGTCCAAAGTCCTGACCATGGAGCTTTAGGCCCTTCACAGTCTAACCTGCACCCACATCCCAGGCTTTTCCCCTCCTTACCATTAACTTCATTCATATCTGAATCCATCCAAACTGGAGTCCTTATCAGTTCCTGAATTAATCCATTTCTTCTGATGTTTGTCCTTTGTCCATGGAGAAAGCATTTCTGTGCCAGCCTTCTTAGTGAAATCCTATCCATCCTTGCAGGTCCAACCCAGATCTTGTCCTCTTCTTGAAATCTGTCGATTCACACTGTTTAGAAGTCAGCCAGTCTTCTGGCTTGACATGGTACCTTATAGTTCCAGAACACTTAAAACATTGTGTTTTTTCTTGAACCTATTTTATTTCCTTGTCCACATTGAGCCTACCAGTGAATACTTAGGAGGCACTTAGCATGCACTTTCTATTCTGTTGACACTAAATAGATGTCCCATTGATTGTCCTATCATTTAATGACCAGCCTTCACCAAGAATGTTCAGTGTTAAGAGAAGATACATACCAAGTAGGAGGTATCTTTTAAATGAAAAGGTCTTTTCTCCCCATATTTTCTGGATAAAGAATATAATAATTTTTATTGTTTTTAAAGAAATATATGCACAAACATATATACCTTTGTATGTGTGTGTGTGTCCATTACCTTCTGATCCAGATATTCCAGAAGGTCTCCGGGTGTTCCAGGTGACCTATACTGCAGCATTGGTGGGTGTGGTCAAGTGAAAGCATTTTAGGGGGGGAATATATGCAACCTGCCAAATTCTATGGCAACAAGCTCTTCAAGTAAATATTTCCTAATTATTTATGGAATTATTTTAATATAAAATTTAATGTGGAATCATTTTGTTAGGAATGTATCTCAAAATGGCTTTAAAAATTATGTGAATTATGTGTTCACATTGAGTGTTTTCAGAATAAATCACATGCATAGAGCCTTTGGGTATAAAGTCTCTTCATGGGACATATTTAATATTGGAGTCAGCAAGATAAATGTGATGGAATCATTATGTTTTTCCTTTGTTAGCACATAGTAAATATTTTGTATTTTACTCAGGAATATAAGGATTCAAACTGATACTAGGAAATGTCCTAATAATTTCTATATTTTGTTCTAAATGTGAGGAGGGTGTGTGAGTGTGTGTGTGTGTGTGTGTGTGTGTGTGTGTGTGTGTGTGTGTGTGTGTGTGTATGTGTATCCACATCCTGTAACTATCTCTTCTTTTGCTGGTTACAAGATAAGGATTTCCTGAAAGTCAGGAGGCCTGAGTTCTTATGTAGTCCTGCTTCTAACTTGATATCTTAGAACAGTGAAACTCCTTATCTATAAAATGGGGCTCTTGTAGCTGACACAGCTATCAGAGATATTATGTAAGTAAAATAAAAATAATAAGACCATGTTTTCAAAGAGTTTGTTTTTCTTTTTGAGATCTTAGTATACTTTTTTAAAAACTGAAATATAGTTGATATATAATATTATAGTGTTTTCAGGTGTACAACATAATGATTCAACAATTCTATAGATTACTAAATGCTCACCACAATAAATATAGTTACCATCTGTCAACATACATAGACAATATTATAAACTATTATTATAAGCTATATTCCCTGTGCTGTGCTTTCCTCCCCATGACTAGTTTGTTTTATAATTGGAAGTTTGTACCTCTTTATCTCCTTTACCTATTTCGCTCATCCCCTGACTCTCCGCCCTTATGTCAGCCACCAGTCAGTCTGTTCTCTATTTACCAGTCTGTTTCTGTTTCATTTGTTTGTTTGTTTCAAAAGAGATTTTAAAATGATAACACCAAGACTTAAAATGGTTGTCATTGTGGAATTTCAGACTTACTGTGGAGTCACTGATTCTGTAGAAGGAAAGACAGAGGAGGACATACTGCCCCACAGGATGTTACACTGCCGGAGTGCCTAGTTTGACCCTCCACCAGTGATTTAAGTGTGAAAAGTGACATTTAATTATTTTATTTATTTAGCATCTGTATTAGCTTGGGCTGCCATAACAAAGTACCATAGATGGGGTGGTTTAAACAAAAGAACTTTATATATCTCAGAGTTCTGGAAAAGTGAAGTTGAAGATCAGGGTGCTGGCGTGCTGGGGTTCTAGTGTGGGGGGCTCTTCCTGGCATGTAGGTGGCTTCCTTCTTGTTGTATGCTCACATAGACTTTCCTTGGTTATACAAGAGAAGGACAGGAATTGCTTTCTCTTTATAAGGCCACCAACCCTGCTGGATTAGGACCCTATGCTTATGACTTCATTTAACCTTAATTACCTCCTAAAAGTCCTATCTCCAAATACAGTCACATTGGAGATTAAGGCTCAACCTATGAAATTAGGGGGATGCTGTACAATCCATTGGAGCATCCGAGGAAGAGTGTATTGTCCAGGTTACCCAACCTAAATATGCTTAATAAAACATGTGATGGGGATTGAAGTCTTTTCAGTCAATTTAGTTATTCAGCAGATGCTATGTAGTGGAGAGCCTTCAATTACTGAGGTAAACTAATCCATATAGAAAGTGTTAAGGGACCAAATAAACCTGAATTCAGGTTGCACTAATGGCCGAAAGGAGGGAGTGGTATATTCCATCTGAGGATATTAGGAAAGGATAAACAGAGGAGGGCATAATTGAATTGATGTTAAGAAGATAGGTTTCCCAAGTGTTCTCCAGAGGGTCAGAGCCTTCCAGTTAGCGTGTGGGAGAAGAGAAAGATTTGAAGCTGCATGATGTCTTTAGGAATCTAAACATTTGTTTGAGTGGTTGGGCTGTAGAATCCAGCGATGTGTTTTTGCAAGATATGACAATAGAGAAAAAGACAAGGACAGCCTCAAGGAGTTTGACTAAAAATCTCTTTTTCTTCTGGGGTTCACTGAAAAGCTTTGAGCAGATGAGTATTGATGTCAAATTTGCTTTTTAGAAAAACATCCCTAGTATTTGGCAGAAATGCTAGGTCTTTATTACACCACCATTCCATCTGGTAGGAATATATGTCATACAGTTTCATTGCCAATGATTACTATGGACTTGGTCCCTTGAGTGTTTCATTAGGTGATTTTTTTTTTGGTGGTAGATTGGATAAAAATTTTTATATAGATCTTGCTATATAATGAGTCCCATTGCAAGGAGTTTGCTTATTTTCAAGGGAACTTAGGAAAGGGATTTTCACAATTTTAGTTCAGTTGCTATTTCTGTCTTAAGAATTCAAAGTAACTTATTTTACTTGAGTGAGTTTTATAGTTTGCGTTTCTTCTGAGCATGGACTTCATAACTTTCTCTTTTTTTCCTATGTGCTTGCCTCGTGTGTAAAAGCTGTACTTGTTTCTTCTGTGATGAAGCTTAAATTATCTAAATGTATATCCATTTTTTGAGGGAGCATCAAGGGAATGTCCGCTGAATTCTTTGATTCTAAGGTGTTTAGTTAGGGCCTTGACTCCATGGTGCCCTCCTAACTAGGGTGATTGTGAGCTGGCACACCTGAAGCCCACAGTAGCTGTGCTGACCCGTAGTTTTCATTTAAAATGTGCTTGGATATTGCTCAACTTGTGCACTGCTGCTCTACAAGCAAATAAATTCTTGAAGCTTTTTTTGGTGAGCAGAAAGAGTTTATCTGAGTTACAGTTCACCAACCATGATCACATGTCCATTGCTTTGTAACTTCTGAGGAGCTAATGATACACTTCATGTCAAGTGCCTTTTGTATCCTTTTCCATTTCATTATATACATCACTGTCAAATACTTTTTTTCCTCTTCGTTTTGGATAGGTAGAATAGTTTTAATGTTTTTATTCTCTTAATATCCTTCCCCAGAGCTTTTATTTATTTTCACAAATGCTGCTAACTTTATAGTTAATAGATACTTAAAATGTTTAAACGTCTTACACATCCATATCCATGAAGGAAAATTTTGACTCTTCCTATAATTAATTTGTATTGGTATTTTCTTGAACTTAGCATTGAAGTTTGCTTATTTTCGTATGCAGATTCCCTGTTGTCTTTGCTTGCTCAAGGTATTCATGCATTTGGAACTTCTCTTTGTAGGGAGCGACTGAATGGATTACGAGAACCTGGGAGATACTTCTTGGTTTCAGAATTTTATAAAATAATAAACCCTCAATGTAATACCACCCTTTAAAAATCAAATTTAGTGAGGTAGGTTACCTAGAGATTTTCCTCAATTTTTTGTTAGAAAGAGGGCAGAAGAAACTTGATATAAATTTATTTTATGCTTAGCAGCTTTGGGGCATGGAATCTGGACATGACTTTTAAAATGAGGCACCGATATTCCACAGGCTTACAATCCCTTCTCCATAATTCCAAAATTCAAGAGGAAAATGGAAAATATTTTCTAACTTCTGTAGTGTCAAAAGTCTGACCTGACCTGAACTCCTTGGGCAGCAAAACCTGTTCTGACCTTATGTGAAGCTATTTATAGATTTTATTTATCCTACCTAGTGTGAATATTCGTAGGTTTAGCTGCAGAAGTAACCATTCTTTGCTTACGGGCTGCGTTTCCAAAACCCTGCTGGGATGAGTCCATAATATTAGTATATACCTTTCTAAAATCTGCAAAGGTCTGAGTTCCAAAGCTTCTGCGCTGAGTTCTAAACTGGTATTGGTGATGAGCCAGTACAACCAAAGGTTAGCTTGGGCTGAGGGTGGAAGGAGCTTGTTTTTGTCCTTAATAAGTTCCAGATAAGGTGGTTCTGTGTAATGCTGGGCGCTGTTTCAGAGGTCCCTAATGCAGTTTCAGCCTTGAAGGAAAAATTATTTCCAGGAGCATTCTAACAGAATGAGAATGCTTGCTTGGCAATAAATCTGAACAGTTGGACAGGGTGGTTTTGAAGATGATATTTATAAAGCTTGGTGTTCTTTTCTTTTTTTAAGTAGTGCACTGTGGCTTCTCAATAAGAAGAAAAAAGTCCTAATAGATTGCTTAGGAAATTCTTAATTTTTGTTGTGCATGACCATGACCATTTGATGTTGTCATAAGAAATGACTCTGGTGTGTATTTTCTGAAAGAAAAGATATAGACTTTGGGGAAATTATCATTTGATTGAATCATTGTGTCTACTTGCCAAGAAAATAATGTTAATCATATAAGGGATAATTAATTTCCTGCAATTAGCACATAAAATGACTTCCTTGTCCATCTTAAAAATTCCCACTTATGGGTATATATGTATACTTTTTATATATTTATGTTTTTTTTAAGGTATCATTGACATACAATCTTACGAAGGTTTCATATGAGCAACATTGTGGTTCCAACATGGGTATATTTTTTATACAACTTGGTTTTAAAAACTTTTCATTCTATTTTTCCTCTCTGATACATGTAATTGTAAACATAATTTGTTATGTGGCTATAATAATAGCTTAAAATCTACAAATTTCTCTGAACTTCTTAATTCCTCTATTAATTTTATAACTTTAGTCACTGAAATCCATTGGCCCTCCCACCATCACGGAAGTAATAGGAGCAAAACATACTTGAAACATGCTGACACAAGACATCTGATTAATATTAGAGATAGCAGTGGATATATGGCTGTAACAGTGTCCTTAAGAAAAACAAAACTCTAAATCATTTATGAAGTCTTGGTGCTTGAATGGAGTTTAGATTGTGAACCTCAAAACATAAGTAAGCACTTTGCTGAGTGTAGGCTATCTATATAGATAGCTTCAAACTTTAATCTTTTACTCCCCACTCACTAGTTTTTTCAATTGTATGTTCCATAGCACAGGAGATATGTTTATCTAGCATTTCTACGGTGTGTGTGTGTACATGTGTGTGTTAAAGTATAATCATGCAAAGCTATTTAATAGATCTAGTTAATCGTTTTGGTTCTGCCCCAATTCCATATCATTTATTCTTTCAACAAATATCTTTTGAGCACTTCTTATTCTAGGTACAAGAGATTCACTAGTCAACAGGATAGACAATAAACACAGAGGGGGGGACTAGCAGTAAGTCAGTATAAAAATTGTACAAGAGGCTGTTGTAATGAAGAAATTCCAGAGCTCAAAGAAGGGGCAACTCCTATAGCCAGGATGACAGGGAAGGCCTCGCTGATTAGTGACCCATGAGTGGTGAATTCAGGCATAACAGGCACTTGGTGAGCTGTGGAAGGATGACATTTTAGGCAGTAAGAACTGCTTAGGAAAAGGCTGTATGGTGCTTAGGTCTTAAGGAAGAAAGAACATCACTTCAATAATGGACTTTCCCAGTTGGCATGAACTTTAAAGATTTCTGCACACAGCTCTCAGATGTTTATTTCCTCCAAGAACTCAATGTTTTGTGAGTTTCAAGGGTAAGGATGATATTTTAGGGAGTCAGCTGGGGATACATGGTACCTGAACAGTGAAGCACCCAGTGAACTTGTGAGAATGATAAACTTTTATTCTACTTTTCACTTTCCCCTTAATGCTATTCATTGTTAACCATTGTGACTTAAGTACACCAAAGCATTTAAAAATTTCTTGAAGAAATCCATGTCTCTTAAGCCTCCAATTAACAGTTATTTTCCCTCTTGGTACAGAGTCTACTTGATAAATTAGAAATACAAATGCACACATCACAAACTCAATTTAATGGACCTTGTTAGGATGTTTGTATACAATAATCTTTGCCAGTAGCATATAGGTAGCTTACAAAATATACATTGCCTTAGAATATAGGCTGCATAATTCCAAACATTTGTGTCATGTTTAATGCCAGCATTTTGTGAGTAATGAGAAATTAAACAATAATTACGGTAAACCAAGCTCATTTATTCCTTGACACAAAGCTTAACCTCTAGGTAATTTATCTGGGAACATTGCATAATTTTTGTCTGTTATTTTCATGATCCTGGCTTGTTTATTCTTTACATGCAGTTGTTTCATCACTAGATAATTTACCTTGGCATTTTTTTCAAAATTGAAAAATCTTTGGAACTTTATCATGTTACCTTAAGTGATAGCTTCATCTCTTTTTAATATAGTTCATTTTAACCTAGAAGGAACATCAAAAATATATAAAGAAGTTGAACCACAGTAGTCTGAGTATTGATGAAAAAGATTTCATGTGTAATTACAGGTCTAATTAAGTGAATCATGTATTCAAGTAATTATATATGAATAATTCCAAATTTCTTTTTAAAAATGAATATAACTGCATCTGTGATTTTACGGACTTCCACCCCACTGCCCCACAGAGATATTCATCAGAAATTTAATGGATTGCTTCCTGCTGTACATGTGGGATTATTTCACTCAATCTGTTGTTTTGGACAAATAAGGAAGCACAGGAAACAGCTTGGTTTCAGATATTCCAAGTTCCCTGTTCTGACCCATTAAGCAGGGAACACCCTCCTCAAATGTTCTTTATGTCTTAAAATTAGAAAAAATCCACAGGGCATTTATGAAGCTAGAGTAGCAATAATAGGTTCCAGGATTCCAGCCTTTCTTTTTAAGAATTAGCTGGATAAAGCTTTTGATGAATTAGTTATGTGAATGTGCTTGAAATAGGTGCTAGTGACTTGCAGCAACACATTAGTGCTTGAGAAATTTTCACAGAATTTTTCTATTTTAAGGAGTCTTTAGACCAAAGCTCTGAAAATTAAGGAAATTCTTCTATATTACCGAAGTGTAAAAACTACAAAATATAAATTTTAATCATTTAAATTAATGACAGATTTTACCTCAGTAGTTCACCTGATGAAAATGTTTTAACACTAATTAATCCCTTATCTTTGTATTGAAGTTCCTTTGGAGATAAGTTTTTAGGCAATATGTTGCAGTGCTTTGTATAAATATAAATATGACAATTATAGTTTTGTCTTTGGAAAATAGGTGTACTAACGGGGAAGATGGTGTAGCACAGAGAAGCAAAGAGTGAATCTGTGGCATCTTACTACATTGATAGACAGTGACTGCAATGGGGTATGGGTGGGGTCTTGATAATATGGTTAAATGTAGTAACCACATTGTTTTTTCATGTGAAACCTTCATAAGAGTGTATATCAATAATACCTTAATAAAAAAAAGAAAGTAAAAAAAAAAACAAGAAAATAGGTGTACTAAGGTAGCTGCATCAAATTAATGTATCAACATGTAACCTCTGTCTTCTCTGTAATCTTTAAAGTGGAGGTTCTTCTAAAAATATTTTGACCAGGGGCTTTCATCCAAGGAAGGTACTCTGCATGGTAAACTGGCAAGAACCGAGAATGGAATCATACACCAGAGTTTGAATCCTTGTTCTACCACTTAATGATTATTCAAAGTTAACCAAGTTACTTAAATTTTCTAAGCCCTTGTTTCCTAATATGTTGAATGAGGATATTTTGCTTATGTAGAGATCTGACATGAGGATTAGACACAGTATACGCCAAGTGGCTTGCACAGCTCTTGGCCAAAGGTAGGCATACAGCAAAGAGCAGCTGTTGTCATTAGTATTAAAAGCATTGCTAGTAGAATATTAGTTTTGGTACTACCTATTTCTTATGAAGAAGAGCAAAATTTGAGGAATATAATTATAGTCCATTGCCTGAATGTCCAAATCTGAATGTTTGTGTATCATTTTAATATGACTTGCTCTATTTCTTTCATAAATCAGAATAGCTTGTTCCATGATGATAAAACTCATTTGTAATGTTGACTTGCTTCCTCTTTAATAAGAAAATTAGGAATTAGTCTTTCAAATATAATAATCTGTTAAAAAATTCTTTTAAATTGTTTTAGAAAATTACATATTTACTGTATCTCTAAGATTTTGATTTAGAAATAGATTTATGGAGTATACTGCATTATAATCATAAAACATGTAGGGATAGTATATTATATATTTGTGCAATGTTAAATTAACTTCTTATGGTCAGGAAAATGCAAATAAAAACCACAGTGAAATATCATCTCACACCAGTTATGATGGCCAACATCCAAAAGACAAGAAACAACAAATGCTGGCGAGGATGCAGAGAAAGGGGAACCCTCCTACACTGCTGGTGGGAATGTAAATTAGTTCAACCATTGTGAAAAACAATATGAAGTTTCTGCCAAAAACTAAAAATAGAAATGCCATTTGACCCAGGAATTCCCCTCCTAGGAATTTACCCTAAGAAAGCGGTAGCCCAGTTTCAAAAAGACATATGCACCCCTATGTTTATTGCAGCACTATTTACAATAGCCAAGATATGGAAGCAACCTAAGTGTCCATCAGTAGATGAATGGATAAAGAAGAGGTAGTACATATACACAATGGAATATTATTCAGCCATAAGGAGAAAACAAATCCTACCCATTTACAACAACATGGATGGAGCTAGAGGGTTTTATGCTCAGTGAAATAAGCCAGGTGGAGAAAGACAAGTACCAAATGATTTTTCTCATTTGTGGACCTTAACAGCAAAGCAAAACTGAAGGAACAAAACAGCAGCAGACTCACAGACTCCAAGAAGGGACTAGCGGTTACCAAAGGGAAGGGGTTGGGGAGGGTGGATGGGGAGGAGGGAGAAGGGGATTGAGAGGCATTATGATTAGCACACATAATGTAGGGGGGTCATGGGGAAGGCAGGACAGTGCAGAGAAGACAAGTAGTGACTCTATAGCATCTTACTACGCTGATGGACAGTGACTGCAATGGGATGTATGTAGTGGGACTTGATAATATGGGTGAATGTTGAAACCACAACGTTTTTCATGTGAAACCTTCATAAGAGTGTATATCAATGATACCTTAACAAAAAAAAATTCTGATGGTACATGTCCGGTAGGATTTGGGTTATTGACATTATTGTATGAGCATGGTAGTATCTATTTCATTCTGTGTTTGCTCTAAAAGTCCTTGTACTCTGTATTTTGTTTAACCATTTAGGATGAGGGAACAGGGTGGTATGTAAGAAAGGACAATGCGTTATGTTTTTTCTTGGCTGTGGCATACTGGCAACAGGAGACTGTGGTACAATGAACAAGAGATTCCAGATCAGCTGACACTTACATTGAAGACATGACAGTATATATGAAATTTGAAAATGTTCATTGAGTTTACCTGTGTGACACTGAACTGAACCCCCCATCATTTTCTAATATCTGAAATGGGCTTGAACCAGAT